>OY796681.1:53717812-54317812 GCA_963680715.1 Tetragnatha montana | reverse complement strand
ATAGCATATCAGCAGTGATCAAAATTAACACTGGTCCGAGACGACTGAAAATAGGCTCTGGCCACTACTCAGAAAATCACTAGTCCAGCAGACCAGTGGGGGAAAAATATCACACTCTCCAGTTCTAGTCTCTTTTTTTTTGCTGCAACACTAATTAGAAATTTTATAACAATTAGAGAAATACTAACATTTCATCAAGAAAAGTGTACTTAATAGATATTTTTAGTTTTTTAGAATTAATATTTGGTATTCACTTTAACTGCAGTAACTACTTTAAATAAATTGGAACCTTTTCTTTTTAATTTGCCAGACAAGTCATTTTGGTTGAGGACCAGTAAGATTTGCAAAGTAATAGTTAGCAGAACCAGTGAGTTATTTTTCCATTTTCTAACGCTGCATTTTAGTTTTTAATATCATACAAGAAATAAAGCTATGTAAAATGGTTTTACTGTTCACTGGGTCACATATGACAGCATAGTTGCCAACCTCATGGCTGCAAAGAACCTCGATTTTCGTTTTCTATCTTCTCTTATAATCCGATTAAAGTATACTAAAATTTCTAACCCCAATTTCCTTTACATAATACTGATAGCAATTTTAAGGGGGAAATCTAATTATAGGAGTAAATATGAAATTTGCAAACACCGATAAGACACCCCTGAGAGCCGCGCTCACTAAGAGTTGACCCAGTGGTAGAAGACTTTTACCTTTTGGCTGTTTTCGATTTTGGCCAAGGACTCTAGTTCAGGCTCAAATGGTTTGAATTTCTACGTTTGTTTTTGTCTTTTAAATTCTTTACTGGGCTGGGTCATAATCGTAGCAATGCAACTAAAATAATATCTTAACTCACCCGTCAGCTTTTCTTTACTTTTCTGACAGTGCATCCCTGGATCCTGCTGTCACATCATACCCTAGCGCTGAAGAAGCTACTCGCTGCTGCTAGTTAGTGGGGGAATTCGTGGGCTAGTCAGCCTGTTTCTATCATAGAAGTCTGCTGGCGCTACACCGGCAGCTGCTGCTCTTGCTGCCAAGGGAAAAAGATGTTTTATTGCATGATGCAAGAAAAATTTTAATTTCAACATGTAGCAATAAAAAAAAGTGGGGCACTGCGTTTTCTAATCTCCTTTTTACACAATACTAATTGCAATTTAAAAAACTAGAGTTTTAAGGGGGAAATCTGATTATCAGAGTAAAGATGAAAATCTCAGTAACTAGGTACTTACGTATATCCCGTCGACAGCCGTTAAGTTAAGCGACACAAGTATAGAACAGACGATAGACTTTAACCAATTTTTTGAATTCAGCGGCACTGTCAACGGGATAATACATAAGAACCCTCCAATAAAATCTGAGTACTTGGCAGCTATGCGACAGTTTCAATTGAGTAATCCAAAAAGCAGAAACTTACGATGGAATTGGGTGGAAACAGACTCCGGGGTGGCAGGAGAGGTCCGGGCATTGATGTCATAGGGCACTGGCTGGAGCGACTGGCCATGAGCTGTAGGTGTAATCGCTGCGGGGGAGGCTGCTACCTGAGAAAAAAAGTTGCTTTAAAGCACAATGCTACTTGGTGTTCAGATATTAAGTTCTGCTATCAATGAAAAGTTATAATCTCAACGTAGCAAAGCCCAATCACAAATTTTCAGTGAATTTTTTAAGGAGGCTGTCCATAAAACATGTCACTTTCTCCCCAACATTTCTGACCCCCTCCCTCCCCTGTCACTTTGAGATAACATTAATATACTAATTGCAATTTAAAAAACTAGAGTTTTAAGGGGGAAATCTGATTATCAGAGTAAAGATGAAAATCTCAGTAACTAGGTACTTGCGTATATCCCTTCGACAGCGTTAAGCGACACAAGTATAGAACAGACGATAGACTTTAACCAATTTTTTGAATTCAGCGGCACTGTCAACGGGATAATACATAAGAACCCTCCAATAAAATCTGAGTACTTGGCAGCTATGCGACAGTTTCAATTGAGTAATCCAAAAAGCAGAAACTTACGATGGAATTGGGTGGAAACAGACTCCGGGGTGGCAGGAGAGGTCCGGGCATTGATATCATAGGGCACTGGCGATGAGCTGTAGGTGTAATCGCTGTGGGGGAGGCTGCTACCTGAGAAAAAAAGTTGCTTTAAAGCACAATGCTACTTGGTGTTCAGATATTAAGTTCTGCAATCAATGAAAAGTTATAATCTCAACGTAGCAAAGCCCAATCACAAATTTTCAGTGAATTTTTTAAGGAGGCTGTCCATAAAACATGTCACTTTCTCCCCAACATTTCTGACCCCCTCCCTCCCCTGTCACTTTGAGATAACGACTTTTAAAACAAAGAGTCCTTTAAATAACAACTTAGAAAGATAGTTCATTAAATTTAGTTTTAATTTGACATACTTACTCATAACCAGCAAATGGCAGGTGATAGAACATTTCTTCTAAGCCTTCAAATTAATCATATTGCAGAATCTAAAAAAAATATTATAAAAATATGTAATAAATGTTTTGAATATCATTAATTGGAACAGATTTGATAGAGGTCCTCCACAGCGACAGCCAACTTGGCAAATGCTCTAAAGCAGTGACCATTCATCCTACATCAAATCTGTTTCCACAGAGGGGTGAATAATTAATAATAAAACACAAAGATGAAATGTAAGTCGTTGAAGATTAATTATCTCTAACAGATTCAAAAAGGGAATCCACAGCAATTATTAGGAAAGAGCAAATTCTTTAAAAACAATGAATTCCTTTTGATTTAAATAGTTTTTTGTATTTACTTAATTATAATATCCTAGTTGTGGGGTGTAAACAAACAGTATGCAATAGACGATATTAGTGTGACGTCACTTGCTTGTTTAGAAACGTTGATTCCATCTGTGATTGGTTTCGTGACTGGAAGTAATTCCATACGGAACCAATCACAGATGGAATTAACGTATCCAAACAAGCAAGTGACGTCATGAGTAATGTTGTCTATTTACAAAAATAAATAAACACTTCTTCCATGATACTGTGTCTTACTGCAATTTTTTTAAAAGTGGTTTAAATCAAATATGAATATCAATAACATGGATACTATTTTGAAAATTAACCCAATACTAAATACTTAATTATAACATCCTAGTTGTGGGGTGTAAACAAACAGTATGCAATAGACAATATTAGTGTGACGTCACTTGCTTGTTTAGAAACGTTGATTCCATCCGTGATTGGTTTTGTGACTGGAAGTAATTCCATACGAAACCAATCACAGATGGAATTAACGTTTATAAACAAGCAAGTGACGTCATGACTAATGTCGTCTATTTACAAAAATAAATAAACACTTCTTTCAGGATACTGTGTCTTACTGCTATTCTTTTAAAAGTGGTTTAAATCAAATATGAATATCAATAACATGGATATTTTGAAAATTAACCCAATACTAACTTGAATAAACATCAACAACAAACCCTGGTTAACTACCCAAATCATGATGCTTGCTAACATTCATTTGAAATTACAAGAAATAACAGGTAGAATAAACAAACTTACCTCATTATTAGAAGAAAATAGAGATAAAAAAAGTTATTTAACAACTACGGAATCCTAATAAAATTACGACCCAACGATAAACCCATTACATCGTATACAGGCCAGGAAGCTAATGCTTAGTCCGCAGTAATTGCTCTTTGATAACTCAAAGTTTAAGGAAGTATAAAAAAATTCAAATTACTTAAACCTTCAAATTGAAATTAAAAACCCCAAGAACAACTAATTTGTTAAGTAAATAGGATATAGCACATAATTTATGTTTTTAGGTTGTCAGATAAACAAATGGTGCTTTGAAGCAGTGTTCCCCAACCTTTTTACCAACCACGGACCGGTCAACGTTTGATAATTTTACCGCGGCCCGCTGGGGGGTGGCATTGATTTTGGTTTCACTTTCGATGTAATGGGATTTTCGGAAGTTTAAAATACGCAAATTTTCAATTCTTTACAAAAAGATGAACCCGACAAAGCGCATTGATATTATTACACTTTTTCTTTATTTTTCTTTCCGTTTCGCAGAAAAATGTACTGTTTAATGGATTTTCTTTTCATTAACTTATAGTTGTAACAAAAAACTCAGACAACTGTCACCATTACTTCCGGGTTGAACAAGTTCGCCACAAAAAAAGAATATAAAAATTTATGGATTTCTAATGAAGCGTTTTTATTCAGTTTTCTTGGTAAAATAAGATAGTTCTCATGGTGTGCATGATTTATGTCACTACCTTCGGCCCCTTTTTAAAATAAATAAAATTTAATGAAACACAGATGTTTTTAATTTGGAGTATAAACCTAAGAATTTAAATTCATTTTCAATGTATTGGTCGACCCGCGGCCCTGTACCATTTGATCCATGGACCGGCACCGGTCTGCGGACTGGGGGTTGGAGACCACTGCTTTAAAGCACAATGCTACTTGGTGTTCAGCTGTTTTTAATTCCCCCAATGAATGAAAAGTTCTAATCTTAACTTAGCAAAACCCAATCACAAATTTTTTTAAGGAAATGTTCATAAACGATTCACCTGCATCTAAGGTGACATGAGAATCATGAGATAACTTTTAGAAGTTTTAATTTGATTTACTTACTTATGGCCAATGACCAGCAAAATGGTAGATGGAGGTGGAACATAACTTCCTTCAAATTTCAGGAGCATAATATTCATCCTATTGCAGAATCTAAAACAAAACATTATAAAAATATGTAACGAATATGTATCATAAATAGGAACAGATTTGGTATAGGTCCGCCACAGTGACTGCCAATTTGGCGAATGCTCTATAGCAGTGACCATCAGGCGCGGATCCAGCACGCCTCCAAGGAAGGGGCCACTTTTTCAGACTATCACCCTTACCTTTCGAGAAAAATGTCAAAATGTTGGGGATTTTCTAAAAAGTATCACTCAAGATCCCCTTTTGGTACTGCTGGGGGCTATAAGGGTCCTCCCCCAGAAAAAATTTTGAAACTTGACCTGCAAAAGTTGGGTTTTAACTCATTTTGAGTTCTTTTTGGGACTTTTTTCGTACTTATGAGTATGTTTGGGTCCAAGGAGGGGCACTTTCCAGAATGCCACCCCCCTGGATCAACCACTGGTGACCATTCAACCTACATCAAATCTGTTCCCATAAAGGGGTGAATAACTAATATGGTTCTTATCCGTTAAACGAGCACAAGCAAAAAAATCCCGAAAAAAATTTAGAATGAATTAAAAAATTCTCTGTCCCAACCGTCGCCTACTGCATTTGTTTTCGTTTTCACTTGACTGTATTGTCATTCGCTTCGCTTGGCGAGCATTTAGTTCACAATTGGCGACATTTGTGCCCAGCTAACGGATAAGTACCATTAATAATAGAACACGAGATTAAATGTAAGTCGTTGAAGATAAATTATCTCTAAAAGATTCAAAAAGGGAATCCACGGCAATTAGGGAGATTGTCTAAAGAGCTGTAGAGCAGTCACAAAGTTTGACAACTGTTTAAATTGGCAGTAGCTGTATGCCATGGAGGACCTGTTTTGAATACGTTGCAACTATTCTAGATTCCAACCTTTCTTGTCAGTGATGTCACGAATCCCATTTGAAGGCCAAATTTATAACATTATCATACGAAATGAGTCAATAATGTATTAGTTCTATATGTTCAATTCTCATATTTTTGTTTAAGAATGTAAAAGTTTCAAAATACATAGTTGGTAATCATTTTAAATACCTACTTTGAATTTGGACTACATTATGTGATTTTAAAGCAAACACTCGAGTAACGCTGTTTGAAACTTTTTAGTATCAAATTGGTTATTATCAATCTATTTTATAGTTAGATTTTCAAAACAAGAAGTTAACAATGAATGGCAAATGAAAAGCACCATTTGTCGACCTAGATTACTTCAGTCGAAGGGATGTTATAACTTTATCAAAACATTGAATTATGAAAAGATTACAATAAGCTCATTAGCGCACTAGCGTATAATATCCCAGTTATGTGGTATAACACAAGACCACTGTTTCCATTCCAGATCCTACTTGGTTTTCAGTCTATGAACCATCTGAGGGGGGTGAGAATTTAAACCTAGGTCCTGTGGCTTGGTAGATGGTTGGTTGTTTTGGGTTTTATGGTGTGGCTTGGTAGAAAAAAAATTCTGCATTGTGGGAGATATATTCACATTAAGTTTTCACATAAGATTTTTAAAGATATCAAGAGTTACCTAATGTGTAGTAAATATGATAGTACAGCATGTAATTTATGTTCTTAGGTTATTTACATACACTGTAAACAAAAACTAATCAGATTTTGAGAAGGAAATTTAAACATAATAGGTCATTAACACAACTACAGAAAGCATAGGACATGTACCGAATATTATTGTCTCAACTAAAATTTTAAAATATGTCATTAAAAGCTACGATAAGCATTGTTATCATACGATAGCATTGTTGATAAGCATAGCATAGGGCAGGAACCATAGGATCTTACAATTCTATTCACAACTCATTCAAATTCACGTTTTGAACTTACCACCACTCGGTTGCTTATGTGATTTGGAGGTAAAAAAGAGAAACTTTCAGGAAAAACAACAAAGAAGAGAAATCTCGCACAAAATGTCGACATAAATACTTATGCTGAAAACCTGAAAACGAATTACACAGCATTAAGGACGTAAACAAATCCATCCAATGATTGGATTGGATTGTTTAAGTGCATTTTCCGGTTTGAGTGCTTGATACAGTACATGCAATGAACCGGCAATGATAGATCATAATGCCAATCGCGGTTAAAAGTAAATATAATAAAAAGTTAAATAATACGCTACTCACTTGAACTTGGGTCGGCGTCCATCTTGAAAGGCCGCGTCTTTTCCAGTGAACATGACGCATGCGCAGAAAGGCTTTTCGGGCTTTTCTTTGGTTTTTCAAAAATAGGCCTTTTTGTAATATTGAGGATGGGTTCCACAACCCAACCATTTGTTGGGTTTTTGTAAGGACTCAATGACAATAAAAGAAAAAGGTTAGCCGCAAGGTTTCATGCTACTAGGGGACACATTAGGGGCCGTCCATAAATGATGTCATCCATTTTTGATCCCCTCCCCCTATGTCACAAACTGTCACACTTCCCCATACCCCCTCCCCCCCTATGTCACATGTCACGCTTTCAATCGATCAGTGTGTCTAATATACATAGAGTTGTAAAATTCTCGGGAATAATTTTTTGTGGAATATTCTCCTAGAAGCAACTAAATTAATTTTTTTTGGATAAAAAATCTTGGGAAAAAAAATTCTGTTTTTGTTTATTTTTGGTTGATTTTCAGTTTTGGAGGATGTGATGTCACAACTTTTGAAACCCCCTCCCTCCCACTAGTCACAAACTGTCACAAATTGATTAACCCCCTCCCCCCCCTCTGAGCATGACGTCATTTATGGACGACCCCTTATAATTAATGACACTTTAGTTGTGTTGTTAAGCAACGTTTCCTGACCCTATGAAAAACCTATGACCCTAATTGCAAAAGTCTTTCAAACTTTTGCATTTATAGTTAATATTGTTTTTATTATGATAATTTTTAAAGTTTTCCCAATAGTTTTAAAGAAGAATCATTATACTTAACAATGCACTATATTTTTTAAACAACCTAAACATTTGTCCTGTTTTATTTAGTTTTGAGAAATTTGAAAATTAAGTTGCTCAAGTTAGTCTCATAAATGCGTATTCGTTTGTAAGAAATACTGCATAGGCGGCGAAATGCCAAGAAATTAAGATATCCATGAGAAAAATTGTTTAAAAACTTTTAAATGTTTTTGATACCAAATTCCAAAGATAAAATATTTTTTGGAAGAAAATGCTTGAAGAAAATATTTTGAAAAAACTGCATATAAACGTTTATAAATAAACTGTAGTCTTAGTAAACAGCTGAAATTTTTTTTATGTTCTTTGCATCACATTCAATTTTTTACATAATGACGTGCTTGTGTGTTTAATACCAAAGGTTACATATGCTGAGAATTCGTCTGTACAACAATAAAATATACCCGCAAGGTAAGCTAATTAAAGAACTAGAAGAGAACGAAAACAACGAATACTAGTCCGATAGGGAAGAACATTTCCTAAAAATTTAATTTAGAACATGTTTAAAATGTTTACATAAAACCTTTCATCTTTTTACTTTATCTTTCATCTTGTATTGATTCGGCATTAAGCTGCCGCAAAGTGAAGTTATCCAGAGCAAATATTTTCCTGTTTATTTTATCATCCCCCCCCAAGTAAATCGATCAATTTTACTTTCTAAACATTTTACCTATTGTGAGCTTATTTCTCCTATTATTATTATTAAGTTGCTACATTTCGTTGTTTACAAAACCGGTTAACGAAAGCTTCGTAGTAAACAAAGTACACAAAGAGAAAATAATTCGGTTTTCTGTTTTTGAAAAGGAAGTAAATATTTTTACTAGAGAACCAATGGAATTTCCTCTAAAGCAATTTAGCTTTTGAACTTACTTAGTTGCCCTGAAGCCCAACTAAAGAAACAAGATAAAAGCAATCTTGGCCAAAGGAATTATTAAAACTAATATAATTTTATTTCGCTTGGTTATGAAATTCAGTTTTTCCTGTTGAATAGCAATTTTAAACTTCAAAGGAAACAAAGTATTGACTGGTTCTGTAAAGGTTAATTTTTTTGGAGGTATTCAGGGAATTGAATTTTAAAAAAACAATGATTTTGTTTTACACGATCGTATTTTCTGCTTTTATGTTTTTGAACTTTTTAAACCTTCGTTAAACGTGAAAATATTCCAACTTATCACACATTAAAAGGATTTTTTAATGTATTCTATTTAAAACTATTATATTTCTTTGTAATGCAATAAACTACAAAAATATCATCTTTAGGGTAAAAAAAGAGAGATTAATTTCAAACATGAAAAAGACACCAAAACACTACTATATAAAAGTACGCCAAACATTTCTTTAGAATGCAGTGACTATACCGAAAGCTTTTCCCTTTAAGAATTTTCAGGCATATGTTTTCCTTAAATTGAATTAATGGGCGGCAACCTAAAGAAAACATGGTCCCATAATCCTCTTCCTGAAAAGAAGGTATCAATAAAAGTCCTTATGGCGGACCGATTCCTTAGTTTTCTCATCTCGTTACAAACACAGCGCGGAAATTGTAAATCTAATTTAGTTGAGGCCAAAACCACACAGATAAAACAAAACACGAAATGAATTTTACGCATAAAAAAGAACTTTTCTCGATACATTATTATATACATCATTATATATTATTAAAATTATTCAGAAATTTAAATCAGAAAAATTAAAACTTCCAATTTAAAGAAAAACTAAAACGTCCTATTTGTATAAGGAATACCTTGTAAAAAGAAATTTATTATTTCTTTTTATAAAAAGCTAAAAATCTTATGAGTTTATTACATTTTTTTTTAAATTTACCTCCTTGAGCAAAATGATTAAAAAGGACATCACATAAAAGTAGCCATAACTTCATTAAATTTAAATTAAGACTTTAGCCAAATTCAAGGTTTCCAATAAAATTTCTTTCAATTTTTCTACTTAATAGTTGTAATTTGAGCCATCAATATCCTTATATTGATTATTAGTGGTTATTATTAGGTTAGTTATTAGGTTGCATGGCAGGAATGGCTAAAACATTGTCTTCCAAAAGAAAGTGGTTTTTCGCAAACGAACGAGGAGAAGTCGTCTATACAGGCCGAGTCGCGCGAACCTTTCGCCGATGCGCGTAGTGCGAGCTGGGATGCTGGTGATTTGAATAAGTACCGGAGATGGCAGCTCCACAACGTGAAGAAAGCGGAAAGTTTACTTTATTCTGACAATTTGAACATAAAACATGGAAAAATAAGAGAATTTTTTTAAAAATCCACGAATTTGCATTATAATAAATATTTGAATCAAATAAAAATGGCGCAATTTCGTTCAAATTATAGTTTTTGTAGCAGTTTAGCACATGAATTAGGAATCGGCGCAGGTGCAACCCCTGCACTAAGTTTTCCACAAGTTGCGGCAATTTGTTGCTTTTTCTACAAAATATAGCAACTTTTTCTGTCTTCCACTTGTGGAGAGACAAATCTTCCACTAAATTTTGGTTTCCCGTGGAATGTCGGTAAAATCAAAGAAAGTTGACAACTAAAAGTGGAAGATTTGTTGCTGCGCGCTTTTGCGCTAGCAACTTGTAGGAAACTAGTTCCCCTTCCATCCTTGACACTACTGCCGCCTTTCGCGCCAATTCTATGGCAACAAGTTTTCTACTCTTGTGAACGCGCACACACAAGCAGCAAGAACAGGCAGGAGAAAAGCGAAAAAGGCGAACTGAAACTGAAACAGACAACGGTTCCATGACGTGCGCTGACGTCACATTGGCAATGAATTCACTCCGGCCAGCCTGACTATTCGTTGATAAAAACGTATGGGTGCGAGGAGTGTAAAAAAAGCATGAAAATCTTGATATGCACTACCGAAATAAGTTGTCCCTACTCGCCAGGGTCACTCCAGCAAAGAAACTCCAGGACTCCAGTTCACATTGTGGCTCAATAGGAGAAGGAAGTAACATCTCCCCTTTCGTCATCGTTTGATTTTCGGGCGTAGTTTTGTTGTGTAAATTCGGATTTGTTTTACATTTCGTTAAATTTTTCAAACAAGACTTCACGCTTGAAATGAAAGAATACGAATACCGCAATAATTACCAGTCTGCGACGATGGATGTTCATGATGGTAACAAGTTTTTGAAGGAACAGAAAGTAAGTGAAGCCATTGATATGTATAATCTAGCAATTGGGAAAAGCCCCTTTTTTGCTATTCCCCATTTTAACCTGCGTAGTATTGCAGTCTCCGTGAAAAATGATACTAGGGTTGAATATTCAAATACACGAAGCTCAGATAATACTTTTTTTGTTGTAAATACTATAGCTCATGTTCCAGAATATCCCTTTAGTGACGATTCTTCGGATGAGGAATCTGATGAGGAATTTAATTCATTATACAAGGAATATGAGGATAAAAAATATTTCCCGTTTACTACTACCAAACCTAAAAAAATTGATAAGTTAGAGACAGAGTTAGAGGAAGTTCCATCGAAAAACCTTAGTACAGTGCAGAGAAAACCAAGCAGAGTAGTGGAGCCATTTTTAAAAAGAGTAGTAAATGAAGGATTTAAAAGACATGGTGAAAAGTTATTTCCAATTATTGCTGTAAGTATGGGACTTAATCGCATGTACTCTTTGAGTAAAAGGAAAAATAGATCATTAAGTTTAGAATTTAAAAATTCGGTTGATATTTCTCTAGATAATCCCATCAATAATGAAATAATTGGATTTTATTGGCACTGCGAATGGTTTCATACAGAGAATAAAGAAAAAGTTGCTGATATTAATATTGTAAAAAGCTTTTATAGGAAATTAAAAAAAAGAGATCCTGATTTAGCCAAAAAATTTATTGAGCAGGAAGAAAAGGAAGGAGCAGAACGTAATAATGTACCGTATCAAGTGCTGAGGGAATTTGTAAAAAATCATTCCAAAACAAAAGAACTAATACAAAGATTCCGAAAGATAGATTCTAATGCAATTATATATCTCCACCTAGTTGATTTCGATGTATATCACTTTAATGGTATTTATAGTGCTTATTTGCGTATTGTATCTGATTGCTTAAAGCCACCGACTGTTATGTCCACTGGATATGTGTACCCTGAAGATAAAGAAAACCGAGCACAGCATTTATTAGGTGAACTCGATAGAATGATTCGAGTGATCACCACATTTTATATTCCTTTAGGCACTTATTATCCAGAGCCTAATATGTGCATATTAATTCCTGAAACAAGCGACACTGTAAAAGAAAGTTTTATTAATAAAGAGAGAGGGAATGGAAGAACTCTTGAATCACCAATATTACTAGAAAATATACAAAAGGAAAGACAAAATGTTTACGCTATTTTCAGTGACGACAATCCGATTATTACAGATATACCACCGAGATGCAAACTAAACAAACGAACAAAAAAACCGATAAAATTTTCGAAAGAATTTAAGGAAGGTCCTGCTGCTCCTACCAACGAGGACATTCAAAAGTTTAACCAAATAAGTCAGTCACATTCTGATACTTTGAATTGGTGTAATAGCTTGTTTTACGATAAGAGCATTACATACAATGAAAATTTTAAGAGTGATGGAGAAAATATTATAAAGAATAAAAAAGGAGAAGAAATAAAACGTGTTGATTTTCAATGCAAACATTTGGTAGCAAATATTCGAAAAAATGAAGAAGTAGAAAAATCCAAAGACGAACTAGCTCAGCGCATTGGCGAAAAAAATGCTAATGATATAAAATGTGCTATTAAAGCTATTATAGAATATGAAAAATATTTTGATGAAAATTACACTAGAACTAAAGAAGAAAACGAACTTATAGAAATGATGAAAGAAAGAAAAATAAATGTCAATTGTCTATCTCGCAAATCTCTATTAACGACAGTAAGCAGCCCCATAATGGAATTAATCAAAGGTAATAAAGTAGATCTTCAGACTTTCGTAAATCTGGATGAAAAAATTATAGGATACGTAACGGGAGAGAATGGAATAATTGAAGAACTACATGATGGAGAATATGATTTTGACGATTTGATATCGTGTTTAGAAGATAATTTTGAAAATTTTTATTCGGCTGTTTGGCAATATGGTGTGTCAAATGTAGTTAAATCTTATAAAGAAGATCCGCTACATTTGCTACTCATGTCAGATGACCCATGGAATATCGTGTATGAGGAATCTGATAGCTATGAGGTTATAAAGTTTGCACTAGAACATGGCTATATAGATCCTGATGACAGAAATACATTTAGTTCGGCATTGCTGGGAGATAGGGAAGAATCGGCCTCGGAACAGGCTTTTGTTGCAGATTTTGATCAAGCAGTAGAAGAGCTTGGTTATAATAGGATTGAAAGTAGCGAGGTAGAAATGGATGAAAGCGAAGAAGCATTAGAACGTGAGAGTGGAAGTAGCGAGGTAGAAATGGATGAAAGCGAAGGAACATTAAGATGGGTTCATAATAAGAGTGAAAGTAGCGAAGTAAAAATGGATGAAAGCGAAGAAGAAGGAAAAGGACAATATTTCATGGACGATGGACATTGGACACCCTATTCTTAGACACCAAAAATTAATTTGACCTTCTTTTGAAGGGTCCAACTTCCAAAAATTTCCTGTGGGAAACCCCCAAACCCCCTTTTCAATGTAAAGCTATTAATAATTTTCAAATACTACTAAAGACAAAAGTTAAATCCTTCTGGGGAGGAATCCCGAATTCCAGTATCATCCCCCCTCAGCATTCTCTTGTTGGCGTCGCTCATTCCTTTGAGCCATGCTTATTAAATACCAATTATTTAATTTTTAAATAGTTTTGCTGTGAACGGTTTTAACGGCAATTAACAACAGTTTTTTTAATAATAACTTAACTTTATTTACTGCACAAAATTTTTTTTACAAAAACACAAGGAAAAAAAAACATTTGACGCCAAGGGGAAATTTAACTATTCCCGTTCAGGCGACAGAGAATGAATTTTACATAAAATACAAAATAAATGAAAAACAAAATTATAATAACTTAAGAAAATGAGTAAATAAATAATGGCAATAAGCTGGATAACTGATTATAAATAGATAGCTTCAATTGAGGGAAAAATATGAATCCAAGTCGTCAATATTTATTATGAAGTCATGTAGTTTTCTTTTAAAAGTGGAATATTTAGTAATAGTAATTAAATTTAGAGGTAAACTGTTGTATAATTTAGGTGCAAGATAGTAAAAACTTTTAGAAAATATATCTTTGGAAAATTTTGGTATCTGATAGCTTGCAGTTGATCTAGTATTGTAACTACGATTACGCAAGTTACACAAGGATTTATGTCGAAAAAGGTGAAGTAAAATACGGAAATATGCATTGTGTCGAATTGGAAGTAATCTAAGGATTCTAAAATTATTTGGATAGGGTTGAGGATTAAGAATTTTGAATATTTTGTTTTGGATTGAGATAATTGGAAGGAGATTGGACTTGTATTCACCCCCCCAAACGATAGCACCGTAATTAAATAAAGAATAAAACCATGCAAAATATAAAGTTTTAAGAAATGATAAACCAATTTTATTTTTAAGGTGGTAAAATTTTACTAAAACAAAACGTAACTTTTTCCCCAGTTCGTTGATATGAGTTTTCCATTTAAGATTCGCATCAATGTGCAAACCTAAATATTTCAAACTAAAAACAGATTGCAGAGTGTGACATTGACAGGTGTTGAGATTTCTGTTACAGGATAATGTGTGATACTTTATATTTAAATTGGACTCAGATTGTCTTAATTTAAAGTGAATATATTTTGTTTTATTTAAGTTTAAGGCTAAATCATTTGCACTGAACCAAGTTTCAATTTCGATTAAATCAGATTCTATTTGCATTATTAATTCGTTAGTATGGGAGCAAGAATATAATATAACTGAATCATCTGCATAAGTTAGAATTTTGCCAAATAGTTTTAACTTGCATAAATCATTAATAAATAATAATTTTAATTTATAAATTAAATTACGAAGGTATGTGTGCACTCAAATTAAATTTATAAAAATGTGATAAGACTTCAAAAGTAATATAAGTATTTTTTTTTCTTTGGACCTCGATAAAAGTTTTCAAAATTATTTGGACCGAACGTAAATTTACTTGTCGACCTCTGGGATAGGGGTACATATTAGAGTGGAACGAAAATTTTTTTTCCCTACATCGTTTTGTAATAGCTCGCAAAAGTTACCTTTAGCCATCAGTATCAATACGTGAAAACCGGAAATTGATGAAAAAAATATATTGAGGTGCCGCAAAGACCGTAAAGTTTCGAAAAATTACTGATTTTCTTTCAAAAGATTGTAGTACCTCAAACAGTTCTTGCATTTTGTTCCAAGATTTTTATATGAGGAACTACTATTGCTATAGGGGAGAGTGGGGATACTTGAGTCACCCCTATTTCCTCCACTGTATGATAATTTTTCGTTCCGAAACTGGTGACATGTGAACATATTTATAGTTTTGCTCATGTAATTAATAAAAAAAATATATCTCGATACCATTTTGAAAGTACTCCAATATTTGCTTTTTATCCACCCAAGAAGTGTGTTTTTTGCAATCAAAGTTTTGTTTTAAGCTGTATCGGCATAGATGGAATTAATTGTTATAAGATCAGGTTTATTTTCAATCTAAGTTCATTAAAAAATATGCACGCATTATTTAGTAAAAGCCCTTTACTAAACGATACCTTGTTTAGAAGATAATTTATAAAATTTTTGTGAGGCTCTTCAGTCATATAGTGTGTCAGATATAGTTACATCTTATGAAGAAGATCCGCTACATTTGCGATTTATGGCAGATGACCCATTGGATATTGTTTTTAATGAATCTGATGACTATGATGTCATAAAGTTTGCTCTAGAACATGAATACATAGATCCTGATGATAGAAATAGAATTAGTGCAGAATTACTGGGAGATAGAGAAGATTCCGCGTCGCATCAGCTTTTTATTGCAAACTTTAATCGAGCATTAGAGAACTTGGTTATGATAAGATTGAAAGTAGCGAAGTAGAGGAGTCATGAGTGCAGTGCAGAGTTGGATTATAAATTAAGTTAGGGGTGCTGCCTTAGCCTATATACTCGACTACAACGTTTCTTGAACCCAGTACGTCACAAATGCGGAAGGAGAAATCTGTAAACACAAAGCCTGTTGGGTTGCTAGGAGGAGTTTAGGTAGGCAAATCGTGATTGAAAAGCATTATACTATATGCATCGGTTTAACAAAATAATCATATTTTTATATGGACGTTCTTCATTTCAGGCTATCAACATTTTTAAGTGCAAAAATTCCAATTTAACTCTAAAAAATTAAAGAAAATTGTCCTAAAAGACACATTTATCAGTTTCAGCAAACACGAAAATTGTTTGAAAAGACACCTTCAGGTTTAGTTTCCCCATTCACCAAACATTATTATCTCAACTTAGCACCATCTTTAACAAGATCATAAAAGATCAAAATCACACTTTCTTCTTAATTGTTTTTCTACAGTTAGTTAAATCTTAAAATATTCCATTTGAAATTAAGGTAAACGATTTAGTGAAAATCGCAGAGGAACGAAATAATTTTTTTACTCATTCATTCATACCATTTAAAATGAGTTCATATCTACTTGCACGCTACTAAAATGGGACTGAAACCTTGCATTCTCTGAAAACTTGCATTCTTTTTTATTTTGTAATAAAAAAGGGGGAAATAATGAATACAAAAAATTAGGGAAAATATTAATGAGATGTAAAGTAGCATCTATGGACGAGCCGCCACTGATTATGAAAATGCAAATCCTGCCAAATAATATATTAAATTCCTAAATCTGCATGTCCGAAACTCGAAATAGGTTTACCAAAACGAGTTAAAACCATGTTTTTAGAGTTTAATTTTTCCAAAAAATTTCTGGGGAAGGACCCTCATACTCTCCTTTTGGTACTTGGAACTCGGTTATTCACAACTTTTTTAATATTAAGTTCCTCAAGATGATTCAATTCGACTTAAAAATTAATAGCCCCCCCCCTCCAAAAAAAAAAAAACAAATCCTGGATCCACCACTTACGATGTGAAATATTTTATTGGTGAATAACAGCTTTGTTAAAATTTAACAAAATTTAATTAACATGGTTAAGTACCTAAATATCATAACCAGAATTAAAGGCCCTTTTGAGCGAAGCATAAAAGTTTTTTTGTGACATAGGTGAGAAAAGATGCATTAAAATTTGGGCAAAAAATAGGTTATGAAATTAAATAGACCAGTTAGTAGTTATACTGTCTGTCTATCACAAGATTACATTTCTTACATCCATTCGTTTAGTATTGTTTCTATAGCAACTGCCACAACCAGGCAACTAGTCCAGAGCTCATCTTGTGATAGACAACTACTTTGAGAAATAGTTAACTACTAGTTGCAACTAGTCCCAGGAAGAAATAGTTAACTACTAGTTGCAACTAGTCCCAGGAAGAAATAGTTAACTACTAGTTGCAACTAGATTTTCATAGACTAATTAGTAGTTGGTAGTTAACTATTTTTTAACTACTTGTTGCCGAACACTGTGTAAATGTATGATGTGAGTTAAATAACTTGATAACACTTAATCCTAAACTATGTGTTACATTTATGTGATAAAAAGATCTCACACTTTAATTATGATATGTTATGATTTAAAGAGGCTTATTGCTTACCAATGTGTGTGTATTAATTTTCATGAGTTAAATAACTTGGAAACTCTAAGAGTAATCTTTATCTCAGAATTACTTCTTTGTTATAAAAATGATATCTCATCGCTTTAATCATGATGATTATGATTTAGAGAAGCTTTTTCTTTTCAATGTGTGTATGTGTAAGTGTATAAGATAAGTTAAATAACTTAATAACCGCAACGAGTAATATTAAACTTTGAGTTACTTTTAAGTGATAAAACGATATCTCATCATACAAACTGCAAACTAGATCTTAAGATAATTAACTACAAAAAAATAAAGGATTTAAATTTTTAAGTAACATTCTATTTTAATTTTTCCGTCTGATTTTATATTGTAAATATTTTTTAACCTCTTTTATATTATTAAATTAAATTTTAACTAATTTTTTTTCTTGAAATTTTAAATTCATAAATTTTAATTAAAATGGGCAGATTTATAGGAAAAGAAAAAGTTTCAGTTAAGTTTTTATTTTTAAGATGAAGATGGAAGACCGAGAGGTCTAAGGGACCGTTCTAATATTACGAAAGTATTTTTTTGGTCATTTTTGACCCCCCTCTCCTTGTCTGCAAAGGTAACCAAACAGCAAACCCCCACCCTCATAATTACGTTACAAAACCTACCGAACCCCCCCCCCCAAAAAAAAAAGTCAAAATGCTTGAAATTGTTTCTTAGTTAATTTTTTTTTTAGTTTTGAAATTATTTATGCAAGAAACAAGATATTTTTTGCAAGGTCTGTAACATCTTACGTTAAACATCAGTCATGCCCCTCCCCCCTCATTGTCAGGAAAAATACGCAAGCAGCAAACCCCCCTTAGGTGCTTACGTAATATTTGAACGGCCCCTAAACGTTCCGGACCCCTTACTTCTGGTACTGCATCAGCATACACTGAAGAGCAAAAAAAAAAAAAATCTGGTACATCTAATGAATATCGGATTATGAATTTGTGCCACCCCTATGAAATTTCTTGCGAGATTTATAGTGTGAATTCCCTACAGCATACTTTTAGACTAAAGTTCAGTTCAATCATTGCCAAGTCAATTTGCAGTGGTTCTCAGCGTACTTGCAATTCCATAGTTGTACCAGTTTTTTTTTTTTTTTGGTTCCTCAGAGTAGATGAAATATAATTAGTTATTTTGTTGAAACTTGAAACTCCTTTCTTTCTCTTCCCAAAACTAAGAGATAAAAAACCTCGAAAAAATAAAATACTTCGATTTTATTAATCGAGATCTAGATTACAAATGAAGGGTTCGGAACACCAGTGGCACAAGTGACACTTCATATTAACTTTTGTATAGACTATAGAGCATTTGCAATCACATGACTAGGACCTAGCAACGGCCTTAGCAACATACGCGTTGACTTACAGCAGTTAACAGTTAAAAGAAAATAACTGGTCGTGATGGAATGCTTCTATTGGAGCATTTGCAATCACGTGACCCCACACCTAGCAACCACCGTAGCAACAGATACCACCACACCTAGCAATGGCCTTAGCAACAGACGCGTTGACTTACAGCAGTTAACAGTTAAAAGAAAATAACTGGTCGTGATGAAATGCTTCTATTGGAGCATTTGCAATCACGTGATCCCACACCTAGCAACCACCGTGGCAACAGATACCACCACACCTAGAAACGGCCTTAGCAACAGACGCGTTGACTTACAGCAGTTAACAGTTAAAAGAAAATAACTGGTCGTGATGGAATGCTTCTATTGGAGCATTTGCAATCACGTGACCCCACACCTAGCAACCACCATAGCAACAGATACCACCACACGAAGCACCGGCCTTAGCAACAGAGGTGTTGACCTACAGCAGTTAGCAGTTAAAAGAAAATAACTGGTCGTGTAATTCTTCTATTGGAGCATTTGCAATCACATGACTTGGACCTAGCAACCACCGTTGCAACAGATATCGCCACACCTAGCAACGGCCTTAGCAACAGACGTGTTGACCTACAGCAGTTAACAGTTAAAAGAAAATAACTGGTCGTGTAATTCTTCTATTGGAGCATTTGCAATCACATGACTTGGACCTAGCAACCACCATAGCAACAGATACCACCACACCAAGCACCGGCCTTAGCAACAGAGGTGTTGACCTACAGCAGTTAGCAGATAAAAGAAAACTGTTCGTGACGTGACCTGAAAACACTCTATAGGAGTTGCTTTCTTTCCATGCCATGCGTTCTCGATATTAAGAACTTTTACTTTCACTTAGATTTCCAATTTTGAGTGAGTTTTAAGTAAAACCACTGATGAAAAGCCGAACAGAGGGTCCAAAAGCTATTTTCAAATCTCATCTCATGATAGAGGGCAGCACTGCAATTGTCAATCATAGCTGCAATTGAAAGATGCAGTACCAGTTTGGTGGTCACCAGCTGGGAGTGGATGTGACGTGTTCATTCTATCTGTCCTTTCGGAGGGCTAATGGAGGATCAAGCTTCTTTTTCTCCGCCTCTCGTGACGTGCCGAAAGAGGCGTGAATTGCATGGATGCGATCCCAGCGCCACCAGAGCCACTATCACAAGGCATACTCAATTTCCATTATCGCCAATGGTCAGCCATGGACTCTCTGTTCTGGTACGCTATGAGTAAAACCAAGCTAAAATGATGTGCACATTAAAAAGATTCCAGAACTTTCAATCTATAAGCATAAAATATTACATTTGAACAAAATATGGAGGTAAATATAATAAGAACAAGAAAAAAAAAGGAATTCCTGGACCAAAAAACTGAGATTGCCCAAGTTGTTGGATACTTAATTGCTCTCGTGTTATTTTGTATTCCTTGTGTTAATTCAATTATTCCTAGCTAAGTAACAAACAAGACATATCATAAAAACCGTGCATAAAACGATTTCACCAAAGAAAAGTAATAAATAAATACTTTTGAGCTTGAAATAATAGAACATTTGTAATCACGTGACTCGCACCTAGCAACAGGGTGTCTGTCCACCAAGCAGTTAACAGTTAAAAGAAAATAACTGGTCCTGACGTCATGAGCGAATGCTCTGTGAATTACTCAAACAATCTTTTTTAGATTTGGCGACTTTTAACTGAATGTCACTTCTGCCCCTTGTGGACCAAATCCTTCAAACCTGGTTTTCAGCTTTGTAGTATAATTGTGTATGTTATGTTAATTATTATGTGGTATGATATTCCTTGAAAACGTTTATAGTGTATGAGGTCAATTCTTCCCAATCAACATTGTTGTGAAAAAAATTATAAAAAAATTATTATTAATTTATTTGTTGTTTTAAGTGAATCAATTTGTATAGAAAATTTATTTCTTTTTCTTAAGGAATTGTGTACAATGTTAGTTTGTGTAAAATTTATTGATGCTGAACAGTTATCTTATCTGGAAACTAAACGAAATTTACAATAAATTAAGAAAATTACATAAACGAAGCATCTAGTAATTTTTATATTTTAAGCTGTTTTGCAATTTTTTTTTTGGAATACATTCTGGTTCAATGTGTTTTTTTTATATTGTATCGTAACTGTGTATTATTATACGTTTGTGCTTCATTTGTGATGTAGTAACTTTTACCTTTATAGTGTTTTTTTTATTTTGAAAAACATAGATTTTTCTCAATTTATGTGTAACATATTATCTTATACATTTGTAAATGAAATTATTATTATTATTAAATTATACCTTGTGTAAGTACTGGCACATTTTTGTTAGTATCATTGCAAAGATGTTCTCCAAACATTTAGACAAACTCACAAAAATTATTAGAGATGTGCATGTGATACTTGATTAAAAGCCCCAAAAAAAACCCCAGAAAAATGGCAATTAATGTTAAAAGAATTGGTTTTCTGGTAAGACAATTAGAAGAAAAGCAAGTTGTAAAAATTTCTATGAATGTTCCACTAAAATCATTATGTCTTATTATTTCTTAGATTAGTGTCAAAGTGTGTTTTGGAAGATTTTTGAAGAATTCTAAACATTTTTAGATGTTATTTGTACTATTGTTTTCTTAAACTTACTAACATTGATACTTGTTCATTGCTGAAATTTTTGTGTTACGATGTTATCTGAAAATTTGGTATAAGTGATATTGTATTTTCTAATAAATGTTTGTATTTCTTAAGAGTTGTGTTTCTTGCTGGTGGTTGAAAATTTGAGAATTTGGCAAAAAAAAAAAAAAAATTGTACATTAGGGTTCATTGCTTTTATTTGGAATCAACATCTCTAGGTCATGAAAGTAAGGTGTATCTCTATAACCTATAAATAAGTTTAAATTATAAAATGCGACACCGTAAACTTAGCGTCCGGACCACATAACTCACACTTATCTTAATCGCGACCATACATAACTTTTCCATGATGAATAACGATTAAAAGTTAATCGCACGTGTTAATTTATGACGGTATTTCAGCCAGTGTGGCAACACATAAAGCCGCACGTGGCCTTTTGTCTCCATTCAAATTTCCCTCTGTACTTTATCACAGCCTCGTTATTTCTTTTTTTTTACCTCAGCACAGGTCCTTTGTGTGCAAGTTCAATAACTTTTCCCCATCTCTATTGTTGGGAACAGCTATGTGTACACGAAATATATTTGCACTCTCTGGCACACTGTAACCGGGGCTAACGTTTCTGAGGAGTTATGTTCGATGAAAATTTATCTCTAAATATGAGTTCAATGATTTGTATACATGAATAAACTTGTAAGCGTTTTCCCCCTCAATTTTATTAGCTGGAATAATGGTTTGAAATAACATGACGGATTCACGTCGTAACATAGAGGAGATAGAAAGAACTTTTTAAATTTAGATTTTCATGCTAGTGAGCAGAGCATTTAGTACAATGAAATCTTCTAATTAGTAAAATGTGTCCTATCCTGTGTCCTGTTCCTATAATACTGTTATAAAATTTCGATTATTTTTTTATTGAATGGTAATAAAAACCTGTAATAACTTTATTGTGTATGAAATAAAAGACAAAAGCAAAAAAATTAAGTAAATTTAGATATAAGAAACAAAAATAAAATATATTTAGTTTAGGAGGCTTCAAAAAAATTAAAAGAAAATATCCTAATTCTTTCCTTAAATTAAACTTTTTGAGCACTGGGGAAAATGTAAAAAGAAACATTATAATAGGTAATCATTGTTTTACTCCTATCAAAGTTCATGTAGTATTTCTTCAAAATTTTATCAATCTTCTTAAATTAGTATTATCCTTTTACACATAAATGTTTTATTTTACCAAAGAGTATAACTAAAATATTTTAAATGGACATGAAAGTTTCACAGGGAAATTCAAATTTACTGATAAGAGTGAGATTCTTTTTAAACATCATATATAGCTTATCTAAAAATGTTTTAATAAACTTAATAACAGCTTTATCAGCTAGTTTATCACTGAGTTTAGATCCAGCTCGTTTAATTTTGTAATTATCGTTGGAAATGAGGAGAAAATAAAACATTTTGACGTTAGTGCAATTTGGGTTCTAAATTACATACCAGATGTGCGAATTAATTTTAATACAAACATGATAGCAGAAATAAAAAGGATGACATTTTGACTAAATTCATTATTAAGTAGCGAGGTAGTATACCTATATTGCTGGAAAAAGACATAATTAAATTAAAATGGATTCCCGAGAGAAATTTTATTGAAACTCGGTTTTTGTTGAAATAAATAAGGTAATTCAACGTCAAAATACAATGCAAATAAGGATAACTAAGGATCAATACATGGATAGAATTCATAATTAATTTGATGATGATAGTATCTAACGTTTTTTTTTAAGTAAGTACTGTACAATAAAAAA
Source organism: Tetragnatha montana (assembly GCA_963680715.1). Taxonomy (NCBI): domain Eukaryota; kingdom Metazoa; phylum Arthropoda; class Arachnida; order Araneae; family Tetragnathidae; genus Tetragnatha; species Tetragnatha montana. Next base: position 54,294,682 of record OY796681.1, on the reverse strand, counting down.
GGTTGAACTTATTAAATATGCATAGCATTAAATGCATTTAAAAGCATTTCCTTTAACGATATCACACTACATCACTTTTGACACTTTAATCTATTTGAAACATTTTAAAGTAGCATACTTTCCGTCTTCGTAATTGAATAAGTAAATAATGATTCAGAAAATAGATTTTAAGAGAAAGCATCAGCTCTAAAAGTAGTTAATGTAAAAGTTAAGAAACCGTAATTTTTATTTCGGAAAAAAAAATCCAAGAGGGTAATTTATAAATCTTGTTACAATGCACGAAAGAAACCAGGACTTATAAATTACATTTCCGGAACCTATTATTTCTAGGAACAGGTGCGAATATTCTCCCATCTCAATTCTAGATTTTCATCCTATTTCCAGTAGTAAGGGAGCCCAGAGTGTTTTTGGGTAGTAACTCGAGCGCGTCAGATAATCATAAGGGGGATACCTTGCATGCTTTTGAGTAACTCCACCAAATATAAGCTCTCTATGTAGGGGGGTTTGTCTAGAACAGCCCGTCAGATTTGCAAAAAAAAATTAGTTAAATGGACATACTCGAGCGCGTCAGATAACGATAAGGTAGGTTAGTTACCAGCTAAAAAGTGTACATTTTCTGAAATCTGCCGATTTGAGCGGTGGGTAAGGGAGCGGGAGGGTTACAAAGTTGCTAAGTAAAGCCAAGACCGGTAAGACGCTATCGCTCTTTTTGAGAAAAATGTACGAAACAAAATGTTTATAGACTAGTAGCCAGGAAACTAGGCTCAACTAGTTGTAAACTGTCTTGGTAGCCAATCTGACGCGCTCGAGTATGTCCATGTAACTAGTTTTCTTTCAAATTTTGACGGGCTGTTCTAAACAAACCCACCAAGATAGAGAGCTTATATTTGGTGGAGTTACTCAAAAGCATGCAAGGTATCTCCCCTATGATTATCTGACGCGCTCGAGTAAATCCACATTTAGCATCATGGGCTCCCCTACTACAGTGTTCTAGCTAGCTAGACAAATAGCGCCTTTTATCACTAGATAGTCATATCTTTTTGTTTTAGGTTATGAGTAAGAAACAATTTATGTAATTTGCCAGCTGTAAACACGAAAACAGGAAGTTTTTGTTTCGTAGTAGTTAACCAATCAGGAAGTATTAAAGTTTAATTCATTATTTACATATCTAATAATTTAATCTTTATCTAGTTTGTGATCTTATAGTTGAAATTACCTTCTATATTAATTGCAGATTTGTTTTATTGTTCTTTTCAAAAGAAGTTAAAGATTGAGAAAAAGACCCAAGAGAAAACAATGTTGTTAAGATAATTAATTAATTTAAAAAGTTAATAGAGTATTATTGAAAATTGTACAGTTAAATTTTAATGATATTCAATACCAGTGATAGTAATTTTCATATTTTAAGGACACAAAAAAATAAGATTTAGTTATTAACTTTGCCTTTTCTTAACTATTTCAGATTAAGTATGAATCAAAAGTATCAAACATTAAATTTCAAACTTATTTAAACACAATAATTAACACTAATTTAGAGATTTAAACGCAACATAGTCAGTGGGATACTTTTAAGCAAAAGTTTAATTTTTGTATACAGCTTAAAATAAAATACAATGTAAATGGCATACTTCAACAGCTCAATCGAACTAATTAAAATATGGTAGGTCTCACACCACATCGACGTTACCGGATATTTTATTTTAATGCATTCTATTTATGTAATTATTTACGTCATCAATGTTCAACAAGAATAAAAAAATAAAACATCTTTAAAAAAAACTCTTCAGAGTAAACCCAACAAGTCGATAAAAATTTCAAATATTATACAGAAAGAGAAGTCGCTCAAAAAGGAAAAGGAGAAAAATCGTGTAGTGAAAGTAAAGCTAGCAAGAAGCGAACATCACGAACCCTCAAAAATCACATTTACATAACAGAATCAAGTTCAGAGTCTTCGCCATTCGTTCTACATAAATCACAACACGAAAAGACTTAAGAACAGAAAACCAACTTTTCTTCAAGTGCACTCTTTTCGGAGTTGTATTTAGATTTAGAAAACCGTTCACAGAAAAACGGAATACAGAGTTAAAACATCTTTTTACAACAGGAGAACGAAACAGAAAACCCATTTTCTAGAAATTCACGCGCACCAGAACAAAATGGCCTCAAGACAAAAGAACCTTCACTGCATACTGAAACTCCAGACTCATAAATATACATGAAAAGGCAGATGATGATACACAAAAAAGGGCATGGAGATCATCTGATTATAAGATTTCGTTGGGTTGACATCGGATATATGGGAGTCATAGAATATTCTATTAAGAAGGACACGTGATGGTTCTTTGAAAAATCTATTTAAAAAGCAAATTGCGAACTCTTATTTTTTACAGCTTGAGCATTGAAGCGTGTAAAGATCTGATTACATGATGGCTCGTATTGTTTGTCTTTTTGTAATCATCATAATAAGTGAATGAAATATTTTTTTTCAGGTCAATATTGAAGAATTTAATTTTGATAGACATGTAGGATACTTTTTTTTTAATTCAGAAACAGCAAGAAATTTCCGTACAAATACCATAATGGGTTGATGGTTCAAAAATTGGATATTTCTTCTATCAGAAAGATATAATAATGGAATATTTTCTTCGGGGGATACTTATGGATTTAATTAATTTAAGAGGATTTCTACAGTTAGAAACAAATAAATGCTCTTTAGAAAACTATTGTCTTTTGATTCAAGTTTATTTCAAGAAGTTTTTAAATTTCTAGAGTTAGAAACAAATAAATGCTCTTTAGCAAACTGCTAACTTTTGATTCAAGTTAAGTTCAAGAGCTTTTTAAATTTAAGTTTAAAATGTAAAAATAAACAAAAAGTAAAAAATTAACATCAGAAGTTAATACAGATTAATAAGATTTTTATTTCGTACTTTTTTTATGTGTTTTTAATACAAAATTTTATGTAATTTACTTAATGAACCATTCGAAATTTTAAATCTATAAAACTTTATGTAAAAAAATACTTTATTTTGTATGAAAATAATCCTTCTAAATACTTTTTAAAAGAATTAACGACAAAAGTTTAATAAAGCAGATAAAAAAAAATTAAATAGTAAGCATGGACAAACAAACATTTTAAACAAAAAGACTGACAAAACAGAAGAATATTTCCTTATATTTGGAAGAAAAAATATCAAGACTTTATAGAGTGATTTCAGGTGACGTCACAAGCGGTTATTTTCTTTTAACTGTGTACCTTCTGTAGGGCTTTTAACTGTTGCTAAGGCCGCTGTTTATCTGTTGCTAAGGCGATTTTTAGATATGGGGTCACGTGATTGCAAATGCTCCCATAGAAGAATTCCACGGCCAGTCATTTCCTGTAACTGTTAACCTCTGTAGGGCAAAAAACTAACATTTTCTGTTGCTAAGGCCGTTGTTAGGTCCGAGTCATGTGATTGAAAATGCTCTATAATTTTTATTTCATAATTTTATCATATTTTTTATGTCATAAAGCATTTGATACCTAAAAATTATCGATTCACCATCACTATGCAATGCGTGAGTCAATATAAGTATATTTTCGGAGAAACTGAATTACATTTCCCACTAAACAACCAAAAAAAAGAGAGAATACAAATAAATTTCATGCGACTTAAACTTTAACCTTAACCTTTTGAGATTGGAAAGAATAATAAACAGAAAATAAGACAGGAATTGAAATTAAACCACATTCAAGTTCATTCGTTTATATAAAAAAATCCCTAATCCAATCAAATAGACCAATGAATAAGGTAGTTAATTTCTTTATGAAGGTGGAATTCTCAAAAGAAATAACAAGATTTCACAAAAATAGCTAACACTTCCAATTATCTCTAGAAATAACCTTTTGATACGTTTTTTTTTCTTTTTGTCCTAATCAGCTCTCCTTCGCTTCAAAGGGAACGCCGACAAATCAAAAACTTCAAGCAATGCTAACGAAGCTGAACTCGGAATTTCCGAAGAATGGGGAGGCACAATCAAGCAAGTCTATCGATTGACAGAATTCCGGAGGTCGAACAGAATTTCTGGAGGTTCTTACATCTATACATAGAGCAGTGGTTACCAACCGGTAGTCTGTGGAGAGACTCGGAAGCACACAAAAAAATCTAATATAAATAGTCGAAAGAAAAGATTGAATTACACTTTCGGCTATATAATTCGTGAGGATAACAGTCACGTCTAAAATAATAACAATTCTTTCTTGCTCTATAAATATATTTAAAGTGAATTTAGGAGTTCGGAAAAAAGTTAGGCGCAATTTTGTGGGTTCCGAAGATTTACTTATCTCACAACAAAAATCAATAATTTTCGCGACATGTAATTAAATGTTCATTAAAATATAGTTTCATTGCATTATTCAAAAATGTCATGCCTAATTAGTAGTGTTCGTAGAACTAGTTGCAACTAGTAGTTAACTACCGATCAACTAGTAGTTTAACTACTTTTAGTTTGAAGTAGTTCAACTATTAGTTTAACTACTTTTTTAATTAACTACTAGTTAAAACTACTTTCAAATTTTTAACTACAAAAAAATTTTTGAAAAAAAAATTATTTAAAATTTAAAAAGATATTTAAAAAATTATCATGAAAGGTAGAGTACTTCAAATATCATAACCAGAAATAAAGACCATTTTTGCCTCGAAGTATGAATGTTTTTTGTGATACAGATAAGAAAGATGTATTAGAATTTTGCCAAAAAGTATGTTATGAAATTAAATAGACTAGTTAACTACTTTGGGAAATAGTTAACTACTAGTTGCAACTAGTCCCTCCCAGGAAAAAATAGTTAACTACTACTAGTTACAACTACAATTTCCCAGACTAGTTAGTAGTTGGTAGTTAACTATTTTTTGACCACTAGTTGCCGAACACTACTAATTAGAGATAATAAACTTTCATCTTGAAATATTGTGAAGATGAGGATTTTAAGAATTTTGCTTGATTCTAGATATTTAAGGATTTTTTTATAAATTCTTTACATAAGCCATAGTTTTTTTTATAAAGATTGTTCAGAAAATGTCGACAAAAAGAATGACATTTTTGGAATATTTTATCGTTTATTTTAATTCAAAGGTAAAATTGTTTATTTCAACCTCCTTTTTATTTTTCAATCAAATTCATACAAGAAACTATTACATTCAAGAAGATACCAAGTTTTGAGAAAATTGAAAATTGGAGGAGACCCCAAGACATCCATTTTTACTTGGAGTTCACATTGTAAAATTTTGGCATTATGTGCATTATAATTCCAATATTACTTTTTAGTGATCTAAAACTTAACGAAAAATGTACTCTCTAGAAATAAGAGAGATACTCTTTATAAGAGTTAGTTAGAGTAATTAGAAAAAATGTTGAGTCAAACCCACCTCCGAAACAAAAGTCTGGTTACGGCCCTGATTTATCTTTTGCTGAATGATGCCAAAATATTAGCCTTTTGGCTGTGTATTTCCAGTTCATTAAATTAAATAATAACTAATTATTTAAGCATATTCTCGATGGCTTTCCAATATATAACCATCTACGGGCAATATTCATGAATATGTGACTTTTAAAAAGCCTCAAATGTTTCTATTTCCTCAAATATTTTCATACTGTTGCAATGCTAAAAAGGCATTTTAATATTCATGAATATATGACTTTTAAAAAGCCCCAAATGTTTCTATTTCCTCAAATATTTTCATACTGTTGCAATGCTAAAAAGGCATTTTAATATTCATGAATATATGACTTTTAAAAAGCCTCAAATGTTTCTATTTCCTCAAATATTTTCATACTGTTGCAATGCTAAAAAGGCATTTTTCCCCCACTGCCGTTTGGTTTAGATTTAGTTAGAGATTTCAATATATTGTACACATCTTGAGACATAAGGAAATAAGGAAGACATAAAAAAACCCTGAAAGAACAAAATTAATTTGGGAATATCCCCTCAAGTTCTGCGAAAACATTTACTCAAGAATTTCATTAAATTTAATTTGATAAAAAAAGGGGAAGACTCGAATTAAATTTAATGCCGCCCATTCACCGAGTCCAATCAAGAAAATCAGCTTCTGGAAGCACTTTGAATTTTTAATGTCTCGAAACACAAATATTGGCACGGATCTAAACAAACAGCGATGCTAATTTATTTGGGCAGTCAGAGATAATTGTGTTTTTTTTTTATACTTAGAGAGAGAGGAACCTTACAAAAACTTCAAATAACGTGTTTAAATGTTTATAAGACTTTATATAGCTTTGACCTTTTATTGTGAAATCTAATAAAAGTAGAACCAGTGTAAATCGAAGGAGTAATAATGCATTGGTTGAAACTTCGTAAAATTTGGTTTTTAAAAGTTTTTAAACAATAGAGTATTTTCAATCACATGACTCGGCCTAACAACGGCCTTAGCAACGTTGTTTTTGCCCGCCAGTGACATCATGTGCGAATGCTTCTATTGGATGCTTCTAGTTCCCGCCCCTAACAACAGCCTTAGCAACGTTGTTTTTGTCCTCCAAGTGACGTCATGTGCGAATGCTCTATGAAATTTGTGTACACCTAGTACTTGCACGAACTTGTACAGCCATTTCAAGATAAGTAAGATTTACTAAGAGAAAAGGATTGAATATACGAAAATGATAATATTATTGTTTTGAAATGATAAAGGGCTCCAATTCTAACTAATATTCCAACTTATGTCGTTAAAAATTTCTGGTATTGTGCTGAAAACATTGTATATTTACTCATTAAATACATTTAAAATACTCTTACACAAGTAAATGCAATGCATAATGTTTAAGTAGTTCTTAGACTTAGAGAAATGAGTAACTTATGCAACTATATATGAATGGAATTTCAGTTCTCAAATAGTAATATTTGAAAGTTAGCAATATAGAGGATAATGATAACCTATCCTAAAAACAAAATTCTAAGAAAAGCGTACAGAGAAAGTCGCTTAAAGCGTCTTTACAAACTTTTATTAGAATTTTAAAAAATCGGTATTATTTTATAGAACATTTATCATATTAAGCAAGTTTTTGAAGTACTCAAAGTTCCATTCATTGAAGTACCATTCAAATATTACGTAAGCACCTAAGGGGGGAGGGGGTTTACTACTTGCTTATTTTTTTCCTGAAAAGGGGGAGGGGGAGTATGAGTGATGCTTACATAAGATGTTACAAAACCCCGAATTTTCGAAAATCTCTTGTTTCTTGCATAAATAATTTCAAAATTCAACCAAAAATAAATTTTACACAAAGAAAGTTTTAACGATAGGTTAAGTGTTCATGGAGAACAATGAATATCAGAAATCTAAGCATTAACTAAAGATTTTGTACAAAAAAATAACAAAGGGGGGGGGGTCGGACAATTTTCTTACGTAATTATGATAGGGGGTTTGCGGTTTGCTTATTTTTGCTGACAAGGGGGAGGGGGGGGGGTCAAAAAGGACCAAAAACTTATTTACGTAATATTTGGATGGCCCCATATAACTATAGTTATTAACGAGGTAGCATAAAATTAAATGAAACTCGGCATCATAATAGAGCATTTTCAATCACATGACTCGGACATAACAACGGCCTTAGCAACAGAAGATGTTACAGTTTTTTGCCCTACAGAGGTTAACAGTTACAAAAATGACTAGCCGTGGAATTCTTCTATTGGGCATTTGCAATCACCTGATCCCATACCTAAAAACGGCCTTAGCAACAGATAAACAACGGCCTTAGCAACAGTTAAAAGCCCTACAGAAGGTACACAGTTAAAAGAAAATAACCGGTTGTGACGTCACCTGAAAATAACACTCTATATCATCAATCAACCTTTTCGATATGATGTCAAAGGAGGGATAGGAATATAGTGGATGTTATTAGACCCAATATATGTGCAAAGAAATTCGATCGCAATGTCATTCGTCTATGTCAAATCCTCACATCCCTGGAATCGATCGGTTGGGGATAGTAGTACTCTAGTGTTATAGGTTGTGTTAGTGACAATGAATATTGATTAGGCTATCAAATGCAGTCAACTACTAATTATGTGGTGTCAGGTGAGATGATAAGACTTCCACAGACAACAAGTTATACAAAAATAGATATTTAATGACGGTTTGATACACTCTCAACGGTCACACAGACCCGCCGTAATCACACAGATTTTCTAAACACCACCACACTCCACAAACCCAAACACACCTCTCCCTCTCTTCCAACATTGAAATAGTTCCCACAGTTAATATACGCGCCATCTGGCGTGAGTTCTGAGACATAGCAGAGGTCTGGCCCTACAACTTCTCGGGCATCCGACGTTTTGTGACCTCACAATTTAGCACACAGGAACCTGGAAAGACAAAATAAAAAAAAGAGTACTTGTTCACACACAGTATCTTAAGTACTTAAAGTTTCACAAGGTTTAATTAAATCTGCCGAAAATTCAAGTCCAGTAATCAATTCCTGTATCGTAAGCAGTAAACCTCAACTCTCATTTGCGAAAATTATGTCCCTCCTTTGAAGCACCATAACTCTCCAGTTTCCGTGTCTACCTTGGCGTTCCCTATCCAGTGTTCTTTAGGTTCAGGTCCCTCATCCTCATCCAGCTTGTCTTTAACTTCCTCTGTTTCCTCTCTTCTAAACTCGGCTTCCGCATCTTCTGCTCCAGTTCCACGAAACTTGACTTCAGCCTTCTCCATTTCATCTCCTTTAAGCTTGATTCCAGCTTCTTCTTCGACTTCTCCCAGCTTGACCTCAATTTCCTCTGTTCCATCTCCTTCAAGCTTGATTCCAGCTTCTTCTTCGACTTCTCCCAGATTGACCTCAATTTCCTCTGTTCCATCTCCTTCAAGCTTGATTTCAACTTTTTCTTTCTCGATTTCTCCAAGATTGACCTCAATTTCCTCTGTTCCATCTCCTTCAAGCTTGATTTCAACTTTTTCTTTCTCGATTTCTCCAAGATTGACCTCAATTTCCTCTGTTCCATCTCCTTCAAGCTTGGTAACCGACTTTTCTGTTTTAGCTTCTTTTAGTATGAATTCGGCCTTCTCTGCCTTTCGCTCATAAACTAACGCGGTTTTCTCTATCCAGTCTTCTTCAGGTTTGAGTCCTCCAGTTTCATCTTTAAGTTCGTCTCCGGTATCCTCGGTTTTCGTCTCCTGTTCTCTATCTCCTTCGGGACCATTTTCATTCTCTTCCTTGACCTCCTTCTTTTCGTCCTTCCTCTTCTCAGAAACTATATCTTCTACCACCTCCATAGATTCTTTTCTATCTTCATCTTCTTTCCACTTCAAGACGACGTTTCTGCTTAGAGCATCGGCGTTCCTCAAATCAATTTGGTTTTCTTTAACAGCATCAACAGTACGACTCAGAAATGCATTCACACATCGAACATCTGCCTCTTCTAAAAAAGAAACCATATCATCCGTTTTTTTCGTTTCTTCTTTTTGGTTCGAAAACGCGCTTTTATTTTCTTGCGTTCCTTCGACCTTGAATGGAGAATTATTCGGATTCGGTGTATCTCTTTTTCTTTCTTCACTAGAGTTATTTATTTCGCTCATATCAATCCAATTGCTAGCTTTCGTTTCATCGGCATAAGCTATTCCGTTAGTATTTGCAGTATCGCACTTTTGTTTAACCATCAATTCACCTTTTGATAAAGTTATGTCCAGTAGCTTAAGAACATTCATTCCTACAATAAGATCAAATTGCAAATTCTCAACCACATAAATTTTTGCTTCAATATCAATGTTATCAACAGTAATTTTGCTAATGAAATAACCAATAGAAGACACACTTTCATTTATTTTTCCGGCTAAAACTATTTTATCATACCTGAATGAAGGAGGATTAAGCTTTTTGAATAAATTATCACTACACATAGTTACTTCCCTACCAGTATGAACAGTAGATACAACACTTTGATCCAAAATAGTAACTATCATATTAATTCTTGATGGAGACGTTTTTAAAGTGGTTTGATTAATTGATTTTCTTTCAGTACATTCAAAGCTTTTATGATCAACATTATTACAGATTCTACATTTTATAGAATTATTCTTCGGACAAGATTTACTTATGTGGCCATAACTATTACATGCATAACATTTCACATTGTACTCATCATAAGTGTGAGCTTGAAAGGAGGATGGACTTTTGAAAATTTCCTGGGCACAGGGCTCAACTTCCTTCAAGATTATTTTCTTAAGACTCTCATAATTTTTATAATCTTCATTACTGACATTCACTAACAGATCTGCAGTTATATCCCCCAGTAAGCATAATAGCACTTTCGGTTTCATCTCGTTATCTACCTTTTCGAATGCAAAAGCTTTTTCTAAACTTGTGAAGAAATACGACCAGCCTTCTGGTTTTGTGGGAACCTTCACTGTTAAAACCTTAATTATTATCACTATTTGCTGCAATGATTTTGTTTGGGGTCTGTCCACCCTGTTTTCCAACCTAGCTGATTCTAACTTTAATTTTTCTAATTCGAGTTCTTGTTCCCTTTCTTCTTTTAACTTCTCCCTTTCCTCTTTATCTACTCTAGCGGCTATAATCGTTTTTAGCACATCTTTTGTGGTCTCCTCATCATAGTCGTCCGCCCCCAAAATCGCCTCTTTAATAGAAATCACTTTAGCATTAGGTTGAACTTCCACTCCCAACTCTTCCGCTAATTCCAGCAAGTCCTCCTTTCTCGACCCACGCGTAAGATAAGACATTTTATGGACAAAATTGACTCACAGTTTGAAGCTTGCTTGCACGTTCGTAGTCGAAGTTTCGATTTCCTTTTCTCTTTTTGCTCGGTTTCTCAAGCTCATTCCGGCCGTGCCCCCATTTTCTGTGGTGTCAGGTGAGATGATAAGACTTCCACAGACAACAAGTTATACAAAAATAGATATTTAATGACGGTTTGATACACTCTCAACGGTCACACAGACCCGCCGTAATCACACAGATTTTCTAAACACCACCACACTCCACAAACCCAAACACACCTCTCCCTCTCTTCCAACATTGAAATAGTTCCCACAGTTAATATACGCGCCATCTGGCGTGAGTTCTGAGACATAGCAGAGGTCTGGCCCTACAATTATTACAGAATATTATAGCAGGTATCTCTGAGTCGACGAGGCGGCAAGAAAATAGACACAACAGGTATAATTTTACGGGTTACAAGGCCATAACATAAATGTACGCCTTGAATATGCGATGCCGAGACCGTTTTGGGGGAGGCTCAAATCCCTTAGTTTGTTCTAGATGGGGTTGAGGCCACTCCCAATACTTTCAAGAATTGGTATAAATGAGGTTTTAGGAATGTGGAAATAATTAAGTTTGGATAATTACGTAGAAGAACCTTGGGTAAAAAACCATTCTATTATGGGGGCGTTCAAATATTAAGTAAGGATGAATGCTTTCTGAAATTCATTGTTCTTGTGAAAAATTCATTCATTGTGAAAAATGCTTGAAATTTTTTTTTCTAGTTCAATTTTTTTGTGAAATTTATTTTTGGTTGAATTTCGAAATTATTTATGCCAGAAACGAGAGATTTTCGAAAATGCAGTGTTTGAAACATCTTACGTTAGCATCACTCATACTCCCCCTCCCCCCTTGTTAGGAAAAATAAGCAAATAGCAAACCTCCCCCCCCTTAGGTGCTTACGTAATATTTGAGTCGCGTATTGAGTTGAATAAGTGTGTCGATTCAGTTGACTATATTGATTTTACGTTTTTATCCTACTAGAAATAAATTTAAGTTTCCTTAATTTAGAGGACCTATATTAATAGTAGGGGAGACCGGGGCTAGTTTTCCAACCTAAATGAATTTTGCTTCCTTACATTTTATTTTTACTTATTTTTGGGTAAACAAAATTTCATCATGTTCCTCGTATTGTTCTCTATAAAATGTAGCATTCAATTTTCATCAACATTATTAGTTTTTTTACAAAAAAGGCTTAAAGGTGACCATGTCACGTTGGAAAATGTGCCCCGTATGTGGGGCATGTTTTCCAACAGTAAGGGGCAAGTTTTCCTACAGTACTACTATCTGCAGTTAAACCGATTGCTGGCAAAAACTCTGATTGGTAAACCGGATGGATGCCATTCCTGACATTCCTTTCTCATTGGTGGGTGCCTCTTCTCTCTCTAAGCCCCAGAATACGATCTTGTGTGTTGGTTGTTTGATTGGTTGTCAGACATAACTAGATTTGTAGCTTTTCAGGTATTAGCTTTGAATAAATGTAGGAATCGAACGACAGTGCTGGTTAAAAGACTGGTCTTAAAGGGTTAAATCGTAAAATACTTATAGTAAAATTTATTAATTATAGTATAATATGTATTTTTCATGTGAAATCATTGTGTTGTAGCTGTGAACTTTACTTGGGTAGTAATCTCCAAAAATTAGTTTAGTACCTTAATTGTTTTGTTTATTTGTACAGTCGTAAAAAAAATGACACAGTTCGCATTGTGAGTGAACTACGGGGGGTAGAATGATAATTTTTGTTTCATTTTTCATGATTTAATGTCTTCTTGAATATAAATTATAGTTTATGCCATTAGGGGGCCGTCTACATATTAAACGAAGCTCCAACTTTCGTTTTTTTTTTCTATGGGCGACATCAAAGATTATCCCCAAATCTAATAGAACACCTCCTAAACCCCCCAAAAACCAAGTTTCGCAATGTTTGGCCCTCAAACAAAGCCAGGAGGGGGGTTTGAAAATTACGGGAACTTTACTTCTAACAGGAAAGTTTGGCAACAATTGTGAGGAAATTTAAAACAGATTTGGCTACTTATCTATACTATGGCACAATTCCTACAAAAGTTAAAACAGATTTGGCTATTTATCTATATTTTGGCGCAATTTGTGTGTCAATTAGGATACCTAAAGTGGTAGCCTAGTTGGTAGAGTATCAAGTTCGTAATCACTAGGTTGCAGGTTCTGTCCCCGCAGTTGCCAAATCAGTTTCTCATTGTTTTAGGTTAACCGATTGGAATACAGGCAAACACAAAGCAGAATAGATGTTGGATACTTCTTCCAATATAAAGCATTTGAAAAAAAAAAGTTATACAATTAAATTTATTTTATTTAATTATTTAATTCCTGTAAATAGGTAATAAAAATACCACGTATCAGTTTAAATTATGAAATTATTATATGGATTCGTATTAGTACGTTAAGTTATTTTACGTCTAAAAGTTCCTGTCAAAAAACTTTAATACAGATATATTTTGAGGTGTTTTTTTAATATTAATATTTAGAGAATAATTCTAATAGAACTTTCCCACTTAATAAAAAAAGCATATTTTTCTTTAAAAATTAAAACACTTTCAAAGTTTAAAATTTGCTTATGCATGTACTATGAATAAAAGAAAATTCAGATAAAATTTCAAATATGATTATTATGATTCTACAGTAGTGTTTTTGATGATTAATTTTTAATAATTTAAACACCCACTACACTGATAAAAATAATCCATAAAGAAAACAGTAAGAATACGTCCTTATAATTATGAGGAATTTTTTTTTTTTTTTGGGGGGGGGGTTAGGGGATAATCGAGACCTATTTTTCGCTGCCAAACATTTGATAATCCTTTATTGTGGAATTGCATAGCATTGATACATGGAAACAGTGGGATATCCAGAATAAAAATTGGAGTTTAGTTTTAGGGGGAGGGTTTTTTTTGTAGTTTTCGGAGGTGAAAGAGAATACTTTTAATGTGTTTCATAGGGTTGTGTTATAGGGTAAGGTGGGGTAAAATGGTTATAGCGGGCTAAAATAGATATAGGGATTTTATCAGTTTTCGTATTTGTAAAACTTAACGTTAATTGGCATGCTAATTTATCATAAGCTTCAATAAAAATCAGCACCCCAATTAACATTGAATTTTACAAACTGTTAAAATCTTTATAAAATTTATACTCCATTCTTGTCTTAAACATGTTTAAAATCTTCTAGAATAGTCTTTAAACCCGATATCTTATTTAGAGCAAATGCCGCTGGATCTGCTGGATCTGCCCCATACACGCAGATAAGTCGGGGTATCAGCAGCCTAAGCCGCTTCTGCCCCTAAGCAGCAAAGTCAAGCCTCGGTAGGACCTTATTGGCTATAACATGCCGCTAAATTGCTGTACTCCCCATTTAAAAGATTGATTGTATATAAAAAAGAATATAAAATTAAAAGTGGTAGCTAAGTTTTAATTATAGTGTTAATCTTTTCTTTTGTGTGGCTACCACTATTTTATTTATAATAGTTTAATTATATATCAGTCCACTTCCAAATACTATCATCGAGTGTTTAGGGTGCGTTAGATAATTCTGACATATGGACCTTGCCTGAACGTAGTGGGCGGTCGGTGCAGCCCTGAGGTGTGTTCCCTGGGAACATCTAAACAGATTGCGGTCCGAGGGTGGGGGAATATACGTGTAAGCTGTAATATCAATTTTATCACTACATATAATTTTTTTGCAAAGTTATTGTATGTAAGTGAACTTACATCTTGAGGAACAGCTTTAATAAGAGTCCTCCAGCCACCATATTTACCCATAAGCTCAAATGATGACAACACTTAAGCATATTGCTGAGGGAGCTGTGGATAAACATGGTGGCTGGAGGACTTATCGAAGCTGTGCCCATCTTTATTACATTTAATAGACAATAAATGTAAGAAGACACCGTTCTTATTAAGTGACGACTTTTCTAAAAGTTTGATTCATATGTAAAACCAAATTCCTTTGTGAAACCTATGTAGAGAAATAATCTTTCTATAGTAAAAAAAAAATAATTTAAAAAAAATTGTTTAATCTTTGTTGTTTTTTTTAGACTTTTATTCATGTAATTCAAAAATACTTCTAATATAATGCAGGGGAAATTTTTAGTTGAATATTGTAAAGTATTGTTTCGGAATGTTTTCCTCTGAAAAAAATTGCAATTGTTTTTAAAGTAAATTTCTTAAATAAATTTGCAATGGTAGCTAAAATTATTAATTTAAAGTATCATCAAAATTTAAAAACAAGTAAAAAATATTACATATACATAAAAAATGGGTTAATATTTCCGTTTAAATAAACAATAAATGTGAAATCCATGAGAGTATAAACAAACAGATACAAAATGGAAATAAAGCAGTTTTTGCAAATAGTAGACTACTAAAAAGTAAATTATTATCTAGAAATTGTAAGGTGCAGATATATAAAACCCTAATAAGGCCAATCATAACATATGGTTCTGAAACCTGGGTGTTATCTAACAAAGATGAAATTATGTTAAGAACATTTGAAAATAGAATAATGAGAAGAATCTTTGGAGCCATATACGAAAATAACACATGGAGGAAAAGGTACAACTATGAAATAGAAAGGCTGATTAAAGGGAAAAATATTATAAGATACATTAAAGCTATGAGAATACAGTGGATTGGACATGTGGAAAGAATGAAGGAAACTGACATGTGCAAAAAAATTATGAGTGGAAAACTATATAGTAATAGGAAACGAGGAAGACCTAAACTAAGATGGCTGGACCAAGTTGAAGAAGACCTAAACAAAATGAAAATAAAAAATTGGAAAAGGAAATCAGGAGAGAGGGCAAGGTGGCGTTCTATAGTAGAGAAGGCCAAGGCCCACCAGGGGCTGTAGAGCCGTGCAGAGAGAGAGAGAGAGAATATTTCCGTTTACTGAAATCAATAGTGTAAAAATAAGAACGTATTCATAATAAATTTATACGTAGTTTAAATTTCAGGCATCTTCAAACTTTTAAAAATTAATCATATGGTAGGCATGCCGATTCGAACCTGCTTCTAAAACCTAGCGACCAAGCACACTAACCGTTAGGCCACGCCGGATGCGGTTGGCAAGTTTTAATAATAAATTTCACCAACGATCTGAGTTAGTATATCGTGTATTGCGGGTTACAGTAATTTTCATAACCTGGCGATTTTCTTTCTAATCTTTGGCGATAAGAGTTTGGAGAAAATTTTCTAACTGAAATTTCCTACAGTGTGCACGGGGTTAATGGCTGTAAGGATAAAAATCCATGAAATACGAGATTTCAACGTAAATTCGACGAACTTCAAACCCCCCCTCCTGGCTTTGTTTGAGGGCCAAACATTAGAAACTTGGTTTTGGGGCGTTTTAAGGGGTGCTCTATCAGAATCGGGAATAATCCTTGATGTCCCCCATAGGAAAAACGAAAGTTGGTGCATTAATCCTTCTAGTAATTTAGTGGATTATCTGTTTAAACTGTTTATCTGATTAAATGAATCGTTGTAAAGGCTTTCATGGTCGTTTTCTTTAAATGTAAGTACTATAAGAACTATATACACTTTAACAATAAGAACACCACCTTTTTTTTTTGAAAGGAATAGGAAAATTTCAGTGGGATTCGAACAAACAGCTCCTTTGGAATTGTTACCTTGCGTTATGGATTGGTTGATTGGTTTGTGCTTGAGCCACACAATTGTTGGAATAAGTGCCCCGTCTACTTTTGGAAAACCTGCCCCAACTCACTTTTTGAACTTTGGGAGCCCCTCAACGGGTGGGGGTGTAATGTTATTGAAAAACAAAAGCATAGTTTTGTAGAGGAAGAAATCCTCTATCAGAATATGCAA
This sequence comes from Tetragnatha montana, assembly GCA_963680715.1. NCBI lineage: Eukaryota > Metazoa > Arthropoda > Arachnida > Araneae > Tetragnathidae > Tetragnatha > Tetragnatha montana. Next base: position 54,278,074 of record OY796681.1, on the reverse strand, counting down.
TATCAGATTAGTCAGTTAAAATTAAAAGGGCTTAATCACATTTTTAATAAAACTCCAAAAGTTTACGCAAAGAGCAAAATATTGAAAAAACCGCTTTTCTGATGAAACTACAAGAGCTAAAATTCTGAAAGTACATCAGAATGTGTGTGAAGTCTTTCTTTTTCATCCAGTTCACTCGTTGGGTTGATCTAATTGCTCATTTAAAAATAAAGGGCGTTGGAAAATTTGCCCCAGTGGAAAACTAGCCCCGGTCTCCCCTACTATATGTACTACTCGGGAACTAAATGGAATGAATTTCAATGAAATAATGACGCCAATTTGGACTCTTCTTAAGAAATCCATACACTTGACATGATTACGTGACTTTTGGCACTAAAAAGACATTATGGCATATTTTACGGGGGCGGTTTTGGGAAAAGTAAGAGTTGCTTAATGATAGGAACGATAAGAACTTGCTAAAAAGCATGTGAAGATGAACTTAAAAGGGAATATTCAGACTGTGTGATATCTTTGAAAATCGCCCGATGAAACTTCAATTTTTATTCCATAAACGCGTTTTTGCTATTACGCAATATTGAATCTCGCCCACTTGAAAGTCGAATAGATCTTTATTAAAATGCACTGGGTGCTCATTCGTAAAAACAAGTGGTGCCAAACGCTCAAGTTTTGTTTTTCCTTTTTTTCACGTTTACCTTTTGTTTACAAGGGTATTTTTGAAATCCTTATAACAAAGGAAGCGACGAAGAGGATTTTAAGATTTTTTTTTAATGTTTTAGATATAATTTTAATGATATAATTTGTTTGAAATACTACTTCAGTGCTTCTAATTTTAACAACTCTACCCTAAGTTTCTCTTTCTGTGCTGAAATCTTTAAAATTAAGTTTATTTCCTTTAGTATTAAGGTTTTAAGTTAAAGTTTGTAAGTATAGTTATTAAGTTAATAGTAAACTTTAGTAGTAGTATAGAAGCTTTTGAACATGTAAAGGAACAAAAAAAAACCATCTTTATGAATTTAATGTCTTTTGACACTTTGAAAAATATCTTTTAGTTAAAGTGTGAGTCGTATTAAAAAGCCAAACCAAATAAATAAAGAATTATAAATTGAGAAAAGAAGTATTAATACTATTAAGATAAATCAATTTTCTAATGATAAATTATACCAGTGCGTTTGTAAAAAAGCAATACTAACACGTTGGAGGAGTGATCGGGACCGGTCAATTTCAATAACATTAACCGTGATCACATTAAGCGGAGTCGACTGTATATGTACTATTTTCACTTTAATCAGCCAACAGTTTTTGTTCTTTACTTTGCTAGGAGCCATTTTCAGATTACGACACACATAGAAGAGAGGATCCTTTTAAAACATAAGAGCAACATAGGACATAAGAGCATTGAGTAAACTTAATTTAACTGACCACATGTTCTCAAATAGTAATTCCTTTACTCTCGGGGCTTTGATGTAGTAACTCAAATTGAATTTTCCTTCGGCTGACCACTCCAAACATCGACTGGGATGTTTGTTTGTCCTTTTGGAATGAAGCCAAAGGGGAAACAAGAAAACACTGCAGGATGATCGAGAAATTCCCGGATTTCTTCCTTCTGTCCCTTTTGATTGCGCGCCGATCAAATTCACTCTTTCCTTTTTATTGACTCCTTCTTTGCTTAACAGTAATTATTATGAGAATGGCGAGTTATTGTTTGTGCGAAGCTTCGTCATTGTGAAAAGAAATTTCCTTACTTTTTCTATCTGGAATTTGTAAAAAACTCGTGAAAAAACAAAATGTATCGATTAGCACCAGGGTATGCAGTCCCTTAAAACTGGATTCTACCTCATAAATGAAGACTGTGCTTTTTTATGGACGATTCTTCATGAGTTATTATGTAAAAACGTGTTTACTATGCATTATTTAGTGGTGTATCTTCTAAATATCTTTAATCTAGCTTGAAATTATTTTACATGTTGCTATACAAATTCAAAAGATTTTGTTGTATCATTTATAAAGCTATGAGCAAGGGTCTTAAGCTAGAACGAATAGGAGGTAAGAAAAAAACATTCTGCAATATAAATTTGTAGAGCTTTCTTCTGCCATTTAATTGTGTTTATTGAGTAGCGTAATATATTTATGTAGATTACGTATTTGAATTAACGCAAAATGTATCGTTTTATGTGATCAGTATATCCTTTTTAATGTTATCGAAATTTGGTGAAAACCCTTTAAAACCTCCTTTTTTCCCGTTGAAAGGCCAGTTTCAATACATAAACATACACGAGTCATTAATTTAGTAGTGTCATTTGATCCGCGTTCTAATATCTTCTTTTAAAATGTATTAAGTTTTCAAAAAGGACTACCACATTCGTGATTTTAAAGCAAACACTCGTGTTACAGTGTTTGCCACTTTTTAGAATAGAACCGCTTATTACTATCAACCGGATATTAAACAAGTAACAAAAACAACATTTAATTTGCACATGAAATTTAAAATCATCAAAACATCATTAAACACCCCCCCCTTTCCCCCTTGTTGAAATATTTTAAATTTTTGATTAAGCCTGTGGTTTATTCACTGTAACTGTGTTTCAGTGTTTTCTTACATTTACTGATTGTCATGCTTGACATTTCCATCTTTTTACTAACGAAGGGGACCCATGTACTACCCCGAAACAAATTTGTATGTTTTAATGATTTTTAATTTCATGTGCAAATTAAACGTTGTTTTTGTTACTTGTCTATCACTTTGCACAGTTTGCTTTTATTTTTTAACCGGATATTGTTATCATTTTGTTCTTGGACAAAATCACATGAAAGGAGTCGACGAATTCTTTCTCTTAAAGTAGATTACATCTTCTACTTTTCACCTAACATGCCTTCCCATCTCGGAAACACTGTTATTCGCCAAATACAAAAATCGAACGTTCGTGCAAAGAGCCCAGATTGCGATAAATAAATTCTCAGGTAGGTACGTGTGGTTCTCCCACGTGTAAATTAATCTCCGATGGATGAGAATCGTCGATAGAGGTGGTCTCAGCGCATCATTATCTTCGCTTGTAAACACGGATATCTATAGTGGAAAAACTCGTGGGAGAGATAGTTTATTTGAAAATAAAACATATCGTGATAAGATTCGCAAAGGCTTGTACGAGTTTGTGTTTAATTCGGATTGAATTTCTGAATAGTACATCATTTGATGTAGCTAAATTGTTATAATTATTAAAATTTCTTTCCTTTTTAATTATAATTTATGTTTGATTTAAATTGATTTTGGAGATGGTGCTGTTAAAATTATACCTATTGAAATTAATATTTGAGCTCTGAATTCAATGCTGACATGAAAAACATAATATTCTCAAAGAAAACGTAACAAATGGACGACTGGACTAATGTATTTTATACAGCGCTTGCCACGTGACGCCAAGAGTGTGTGCATGATGTGCATACTTATAGTTACAAGTGGAAAACATATTATCAAGAAGAAAAAACTTATGCAAAAGATATTGTAAAAGGAACTTTAATTACAAAAACAAGTCTTTTTTTTTTCTTTTATTCGCGTTTAGTTTTTGACTACGAGACAAAACCCAAAGCCCCCTTCCCCCTGTGACCAAGTGGGGTATTTTGAAGACCTCCCCCCCCCCTTAACAGGTCACGTAGTATGCGTATGTTCCCTGAGAAATATGGCGAATAAATTTCAATGTAAAAATTCTACATCAAAAACGGGTGTCCGCTACTATCCTCTCTTCTTCGAAAAAGAGTTAGAGAAAAGAGAGAGAGAAATCATATTATCATTGCTTTGCATACAATCAGAGATATTTTTAACTCCTCTGAGAGAGTATTTCACTCCTTGAAAATCGGAAATACTCTTTAAAAAACTAACCAGGAGTATTTTCACTCTTTGAATTTTTCACAAAGGTTTAGCTTAAAAAAATGCACCGTGTGGCAATACCGGAATCAACAAATAATATTTTTCTACTCAAAACACCAACTGATCTCAGCGGAGACATTTTCGCCTGACTTTGGCCAAAGCCAACTGCCAAAAGCCACGACACCCTAATTATCATACTTTTTAATTGTGTTTTCACACAGCCATAGTAATTTTTTTCATTTATTGTTCTGATACTTAGGTAGTTTGATTGCGGGTTTCGTGTCTCTGTATACGTAGTTCATGCTATTTCCGCATTTCACTCCTCATAATTCAATTTCACTCCTCTTAAAAACGTCAAGGAGTATTTTTACTCCTCCAAAAAAAATCCTAGGAATAACACTGCATACAATGTTACTGCATGAAAGGGGGCGATGAAAATTACGATTTAAAATTGGGTCGTCAATATTGAAAGTCTGAGAAGCACTGAGCAGGTGATAGAACAAAACAAAACGGGTGGCTATCCTCTCTTCTTCGAAAAAGAGAGAGTATGGGAGAACGGATATCCTCTGAAACGACGGAAAACTAGATCGGCCGGCGTGCAGACCGGATGACCGGACTGGGCGAGTTCACGGCCACTAACTTTTTCCTGCTCCTGCCACCGTCTGCCGCGATGAGCATTCCCCCGCCTCCTGAGCGAAAACGATAATATTACGCAATGGAAAACACCTATTTTGTATGGTGGTTTGCAATTCTTCGAGCAAAAGGATAGTTTGCATGTAATAAATGATAAGAATGACGTTAGTCTAACAAGCAAATATGCAACCTAATGCAAAATATCAATGTTGCACAAAATGAAATGGTTTCTGCACTTCAAACAGCTTAAACTATTTAGGCTATATTGAGCTCAAAACGTAGACATATTTACAGGTTAAAATTATTTAAATATTTAAATACATGTTAATTCGATTGTCTCATTAGTTGGTTATCATTTAGCGACCTGCAGAATTTTTTTCAATAAGAAATTTACAAATTTTGTCAAACGATTAATTCTATTCATCCAGGCTTATTATTTATCTATTAAACTGCAATTTTTTAAAAAAAAATCGCTACCATACTCTTGGTCGATATCCAAAATGTAATGTTTCACCTATTATTTATTTCAAATTATGGAAATTTAATTTAATTAAAAACTATTAGGAGTTTAAGAGACATATTTTGATATTATTAGTCTTTAGGAACTTGTTGTTTCTAATTTCCAGTTGGTCTAGTTCTAGTGAAAACTAGACCAACTCCATGAGTCCTAAGACTTTCAGAGAGTATCATGGAGTCATGAGTCTAAAGGAAGAGTTGCATCATAGTTTTAATTACTTATGATCATAAGCATGAAGGTATTTAAGGAAAAGACACTGTGAGAGAAATTTATATAGACTTTGACAGGATCAAGCTGTCGCTGATAGCCCTAAAACGACTTTTACCATTAAAAAATTCAATATCCAGCACAAATTGCGGGAATTTCCCCCTTGACCCCTTTAAAACCGCAATGTTTATGACTATCCTTTAAAATTTATTTTTTTTTTGTTTCTGTAGAATTCTCAGATTTTAGAATAGCCCAGATTTTTTTCAAGGTCACATTGCATACTAAAAAAAGACCAACAGAGAACTGAGTCAAGCAAAACGGGCTTGTTTGTAAACAATGATGGTCAACCGATGGATTTCAGAGACAGAAGTTGTTTATCTCAAAAGGAAGCACTCAAACACTGTGCTATTCCCGTGGGTTGAATCGCCAGATCAAGTGGTTATTGACAGATACCACTTTGTTGTCTTTTAGGGGGAAAATTTACCTTTACATATTTTTGTGATACGAAGACAGAACATTTGGATAAAAGAAATGTATTAGAAACATAACCCCACTTTAATATTAAGATTTTCATAGGTTATGAAATACAATGAAATTTATGTTTAAGTTTCGTAAAGGAAAGATCAAACAAATTAATGTGAAGAGAATTAATGTGAATAACCCCCCTTTAATATAAAGATTTTCGTAAGTTATAAAATATAATGAAATTTATGTTTATGTTTCGTAAAGGAAAGATGAAACAAACTAATATAAAGACAGAACATTTAGATAAAAAAAATTATTAGAAACATAACCCCCGTTTCTATTTAGCTTTCCCATGGATTATAAAATACTAAATTTATGTTTAAGTTTCCTAAAAGAAATTTCAAAGACATTTAATTCAGTATCATATATAAATATTACATGTGATAGGTAAAATGTATGTTTACATTGATGCATTTACATAAATATTTGGAATATTTTTGAAACAATTTTTAAAAGAGAATCTTATAATGCTCTTTGTATATAATTTATTAATTTAATTTATACCACACTAAAATGTTAGGTTTTCTAAAGGGTAAAATCCCTAAGGGTAAAAAATTAATTATAAGTTAAACTAGTAATTAATAATAATAACATGTTTATAGATGATGAAACATACTTATAAATAATAAGTTAAGTGTTCTTTTAATTGTGTATTCAATCTTAACGCAGTTTTTTTTGTCAATGTGAAATTTGTGATACTGAAACAAAAATATATAAATATAGAAAATTTTCACTTCAAAATAAAGGTTGAAAATGGTCCCAGAATTTATATTATCTGTTTAATAGATAGATATCTACAAAAAAGTTAGGAATGCAAATAAACTGATGGAATTTGAGATCAAAAGACTTCAAAAAATATGACATTTGAGAAGTAACAAACAATAATCATTATAATTACTTTTTAAACATCATTATTCAATTAACATTCAAGAAATTAAAAAGAGTTAATTAATAACGCAAGATTTACATAAAAAAAAAGAAAATATCCTTCATCTGTCTGGTACAGACAGTTTTATCTTATTTAAGAATTTTAAGATGTATTCATTCATGCCGTCACGGAAATCTTCAATTAAAGCTCACATTCTTTTGTGTTCCAAACTGCTCTTTTAAAGAACTGTTAGGCGAACAAGAGTAATTGAAGGAAATTGCGAGATGTGTTTTTATTTTAAATGCACCTTTTTAAACTTTCCTTATTAACCGTTTATTTTATGGTTGAATGCAGGATAGCAGGTTATATTTTCGTATGTATATTTTGTTAAACGAAAGAAGGAAAAGAGTCAAATTTGTGCACTTCAACAATGAAAACGCTCACACACAAAAATAAATACATTTAAGAACGCTATTTTGTCCTCAAATTTACAACACTTTTAGTACTTTTTTCATTATTATTGTGTTGTGATAGTGTTCTGAATACACTGCAAACACGCGAAACACTTTTGCAACACTAAGTAAACACAATTATTAACACTTCTATACTCAAAAGCGTTGTGTGTGAAAATATAGTGTTGTGAAAGTGTTAGAGAAAGTAAATGGGTTTTTACAGTGTTGCTATACAAATTTAAGAACACTTTCAGATTTTGAACATATTTTACAACACTTTTTTTAGAACACATTCCTGGATAGAACATACGTTCAACACTTTTCACACATATTCAGAACACAATAAGGTGATAACGTGTATTACTTAACAATAGTGTGTTAAGTTGGTGACAAAATAATGTTCTTATATATGTTTATAATGTAGAAACACACAGCGTAAAGATTAACTTTTCTTTCATAACAAATAATTTGCACCCTTTTTTTATACACTGTGAACGCTCCATACAAAAATAAACACATTTAAGAACACTATTTTGTCCTCACATTTAAAATACTTTAGTTTTGTTGTTCTGTTTAGGAGATTTGAAGGTATTAAATTGGTTTTGATAAAAACACGAAGAATAATAACTTTTCTTTCATAAAAAAAAATTACACTCCATTTTAAAGTGTACTTTTATGATAAATGATCATATTTAGGGGGCATTCCAGTTTAGGGGAGGGAGGGGGCCCTGTATGTGTGACACAATGTGACTAGGGGAATTTCAAAGATTTGTGACATCACACTTTAACCCTTTCAATCGTAATTCGCCCGAAATTAACATTGAATCCAATGGAAGAATTGGGACGGCTAGGACTAAAAGGGTTATAATTTTTTTTACCTGCTGTTGCAGTGCTAAAAAAGGCATTTTTTCAGCTGTTAGTTTAGTAACAAAAAAGTAAGGAAATTCCAAAGCGGAAGCAAAAGTGGAAACAGTGGAAAAATTTTAAATGCTTCTAATTTTGGTTCAGGTTTAGTTTCAAAGGGATATCACCAAGTAGGAGAAGGTTACATATAAAATGTGACAACTAGTGACTTTAAAAAATAAGAGACATAAAATTCAATAATGGCTTCTTATTAGTGAATGTAAGAGAAAGTTTGATGCTTTACTATTTGATTTCAGTTTAAATATTTTATGTTACCTAGATTACAAAAACGCTTAAATTTATGAATTCAACATAATAATATGAACCATAATGTAAAGAGGAGGAACCCGTGAAGGATTTTAAAAGTAAAGAAAAATAACACAAAAAACTACAATTCTGGCATGCTTTTCTAAGGTATTGTGTTTTTCTACCTCACCACATTCTTAAAATATTTAAACTAAACTTGATATTTCCATCCTGAGAATTTTTCATCATCCGAAAAAAGTATTCAAACTTTCCTCGTCCGAACAATTTCGTTCAGCATTCATTTTTCACAAACACGCGGAGCGGTTACAGCGAAATATTTTTATCCGCGGCATTAAAGTATTTCAAACATTCAACTCTGTAGAGAATTTCCTCACATCCCCCACTCTCCTTTCAAATTCAGTTCACGAAAATGCGAGCGAGATATTTTCGAAAGGTATTTTCGCAAGCACTGAAATATGAACGAATTGATACGTTTTGCCATAAAAGCGCCGACATGTGAACAATATTTAGGAGGCTGGTGATTACAGTATTCGTTCGTATAATGAATTGATTAAGTAATGAAAGTGGAGTGATTTTTCATGATTAAAGAAAAATTATTAGATTTTATGAATAGGTCTTTAAAAACTGAGATCCTATATACCTATTGGTGCCCTCAATATTCTTTTAATATAAATACTAACACATACAATTCCATATATTACATTTATGGTCACAGTATTAAGAAATACAAAGATCAAGAAAAGAAAAGAAATGCAACTCTTGCAAACTTTTGCAAACTAAAGAATGCAAACTTTTGGATTTATGTTCAGATATTAAATATTTAAAGTTTTAAATTCTTGTGCCACCTGATTCTGGTCACAGTATTCTTACACTTATAACTTTGAAATTTCGTCATTTACACATTTTTTACTACTTTAAATTTTTGGGCGAGGACTCAGCCCCCATTGGTAGAAAAAAAAAAAACAATTTTTTTTTTTGGTAAATATAACATTTATTTGTAATACTGCATTTGGTATAAACTACTTAGAGTAAAAATTTTAGTATTTTTAGATATTTCTAAGTGTTCAACACTCAAGTGTTCATTTATACAACTAGTATACTATACCAGTCGTAATTTTAATATTTAAAAAATAAAAACCGTGAATATTATCACGTTATTATTATTTTCATTACATATAATTTATTTAAAAGTAGTAAACGACCCCTCATTCTGCACATCAAAGCCCATAATTCTGCCCCCCTCCCCCCTTAAAATCTTCAAAGGGTCAATCTATCCCACTTTATCGGAAACCACTAGCACGACACTGTAGCAAGCATAGGTTGTGAAGCACTAATCCATACGAATCACAAGGATGGCTGCAACATCCCAAACAACGTAAAGGCCAAAAGCTGAGTTTGTTCGAGGGGGTATAAATAATTGGTTTCGATCGGACTGCTCGGGGAGCAAATATTTTGAGGGGGCGTAGCAGTCACGAGGGGTAGATAGTTCATTTCGCCGGCGCACACAGAACGATGATAAATTACATTCCTCTGCAAACAAAGAGCTCGTAGTAATTTCTCATGTGAGGTATTGATTTTAACCGGTTAGTTGTCGTCTATGTAAATATGATAGTCAGAGAGGTGGTTTAATCGAAAAGCTATGTTTCTGAATGCTTCATTTGATTTTAGAGTTTGGGAACTAAAGATATGTTGGTCAATCGGTGTAAAGGGGTTGTATCAATTGATGGGGAGGCTAATTTAAAATTCGAACTTTCTACTTTTTGATAAAACACGTTTAAAAAATTAAAAAAAAAAAAAACACCGATTAGATTTTCGACTGTAGATGTATTGGGAAGAAATTATTTGTTTGTAAATTATCTACATTGTTTTTCATAGTTTATACAGTTTCTGATTTTTTTACTTCAAAGTTTATGCTTTTCTTCCCTCTTTCTGGAGGAACCTCATTATTGTAAGTAAAAAAAGCCTAAAAAATAATCAACTTTGAAGTAACATAAACTGAGAAACTGTTCAAGTTTCACGAAACTATCTAAATGATTTTGGTCCTAAATGGTAGTTTATTTTTTAAGTGAGGCAAAATAATGAAATACAAGTCTTATAAGGCTGGGCGCGCACGAGTGACTAAAGTCACGGCGACCAGGATTACTAGTATCAAAAATATCACTAGAAAACAATGGATCTCTATGAAGAAATTCTTGGCAATCGGCCAACTGTCACGTCGCCTAGTGCGCGCACTCTACCAATATTTGAACTTGTTTCAATAGCCAAGGCAACAATTTTGTCTTTGTCACCGTGACAAAAGTCGCTCGTGCGCGATCAGCCTAATTTGTTTTAATTGCCAAGGCAACAATTTTGTCTTTGTCACCGTGACAAAAGTCGCCCGTGCGCGCTCGCCCTAACTCAGTTTGAGAAAGTATTTGGTAAATAATTTATTTTTAAATCGATGCTGAAACTTTTTCATAAATTTCACATTGTGAAATTACACTTCCTTTCTTTACAGACTTGAAACCAGTGGCTGGTACTGGTGCAAAAAAATTTTACAACTAAAAAAAAGAGATACAGTATAAGTAGACGGTAGATACAAAATTGACTTCCCATCCCCAATCTTGTCATTCTCAATAAAATTACAAGGAGGGCAGGATAAATAATTGCTTCTAACACTCCTTATACGAACCCACAGGCCACCCCTGACCTATCCAACCTAAAAAATCCCCACTCTCCCACCTTAAAATAAACCTCGCAATCACATTCCCTATAAAAATCCCCATCGACCTACTAATAGAGCTCCGTCACAAAATTAACTCCCCCTATAAACGTCACCCTAATCAATTGATCATCAGGTTGATGAGCTACCAGTCACAGGTCCCAGGGAGGTGGGTTCGTTTGGGACGATCAATCGGAGGACGAGTTGGATCCCGCTCCGAGGCGATCAATACGGGAGCGCTCTTTCAGCTCCGGAAGAGAAGGCACGCTTCTGCCGGAACGGAGCTGGATGCGGTTGGAACCGAGTGGAGCGGTTTTTGGTGCCTTGGGCAGTTTGGCATTTTCAAGAAGAGTTCGGATGGGTTTTTGTGTAGATAACTGACTTTTAGGAGTGTGTTAGCTTTCTCTTAGTTTTTTTCGTGCCAACATGAGTTCAATAAATAAACTACCCAGCCAAAAAATCTGCAAAATTACTTTAAAAAAACGTCTTAAGTGCAGTTTTCTTATAGAAGTCTGCAGTTATTATGTAGCAATAGGACTTTAAAGCCTTTCAGCATCTAAGTCTGCAGTTTTTCTACAGAAATTTTGCAACCATTCTAAAGACATTTCAGCAGTCTTGTAAAAAAAACCTGTAGATTTTCTGAAGAAACTGCAAACAAAGTGTTTCAATTCCCTTCAGTTTTTTTTAAGCAATTTTGCAGAATTTTTTGGCTGGGTATACTCGACAGCAACGTTTCCTGACCCTATGACGTCACTACACGGAAGGAGAGACTGCGTAAACGGAAAGACTGATGGGTTGCTAGGAGAAGTTTCGGTGCGCAAATCGTGATGAAAAGACGCTATGTATATGGGTGTAACAAAATAATCAAATTTTTTAAATTGACGTTCTTCATTTCACTCAAAATTCAGACACCGCGCTGAGAACTGCACTTTGTTTGTTAGTGACGTCATAGGGTCAACTTAAGTTGCTATCTAGTATAGAAAAAAATTTTATGAATGTAAATATAAAAGACTTAAAGGATCATTTTCAGAATTAAATACCATTCAAAGGCTGCTAAAAGTATTCTAAAAACTTACAGATATGCTATTTCAAACTAAAACTTCACGCATTTTGTCTAAAATTTATAACTTTTAGTCTGATAATCGAAATTAATTGTGTAAACATTGAGTGTCATGCAGGTTATGACTCTTATTATTTTCAATGGCTTTAAAAAGGTATTGTTTAACATGTCTGGGTTTAAACAAAAATAAGAATGATAAAACAGTAGGTTAACGAGTAAAACTAACGAGTCACTAGGCGGTACAACATTGAATTTAAAGGATTCATTGGTGTACGTTTTTCTTTCCAGAATTTTGATGAACAATAGTTATTAATAGACGTGCTGGATAATTTTTAAGGAAAACATTATGATTAAATTTTATTGATAAATTACAAAAAATTAAATTAAACCAACCAAGAAAAATCTTGAAATAAACTGAAAACATTTTTGTCTAATTTTTGTTTTAGTAAAGACGCTATCAACTGACAAAATGACTGTACTTTTCAAAACATGTGTGCATTTTAGGATATTAAAGTTCCCAGAAATCAGTTTCAACAAATATTAAATACTAAACTCTTAGAAGAGCCATTATTTAAACGTCGAGCATCCTCTATCGTAAATATATTCCATGAATAATTTTAAGGTGGGAGGAAAACCTTTAAGCCCAAATACCCTGCTTCAAAAAAAAAAAGCTTCTAAAAAATATCTTCTTTTAGAGAGAGTCAGCACATGAAATACTCCCAAATAAACCCAGGAAAGAGAGATATTTGAAAGAATGGCTTCGGTAGTTTTCAGAAAAGGCGAACGGATTGAGATATAGCTCGAGGGGAATAAAAAGGTATATTGGAAAACAGTTTTTTTCCCTATATAGAACTTCCGATTCGTAGAACTTGGAGGCGTCAAAAAGTTTAAACAGTTCTCAAAATGAGGTCGCTCAAGGTACATATTGAAACTGGCCATATCTGGGAATAATTTTCCGAAAAAGTTTGAAGCTATTTAAATAGTAATATCATGATTATCATAAAGTGCTAAAATGTTTGATAGTTTAGATAGAATTAAACATTATTTTAATATTTAGTCATAAATAAATTGTTGTACATAAGATATTTTTTAATATCTTAGTACATCATATTGAGTAAATAGAAAGGAAAGGATTTAAAAGGTATAACACTTATTTTAAACCTTTTTAACACTGGATAAATATCCTACTCTTAAGATTAAGATGAAATTAATTGAAAAGTTGACCCACGTTTTTTTTTATTTTACAAAATATATATATTAAAAAAACAGTTCAAGTTACATTTTATCCTTTTCGTTTTTCAAATTGATCTATCAGTTATATCATTTCAAAAAAGCCTTGAAAAGTTATTAAAAACGAGTTAAGTTATTTAATCAATGTTAATAAACATTTTTAAACTTTTTTCTTTGAAAGTAAAAAAAGAGCGAATTCTTTGTCTTAAAGGAAATATTACTTTGTTCGTTTTATAAAAAAGTATTCAAAAATAATTAATTCAGTCACGATTTTTTTAGTCAAAGTTAAAATAGATTTGCTGAAGTCAAAATAACCGCAACAAAAAAGTAAGAAGGTTTTTTTCGGTAAAAAAAAACTTTCACCAAAGCAAAAAAATGTCCATGTAATTCAATATCCTTTTGGAAAAATGCATCTTTAGTTTGCTTGACTGGTTAAGATATTAATTAAAGTTAACATTTCAATGTGGATAGACACTTGAGGTAAAAAAATAATAAATTGCGTAATGTTAAAGTTAAACAAAGTGTAAAACTTTTCATTTTTGGTTGCTAAAAGCTTAACAAGCATGAAACAAACTAGTTGTTTCATAGGTATATACTCCATAACTGTTTAAAACATTTATGACTGTAATACTTTGATATCTAAGCAAATTATATTACTTTATAATGTTAATATTTTAATGATGATTTGACTCCATTAAATTTTAATGAAAGAAAAATTAGCAATTGATAACCCCTCAAAATTTTATTTATAAGTTTAGAATTTCGAAAGTTTTTGTGAAGATTAAGCGTCAAATTCAATGTAAAAATTACTACTCATAACTTTTCACAAAGGTTTCGAAAATTTTAATTCAACTTATGTTGAAAATATAGGGGTAGTTTAAAATTGAAAGGAATAACTCAAAATATTACGCATCAATTTTCACAGTTTTTTTCACCAAATCAAACAAAATCCTTTAATAAAATATAAATTAAAGTAAAATGTTTAAAAAAGCATGTGTTTCAAATTTCAACTCTTTATCTTGCACGGTTCTTGACATATCAATTTAAAGTTGAGAAACAATGACAAAATGCATCATAGAGAAAAACCATAGAAAAACGCATTAGAAAGTAGAACGCAGAATGGATAGATTACCAAAGCAGCTGGCCAATAAAGGATTGTATCTCTGGTTCCTATTTAGGATAGAGACATAACCTAAACATCATTTTAAGCAGAAGAAACTGGGTTACGTCTTAAAAGGAAAATTTTATTTTGAAAATTGACGATTTTTGTGGGTGTCGCGAAAAAACTGTTCAATGCAAAAATCGTTCAGACAAAATATGTTCAACAAAACAAAACACTCATAGCTTTACACATGTAATAAATTTGCTTTTTACTGAACGGTTTTCGTCTGAACGATTTTTGTACTGAACGGTTTTTTCGTATATCCTTTTTGTGTCTCATACCCCCTTAAAAGAAACGACTGAAGAGTTTAAATTAGCATTTTCAAACTGATCAATGGCAGCTGTAAAACTCATCGAGAAAAACGTTTATGATAATGACAGAATAAAGGAAACATAGAACAAAACAAGAGATCTGGAGTAGCGTCCATAAAACCTCAATTTCACGATACAGGATATTGGTTATAATAAAATGGAAGTAGTTAACTCGGCATAACCTTCACCGAAGATTTGATGGGCGTAAATAAAAGAAACGAACAGTGACAATGGACATGTAATGATTCATTGCATCCTTAACTTAGTTTTCAGATTCAGATTCCTCATTGAATTCAGTAGAGATGAAGCTGGATGCTGATTGTGCATTTTATGAGAGTCATCAAACAAACAGAAATCCAATCAAAGTGAAAGCTCAAAAGGAAGTGGTATAAAAGTTTAGTACTAATAAATGTCGTAAAGAAATCAGAGGTCTTTTTTTTTAGAATATTTCTGATCAAGATATCCAACAGAGAATTCTAGTACAGTCGACTCCGCTTGATGTGATCACATTTGTCGAAGAGAAGAATGATAACAATATCCGATTGATCATAATAAGTGATTTGATACTATACTTGGTTGCAACGTTTCTTGAACCCAGTACGTCACAAATGCGGAAGGAGAAATCGGTAAACACGAAGCCTGTTGGGTTGATAGGAGGAGTTTTGGTACGCAAATCGTGATTGAAAAGCACTATATATGCATGGGTTTAACAAAATAATCATATTTTTAAATTGACGTTCTTTATTTCACTCAAAATTCAGACACCGCGATAGGAACTACTTTGTTTATTAGTGTCGTCGTAGGGTCAAGTTAAGTTGCAGTCTAGTATAGAAAGTTTCAAGCAGTGTAACTCGAGTGTTGGCATTAAAATCATAACTATGTAGTGCTAATTGAAGTATTTAAAACGATTCCCTAGTAGTTTGCATTTTGTAAATTATACATTCTTAAACAAAAATATGAGAGTGGAAAATATACTAATAAATAAATGTTTCATTTTGTATGTTTGTGTATTAAAATTGGCCTTCAAAAGGGAAAAAGGAGGTTTTTAGGGGGTTTCACCAAATTTTGATAACATTAAGCTAAATGTTGATAACATAAAACGGCGCATTTTGCATTAAATTAAATAGGAGTGATTGGGACCGGTCAATTTCGTTAATATAATCCGATTGATAACAATAAGCGTGAACATAATAAGCGGAGTCCGACTCTATCTATAGAGTGTTTTCAGGTGACGTCACTACCGATTATTTTCTTTTAACTGTGTATCTTCTGTAGGGCTTTTAACTGTTGCTAAGGCCGTTGTTTATCTGTTGCTAAAGCGGTTTTTAGGTATGGGATCACGTGATTGCAAATGCTCCAATAGAAGAATTCCACGGCTAGTCATTTTCTGTAACTGTTAACCTCTGTAGGGCAAAAAACTGTAATCCTTCTGTTGCTAAGGCCGTTGTTAGGTCCGAGTCATGTGATTGAAAATGCTCTACATAAATTTCATATTCCACAATATATCTTTTTACAAATCCAACCACAAAACTACTACCAGTCATTGTTTTTGAACGGAATCTCTGTTTGCACATTCGTGAGGCTTTACCTTCAAGAACCCATACAGTAGAAGGAATCATATGCGATAGGGCATTATTATAGGCTCGAGCAAACAACGACCTATTGGATCAGCAAGAGCGATTTGGGCAGCTGAGCAACTTTTCGTGGGCAGAGGATTTCGTATTTCCCCACCAAAAGAATGCGGTTTCGGAAGATAAAAGGCTATCTGGAATATGTGTAATTGCCAGAGTTCACCTCTATCTCGAAATATTCACGAACGCAATGGAAACTGGGAGTAACTTAAATGAAATATTTTAAATGAGCAGTCTAATAGTACAAATTGGCAAGAGCATGATTGTGAAAATTACGCAAGTAGAATACAAAACAACGTTTGGAAAGAAAGTGTAAATTTCTTTTCATTTTTTACAAGAAAATATTTAAAAAAAACGTTTTCTGTTTAAATTCTTTTAAATTTGTTAAAAGTAAGTTAAATGGGATTTTTTTATACAAAAATTATCTTACATACCCAAATTGCATTTGACCAAATTGATGCAAAATGAAGATTTTAAACTTTAAATACAATATTTTACTTGTACAATAGAAAATGCAAATCAACGTCTTTTGCCAACGTCAATAATTGTCTTTTTAAGAATAAAAACATATTTTTCCACATACTTCACAATTGAATATTTTTGAAGTGAATTTCTTCAGAAAATGTATTTTTCCCATTAGTACCATTAAATAATCTAATTTGACAACTGTGACAACTAACTTCAATATTTCCAGTTCTTTTTCAATCAGTACAATCTTTTTTATTATGTTATACATTTAAAATTTAACTAAATTGAGCAATCACAACAAAACTCCATCAACTCCATTTCCCAATTATTTAATTTGTATAATTTCGACATCATGAATGGCAACAGAGAAGAAATCGATAGGGTTAAATTTACCTAAACAACCTCATCCATTTGAACTTTCATAAATATTCAATACTAAAGCTTTGAAACTCTCCACCTGAGTTTAAATTAAATAGATAGCTTAAGGAAAACTGTCTTTCAGGCAGAGATGGGCAGATTCGGATTCGTAAATACGAATACGAATTTGATTTACAGAACTTAATATGTCAATCCAAATACGAATACATTCGTATTCACAACTGTAAATTTGAATAGATTCATATTTGCAAGTGTGAATCCGAATACGAAATTTGGATTCACAACTATGAATCCGAATCCGAATGGATTCGGATTCACATAAATGAATACGAATCCGTTTGGATTCACACGTGGATTCACTGAAAAATTCTATTAAAAAGGCCGATGTAAATAAACGGCACTTCAACGCTTTGAAATTTAGAGGCTTTTGCAGGGTGTAAGATATTAAGGAAAAATATAAACTAAACACTTTTAATTTTTAATTGAATTAAAATATTGAAAAAACAGATAAGTACATTAAAATTGAATAGTACATAATAAAACTAAATAAATCAAATATTATCTATTTTGAAACATAATTAAAAAAAAATTATATCCTTATATCTGCTGAAATAACATGACAGTTCGAGGATGATGCATTTGCTCGCAAAACCACACGAAATTGAACGTACATATTGAATAGTACATTGAATAATACATATAAAACTAAATAAATCAAATATTATCTATTTTGAAACATAATTAAAAAAAATTATATTCTTAAATCTGCTGAAAAAACATGACAGTTCGAGAATGAAGCATTTGCTCGCAAAACCACACGAAATTGAAACGTACATATTGAATAGTACATTGAATAATACATATAAAACTAAATAAATCAAATATTATCTATTTTGAAACATAATTAAAAAAAATTATATTCTTAAATCTGCTGAAAAAACATGACAGTTCGAGGATGAAGCATTTGCTCGCAAAACCACACGAAATTGAAACGTACATATTGAATAGTACATTGAATAATACATATAAAACTAAATAAATCAAATATTATCTATTTTGAAACATAATTAAAAAAAATTATATTCTTAAATCTGCTGAAAAAACATGACAGTTCGAGGATGAAGCATTTGCTCGCAAAACCACACGTTGCTCAAATTTTTCGTCGTTTAGCCGGTTTGATTTCGGTGTTTTCGCCATCGTCGCATAAGAAAAAAGTCTCTCGACCTGTGCGCTCGAAGGCAGTGGGGTATTGTATTTCCTGAAAATTTTGTGAATGATGGGATAACTTCGAAGTATCTCCAAACTTGACTTTTTTTCTTCCAAGTACCGTTTCATTATATCTTCAGCTTTGTTCATAAGGACGTCAGGAGGAGATATAGGCGATGGAGCGACGCCCTCGTTGTCGCCAAAATCATAAAAGTCTTCTAAGGGCGGATCTGTTTCCATGACGTTGTCCTCATACTCATTTTCTTCGGGATCGTTCGCCAAGTATTCGTATATAAGACCCTTGAAATGGGTTAACAACTCTTCAATTCGATCATTAACACTAGGCCACCATACTTTTTTAAATCTGGGGTAAGAAAGTGCTGCTACAGCTGCATTTTTCCCTTCCACCGTGTTCAATTCGAAGAACGTGGCAAAGCGGCGGTTCACACTGTGCAGGTAAGCAAATGCAATCGGGCCGCAATATCGAAGATTTGACGTAGCCAATTTCTGCAGTTTCAACCTCACAGCTAAAATTGTCGGCAATAATATCCCATAATATCCTTCTTTGTCCCCTTGCAATATGTCTATGGCCTCGGCCACTGGCTTTGAACATTTTACATATTCTTCGAGGTAGGTGAATTCCTCATCGGTATAGGAACACGTCATTTTCAACTTTAGATTAATCTCCTCCATGTGACATTTTATAGCCAAAATCCCCTTCAATGAATCATAAAGGCTATTCCAACGGGTTTCGGTGGGCCTGGGGAGAGATCGAGCTATTATCTCTTCAAGAACTTCCGCGGTTTTTGGCCTGTTTGAAATACGCCACAGGATGTTGCACTTTTTTATTATCGACTCATGCAGCGACAACAGGCCTGCATTTAATTTGATTTTTTTCTCAACGTCAGTGCTTGCACATAATGCCAAGGTGTGGGCACTACACCTTAGGTGAAAAGGTAATTCGACAACATCATCATCGTCAACGGACACCCACAGTTCATCATCAACGTCTAATTCTTCGTCATTGTCTTTTACGTTCGTGGACCTCAGATGAACTCCAAAAACCGTAAAAGCTTTTACGAAGTTGCTCCCATTGTCGGTCACCGTAGCAACAACCTTATCCGGGGACAATCCATACTGAAGATTAATGCTATGCAATTTGGTAGCGATCCTATCGTAGGTATGGGATCCTTTGAATCGCCTGCACGCTAGAGCTGTGGACTTTCTTTCATTATTTTCGTCAATCCAATGTGCTGTGACCCCAATAAAACTCCTCTTTCCCGATGACCATACATCAGCAGTTGTGCAGAGCCAAGGAACAGATTTAAAAGTTTCTATTGTGTCCTCAACATGTTTTGAATATTTTGCATCTAACCTTCGTGTTAAAGTACGCCTGCTCATAACCTTCAACCCTCGGTTACTTATATTAAGAAAATTAAAAATTTTGTGGAAAGTTGGGTCATCCACCGATTGAAGGGGCACCATAGCGTGGATGACGTAATCAACAATCAAACAATCAAACCTTGATTGTTGGGAGGTTGACGACGACGCATGGTATCGAGTTTCGCGAGCACGACGGGGGTTTGTGGTTACAAACTCTTCCCTAGCTAATGAAAGACTTTCTTTAAAATCTTCCACGGTTTCCGTGGTGTGGTGACGTTGTAAATGGCGTATTAAATTGGACGTGTTCAAAACACTCACCTTAATTTCTTTTATTTTGGAGGAAACATTAGCATGACATTTTAAGCACTGTGCTCTTATGGAATTTTGAGAGCCTATTTCAGTGGAAATAGCATCTTCATTGATATTAACTGGTTTAAAAAAATTCCCACTCAGTGCGGTTCTAACCGAGAATCGCAATTTTCCCAAAGGTCCGCATTCAACAGTATTGTCCTCGGACTCCTCGGGCTCGGAATCACTAAAAATCTCACTTTCGGAGTTACTCATGTTGACGTTCGCTGAAGATGTTCACTTCACTTTTCCGTTAATACTAAATTTGACGCGTCTGTAGGTGAATCACCTCACATCTGTACTAACATGAACGTGATCGCATAAGATAATGACTCGCAAATAGGATTAAAATATAATTCCTATTCGGCCGGTCCTGTCTGGTAAACAGTTGCGATTAATTAGAAAATAAACACGAAATGGGATACACAGCGTAGCTTTTTATGCATATTCTGTTTTTCGTGTTTTACTTGGTCAGTACTCAGTAGAACTAAGTATGTATTAGTGAATAGTAACAACACTAAAATAGTCGAACGGTTAAAATTGAAAAAAAAAAAAAAAAAAAAAAAACTTTTTCCATTTTTTTTTTTCCAATATTTTATTTCAATTAAAAGTGTTTAGTTTATACTTTTCCTTAATATCTTACACCCTGCAAAAGCCTCTAAATTTCAAAGCGTTGAAGTGCCGTTTATTTACATCGGCCTTTTTAATAGAATTTTTCAGTGAATCCACGTGTGAATCCAAACGGATTCGTATTCATTTATGTGAATCCGAATCCATTCGGATTCGGATTCATAGTTGTGAATCCAAATTTCGTATTCGGATTCACACTTGCAAATATGAATCTATTCAAATTTACAGTTGTGAATACGAATGTATTCGTATTTGGATTGACATATTAAGTTCTGTAAATCAAATTCGTATTCGTATTTACGAATCCGAATCTGCCCATCTCTGCTTTCAGGGCGGATATAAATTTAGGCAATTAGTTTCTAATGTCCTCTTAGAACACAGACCCTAACACCTCATGAGGGATCCTTAATTAAGTTTGGGAAATGGCCTAAAGGCAATAATACAGGTTAAGATTTTTTCTAGTTGAGTCACGCATTTTAATGTCCATTAGAGCTTTGTTTGGAGTCATTAAGAAACTAATTAGATTGTTTACTTGAAAGAGTACGGGTATTCTACCTTTATCATAATTTCTTAAAAGGAATACAGTACTTAGCGAAACCTTTATCTATTTTTAGAACTATAGCAGTTACTATTTTTACACTTCATTATATACGAAAAGGGAGTTTATGAGAAATGTATTGCAATACTTAGAAACTATTTGAACTTATTATAAATTCGAATGATTTATAGTTATATTGTAACTTTAAATTGTATTAAAACTTATGTTATGACAAGCAACGATTGTTTTCAATTGGTGGAAGTAGTTTCTTAGATCGCATTTTATTTTCATGACTTTCAATTTTAGGATATTAAAAAGATAAACCTCTGATAACGCATAAAATATAAGTGCTTTGCCCTCTACCAAGTGCTTTGTATTTTATTTTTAGAACTTTCAATTTTAATCACTTTTAAATTGTATGAAAGGAGAGTACCTGAGAAAAAAACGTAGAAATATAATTTCCCTTTTTATTAACAAAACTCAAACGATTTAAAGTTTACTATAAGTAATATATTCGTCTATTAAAAAAACCTGGAGTACCTACTAAAATTTACTGTTATAGTAGGAACATTAAAGATTTTATAAACTGCAAGATTTTATCGGTTTGATGTTAGGATTTAAAATATAATACTGATTTGATTTGAATTTATTTTTATTTCCATTTCAACCTATTTTAAATTACTCACAACATAAACAATGAACGAGTTAGTAAAATTTATTCTTAGTCACGGGAAAAATAAAGCATCTATAATTTTTAATTTACGACAAGTTTTTACAGGTCTGATGAAAATAATGTTTTTGAAAAATTTTCCTTAAAAAGCAGGGATGATTGTGTTTTAATAGATAAAAGTTGTTTCTTAATCATAACTTTTTTCATTACTTCCGGTTATGACAACATTTAAAAGATAAACTTATCTAATAGAAATATCTCATTAGAATTATATATTTTTTTAGTTTTAATTTGAATATATTGATTAAAAGTGCGATCCAAGAAAAATGATAAATGTTTTATGTTAATAAAAGGTAAGTATTAAGTTACGAGAAAAGGCCCTTATACGAGAACAAGATAGCTCAACAAAAGAAAACAAGATAAATGATAAAACATGTAATTATCATTTAAAAATTCAACTCTAGAATAATCATGATAAAAAAGTATTTAAAAAAATGAAGATAAGTAAGAAACTTTTATCTTTTATCGCTTTTCTGTCAATACATCCATCCCATTCTAAATCCTTTGTCCAACTTTTATTTCAGTGAATCGGAGCCCTTTGAGGAACAATTAGATAAAAAGTGATTTCATTCACTTCTTTGAAGTGCTCGAAACTTGACACTGGCTGGGAATGAAAGGAAGCCTTTGCTAATTAGAATAAATTCTTTGTTTTCCGAATGTGGCTCAGGTGACTTTTTTTATTCTGTCCCTTCTTGAGTTTCCAGTCTCGATCGATTTCCGGATAGCCGAGTAGTAAGAAGGAATAAGCTTCCGCGTAGGTTTTTTTTTAAATTTTAAAGCATAACAAGCCTGGCAAAGGCGTGGCACCGCCGGCTCAACGAGAGTGGAAAGATTGGGATTTGAAGATTTGTTCTTTTGAGTTTGGCAATTTGAAGTGATTTTTTAGAATCTCTTCAAATTTTCAAAAATCCCCAAAGAGAAAGTGGAATTAAAAGATTAGTGCTTGATGAAGAAAAAAAGATGGTTAACGAGAGAGCAATGAACTCTGGAATTTGACAAGAAAATAAAAATATAACCCCAATAAAATGAATCAATGCATTAAAATTAATAAGTTCTTAAAGACATAAAGCAATATTAATATATAAATACAAGCTTATACTTACACTAATTGATTATTAATTAGGGGTTTTAGTAGTTTAACTGTTTAATCTAAGAAAAGATAGGAACGTTTAAAACTTCTAAAGTGTTTAGAATTTTTAATTCGCTCATACGTTCAATTATCAACAATTAACGATTATAATTAATAGATCAAAGTATTATTTTACTTTAAATAAGCAACCATAATCACTTTGTAGTAACGGTTTACTTATTGTCTCTATTTTCCTACCTTATAAGTTTTAAAACTCTTTAGTTGACAATTTTCACAAATGATGAGAGTATTTATTACATATTTATTCAAAGCTCAGAGAAGTTGATATGTTGAAAATTATATTCTTTTTCAAAAAAGATGATAGGGCAGAGCTTAGTGAACGAAATAAAGGAAATATCACGTCAACATAAAACCCCTGTTGGTTGCATAACAGTCTGCAGTATGTAACGATTCCCAACGCTAAGGAACGGTCATCATATCTCGACTGGATCTGGCTCATATACTGTATGAGCTTGTTTGAATGTAAGTGGTGTAAGTCCACTGAACGTAGTTTCGAGCAATTGAAGATTTTCTCTAACGGCGCCTGTGTTGTTCCCATGGAGAATAGACTTTTTTAGGCAGCTCTTGGGCCAATCATTGAGCTTTTGACTTTGGTGTTTACCACACTAGGTAAAGAAACATAGAAGAAATGAGGTAGTGTTTTAGTAGCCTAGTTTCTGAGATATATATAGAGCAACATGACGTCACTGGAGGACAAGAACAACGTTGCTAAGGCCGTTGTTAGGTCCGAGTCATGTGATTGAAAATGCTCTATTTTTGAAATTTCGTTTTGCGTTTTGGAGCGAAAACAGAAACACTGTTGTTTACATGCGCTGTGACGTCATATCCAATAGAATCCCGTTTTCCAATTATTGAAAAACAGTAAAAACACTAGTTTCGAGGGTGCTGTGACGTCTAATCCCGTTTTTTGATCACATGACTTAACTAGTGTTTTGGCAAAAATAAAATTGAATTTTAAATAATTTAAAACACATTCCTGAACTTAAAAATCTGATATTTGAGAGTTTTAAACTATAACGTATCAAAAAAGTGTCAAACTAAGCAAATCCCTCACTTATGCAAATACCTCATTCAAAATCCATGCTTTTCTCAAATTAAGTATTTTTGGACTTACACCACTTTCATCCTGAGCAGCTCATATATTGACAAGAAATTCACGTAATTTTGGTCAGTGGGGTTGGCATTAGGCATAAAATATGCCTTAATGAACTCGTCTATCTAGTAGTAGTA
The DNA here is from genome assembly GCA_963680715.1 of Tetragnatha montana. NCBI lineage: Eukaryota > Metazoa > Arthropoda > Arachnida > Araneae > Tetragnathidae > Tetragnatha > Tetragnatha montana. The sequence continues at coordinate 54,253,684 of OY796681.1, read as the reverse complement.
GGGAATTTTTTTTCAAGACGTAGTAATAAGGATATTTCCCATCATCGTCTCCTAACCTTGGTAGAAGGATAAGTAGCTTATAATTGGAAAGAAATATAGGACTGAGCCGGGACAAAGTAGAGTGTAATTGAGAAGATAAATATTAAAAGAAGATTCCGAAAAATATAAGGAACTATTGGAATGCATAAATTAGTTCCTTTTAAGCAGCAGATTTAACTTAGTGAGATGTAAGGAACTAGGATTTGTTATTGTAAATTATTACTTTTGTAGCAGGAAATAATTATAAAAGTACAAAAATGCTGCTAGAAGCAGTAATTAAACTAATGTAGCTTAATTTCTTTATTATTGGAAAATATAGGATTGTTTTTAGTATTGAAGAAAAATATTGTTTTCACTTTATTAGTTTAGGCTGAATTTCAGAACTTCAAATTTTTGTAAGCAAGCGATTTAAGTCAAAACGGATACTAAGTTTCTTTTTTTTTTCATTTGAAAACGAATAAAAAAACTTGTTTAAAGTTACAAGCATTTTTATGATGTTTTTGATGAACGTCATTACATTTAAAAAAAAAAAAACCTTTAAAATACTTTATTACTTGAAATTCATATAATGATATAGAGACATTTTTTGAAGCACCTCCAACAACTTATTAATTTATTTAAAAGTAACTCAACCTTAAATTTATTACAATTCAACTTTAAAACCTTTGAGATTAAACCATCAAAAATGTTGAATTATCCAATGCATTATTTCAATACCCATGCTTAGCAAAAAAAAAAAAAGTTCATCCGTAGCATACTTTCGGATTGAATCATATATTCAGCTTCGTTTAAATTACGAAAAATTTTCGCATTTTAACTCTAAAACATAAAGTTAACAGTTCTTAATTATTACTTCTTTTCATCTTCAAACAGAAAACTTTACACTTCCGAAGTAAACACTCTCTAATTTCCTTTCAATCAATAAAATAAATTACACGCAACATATTTTACCTTTAAATTATCCAAACATAATTTTCCCAAAAAAAAGAAAATTAAAAAACATAAATTTGAGCCACATAACTGTGAAGGAATATTGACTTTTCAATAAATTTAAACCCACAATCAAAATCTCCCGCATAAATCACATGATAAGCAATTAATCGTTATTTGCACTCAAGAAAAGTGGCGAAACGTATCAGAACAACAAGAAAAAGAACGATTAACTTTCATCCGTCTCAGTCATCTTCAATGTATCGGAAATCAGTAATTCACAGTTCATTCGCTTTTCCTCCAAGAATGACACTTTAATTCTTGTGATCGATAGTCTTTTCCCGTCCACGCTTTCATCGATATATACCAACTAACTTGAATGGCCGAAGACCATGATTACTACTTGTTTCCAATCCATTGAAAACTGACAAGCGAATGTGACAAATACTACTGCTTTCGACACTTTTAAGAGAGTGGTGATAAGGATGTGTTTTAACGTGGAAGAAATCAATCTTCGTTTTCTCAAAATTAATCACCCTTTTCCTAAGTTTGGAAATTGCTTTTAACTTTGTTAATGGTTGGTGATATGGGATAGAACCATCTGCTTGGAAGCAACGAATAAATTCTTCGTCGTGTTCTGGATAAAAATGTTTCGACTTTTAAACTATTATTTGAGAGAAAATGCGTATCTATTTAATGTCCTAATTGTTAATTTGTATTTTTTTTATAACTCCTCTCTTCTATTTTCTTTAGTTTTCTTGTATAGGGCATTTCCAATCACATGACTCGGCCTAACAACGGCCTTAGCAACGTTGTTTTTGTCCTCCAAGTGACGTCATGTGCGAATGCTCTATTAAGAGTAGAGTTGCATTAAAAAGTAATAAAATATTTTTATCGATTAAATCTTTGTACTTTTAGTTTCTAAATTGTTTCCATTGAAACTAAATGAGAAAACTTTTTGTCTCTTTTTAACCTTTCAAAATGAGCATATTCAACTACTATTAATTTATCGCTGATTTTTTTGAAATATTAGTGGATATCCACATTGTAACAAACCTAGAACCTTTTTTCTGAAATCTCAAATTCTCATCTCGACAAAGTTCAACAGTTAAATACAAGAACAAGATGCCAAAATTTTAAAACAACCAAAACACTGAAATGAACCATAATGCAAAATTGTGTTTTTAGACTTAAATTAAGAAGTTTATGGAAACAAATTGTAAAACATAAGAGAAATTTTTCAGTCGGAATTGTTTTGAATCAAAATAGCTTAAATATTGGAAAGGTAGGACACGAATAACATGTTCCTATGGTTTTTTTTCAAAGTGAGCATAACAATGGTGGGAAAGAAATTATTGAAATGAAACAATTTGTGACATGGAGGAGTGGGTAGCCATAAAACCTTAAATAAAAGTGTAACGCATTGTGTGAATGCCCAATAAAATGTTTTAAATCATTTCAAAGGGTGTATCAACATTGTTTATAATCCCCTACCCAAATAACAAAACTACACTCTTCTTATCCCAAGCAACACAAACGTTCAAGATTCGTCCAATGTTTGTCCTGCATGGCCATATTTCATCTATTTCTAGTAGCAGTTACGTAAACTCGACATATTTGGTATATGAACTGCACCACCAGGAATGCCCAATAACTTAATTCAACTCATCTACCAACCAAACCCGTCCCTTAACATTAAAAAAACCTCCGACTCCCTGTAATAGCGGTTTATAGCGCTCCCACCTGCTACAGGGCCTCAACCCACCGGGTCAGCGACTCCATATTAGGGATGGAGCAACCGCCTGGAGAGGTCACGGGGAGGTCAAACCACGAGGAGAAAGTAGTGGGCGCAGAACAAAACTGAAGGCCTCATCATCAGCACAATGCCCGACTGCAGCATATTAGGGCGAGAGATAGATAGGGAGTTGTTATTATTTGGCTAGGGAGGGGTCCTTTCGCTTTTTATGGAGTGGTTGAGTCGTGAGGTGGTTCAGTGAGTCACTCGTTGAGGAGGAGAGGTGACTCTTCCAGAGGGAGATATGTTTTATTCTACTAAACGTTCTCTAGAACAGGGGAGTGTGAAGATTTCAGCCAAATGTGGGACCGGTTTGCTACTCTAATAAGTTCCAAGAATCAATATGGACGCCCCCACCTGTAAGTGGTTCCCATCCGATGGTCTGTGAAATCGTTGAAAGTGGTCCACAAATAGGTGAGGTGTTACGACACGTTTAAAAAAATAAGGGGTCACTTATAAAAATTGAAATATCCGCCGTGAAAGAAGCCATGCATGAGTATATAATTAAAAGAGAATACGAAGGCACCAGGGTCGAAAAATGCTGAAGATAAAGGAATGTCTATGAGCAAATGGGTGTTAAAGAGTAAAGAGATACTCAAAAGCAAGTAAGGGATGCTGAAGAACAAAGGGATGTTGAAGAGCAAGGAGATGTTCAAGATGAAAGGGATTCTAAGAAAAAAAGGAACTGGTTGTCTAGCAAAGAGATATGCTGAAGACCAAAGGGATGCAAAGAAAAAGGAACTGGTTGTGGCTAAGAGATTTTCAAGAGAAAAAGGATGAACTATAAAAAAGGAACTAGTTGTGGCTAAGAGACTCTGAAGAGCAAAGGGATGAAGTACTATAAAAAAATAACTGGTTGTAGCTAAGAGATGCTGAAGAGCAAAGGGATGCTTAGAAAATAGAACTTGTTTTTTAGCAAAAAGATGCTACAGAGCAAAGGGATTCTAAGAAAAAGGAACTGCTTGTTTGGCAAAGAGATGCTGAAGAGAAAATGGAATCTAAGAAAAAAAGAGCTGGTTGTCTAGAAAAGAGTTGCTGAAGAGCAAAGAGGTCCTAAGAAGTAAAGAGACACAGGTAAAGCTTTGAGTTTTGAAACACTGTATTGGATTGTTTAGATTTTAAAAGAGAATAGCCCTTAATAGATCTATTTTAAATCGTTTTAAAATTCATTGAATATTTTTAGTGCTCAGTGCTGTCATAAAATATGACTATAACTTCTTTTTGAAACTGGAATTCTAAGTTCTTACGTCCGATATAAGTTATAAATTTTGGGTGAATTTCAAAGTAACATTTAAGGCATAAAGCGAGTCATATGGTGAAGCAACTCAGAGAGTTCGCGCCTCAACTGTAACAATGAGTGACTCACTCACTCTTTTCCTCAAAGCCCCGAGTCATCATTTTTGAAGATTGAAGGAAATGGTCTTTCCTCGCATATATGTGGGACGAAAAAAAAAATTTTTTATAGCGGACATTCATTTCTCTGATTGAGAAGGAACGGGATGAGAGTCAAAGAGAAAAAAAAAAGAAAACAATATATCTAGACTTTCATACTTCTTTCTATTAGGGGCATCGCTGGTATCAGTTCATCGGGTCGTACTATCTTCTTTTTCGATCGGAAGATTCATCTTAGATGGACGATGAAGATATCCTGTTGGGTGCCAGGGTATTTTTTTTTATTCCATCTATCAAAAAATAGAAGATGACGAGTAATAAAAAGAGAAGTTAGCTCCATTCCGGAAATATATCAGTATGAGTTGAGTTTCTTTGGTACAAGTGCAAGGAAAAATAAATAAATTCGAGATCCAAGGGAACCTGTTTTGGGTCTAGCTTTGGGGAGTTATTGAACACCTTGAGTGTGAAGAAGGGTTTGCGAGTCATAGCCTAAAATATTTGGTACTCGTATATTCAATTCTCGCAAAGCTACTTTTGGATTTTCATGTAACTCTCAACTGTATACTTCTTAAAAATTACATACTAGGAAAATTCATCCCAATAAATTTACTTGATTCCTTTGAATTAGCTTTTACCGGAGAATAAGTCCCTGTAAACAAACACAGCACAGAGATGTTTAAAATACCCTCTTTTTTACAAGGGACTTCTACATGAGCTACATGAGTGTATTGGTAAGAAAAAACAGAGTCAAGCTTTTCTGTGACAAAAAGCTAGTAGAGCTAGTATGAAATATGATTTAAACTTTTACTGCTTGAATAAATACAGACATTTATTAAATTCCACATGGAACTCAACAGCATACAGAAGAAAATTAAAGGTGACAAAACAAAGGAAGGTAGAAAAAAGTGGACAATAGTAGCCCCTTTTTGAACACAATATGTTTCAGTTGGCGCTGAAATAAATCGCCAAAAATATATTTCTTAAACGAATCCGACATTCTTATTTTAACGGAGAAAAAAAAACCACCAAAAAGTTAGCAAGATGGGGTGAAGAGAAAAAGGTGGAAGATGTATCGAACGAAAACTCCATTAGGTAAAATCCATAGACCTTGGTAAAATCTATTTAATCCGATTCTCCAATATTTAGTAAGACTTTCTCCTTACTCAATCAAACGAAATTTTAAAAAAAAAAACCTGCTTTTCTTCTAATGAAGTAAGATTAAAGTTCCTCTAGCACTATAATAATACTCTAGTAGTACTTAGTTGAGTAGATGCTAGAACTTCAAGAAGAAGAATACTGTTACTGTATCATAAATAACTTAAGAATGATGGAGGGGAAAGAGAAAATAGGAGAGAGAGAGAGAGAGAGAGAGAGAAGAGAGAAATCCAAATATGTTTTTAGTGCGTTATAAAATTTGACACAACCTTCTCACTGAATAAAACTGACAAGCAACAAATCTCAAACCCAATTTACGCTTATAATATCTTCCTCCTTGTATAATAGAGCATACTAAGCCTTCTAGTTCTACTTATACAATCTACAATTTCCAGATGATCCCTTATCCAATGCCTACTCTATTTTTATTTCATAAATAACTTGAAATGACGGAGGGAAAGGAGAAAGTGAAAATAGGGGAGAAAGAAGATAAATCCATATAGTTTATCTTTTTCAAAGTGTTTTAAGATTTAAACACACCTTATCACACAGAGTAAACCTAACACGAAACAAATCTCACAGAGAAACAACATTGTATCCATCAAAAATCCCTGTTTGCTCTCACGAATAAAAATAAAAATCCAGAACAATCAGTTCCGCACCTATCCTCTTAGAAAACGACTCACGGAATCTTCTAAAACGTCTTCTATCGCGTGCATGCAGCTCCTACTATAACTAATTCTCCTGCCCAAACCGTTTATTTCGCAAACCCGGCATCCTCGCTCTTACCTCTCTTTCCACATACAACAATAATAATAATAAAAAAAAAACTAAACGATGCACTTAACTCGGACAATTCGACTCGGGGTTTTATGGGGCTTTTAGCAACGCAAAGAAGTGTGCATTAAACGCCGGGTACCGGTTGGTTTTTATTATAGAAAGAACCGAGAGAAACTCTTCCTTTACGAGTTGTTGCTCACAGTGTCGTAAAAAAAACTCCCGTTATTTTCTGTCTCTCATTTCACGCTTCGTGTGACGAAAACAGTAGCACGTCAGAAGCGGGATTCAACTAAACGGTAATAAACAAAGGTTTGAATTTGAATTGTCAGTTTGAAAAAGGGAATTAAGCCCCTAAACCAAGTTTTGAGAAAATCGGGTGAAAAAACTGTACAAGAAATGGAATTTTCATTGCATAACCACAAAATTTGTACTGGAAACTTAGGACCCTATTTAGAGTACAGAATAGAGCATTTTCAATCACATGACTCGGACCTAACAACGGCCCTAGCAACAGACGCTTTGTACCCCTGCAGTTAACAGTTAAAAGAAAATAACTGCTCGTGGAATTCTTCTATAAAGCATTTTCAATCACATGACTCTGCCTAACAACGGCCTTAGCAACGTTGTTTTATTCCTCCAGTGACATCATGTGCGAATGCTGTTATTGGATACTTCTATGTCCCGCCCCTAACAACAGCCTTAGCAACGTTGATTTTGTCCTCCAAGTGACGTCATGTGCGAATGCTCTATAGGAGCATTTGCAATTACAAGACTCCGCCCCTAACAACCGCTGTAGCAACGGGTGCCTCCGCACCTAACAACGGCCTTAGCAACAGACGCTTTGTACTCCAGCAGTTAACAGTTAAAAGAAAATAACTGGTCGTGACGTCATGTGCAAATGCTCTATAATCATCGAAAAATCGATAAACATTTTACAGTTTTAAAAAAAAGTTAACAACCTCGTGAAATTTCAGATGGGAAAAAATCTTAAAAACCACTTTAATCGACAACTAAATTATACTTCGGCTTTTATCACAGCACAAAAGTGAGAAATAGAAAGACTAATAGCCATATTCATAGCCATCAACGTCGGTGTTAACTAGCAGCTAAAGAAAGAAAAATTAGCTTTTCGCTGACTCTGATTGGTGGAATCCTTCTTTGACCAAGGATTTAACACCGACGCTGATGGCTGTGAATATGGCTGTAAGAATTCAAAAGAATTATGAAACTGGGTCATTAAGGCAGTTTGATAAATATCAATGGAGTCCAACATTCACTTGATAAAACATTTTGTTTTGGCTTAGTTTACAGCAGTATAAAGAATGAGAAGAAAAGGAAGACAATTTATCTAAAATTTCAAATTAAATTAAAATTCAACGAATGGACATCGATTTCGCGAAATCCAAGGGGTTATAACTGCCTAAAAGATATAGGGGGTACTTATTTTTCCCTCTTCCCCACATGTGTAGAGCGAGTGAAGCTTGTAGAATTTGTTTAGCATAAAAGTCAATTTCCCATTTTTCGAACTTTATGACACTTGAATTAGTTTTTTTTAACAGTATCAGCAGAATGAAAGAAAAAACATATTTCAATTGATCAAAAATACATAATTCACCCCTTGTCACATTGCATCACCCATAGAGGACTCCCCACTCCCCTCATGTGGCATAATTTAAGAATGGATCTTAAAATGAAATATCCCGATACACATCAAAATAACTCTATTTGAGAACCGATATCATCTAAACTAAATTAAACGTATTAATTCCGTCTATAACTAAATTCAACTGTCAAGTTCCTGTCACTCATCAGTTCGCGATTCGAACCAGACTTTCAACCCTTTTTCTCCGACAGACCGCGTCCTTCGCCGTCGGATTGCGCAATCGTTTGATTGGTCGGCAAAAAAAAGGTGAGTTTTACGCATGATTATACATCTGACGGACGTTTCCTATAATGAGGAATGCAAAAAAATTCCTAAATCTGTTATTAAAGAGATGGCGAGGAGAAATTTTTTTTCCGATTTCGCGGTACGGATTCTCGGACTAAAAAAATTTTATGGATGTTTCAGTGTGTGGAGTGTTTCTTCATTGATGTATTGCAAGGTGAAATCAAGGTTAATAGAATAATAAGAGGTGAAATATTTGTTAAATTATAATTCGTTAGCCGTGTATGTGGGGATTGTATTCGAAAGTGAGAATCAGTTACAAGAACATATCTAGATTATGTTTAATGTCTTATGTTCCAGTTTAAATGTCTCAGAAAAAATTAAAATAAATTTGCATTCTAAATTGGATAGTTTCACATCAATAATAAAGTGTTCATTTAAGAGGCATATAAATCATGCAATCTTATAACAATAACTAAAAATAAAAATTAATGAGAACTTTTAAAAATTTATTTGGTGTGGGCCTGGACCATACCTCATTACTGTGATGCCTTTATATTCTGAAACTTGAAAATGGGGAAAATTACGACGAAACCAATATTATAAAAGTTTTGCGATAAAGTTCAATGAAAACACGAAAAAGCAAATCACTATAAGTAAATAACTGTCCGCTTTTTGCAATAGGTAATTAGGTAATAGGGTCTTAGCAGAGCTTTCATTAATAAATAATTTTCTTTAATAAGAATATTTATTTCGATCTCCCTTCTTGACTCTCCAAGACTTCACAAATTTCTAAATCTTGTCCGACTTTCTTATAGACTCCAGACATTATAGTCCAGGCAAATTAGACAAAATAAGGGCCAAACCCGGACATTCAATATAACAGGCTGAAAATTGGTGGAAATGTAGAGGATAGGGTTCTGATTGATATCCTAAAATTCCCAAAAATTCTATGTGGGGGAAAATCCGCCATTTTGAAAAAACGGCTGCCATCTTGGATTACGTTTTTAAGCATAGCGACTCAACCAAGCGTTCGATTGAGTTCATTTTTGTCCTAAATTGTTTACTAATGAGTATTTTAAGAGGCAACATCAAAAAGTTCGAAACAAGAAATTTAATTTAATTATAATTAATTTTTATTTAAAAAAGGCTTTGCTGCGTAAAAAGGTAGGTAGATATTCCAAATAAAAAGCTGAAAATTGGTGGAAATGTTGAGGATAGTATCCTAATTGATACCCCAAAATTCCCAAAAAATCCATTCAGGGGAAACCGCCATTTCGAACAACAGCCGCAATCTTGGATTGCGTTTTCAAGCATTGCGACTGTCCCAAGCGTTTGATTGTGTTCGTTTTTGCTCCAGATTGTTTAATAATAAGTGTTTTAAGAGACAACGTCAAAAAGTTCGAAATAAAAAAGTTAATTTAATTATAATTAATTTTTATTTAATTAAATTTTTGCTGGGTCAAAATACAGATAGACATTCAAAATAACAAGCTGAAAATTAGTGGAAACATAAAGGATAGTGTGCTGATTGATATACCAAAATTCCCAAAAAATCCCTCTTGGGGGAAAATCTCCCACTTTGGAAAAAGCCCTGTCATCTTGGACCCACAATTTTAGCATAGTGGTAGTCTAATTTTCTCTTTACACAACAATGAAACTTCCCCAAAACACATTGTTGTAGCCGAAAACAGATGGAATTTTAAAGTCGAATATTTCAAAAACTATTCAAGCGATTAAAGTAAATTTGGGCTTAAAATGTAGATTATTTATTCAATAAAAACATGCCAATACGTGTATGGTCAAAAATATCACCGTTTGGTTGCAACTAAATCAAATAGTATGAACAAAATGGTCAAAATGAGAAACCAAACTAAACTCCAAACGAAATAGCAACCTAACGTTGATATTTTTGACCATACACGTAATGGCATGTTTTTATTGAATAAATAATCTACATTGTAAGCCCAAATTTACTTTAATCGCTTGAATAGTTTTTGAAATATTCGACTTTAAAATTCCATCTTTTTTCGGCTACAACAATGTGTTTTGGGGAGGTTTCATTGTTGTGTAAAGAGAAAATTAGACTACCACTATGCTAAAATTGCGGGTCCAAGATGACGGGGCTTTTTTCAAAGTGGGAGATTTTCCCCCAAGAGGGATTTTTTGGGAATTTTGGTATATCAATCAGCACACTATCCTTTATGTTTCCACTAATTTTCAGCTTGTTATTTTGAATGTCTATCTGTATTTTGACCCAGCAAAAATTTAATTAAATAAAAATTAATTATAATTAAATTAACTTTTTTATTTCGAACTTTTTGACGTTGTCTCTTAAAACACTTATTATTAAACAATCTGGAGCAAAAACGAACACAATCAAACGCTTGGGACAGTCGCAATGCTTGAAAACGCAATCCAAGATTGCGGCTGTTGTTCGAAATGGCGGTTTCCCCTGAATGGATTTTTTGGGAATTTTGGGGTATCAATTAGGATACTATCCTCAACATTTCCATCAATTTTCAGCTTTTTATTTGGAATATCTACCTACCTTTTTACGCAGCAAAGCCTTTTTTAAAGAAAAATTAATTATAATTAAATTAAATTTCTTGTTTCGAACTTTTTGATGTTGCCTCTTAATATACTCATTAGTAAACAATTTAGGATAAAAATGAACTCAATCGAACGCTTGGTTGAGTCGCTATGCTTAAAAACGTAATCCAAGATGGCAGCCGTTTTTTCAAAATGGCGGATTTTCCCCCACATAGAATTTTTGGGAATTTTAGGATATCAATCAGAACCCTATCCTCTACATTTCCACCAATTTTCAGCCTGTTATATTGAATGTCCGGGTCAATGTCTAATTTGCCTGGACTATTAAAAGAAACAACAATGAAATAAAATAATCCCTTTAATACTCGCAGAATAACTTTAAAATTTAACTCCCCCACCTTGTAAACTCTTTAGTGGGGCTTTTCAACAAAAGCACTTTATGACCACTAGAAACTAGTTTACCAACTAGCTCACAAAACTAATAAACGATCTAATGAAACACGAAATAGCAAATCAAACTAAATGCGAACATTTTTAAATTTATTTTTCACCTTCAACCATATTTCCAAACCAACCTACTTTAAAATTCCAAAAGAGTATTGGAAATTGTGGAAGGAGCTAAGAAATAATTTTTCGTTTCGTCGATAAGCATGAATAATGAACGTGTTCTTTTCGTGCATGTATTATCAAGTATTTGAAAATTCCATTATTTTTTTGCAGCGTTTACAAGTTTTTATTCCTTATATCCACGCACTTTTTCAGTCGAGGAAGAACTTGCTGTAACACTAATGATTCTTTGAAGACCCCCCCCCATAGTTCTTCCCCCCCTACAGAGTTCTTTTTAAGTGGGTGCTTAAAAAGCAACATAAAAGTGTCAAGTTTAGGGGAGAGAGACTTTGAAAGAAGTGTCACTAACGAAACTTTGAACGAGTTACTAAAAAATGTATAAGAAATCAATCTTACTTCAGTAAAGAGATGAAAGAAATAAAAAACACATATGCAAAGAATTCGTCAAATTTTGAGCGTTAATAAAAAATGCATTTGTAATCCTTCCTCCTAATGTCATATAAAACTTTTGAATTAAACTGGAGCATTTATTTATAGTGTCATAACTTTACAAATATATTTCAATTATAAAAAAAGGTACAAAAAGGCATGTTTTCGGGAATTTTCGGCCCCTTTTTCCCTATTGCTAGAAAAAATAAGCGAATCGTAAACCTCCCTCTTATAATTTACAAACTTATAAAAATCTCCTCTTATAAAAACAAACTTTCAAATCCCCATTATTCTTTTCTTTTGTACGAAACTTTCATCCAAAACAAAATGTTTTGTTAAACATTCATCTTAAGTATCATTTGTTTTTCTAGAGCAGTAGTTCCCAAACTATTTTGCTCGTGGAACCCCCCAATTTGTTACCAATGATCGCGGAACCCTGAATATTTTTTATCAACGACTTTTCAAAATTTAATATCTGATATTAAATGAAACAAGCCAACTTAATGTTAAAAAAGTTGTGATTAAGTGAGTTCTAAGAACCATCAGGGGGGTCTGGGGGTCCTCCCCCAGAAAATTTGTGAAAATTTGACTATAAAAAGAGGGGTTTTAACTTGTTTTGGTACACCTAATCTGAATTTTGGACATAAATTTTTAAGCATTTAATACATATTTTTGGTAGGATTTGCATTTTGATGAACTTAATATAAAAAGAAACATTCTTATTTTCTTTAAGGAAATAAAATTTGTCACGCGGAACCCCTAAATGTTTTCGTGGAACCCCAGGGTTCCACGGAACCCACTTTGGGAACCACTGTTCTAGAGTGATCAATTGAATTTTCATCCCCGTTTGATTTTCTTTTTTCAAAATAACATATGTTATATTATATTTACAAGTTTACAGATATTTTTGAAAATACAGTAATGCTAGTGTCTTAAGTAAGAATCATTTATAAACCTATTTTGTTACACCTTTTAAAATTCTAATATAGTAATATTACTCTAAATGACAAATTCTAGAATAATTCTTATAATCAGTGCAGGTTTGATCTAAAATTACAAGTTTGAGTTGAAAGCAATATGATTTCTTCAAAAAGAAAATTTTAAACAATGGAGACTTACAAAAGTTTTGACCACGCAGATGAAAAAAAATATCCATACATCACATGGCCGGCAAGATTCAAACAAAATACGATCCCATTCAAGTCACGAAATACCATTTTCCAATATTATTCCACGAACATAAAAAAACTAGGTATAAATCTAAAGTATGTATGGGAGAACGATATAAATAAAAAGTCCTCTGGAGTATTCGTGTTTTACGATTTTCAATTTTGTCGCATCTTAGAGAAGCACTTTTAGTCCCTTGACAAATGGGTGTCGTAAAAGCCTTGGCCAATAGTTCCAATTTTTCGAAACATAAACCGTAACAAATGTCACATATAAACGGTGCTGTTTTTCAAACATGTCTTCTATTTATGAAATAAACTATCTCACTTTGTTTTTTTTAAGTTGGGGGCAGTAGCTTTTATAGGAATTTATTACAGGGTGGGTCAAGAATGATTTAGAAAACAATATTTAATTCATTGAAGGCTCTAGTTTCGAAAATGAATATAAATGTTAGTCATTAAACCTAAATAAGATGTATGTATAAATGCTATACAAATCCCCCTGATAATATCCATTTCAAGGGATATAATCCATATTAAATAATTATTTAACATGGATTATATCCTCAACTCATTATATACTCATTATAAACATATACGTAGATTATAATCTACGGTTATGTTTAAAAGAAAGTTGAGTTTAGTTCATCAAAGAAATAAAAGAAAAATATTTTGAGAAACTAAATTATTATGAAATTGGAAATTTTTAGGATTTAGAATAAAAATTTTTACAATTCTACCCTTCTATTGAACTAATTTACAAGGTATAAAACTGCATAAAACTACTGATAACGTAGCATAATAGATAAAATTAATTTTTATTCTTTGAAAAAATTTCATAAGAAAAAACAACCGAATTAATAACTATACATAAACAAAACTTAATAAAATTACCATTTTTCATTATTATTTTCTTCTTAAAGAAGTATTTTTAGTAAAACAAACTTCCTAAGCAAAGAAAATTTTGTATCAAATAGTTTTTACAAAAATCTCTCTATATTAAAAAAAAGTAACAGTGACCGCCGCCGCCGCGGCCGCCGCCGCTGCTTTTGAAAATTTTATTTTTGAACACTTTGAACACTCACTGCGCAAAAACTATTCCACGGAAATTTGTGAAATTCTAAACATTTTTAGATAAATGTATGAGGATCGTTTTCGTTCTAAAAGCTAATAGATGAGATAATTAGTTCTAGAGTTATTTAATGTCAAAGTCGAAAATTATTTTTTTCTGCTGCGAGTTCGCCCCCAGAAAAATCTATTAGCAGCAGAAATATGATTTTTTGCAGACACATACTCTTAGATGTGCAGTTTTGCACCACGTCGCCCTTTTTTCGAATTTCGAATTAGTTTTGGAGTAATTAAGTTTTAAAGTTTCGAAAATTTTGACGATTTTTTTGTTTTTTCGTTATAAAAGCAAAACTAATTACAGTAGAACTATGATATTTTAAAGACACATAGAAATAATTTTTATAAAAAGATTGGCTTTTTGTTTTTTCAAAAATTCTAATTAGTTTTAGAATTATTAAGATTCAAAGTTTCAATTTTTTCTTCTCTTTCTGGCCGTTCACTAGAGAAACAGACGAGTTTTATGCGTGTTTTATGCATAGATATATATACTAACGTTACGTTAGTATATATATCTATGGTTTTAAGATGATTCTGATTTCTTTTATTTTCAACAATGCTTTTTTCTACAAAGTGGTTGATGGTTATTAATAGACTTGCTGAATATTTTTTTAACATTTCAATTAAATTATTGATAGGTATAGGTGAGAGAGGTATTTTCGGTATTACAAGAGGCTTAATTAAGCCGAGAAAAGGCTTCTGCTGGATTGTTGAGATGAACAAGCGAGCTCTGCTCGCTAAGATCGCGAAGCGATCTGAGAAGAACTGCGAAGCAGTTAAGAGGGTTGGTGAGCGATAGCTCAATATGTGTGATTTCTTTCATTTTCAATTTAAGTTAGGAAAGTAATATTTCAGTAATAGTTTTTTTTTCGGGATGATTTGGATTAAATTATTTATCAGCAAGAGTGATAAGTAGCTTCGGTTGTAAAGGAGCATTAATTAAGCCGATTAGCGGGGTGATTGGTAAGATGGAACAAGCGAGCTTTGCTCGCTGAGATCGCGAAGCGATCTAAAAAGAACTGCGAAGTAGTTCCGGGGGTTGGTGAGCGATAGCGAGCAGGGGGCAGGCCCCCTAGTATGTAAAAAAATAAATAAATTGACTTTAACACAGGTTTTTCCATTTACGAATTCGTGAACCATTTTTCTAATCATAAAATACTGTAGTAAAACTCACGAAACCGAAGCATACTGATTTCCTGCTATTATTAGAACCCCAATTAGATAATCCAATATTGAAGTTGCTAACGAAATAAATATGAAACTGATAAACGAAGTAAAATAAACAAATCTGAGGTCGTTTGACTTTTTTGAGGTCAAGCACTCCTCGCAAATAATGATGTGAGAAACATATAGGCTGGAAATCAGACTGTCATGACATAATAAAACACTAGAAAAACAGCCATGCGTATCTATCAAACACAAGTTTCATTGTTCTTTCACAGAAAGGGTAATTTAAAAAAAAATATTAGACATTTTATATTGGATGAGTATTCAATTAGAATACGTATTCCGTGAGGTATTTTAGAATTATGTCTACCACCAAATTAATGCCATGACTTGGCCGTTTAGGTATAGAAGTTGCGGAATCTTTGAGAAGTTGCTATGGTGGTTTATAGATGCGGACATACTGTTTAAAGTGATAGTAGAAGGAAAAACCTTTATTAATTTCGATGGTTTATCTCAATTAAGTAATCATTGAAGGAAAGAACGTAATCTATTATTGACTCGGTGAAAAGAACAAAAGGAAAGTTCGGAATTATTTCCAAATTGTTTGAGGCTCATAAAAGATATGGTACTTTAAAATAATTTATCTGTTTGTTGTATCAAATCGCTACGTTTATCAGCTATATTAATTTCATAAAAAGAGAGCTTAGTATTGTCAACAATAAAAAGTAAATCTAGAAACCCTTCTATTGTTAAATTGAAATGTTCGATTTTGTGTTTCTCGATACCGCCATAAAACAAGTTCATGATCATGATTTTACCAGAAAAATATAATTGTGTCGTTCAAACTTTTTCTGAATTTTCTACTACACAACTGTCCTCTATTTTATTTTTAAATAGTGCTTAGTTGACAAAGAAAAACCAGTTTTCATGTTTTTTCAATAATCTATTCAGATTAATTTAATGTTTTTAATGACTATTAAATCTTATAAATAGTTTCGAAAAATAATTTAATTTAATTTTGAACTTATAGAACTTGAGAAAAGCCTTTCAAAGTTTTTAACTTTTTAATTGTGCAATGGCTGAATTTTTAATCACTATAAGCACTAGAAAGACCCCATAGAATAATACTAAGGATATCGTTGATTTACTACAACAGTCAATAACACAACACAATCCAACTACACAAGAGCATGTAGCCATCCTTTCTGGTGGTAAATCCACAGAGATTAATCAACACACTATGTATTGCGGCCTGCACCCAAGATTCATGCAAACCACTATTAGCCATCATTTCGCCCTAATCCCTAAACATATCCCACGGGAAAAAAAACTTAATTCCACAAACCTCAGAGCAGTTTTCTATACAACCAAACCATGAGTCCAATTCATTAAAATACAATAATTAATACATATTTCATACAAGTGGAAACTTATCAATCAATATAAATCAAATTATTTTCAACCTTTTCACACCTAAGGACCACTAGATACCTTATCAAATCAATGAAACTTGTAATTCTCCAACAGGTTGAGAATTACTGCTGTAGGCGAAGCCTATAACCACAGAGTACTAGAACAGAGAGTCCACGGCCATAGGCCATAATGGAAATCGAAAATCATGACATCTTGTTATAGGTTGGGAGAATTGTGGCGCTGGGATCGCACTAAACTCACTAGCGTCTGGATCCAGTCTGAATCGTTCGTCGGCTGCCTATGGGAGATCAAACACACCTTTTTGCGCATGCGCTGAGTTCTAATTTGGCGAGAGATTTAAGCGGCCGGCATACGTTCCAGACTCTAGTGTGGCGCCCTCACATCAGTAACGCATTTGAAAACAGCCTCATGGACCCTCTGTTAGGATATTTCTCTGCCTATAACGACCACCTTGTCGTATACTATAGTAGAAGTAACACCTATCATTTTGATTGGTACGGATATTTACAAATAATATTGTAGTTTGTCATGGGATTGTCCTTTCTAACAATAGTTTAAGATTTTTTTTCTTCAGGCAGTGTTACTGTTGCCACGGTCTACTTAGGCACTATAAGTACTACCTATTTTCCTCAAACTAATTCTCTAAAAATATCAGCCAATTTTTTTAACACTGTTGACCAACCCACGATATAAATCTCCAATACTTCTGATACCAATTCTTCAAATCCTTAAAGAGATCTAAATAGCTTAATTAAACAATTTAAATCCATGAAAATTGGAACTAAAATGGCAGCGAATCGTTCATATTGTCCAGTCTCTGTATATAAAAAAGGCTCTTTAGCCTATATGCTAGACAATACACAATAAAACTATACAATAAGACTGCAACGTTACTTGACCTAGGAGAAACAAGTTGAAAGAAAGTAATTCCCATCGCGGTGTCTGAATTTTGAGTGCAATTAAGAAATTCAAGTTAGAATTATTATTCGTTTCTTATATAGCTATACAGTATATAACAGCGTCTTTTTATCACGATTTGCGTACCAACACTACTCCTAGCAACCCAACAGGCTTTCTGTTTACAAAGTATTTCCTTCCGCGTAGTGACGTCATACATAGGGTCAGTAACATTACAGTCTAGTATAGTATAGTGCAAAGTATACAGTTGGGTTCTGTTAACATGCAAGCAATAGGGCCCCCTTGGCCAAATGACTGAAAATGGCGAAAACACTGAGTTTGCACTCCAGACTCCAGGTTATTATAGCATAGCTCAGTGCTTTATGTAAAGGGTCTCCAGTCTATTCTACACAATACACAATGGTAACTAACCACCACCAGATGAATAATAAATGAACTCACCCATCCGCCCTGCTGGCAGATCCACCCGGCAACATCCTTCTCGACGAAGATGCCCATGCGCTGCACCAGCCCAAGCACATACTCTGGGTGTCCCCCTTTCACGCAGTCCATGGCCAGAGCCCCAGTCATAGCGAAGAGGGCCACCACGCGGCCCCACGTGACCCCGCCGCTGAAGATCTCCTCCGCCACCGCCGCGAAGGCGTTGTGCACTGCGGCCTCCGAGGGCAAGCCTCCGTGAAGGCCCAGATTGGACGCCACGCTCTGGAATAGCTTGGGGTGCAGGTTTTCCAGCTCGTTAGTCAGAAGTCTATGGAAGGAGATGGATAGTGTTAATGAGTACGAAGTGTTTGTTGTTTGATACATTGCTAATGCTCTTCACACAAAAATAAGCACATTACAAAAACTCGTTTAAGAACATTTTTTTCTATCCCCATATTATAACAATACTTTTGTTGTGTTGTTATAGGTTATCTTATTGTGTTGTGATTGCGTTCTGAATATGTTTGAACCAACAGTGATAGAAATGTGTTCTAGGGGCCGCCGGTCGTTCAAATATTACTTAAGCATGTTTTTGGTCATTTTTGACCCCCCCCCTCCTTCCTTGTCAGCAGAGATAAGCAAACCCCTTTCCCAATTATGTAAGAAAACTGCCAAGATTCAAGTCTTATCATACAATTTCTAAAAAAGTTACAATTTTTAAGGACTTTTAGAATAATTTCTTCGTTTTCGGAACAAAAATCTAGGTATGGGTCTTGCGATATAAATTACTAAATCCGTACTGAGGCCATCCGGAAAAGATCGCCAGTGTTTTGAGTATGTATCTAAAAAAACTACAATATTCAGATCAGAACTAATGGCAGGTCCAGTGGTGCGATGTATCCTCTAAAATCCTCAAAAAACACAAAAAATAGCTTAGAATTGATTTTATAACACTGAAATTTTAAAACATTTCCGGGGAAGGACCCCGAGATCCGCCATTACCCATCATTACAAAGTGGTTCTTAACTGGTTTTCTAGTAGCTTTAGCGACAAAAAAAAATCTTTATTGCTCTGAATACAATGCAACTGTATGAATGGAGATTGGAGGCGCGATGAAAATTATGATTGAAAACTGGGTCGCCCATATTGAAACTTTCAGAAGCACGGGTGTAGCAGTACAGAGGGTCTTTATAATAACAATCAATATACAATAATTATCCCGAATGTCACTTTGACGTTCGGGTCAAACACTATTACTCACCTAACTAACGGAAGATCAGCTTCATTTTAACTAAACGATCAAAAGCTATTTTGACCTGGGCATACATGTTTTTAAAATTTATTCTTTTAGTGGTGATTCTATTGAATCTCAAATTCTTTTTCGGGGGAGAAATTAAGGAAAATGCACGTTTTCTAGGCATGTGGAAAATTTTCGTCAAAATACAACGGAAAATCTAATAAAACGAGAGGAGGTATGGAGAAGTGTGACACTTCGTGACATGCATAGAGGAGGGAGGGGGTCTTACCTGAGCTCGTTGGCGATCTCTGCGGTGTTGGACCCGCAGGCGAGGTTGCTGACGCTCTTGAGTCGCTGCAGCCCGAGCCGCTTGTAGAGCGCGGAGCAGGAGCGCAGCTTGTGGCGCAGGAAGCGGCCGCACAGGCTCTTGGCCTGGTTCACCACGTCCGCCTGCGACACGGGGCTGCGCCAGCCGATCGTCGTCGACAGACGGTGCCCCACCACCTGACCCACCTACAGAGAAAACGACACAAGGATAGTTTAAATAGTGTGCTTCAGCAAGCAATTTTGTGTATCCCAACGGTTTGGTCCTGAGGAGTTTATTGCGCATGCGTGTGGACTTAATTTTTACTGCATTTTTTTTTGGAAATTTTAATCAAATAATACCTGGGGATAGAACCCACGAACTATGCATCCTACCACTGCTCCAGCGGGGTATCAGTTATTTTAATACTTTTTCAATCAAGTTCCTTCTTTGTCCACACGCATGCGCAATACTGTCACTTCAGGAGGGATATTAGAAACTTGAGAATCCTTTTCTCCGCCTCTTATGACGTGACAAGGGAGGGAGGGAGATATGAGTTTGATGCGATCCCAGCGCCTCCCAGGGTCCTATCACAAAAAGCATCCATATCTTTTTCGATTTCCGTAGAAAATAACTAAACTCACAAAAACGGACGAAAATTATTTAGGCATTAAAAGATGACTCAAAACACAAACACGGCAAGTTCATTTAAGAATTTGCCGGTTTCTCTGCATTTCACGCCTAAGGTTGCATTTGGCGTTAAAAATGATGATTTTTAAAGATTTTCAGTTTTTTTTACTGCAATTCCGCTGTTAATTTTTTCACAGTATGTGTTTTGATTCATCCTACTAACCCCAGTTTAATATTTTAGTCCATTTCTGTGACTTTAGACTGAGAATGTTTCTTTGTTAGCCAATCATATTAGTTTATTTAACCTCCACTTCCCTAAACTTGACCAAAAGTTTAGAAGCAAGAGATAAACTTAACTCAAAAGACATCTTATAAAAAGCGTATCGATAGATAGGTACTCACCTGACTGAACTTTCGTCGTCTGGACGCAGACTCCTTGCCGCAGGTCTCCGAAGCATACACCGAGAGGGATGGCCTCGGGATGATCACTGGAAGGCTGTACTTGCGCGGACGTCCTAAGGAAGGGGGCGCTAGCGTCGAGGGACGCCCCATCCCTCCACCCCCGTTGGCCGTAGTCGGAGAGATGGCCATTGCGAGTGTCTCTTACATCGAAGATAGCTTGACAGTCCAACTTTTAAACTGGTCAACAGCAGTAAAATGTGTAGGTCAAATTGATCGGATTTTGTCACAGTACAGTAGGTGACAACGGCCCAACAGTCTGGTCAATTGGATGTACTGTGAAAAAGGAATCTTTATAGACAACTATAGTCTTAAGTGGTAATATCCAACTCTGGTCAACGGAGAATGGGGTATTAGGAAACAGACCCAGAATTACGTCTATCTAATCTTTGTGTAGAACAGCTGATTAACAAGATAACAATTTCCGTTTTTGACGTAACACAGTCTGGTCAATTCATTTTTAAAAGCATGAAAATATCGATAGAACACGGGCGTTGCTTACATTCAAGTTTCTCTCATTGGCTGAAGAATAATGGAAGTGTAAATTGATGAAGATTCCAAAGGACTGAGAACAACATTTATAAAAAAAAGAACTGACAACTCTGGTGCTGTAAGTTTTAAAATTTGTCGAAACGAATATGACTAATAGAGAAGATCAATTTCAACTTTGTGTGCAACTTGGTCTTACACACAGTCTAGTAAGTTTATTTAACAGAGTTAAAATGTTTCTTTCCTTTAACGAACCATTCAAATATATTTAACCTCTTACAACACAGATTTCACAAAGGACTGATAGAAACATTTTCTCTTTATATTTATTTATCTTATCGCTCGAAATTTCACCAAATTGTGCAAACGTTTGGTTATAAAAGTCAATAAAGGTTTCAGCAACATGAACAAATAACAACTTCTATAAAATGTAACGATTCGTACATGAAATAACAAATACAACCCGACTCAAATGATCGTCAGTCAAAAAACTGACTGCATAAATAACAATTAAATAAACTCTTTTTTTACAATTGTCTGTGGTTGTAAACGTCAGTGCTAAGTGAAAATCCTAAAAAGAAATGGAATAGTTTTAACCTAAAAGCAAAGTTATCTAAATGTAACCTTTTTCAATAATTGTATTAATTCACTTTCATGCAGAAAAAAATTCTAGTCGAACACAATTCAATTCATTTTTTTCTCATCATTTGCTTGCACGGTCTTGTAAATTGTAACCACATCCACGTGGAAAAAAATTGCAAATCAAACACATTCACTTCTTGCTCTTTTCGATCTTTTTTGCTCAGATTTCAAAATTGTAACCACTTTCATGTCAAAAAGAACCTACAAGTTCACACATTCACTTGCAGCTCATTTTTCCCTTGATACTTGCACAATTTTTTAAACTGTGATCAATTGCGTGCAAAAAAAACTCCGTCATACACATGCACTTCTTGCTCTTTTCGATCTTTTCAGCACAGATTTATCAAATCGTAACTATCACTTCAAAAAAAAAAAAAAAAACTGTAACAAAGCATCCTCGAGAAAATTCACACCACACGCGTTTTCACCAGTCACACAAACGAAAAAGCAACTCTAGTAAAAGCCATCAGCGAGCTTCGGTGTATCCAAACAAGGAAATCTTCGTCCCGATACATTAGCAGAGAGAAGAAGCAGGAGCAGTGTGACAGATATTGCACAGTAGTTCTAGAAACACACATTCATAAAACGTTCCATCACTCAATGTCACAATTTTTGTTGTTGTTGCTTTTAAAATCGAAGGAATCATTGCGAGGGATTGACTGACAAATAATTAGGGTAACGGAGTGGACAAAGCTTCTTGGTGACATGACTGACGGGTCGTGTTGTTTTTTTCTGCTCTTCGACATCCGGAAGTCAACCTGGGAGGAGAGATAAAAGAGGGTGAGTTCGGTGTTATGATGAAAAGCGAGGAAAATTTTTCAGAGTTTTATTCATTTTATAAAGGCGTCGAAAATAAGGAACTGGACGTTTGATTTAATAATATTCGTAATTGGGAGAAGTCGTGTGGAAAGGTCCGGTATTGACTTTCAATTAGGCAATAACCTATTAATATAATTATGTATTTCATTGCAGTAATTAAAAAAAGCGTAAGAGTCAGTTTTATACATTATACAGTGTTAAGTTCAGAACATTTCAAATTAAAAGCTAATTATAATGTAATATACTATAAGTTAAATTAGAATGAAATGTATAAAAGTTTAGAAGGGATTTTTAATAAGAAGTATTTCTTTTACAGAGGTAGTTAATGATTATTATTAAGCTTAATCTTATTAATATTAAGCTTAAAAAAGAACAATCTCATGGATCTGGTCTGATCCGGACCAGAGGGATAAGGAAGTAGAAGAAGAAACTTAATATTCAACTTAATTCAGAGGAACTGGACTGTCTTTTGATATAACATTAAAAAGTAAATTGGGAAAAAAATACTCAAAATGTGCTAAGATTCTTACTCAATAGGAAATTGAATTTGGTTTAAATTTAGTGCCTTCTTTTAAATATTTTTATGCAATTTCTGCGTCCAGTTGATTTATACTTTCCTTAGATCACTCAAAAATAAAATAAGCAATGTAAACAGTTACACGTACAACATCAAATCATCAATCAAATCAAATTCTGCCCGGGCCTAGTGGCCCATCAGACGGTGCCCATCTCCGTTTCATTAGCCTTTGGGCCTTGGGTTGCTAATTACTTAGCTTGTGTCCAGGCCGAGTTGCTAGCCCAACGCTGGACCACACGTACAACATACAACGCATAATTACTATTTTGTTCTGACCTGACACGATAAAAACAAAGTTAATCACTAAAAAGATATGATTCTTTCATTTTTTTCACATCACTTAAAAACCCTTCTGTGAATGTGTTAAAAACCAAAAACTTCTACCCTAATTTTTATTACATTAATTATGGTATAACTACACAAACATTACTTTGTGTTTAAAGTATAGAACATCTCATATAAAAAAAGATAATGTCAATCCATTTTAAAGTTTAAAAGTGCCTATTATTATTTATACCAGTAAAAATTTTTATTTTCAAATCCGTTAACGATTAAGTCTCCCTAATTTCATTTTCAACATTTTCATACATATTAGAAACATGCTCCAAGCAGAGAAGACTTCCTACTCCACTAACCTTCACCTGAATTTATTAACTAGTTGTCATTAAAAAACATCATTACATAATACAAACTCTTAAATTATCCCACTCTATTCAAATAACTCCCCTTACCCATTAACAACAAACCTCTATTAGTATTAAAAAAAAACCATACGCTTCGAAACAAATAAAAGCAAATCTTTTCCTCAATTTCACCATATTTTTATTTTTTTATTTTCTGGGCCGAAACCTGTGTTTATACTACCTGAATAACATCACGGAAGCGCTATGCAGCGTCTGATATGTAATCATAACCTTTTATAAAACAAGAGGAAGTTTTCTATGCTAAAACATAAAAACCTGCTAATAATAATAATATGCGTGCCGAGGGTCATTAGAGAAGACGGAGATGACAGATGACACAGTGTCGCATGTTTCGCACCCTCTCGTGGAGGCGTGAGTTATGTTATCTAATGGTCTGTGTGTTAAGAGGTATGGAAACTAGTTTTCCAGGTCAATTTAGGAAAATCCGGAAGATGTAATACGCAACTCATGGGTCCGGTAGGAACGCAATTATTCTGAAGTTTGCAGATGAGTTTACCATTCTTCGATGAAAAAATGGTTCAATTTATATTTATTCGGATTTTTAATATTATCGATAAGGTTTTTTTCTTCATTGGGTTTATATGTATTTTGCAACCGACACCTTTGCAAGTCCTATTATTTGTAATATTTTATTTTGTATTGCTTTTTTGTACTACATTTTTTATTTTCTATATGTAGGTATTATTTAAAGGGTTTAGAAATGCACTTGTAAGTTGTAAGGGATTCTAACCCCATAAGTGTACAGTTTAATTTTTGGTTTGTTTTGTTTTTTTCTTGTTGTTGAACATTGATTATGTAAATGACAATAAAAAAAATTCCGTTAACTGTCTCGTTGAATAACGCCAAGCTGCTTTAGTTGCCAAAAGTTAGAAATGTCACCAAAAATTGAAAACCACCCGAATAAAACCTTCAATTACTTTATTAATGACAACCATTAACACTGACAGTTAGGCGATATTTTGAACATTTGGTGACCAGAACAGCTTGGTGATATTTAACGGGGCAGATGAATTAAACCGAAATAATATAGAAAAAAACAACAACTGGGATTTAAAGTTATGATTCTGCTAATGTACTCATAAGTGTAATAAATATCTAAGGATTAAGATTAAATACATGAGGTGAAAATAAAGTTTAAAAGTTAGTTATTAAAGTTAAATTTTTTCTTATTCAAAGCTACATTACACTAAAAAAAAACAAATATTGCATTAAAAAAGGACTGTACTAAGTTGAACAAGTCACAAGAAACATTAATCTGAGATCCATTCTTTAATACTAAGCTTAATAAGTCCAAGTTTAAAGACAAACAAAATAATAGGTAATAATAAAATTTCTTAACGGGTGCAAAATAACCATGCACTACTGGATGAATAGTTGCATATAAATGAAACATAATTGCATAAAAACATTGATATAAAATATTGCTTATGTGGTTTTTAGTTTTGGGAAAATTTAAAGTTTTAAAGAAGTTTGGCAGAACTTAAGTGTTTCAGTTTTGCTTCATTTTTTATAGAAAAAAAAAGAAAAAATCGAAATAAAATTTAAATGTTTTGCAACCAAGTACTACTTTTATGTCTGAATATAAAAAGGAAGTTACCTTTTTTAGTAAATTTTAAGTAAGTTCTAGAACTATTAAACAAAACTCAAATAATACAGACCTGTTTTAGAATTTGGAACCAATGAAATGAAAATGGGAATCCAATACAAGGAGGGACGAAATAAAATCATGAATTTCTCAAAACACATTTTTTGACATAACTGTATCATAAAGTGATTTAATAGTGGTTTCTGTGAGACACGTCATTCTAATAAAAGTTTTATATAATGTCAATATCATTCTTGTTCATAGCCTACGGAGTATTGGATTCGTAAAACAGGTTTTGAAGAGGCTTATTCTCAGAAACCCTAAGAGTTGTTGAACTATATTGAGTAATAAAGTTGATTTTAAATGGTAAAAGCAGTGAAATATGAACCGATAGCTGTAAAATGTGATTATTTCTAGAGTTCTTAAAATTTTTATGAAACGTCTTGTCTAAATTTAAAAACTACACTAAAGTATAAAACCGAGAATTTTTTGACTGTAATTTAGTACAGCTTTTTTGTCTAAGCTACCCTTATTGTCTCTCTCAAAACTGTAAGTTTTTGTGTTACCATATAACAAATTTTACCATTTTTCAATAGATAACTGTAAAATCCTAACTTTTCTCACAAATTTGTATTCTTTTATTTGAAGCCAAATATACGGACCATTTTTAACACTAAAATTAATTTTCTTAAATTTCTTAGTACGAATAACTCTACTTTTATCTTAATTTTTTTCAATGAAGTTATTTTTTTAACTATTTGCATTCAACGTATTTGACTTTAACACTAACATAACGTTGACGTAAGCAATGTTTTCCATAATACTAAATCGACAAAGTTGATACTTAAGAGGACAATATTTCCTTAAAGAAAAATAACAGGTTTAGGTACTAAATTTTAACTCCATTTTTACCTTTAAAAGTAGTTAAGGTAATTAATTTCCTGATAAATTTATTTCAGTTTATTCTCATTGTTAAAAAACAATATTTGCTAATTATGTTTTATTTTCAAAGACTTATTTATTTAACGAGGCTTAAAAGTATAACTCGAAGGATGTTTTAATTTTAGGACTACACCCAAATTTGCCATTAAAGCCAAAATGCTGTTCATTTTTTAACACTAAAATTCCTTTTCATAATTTTTTTAGTACGAATCATTCAACTTTTATTTTATTTTTTTAAATGGTTTCTTTTTTTTTACTATTTTTCCTCAAAGTATTTTACTTTATCACTAACACATTCATAACTAAGTTATTATAATGCTGACGTACGCAATATTTTCCATAATACTGAATCGACGACGAAGTTTATACTAAGAGGATAATATTCCTTTAACAAAGGTACTAAATTTTAAATGCATTTCACCTTTAAAGTAATTAAGGTAACTTCCAGATACATTAATTTCTACTATTTATAAACCAAAATTTGCCTTATTATGTTTTATTTTTAAACAGGCTTTAAAAGTAGTATAACTATAAGGATACTTCAACTATAGGACTACACCAAATTTGATCACTGAAAATTCCGTTTCCTTTAGCAAGAAAATGTTCCGTCTCTTGTGTTTGATGGCTGTGGTGGCAGTGGCCTTCTCCCAAGTCTACCAATATCCACCCGGGTACTGTGAGCACACCAAGGGGGATCCGTGCGAAGAAGCCAACTGCGGTCCGAACGAGTACAAGAAAGAGAACGGAGACATCTGCAAGCGATGCCCCGTTTGCATCGAAGTAGTGCGTAAGTATCGAAAAATACACTGTAAAAAAAAGTTTCTTCAAAAAACGGAAATTTCCCGGCAGCACTGCTGCCGGATTATTTCCATCATTTGAGAAGGTGTCCGTATTTTCTTTTTCCATCATTTGAGGGAATGTCCGTTTTGTTTTTTTTCTGTCAAAGGAGGGTGTTGCGGATCGAACTCTTAACTCTATTATTTTAGCTGAATTGCTAGCTTTAACTTTAATAGATTTTGATATTTATGTTTAACTGTATCCTTAACTTTTAATTCTAATATATATAAGCTGATGTTTGTTTTGCCAGGATTAAGCATAGATTAGAATAGGAGAATATTAAGAGATGATTGATTTATGATTCTGTAACTTGTGATTGAGATGATTTAGGATTAATGATTTGTCAGAACTCATTTATAAGTATTTTATTTAACTTAATTTTATTTGTATTTAATTTGAGATGCAGAGAAGCTTCATATCAATAAAGCAATATTGATTTTTAAAAGTGTTCGTTGTTTGACTTGTGAGTTAAGACCTTATGCTTCGCCAGATGTATTAGAGTTTAGAGCAGCGGCATATTCTAGAGATAAATTAGAGTGAATTTGAATCGAGTTTAGAAAATGGTCCGTCGAGCCGGAGAATAATGTCGAATCAGTACGAGAATGCAGCTGACGATGCAGTGGGTCTGGAAAGAGCCAAGTTGAAGCGGAAGACTTTGAAACAGACAGCGACCAAGCTGATGAATAAAATAAGCGACATTCTGAAGAATGATGATGTTGAAGATTTTGATTTGGAAGAAATGAGAGATTCTCTGCTAGAAAAAGCTGAACAAATCTACCAGTTGGACCAAGAAATAGAAGCTTTGCTTGATCTGAAAGATCTTGAAAAAGAATTGGAGACCAATCAAGAATATCGCGACCGAATCACAAGTATGAAAACGAAACTTAGAATTTATCTTCGCGATTTTGCAGTAAAGGCCAAAGCTAATGTTACAGATATTTCTGTTGAAGATTCTTCAATATCCGAGCAACTGGGAAATTCGAAGTCTGTTGAAAGGCAACGAGGAGTAGATCTTCCGAAGTTGAAGATAGAACAGTTTGACGGAAATCTTGAGAAATTTCAAGAATTTTGGGCACAGTTTGAAAGTTCAATTCACAAGTGTGATTTTTTATCAAAAGTTGATAAATACAACTACTTGAAGTCTCTTTTGAAAGGTCCAGCATTGATGAGTATTCAAGGGTTGTTAGTTACCGAAAAGAATTACGATTTGGCAGTGAAATTGCTGAAAGAAAGGTATGGAAGGGAAGATATTTTAATTAGATCCCACATCAACCAGTTACTAACTTTGAAGTCTGTGAAATCAACTTCGAAAGTATCGGAATTAAGAGACCTTAACGATAAAATTGAGATTCAGATGCGTGGATTGAAGAATTTAGGAATAGAATTAGATTCTCAAGGCAGTCTACTGTTTCCTTTGGTGATGAAGCTAATTCCAGATTCGATGGCTTTGGAGTTCAATAAGAAACACGAAGATCAAGATCTGTGGAGCGTTACTAAACTTCTGCAGTTTTTGAAGAAAGAAATTGATGATCGAGAAAGAACCTTTTTGTTTCGTCAAGTGACCGAAAGAAAGATAGATTTTGGAAAGAGCGAAATTCAAGAATCAACTAGTCAACGATACTCGTCTCGTGATCTGCGATACAGAAATAGTCATCAGAAATACAGATCACGAGAGAATGTTTCAAGTGCAGTTTCCTTGACGACTATGGAGGAATGCGTGTTTTGCAATACAAGTGGACACCGTTCGGAAGTCTGTTCTAAAGCGGTAGCAGATAAACTAAGTAATCTGAGGAAGAATGGTCGGTGCTTCATCTGTTTAAGGAAGAATCATATTGCGAGAAATTGCTGTTCAAATATCAAGTGTTCCAGATGCCGAGGTAGACACAACGTTCTAGTTTGCCAACAGAAGAAAGAAAATGAAGGCGTCGTGTCATCACCAGCTCCTGAAGATGCAACAGTAAACGCAATCAGCGACAAAGAAGTGAGAACTGTTCTACAAACAGCAAGAGGAACAATTGAAACCGATAAATCTCACCTAAACATTAGGATTTTGTTAGATTTAGGAAGTCAGAAAACTTTCATCAAAAGAAGAGTATCGGAACAGATGAAATTACCAATTGTTGATTCAGAGCTAATTTCAGTTTATGCGTTTGGGAAGTCTGATCCACAAACTGAAAGAAAGAATAAAGTCAAGTTTATGCTCAGAAGTCTGGCTGATCCAAAAGTAAAAATGAAAATAGAAGCGCTGGAAAGTGAAGTAATCAGCGGAACGTCCGTAAGTGTACCAGAGAAAAAGATTCTAGAAAGTTGTCTGAAGAAGGGAATTAGTTTGACTGATGTTAAGTCACTTGGAAATGAAGATCAAGAGTTTTCCTTACTAATAGGTGCAGATTACTATTGGAAAATAGTAACTGGAGTAATACAAAGGATATCTGAGTCCCTAGTAGCTGTAGAAACGAAGCTAGGATGGACATTAAGTGGCACGGAAAATGCTGAAAATTCCATAGCGATGCTTAATAGTTTTCAGAACATGGTACAGACGAAAGAAAAATCAGACGGTGAGACTACTGAATTATTGAGAAATCTTTGGAATCTAGAACTTTTGGGAATTGACAACAAATCAGATGGTGATCACAGCTTTGAAGAAAACCCTGTTTTCAGGAAGTTACGAGACTCCATGATGTTTGATGACAAAAGGTACACTGTCAGTCTCCCATGGAACGAAAAAGCTGACGAATTGGAGGATAACTACGAAGTTGCGAAGAAACGATTTCTATCACTTTGGCGAAGGTTCGAAAGGAATCCGCAACTACACAAACGCTACGAAGAAGTTATCATGAAACACCTTCAGGAGGGAATTGCTGAACAATCTGAATATACGAAAGCCAAAAGAGAGTACTTCTTGCCACACCAAGCTGTTATCAGGGAAGACAAAGACACAACAAAACTGCGCGTTGTATTTGATGCCTCTTCTCATGCTGACAATTGCTTGTCTCTGAATGACTGTTTAGAAACAGGTCCAAACCTGTATCCAGACATCTTGGAATTATTGATCAGATTCAGAATTCACAAGATCGGAATAACTGCTGATATACAATCTGCTTTTCTACAAATACAACTGAAGCCAGATGACAGAAACGCAGTGAAGTTCTTGTGGAGAGATCGGGATTCTGAAGAATGTAAAGTCTTAAGAATGACCAGAGTCATCTTTGGAGCCAAACCCAGTCCGTTTTTATTGGGAGCAACTTTGAAAGTCCATATTAAGAAGTATGAAGACAAATACCCGAAAGAAAGCTTCATTCTGAACAATTCGTTATACGTTGATGATCTGATTACAGGAACAGATTCAAGAGAAGAAGCAGTGAAAGAAACTGAGACTATCAGAGAAATATTGAATGAAGGAAGCTTTGTGATGAGAAAATGGTCAACAAATGAGAAGTTTATCCAGAAGAAGTGGCAAGAAGAGGAAGAAAGTATCCAGGGCTCACAGATTAAAGTGTTGGGTTACATTTGGAACAAAGACGAGGACACTTTACAAGTTGAAGTTTCGGATCTGCACAAGGACAGTGAGACCAAAAGGGGTGTTTTAAAAACCATTGGACGAGTTTATGATCCACTTGGAGTGTTGAATCCGTTTTCCATTAGAGCAAGGATTTTGTTACAGGAAATTTGGAAGTGCGGTACTCAATGGGATGATGATTTACCTGAGGAGTTACGTCTTACTTGGGAAAGATGGAAGGAGGAACTAGCGAAGATCAAAGAAATAAAAGTTCCAAGACATTATTTCGATCAACAGAAAAGGAAAAATTTAGAAAATTTGGAGCTACACTGTTTCGTAGATGCAAGTGAAATGGCGTATGGTACGGTGATTTATCTGAAATACAAGCTGAC
The DNA here is from genome assembly GCA_963680715.1 of Tetragnatha montana. NCBI lineage: Eukaryota > Metazoa > Arthropoda > Arachnida > Araneae > Tetragnathidae > Tetragnatha > Tetragnatha montana. The sequence continues at coordinate 54,222,813 of OY796681.1, read as the reverse complement.
AGAAACAAAGTCTCAACTTGTATGTTCAAAGTCTCGAGTTACACCTTTGAAGAGAATTTCTCTACCAAGATTGGAGCTACTTGCAGCAGTGATCGGTGCAAGATTGTCCAAAACAGTGCAACGTTATCTTGGAGAAATCAAAGTTATACCATACTATTGGTCCGACTCTCACATTGCTCTGCATTGGATTAGAGGTGCAGCCGAAAAATGGAAGCCTTTTGTCCAGAACAGAGTTAGAGAAATTCAAGAGAAATCGGATCCTGCTACCTGGAGTTATTGTCCAACCAAGGAAAATCCAGCAGATTGTCTCACTAGAGGACTAAAAATCAACGAGCTCAAGGACAAGGACTCATGGTGGTTTGGACCAGGTTGGCTGAAGCAACCCGAGGAATTTTGGCCGAAGTTCCAGCCAGAATGCAAGGAAATTGAAGTTAAGGACGAAATGAAAAAGAAAGTTAGGAAGACCTTGCAAGTAAGCGTTACAGAGATTCCAAGAAAAGAGTTATTTAAGATAGAAGATTTTAGCACGTTAGGAAGATTGCTGAGAGTTACAGCATGGATAAGAAGATTTTTCTACAACACAAGAAACAAAGAAAAGCGAAGAGGTCCTTTAACAGCAGAAGAACTCGGTGAATCGGAAAGGTATTGGATAAAAGAAGTTCAACACAAGTACTTTCAAGATGAAATAAGGACTCTGGAAGAGAAAAAGATCTTGAGTAAAGATTCGAAGATTCAGAATTTTAATCCTTTTCTTGATGGAGAGAAAATCCTCAGACTTGGAGGAAGACTACATTATGCTGATTTAAGTTATTCGGAAAGACATCCGATTTTGCTACCTAAAGAAAGTTACTTTTCAGAGTTAATTATTATGCACAGTCATGAGAAGATAGGACATGCTGGTACAGCGGGAACACTCGCCCAGGTCAGAGAAAAGTTTTGGATTGTAAAGGGCAGAGAGAAGGTGAAGAACACTTTGAAGAAGTGCATAATTTGCAAAAAATTTAAGGCAAAAGCTGTGAGTGAAGAAATAGCACCTTTGCCACCGGACCGAGTAAAAGAAACATTTCCTTTTCAAGTAACAGGCATAGATTTCGCCGGTCCTCTCATCACGAAGAAAAATGAGAAGGCATACATCGTATTATTCACATGTGCAGTTACACGTGCGATCCATTTGGAGCTGATTGAAGACTTAACAACCGAGAGCTTTCTATTGGCGTTTAGAAAGTTTATCGCTCGACGTGGATTGTGTAGTACAGTCTATACAGACAATGCACTAACATTTAAAAGAGGAGCAAAAGACTTGAGAAGATTGTGGGAAGCAATAGATCCTGAGGTATTAGAGTACTTCGGAAAAGAAGGAATTTCCTGGAAGTTTATCGTCGAAAGAGCGGCTTGGTGGGGAGGCTTCTGGGAGCGCTTAGTACGTTCTGTCAAAACCTGTTTAAAGAAAATTCTTGGAAGAGCATCTTTATTTTTTAAAGAACTGGAAGTTGTACTATTGGAGGTAGAGGCCATCATCAACTCAAGACCTCTCACCTATTTGTATGAAGATAGCTCTGAACCTGCTCCCCTCACTCCCGCACACTTTTTGATTGGACGAAGAATGCTTACGCTGCCTCCAGGAGATGTTCATTGCGTACAGTCTTCAAGAGAAACGCTGAGGAGAAAATTGGTCCACAAGCAAATCCTCACGGAAAGGTTGTGGCGATCTTGGAAGAAAGCCTACCTCTTGGAGTTGAGGTCAGCGAATTTAGGAAAAGGAGTCGAAAACGCGACACCAATAACCAAAGGATCACTAGTTTGGATTTATGAAGATAAACATCCGAGGTTACTATGGAAGATGGGGATGGTGACCGAAATTCACGAAGGACGAGATGGAAAGGTGCGAGCATGCACTTTAAGGATTCCTGGCGGAGGTATCATCAGGAGAGCTGTTCAACATCTCTACCCTATGGAGCTAGCTGTCTCAGGGTGAAGGAACATCAACGAGTTCCTTCGGGGCGGAGGATGTTGCGGATCGAACTCTTAACTCTATTATTTTAGCTGAATTGCTAGCTTTAACTTTAATAGATTTTGATATTTATGTTTAACTGTATCCTTAACTTTTAATTCTAATATATATAAGCTGATGTTTGTTTTGCCAGGATTAAGCATAGATTAGAATAGGAGAATATTAAGAGATGATTGATTTATGATTCTGTAACTTGTGATTGAGATGATTTAGGATTAATGATTTGTCAGAACTCATTTATAAGTATTTTATTTAACTTAATTTTATTTGTATTTAATTTGAGATGCAGAGAAGCTTCATATCAATAAAGCAATATTGATTTTTAAAAGTGTTCGTTGTTTGACTTGTGAGTTAAGACCTTATGCTTCGCCAGATGTATTAGAGTTTAGAGCAGCGGCATATTCTAGAGATAAATTAGAGTGAATTTGAATCGAGTTTAGAAAAGAGGGAAAACTACCGTTATTTTAGGGAACGTCCGTTTTATCTTTTTCCGTCAAATGAGTGAAACTTTCCGTTATTTTAGGGAACGTCCGTTTTATCTTATTCCGTTAAATGAGAGAAACTTTCCGTTTTTTTATGGAACGTTAGTTTAATATTTTTTCGTCATTGGAGTGAAACTTTCCGTTATTTTAGGGAACGTTCATTTGAACTTTTTACGTCAAAGGAAAGAAACTTTCCGTTATTTTATAGAACATTCGTTTAATATATTTTCGTCATTGGAGTGAAACTTTCTGTTATCTGATTCTATTGCGTCTGATATTTTTTCTTCAAAAATTAGAATTTTTCCCTAATTTGAAGAAAACGTTTGTACCTTTATTTTTCCTATACTCTATAATAATTAAAGATGTATTCCTCGAGGAAAAAAATATTCGTTCTTTATTTCAATTGAACTAATCAACAAGCTTATTTCTATTTTTATGAAATACGTTTATTTTACTCGTCATTTTTTTACATTTTTACTTTCTTTACCCTGCCTCCCTGTAGCTTAACCAGCCTGAAAATTTGATAAATTTCTAGTAATATTAAAATATACTTTAATAAGAGAAATACTAGAGATTATACGTTTGTTACGTGCAATGTAATAAATCCGGACATTATTACTAATGCCCGCGTATTTCGGGCAAAGTGATAAATACCATTGAATTTATCACATGCCCCGTCTCAACTTCGGGCATTAATAATCCCCAGTTTATCATATTGCCCATAAAAAATTAGTTATCAATTATTTCACCTGCTCCACTATTAAAATTTTTGAGTTATACTTTGATTTGTCTAATCAAGCTAAAAAAGTAACGTTCATTAATACCTTTCTAAGTAAAATTTTAAGATCCAGTTTATTTTTCTGTTTTAGCATAGGAATTAGGAATTATATTAAATACTTCAATGCGGATACATACTATATTGTGGGACGTTGGACGGACCCCCTGATGTGAGTCCAGCCTCTCAAACCTTAATTTAATTTACATATTTACTTCATGTTTGGCTATACAAATCATGTCAATTTATAAAAAAAAATACAGTCTGTAATATAATTTTCCCAAGTAGCATAGTGAATTAAAGAGAAATTAAGATAAATTTCAATGGATCTCTAAATATTTTCTTTATAGGGTAGTGGATTTTCATTATATAATTCACAACTTTGGTTGATTAATAAAATATTTTAATATGAGATGAAAATATAGAATCAAACATAACTAACTAATCAAACAGAAAATTTTTATTGCTTTCAGAAATGAGTATTGGGTTTTACAATCATGATTAAAAAAAGTAATTTAAACACAGTAATGGTATTTTCAAAATATTGAAGCACATCAATATTTCATTATTCAGCAGCAGGATTTATTTCAGCAAAGACTCTGAAATGAAAATGTTCTTTATTGCAGTACATGAATTTATTGTGACTAATGTTTGCAGGATTTGTTTGCCAACCACACAATTTGGCAGGCACGTCAAGCGATCATATACTATAAAACAAAATCATTAATGCTTCTATTTCTCTAATGTTACAGTTCTTTGATTCTCCAGGTACCAATGCAACAATGAATAAAAGTGAAGTATTCACTGATTATCGTAACTGAGAAATTAAGTCCTTTTCTAGGGTTGATTTTGTATTTTTCCAAACCCAAGATTGGCCATTCTGGTTGGATTTTGCCTTTAACCCAAAGGAGAGTTCTGTGTGCTCGCAAAATTGTATCGTTGGAAAATAAATCAATTCAATAATAAATAATTCAATCTTGATTTAATCAATTGCAACCGAAGGTAATTTAAATAATTTACAACACCGATCACAGTATCACAAAGTTAAATCAAAAGTTACAAGTTATCACAAGTATTTAGACCATATTTTTGCGATCTAATATATTTTTTATTTCCAATGGCCAAGGTTACAGAAAGTCCACTACGCCATAGGCGTAGCGTGACCTAAAATGTTGGGGGGGGGGCACTGCTGAAAAGTTTTCAAAGACTCGAATTTGCATTTGAACCTAATAAACGACCTATCGATGTAGAAAAAACTCTAGTCTTAACCACAGGTAAAAGAACTACTATAGTTGCAGTGGCGTATGTATAGAAATTTATTTCGGGAGGGGCCCAATATATCCTAAAAGAAATTTTTTTAAAAAGCCAACAGCTAGAAGTTTGCACCGGGGGAGAGGACCAAAAATATTCCTAAGCCCCCCACCATGCACATTTAATAGATTCAATGTATTCTTTGTTAACATATTTCCAGGTATGATTTGCATCTTGAAGAAGTTAATATTTAAAAATTGTGAATAATATAGTTCCAAGCATAAAAGGGGGGTCTGGGGGTCCTCCCCCAGAAAATTTTTGGAAATTTGACCCTTAAAAACAGGGTTTTAACTCATTTTAGTACACCTAGTCAGAATTTCGGGGGGGGGGGCACGACTAGTTGCAGTAAATATATAGAAATACTTAGTGCAAACTAAATCTGATGTAAAAACAAGCATATAATAAGCACAAATCAAATGGACGTGAAAGCTGGAATACTGCTGTTTCGGAGACACCAAGCATCTCCTTCGTCTGTACCTAGAAATTTGGGTCAGCTTCTTTGCCCCCCCCCTCTTATATACACCCTTAGTACCAAGAGATATACTATCATTACCGCCGAACTCAATTGTTATAGCTTTTTCATAAATTCTTATGACAGTTTTACCTCCTCAAAGAGCTTAAAAGATCTGAAATGAAGGAACTTGAAAATTAACGTTTTTAGCATTCTGATTTTTCGTTGATTTCAGAATTTTTAGTTGACCGACCGGTTGGGGGGGCACATGCCCCCCTGTGCCCCCCCCCGAAGTTACGCCTATGCACTACGCCACAAAGAGGTATAAACAGAAACAACAAACAAACAAATGAAATGTGGCGAGAAAAGTCTAGGAACCCAATAAGTCCCTAGCGTGCCACGATCTAATATATTTTAATTGTGATTCAGTTCCCGATTATAATTTTTAAGCAAAAATGACAAACCATCCATAAAATCTAAATAGACGATTCTTTTAAATAATTTATAATACCGATCACAGGTATTACAAGTCTAATCAAAAGTTACATGTTATCACAAGTATTTAAAACATATTATTGCGGTTGGGGGGGGCACATGCCCCCCTGTGCCCCCCCCCGACGTTACGCCTATGCACTACGCCACAAAGAGGTATAAACAGAAACAACAAACAAACAAATGAAATGTGGCGAGAAAAGTCTAGGAACCCAATAAGTCTCTAGCGTGCCACGATCTAATATATTTTAATTGTGATTCAGTATATTCCCGATTATAATTTTTAAGCAAAAATGACAAACCATCCATAAAATCTAAATAGACGATTCTTTTAAATAATTTATAATACCGATCACAGGTATTACAAGTCTAATCAAAAGTTACATGTTATCACAAGTATTTAAAACATATTATTGCGGTTGGGGGGGGCACATGCCCCCCTGTGCCCCCCCCGACGTTACGCCTATGCACTACGCCACAAAGAGGTATAAACAGAAACAACAAACAAACAAATGAAATGTGGCGAGAAAAGTCTAGGAACCCAATAAGTCTCTAGCGTGCCACGATCTAATATATTTTAATTGTGATTCAGTATATTCCCGATTATAATTTTTAAGCAAAAATGACAAACCATCCATAAAATCTAAATAGACGATTCTTTTAAATAATTTATAATACCGATCACAGGTATTACAAGTCTAATCAAAAGTTACATGTTAGGTTGTCACATGTTAGGTACATGTACATCAAAAGTTAGTAGTTATCCCAACTATTTAGAACATATTTTTGCGATCTAATAAGACTAGTTAGCTATGCAATATTTTAAGACTTGAGCTACGTGGCGAAGAAAGCGATCGTACGATGTTTAAATATCTGTTTTATCAGAGTATTTCTATTTTAAAGCATTATCATTTACAGCCAATAGTGAAAAAAAATACGAACAATATATTTTACTTACACATAATAAAATAGCTGAAGGTTCGTTAGGCCTGAAGACGCTGGCACAAACTCCCATTACTTATTTACAACTCGTTGCTTTGAGTCTCACCAAAACAAGTGGAGAAATAGCACAACACGCATGCGTGAGGAGAGAGAAATTAAATAACGGAAATTTTCACGATAAAAATTCCGTTTTGAAGTTTACGGAATTAATCCATGAAAAATTCACGGAAAAGAATAGGTAAAAAGACGTTTCTTTTTTTACAGTGTAGTAGTACTAATAGTGATTATATTTTGTTCGATGATAGTTCTGTATTCTAAATTGGGTCCTGAATTTCCAGTAAAAATTTAATGGTTATACATTGAAAATTCTATTAGGGGAAATCCATAAATTATGTGAGGTGTTTTTTCCTAATTTTGGACCCCTCCCTTCTCCAAATTCTCACGTGAGATTTTCTCTATAACTTTTAAATAAAAAATTCTTTGATATGTTCTAACCACGTTTGTTTCGTCTTGTCGGTATAACGCTTAACATGCACATAGCAAAATTTTTGATACAAATCCATGATGAAATCAGTTTTGACTAATTTGCACGTTTTTCCTAAATTAGTGCTAAAAAAAGATCAAAGAAAAAACGTACAGTCACTCCAGGAAGTATTCGTATACACCCAACAAATTTGCACTAGTATACATCCTATTACGGCTAAATTACACGTGTAAAATTCAAACAAAAATTATCCAAACATAGTATGTTATTCTTCATTATAATCTACCAAAAAGAGCAAAAAAAATATCAAAACAGTAAGAAAAATATTTAAAAAATGGAATGATTTGAAAGCTGTTGGTATTATGAACCTCAAGAAAAAAATGCACGTGCTTTTAAATTAGGATTTGGAACAAATTAAGCTTTTCAGAAATGCAATGATCCCATGTTAAGTCTATGGCCAAACGAATATTTGTTAGGGCTTTCAAATCGCTTCATTTTTTTTAAAGATTTTTTTTCTAACTGTTCTGATATTTTTTTGCTCTTTTTTTGGTAGATATATAATGAAGAATAGCATACTATGTTAGGATAGTTTGGATTTTACAAATGGAATTTAGCAGTAATAGGTTTAATAGTGCAAATTTGTTGGGTGTACGAATACTTTCTGGAGTGACTGTACATATTTTGTTCGATGATAGTTCTGGGTTCTAAATAGGGTCCTGAATTTCCAGTACAAATTTGATGGTTTACATTGAAAATTCCATAGAGTGTTTTCAGGTGACGTCACAACCGGTTATTTTCTTTTAACCGTGTACCTTCTGTAGGGCTTTTAACTGTTTCTAAGGCCGTTGTTTATCTGTTGCTAAGGCGGTTTTTAAGTATGGGGTGACGTGATTGCAAATGCTCCAATAGTAGAATTCCACGGCTAGTCATTTTTTGTAACTGTTAACCTCTGTAGGGCAAAAAACTGTAACAACCTCTGTTGCTATGGCCGTTGTTATGTCCGAGTCATGTGATTGAAAATGCTCTATTACTTATTAAGTTTTTTTTCTTTCTCGATTTTCTCAAAACTTGACTCAATTTTCTATGAACGAGAAATTTTTAATTTACATTCCTTTTTTTATTTACAGAAAAGGGACAAGATTGCTCTCGAGTCAGATACTACGAGGCGAACCCAGACCAGTTTGCCGTTTGTGCGGACGGACTAAAATGCGTTGGAAACTCCGATAAACCAACTTGTCAATAAGAGCTTGTATAGTATGTCAATAAACTAATTTCTCTTTAGGTGCAAGTCTTTTATTAAATTAGGGAGCTACCGCCCCCTGCACGCTATCGCTAACCAACTCCAGCTAACAATCCTCACAAAACCCAGCTCACTGAACTTAACTCACTTTTTAAAACAATAAAAACAATTATTAGCAGAAGAAACGTCATCTCCATGACTCCCTTAAAAGTTTGAACATTTATTATTTACTCTAAGTTTTTCACTTTAACAAACTTTAATTAAGTTTCAGACAAAATGTGTGAAATTTTAGTATGAAATAGCATATCTGTAAGTTTTTAGAAAACTTTTACCACTCTGAAGGATATTTAATTTGTATTATAGTATATAAATTAGTGAAGTATATTTTTATAGCGTGAAAAAAACTTGTTTCATCATAAAATATGGTGTCAATTATTCGTTTTGATTGGATCTGTAATAAGTTGTTTGACAGTACTTGCTTTGTAACTGCGAACTTATCCGTAATCTAATAACAAAAAAAAACTACATTTAAAGTCTAAAGATGCGTTCCAAAACAAGAAAAGGAACTAGAAGGCATTTTTGAACTGTTCAAATGTGTCTTCTATCTATATACCATCTGAAACTTTATGAGCAAAAAATAGATATTAGAAATAATATAATTGAAATTGGGGGAAACAAAACTTTTTTTGGACTAAACTTTATTAATGGCACAATAGAATGCAAGGCAAATTGTCTACTTTAAAAACTTTCTTAATTGAATTTTCACACGAATAAAAGCAAAAAGAGAAGTAATTTTACTTTGCACTTTCCAAAGCAGGAAATTTTCAAAAGAGTTCCAATGGACCCATTGCTCTGAAAGTTCAAGCAAAAGATGGTACTAATACAGCTACCTATTGATATTGATATTTTTTTTTAGATTTTTAAATTCTAATGTGTTCATTTCTAATGTGTAGTGTTGCACTAGTTAACTAGAACTAGTTGCAACTAGTAGTTAACTACCGATCAACTAGTAGTTAACTAGTAGTTTAACTACTTTTAGTTTAAAGTAGTTCAACTATTAGTTTAACTACTTTTTTAATTAACTACTAGTTAAAACTACTTTCAAATTTTGAACTACTTCAAAAAATGTTTTATTTAAAATTTAAAAAGATATTTAAAATTTTTATCGTAAACGTTTTTTGTGACATAAATAAGAAAGATGTATTAAAATTTTGCCAAAAAGTAGGTAATGAAATTAAATAGACTAGTTAACTAGTAGTTAACTACTTTGGGAAATAGTTAACTACTAGTTGCAACTAGTCCCAGGAAAAAATAGTCAACTACTAGTAACAACTACAATTTCTCACACTAGTTAGTAGTTGGTAGTTAACTATTTTTTGACCACTAGTTGCCGAACACTACTAATGTGCCACAAGTTCAAATGTGTCCCCTACCTACTTCTTGTCTTAGAAAAATAATAGTTATTCCCTTACATGATAACGAAAGAGAACGTTTTGAATAAAATTTGTTAAACGAATTATTTCTACAAATTTACAATACTGAATTTAGTTTATAATTTTGTCGCCATGGCACTTGTACTTGACTAAATACGACTGCGGATCCTAATTTTAAGGTTTCATAAAATCAATCAAATGCAAAGATGAATAATTAATTATAAAGCTGACAAGTTGATGAAATTGAAGTGTTATGCAAAATATCGAATTCAAGAAAAAAATTGATAAAAGGTTCTAGGGAAATTTTAGATAAATATTCGAGAATTATCCAAGATTTCGAATTAGAAACGTTCAAAAGTTATCATGTTACTCTGTAGTCTGTACTATTTATTAGTTTTGAGACATGTTCAGCAATACCATTAAGGAGTAGATAGAATTTCAGTTTGAAATATAAGTTTTCGTTATAAAATTTTTTATCACAAGTCTATCATAAGCTTATTCACTAAGACTTGAGCATTCAAAATGAGTCTGAAACAGGTTTTAGAAAAAGTCTATCCTCAAAAATCTGATCAATTGCTGAACTTTATTGCATTATAAAGTTGATGTCATTTTATAAAAGCAATAAAAACAGGGATCAATCACTGTAAAACAAAAACGTTTTCGGAGTTGTTAAAATATGTTACGTAAGCGTGTCACTTAAAATTTGAAACATCTCCAAGTATAAAACCCAGCTATTTCGCTGCAAAAATTTAGTACAATATTTGGTTTAGTATGACATATGTATCTACCGAAACTAAAACAACATGAAACTATTAAAACTAACATAATATTTAAGCATGAGCATTGATTTATTGTTTAAAAAAAATGCAAAGATTTTAAAATTGAGAATTTATGTTAAAATTCTAAGAGCTTATCTCAAATATTCAAAGGCATCTTAACATTTCTATACCGAAAATGTGTCATTTGACTCAGTAATTAAAAAAATTTTGCTAGAAACGGTGGACCATAAGCTATTTCATATACAAAAGAAAGATAATTGAAATTTCCAGTTGGGAATTTTAAAAATGATGAGATTTTCCTAACAGAAGAATCCATCTAACTGGCTAAAATGGAACCAAGGATAATGCAGTTAAAACAGACAATGGAAAAATTGTATATAGGAACTTTAAAGAGCTTACTTTTAACGAGCCAATTTATGACAAAGAGTTTTACCACAATTATTAAAGAATAAAACAGAAAAGCCGATTTAAAAAGATTTGGTTATTCTGAAGTTATAAAGATAAAGAAAACTCTGGTTAGGTAAAATCACAAAGCTAGAAAGCCGGTGTGTTTTTAAAATTTTTTGACTTCCGTCTTGTCTAGTTAGTCGAACAGAAGAGATGCTTTCACGTAGGTTTCGCAATTAATCAAATGTGCCTCGTATTAAATGACAGACATGATAGACGAGGAATCTGGCAACTCGATCTCTGTCGTTCATCTTTGGCAGAGGATTGAGTGACGTTCTCTGAATATAATCCCTCAAAGAATTTTACAAAAAGCTTTTCAATTTTTCTTGTATTTTTTGTCTCTTTTAGGCTTTACCCTTTTCATGTTTTATAGAGTATAATTGTCGTTAGTTTATAGAATAGAATAGAATAGAATTTATTAACACAAAGATACATAAAGAACAAAAGACAAAAATGGGGAGACAAACACAGATATTATACATACAAAAAAAAATAGTTATGAGTACCAAAAGAGCTCATAGCTCGTCCATGGTACTACACTTATAATTTATTTGCTTTGGCAACGAAACTGCGCTGACTCTATTTGATTAAATTAAATAATTTCTCGATGTTGTTATGTCTTGCTGTAAAATCATAAAGACCATTTTTAAATTCAGTTCTATTTTTAGATGATTTAAGAGTTACGTTTAATTTATTAAATAGAAATGGACCTAGAAAGACATGAGACTTATGAAAAATTTCTTTGCTAGACTTTGGAGAGACTTTTGCTAGACTTTATAAAGAGAATAATTCCAAAAAGTGATAAATTGAGTTTTTGTGCTTAAAAAATCTCTAAGCTTCGCTCTACACATGAGTAGGAAGAAGGAAAAAATAACTACCCCCTAAAAAGCAGGTGTAGCCCCTTGAATTTTTGCTGAAATTAATGTCCATTCATTGTGTTTTTTTTATTTAATTCGAAATTTAAGTTAATTTGTCTTCCTGCTGAAATATTAAGCCAAAACAAAATTTCTCTTTGAACTGAAAAGTGCTTTCACCTTTTTCTTTATCCAGTGAATGTTTGACTTCATTGATATTCACTTACTCCATTGTAGTGTTCGGTAACTAGTGGTCAAAAAATAGTTAACTACCAACTACTAACTAGTCTGGGAAAATCTAGTTGCAACTAGTAGTTAACTATTTTTTCCTGGGACTAGTTACAACTAGTAGTTAACTGTTTCCCAAAGTAATTAACTACTAGTTAACTAGTCTATGTAATTTCATAACCTATTTTTTGCCCAAATTCTAATACATCTTTCTTATCTATATCACAAAAAACGCGCAAAAAGGGCCTTTAATTCTGGTTATGGTATTTTGAGTACTCTACCATCTTAATTGAATTTGTTACAGTACAATTTTTTCTATATTTTGATAAAAAATTTTAATAAGAATTTTTTTAAAAGTAGTTGAAATTTTGAAAGTAGTTTCAACTAGTAGTTATTAAAAAAACTAGTTCAACTAATAGTTAAACTAGTTTAAACCAAAAGTAGTTAAACTACTAGTTAACTACTAGTCGCAACTAGTTCTAGTTAACTAGTGCCGAACATTACTCCATTGATAATGACACAGTTTCATAATAATTTTGAATTTTATTTGTCTTAGTCTTCCTATTTCTCACTTTTATGAAGTGAAGATGAAATACAATTCAAATGTCAATTTAAGTGATTTTTAATATTTTTCCTCAGCTAAAATTTCATAAGGTTGTGAAAAGGAATAAGTCCATCAACTATTTTTAACTTTACAATATTTTTGAATAAACTTATATTTTTCTATCATTGTTCTGTATTATAAATAGGGTCCTGAATTTCCTACTGTGAAAATTCCATTACTTATCATACAGGTTTTTTTTTTTCAATTTTCTCAAAATTTGGTTTTTGGACTGATTCTCTTTTTTAAACCGATGATTTAATTCACTGCTACTGAACAAAGGCATCTTTATTTCAATTGGAGGCCACAAACCCTAAGAAATACTTGAAAATTACGCACAAAGATTAGATGTACTATTTTTTAGTTCCTCTATAAGTATTTCATAAGTAAGAAATGTAAAAGAATGAGATATGTACCATAAATCTTCATAAGAAATTCTCGAGGATATGAGTGTAAAAAAAGAATGAAATTTTAATGGTTTAAAAAAGACCTTAAGGCATCTTATTGTTTTGAAATTTAATGTGTTTTGTTGGTAAAATATAATAAAAAACTGCCTTAGAAATAATTTTAAATTTTAAACACATTTTCGTTTCAAAACTTCATTTCTTTCACATATTTTAATAATGAGCTTTAAAATTCCTGATTGATATTATTTCCATAAATTTATCTTGCTGAATCACTTTCTACTGTCATTTTTAAGATAAAATAGAGACAACTATAATATTATTTGATTGATTTCCATCAAAACTTCTTTCGTGTATTATATTTTATCAACAAAAAGATAGACAGTATCATTGAACTTAGTCGCTACTATCTAAACAAGTGAATTTAATGCATTATTTTTTAGCACTGGTAAAAACTTTATGCATTTAAAAGTTCGCGTTGTATTTTAAATAGGGTCACTTGGGGTAAGTGGGACCCCTTTTTGGAACAGTTCATTTTTGAAGGTTCATAAAAATTTTTTGAAGAGGTTCAATTTGAACTTGATGACATATTCTATTTAAGACACTATTAATAAACAAAAATTTATAATTAGGTTCTAAAATAATGTTCTACATTTTTCTTAACTGGTCTTTTTGTAAAAAATGAGACGGGGGTCCCAATAGGAAGGGGTAAGTGGGTCACCCCCTTTCTATTTTGATTGAAAGCAAGCAAAACTTAAGAGGGAGTAAGTGGGTCTTACTTGATAAAGTATAGAAGTTTTAGGTACAAAATATTTTATTGTAACTTAATCCATGTACGAGATATCTACTCACATTTAAATTAATAGGGTTGGTTGGGGTAAGTGGGACCCCTTTTTGGAACACTACAATTACAGAATGTTTTCTTCAGGTTCGAATGGTTCGGGAGACTTATAAAGAAACCCTTGAAACTATTCCCCCACCCCACTGTGTGTTTTAATTAATTTCTCGGCAATGTGAATAAAAAAAACCAACTTAATCGTTTTCTTTACTTACCACAGCTTATATTAAAACGCAAAATTTATATAAAATTTCAATAAATTACTTATAATAGTCCACAGGCCCCCGTTGAAAATTTTTATTGATTAATAACAGGCTAAATCTTCGTTGGTCGCTTGGTTTCGTCGAGACGCCCACATTACTCAGCTAAAAATCTTGAAAGCGGGTAGCTAATTTACTGCGCATGGGTGAAACATGTCGATTGGGTGGTTGTAAAATATTTATTAATAACGTTTTCTTTTTTAGTTAAATCTTAAGATAATGTGATAAATATCTCGAAAAAATGAGTGTCCTACAAAACTGGGGGTATGAACGGAGAGTCCCCCACTGCCAACATGTCCGAATAACGAGTTAAAAATATTTATTAATAACGATCTGATTTTTTTACACCGGCTTGGTAAATATTTGTTTAATTAAATGGCCACATTGTCCTACAAATTAAGAGGTAGGTTTTCGCAGTCCTACACTCGGAAAATGTCAATTCCACGACGATTTTTTATTCATTAATAACAACCTGATTTTGGTTTTTTTCTTTAGGGAATAACGTGTGAAACACGATTTTACAACTGTCCTACTCAAAATGTGGTATATATTGATGAAAATTAACTTATTCTTAAAAACTCCTTCGACCGGCTTGTCGCAGTTTGGAGTTGGTTGCGAATACTATTTTTAAACGGTAATTGAGCTTTGTACTACTAGTCCCGCTCACGAGGCAAGAGGAAATGGTCATAAATATTGTTATTTATAGATTTTCCTTTTTTATTCGACAATCCATGACGATAAATTTTTCACATTTAATCATTGTTAACATGAGTTAAATTCAATAATTTATTTATTTATCAATAAGCAATCAATTTTGTTCGAAACGGCATCAGAATTAATTTTACAGAATCATTGAACTGAACTGAGTCGAATAAAATGATAAAAAATTAAAAAAAAGTGGTTATGGAAAGAATCTAAAGAACTTTAAAATATCCGGATCTTACCACCATTATTATGACTGCTTTTTGTGCACACTATTAAGTAAAAATACAAAATTTCTCAAAAAGAGAGAAGAGAGTAAAAATTTTTCACAGGCAATTTTACTCTCATGTAAGAATTATTTGAGGGCAAGAAAGGAATGCAATCATAAATTTAAAGATGTTGTACTCCCCGATAATTCCTTTAGTTCCTAAAGAAAATAATATAAATCAGATAATTCCTTTAGTTCCTAAAGAAAATAATCTAAATCAGATTGTTGTTATTAATAAAAAATATCGTCTTTGAATTGATATTTGAATAACGTTTGGAACACGATTTTACTACTGTCTTACTCAAAAAGTGGTGTATATTTGAGGCGAGTTTACTCACCACTATAAGAGTAAGATTTATTCAAATGGGTACAATACAAATTACTTTCTTAAAAACTCCTTCGACCAAATAATCGCAGTTTGTTGCGAATACTATTTTTAAACTTTAGTTCAATACTGAAGCTTTGAACTTTGAGCCCACTCGACAAAGTGGAAATGGCCAATAATATTTCTATTTATATATTTTTCCCTTTTTTATTCGACAATCCATAGTTACTCCTTGTTGCTGTAAGCACCTCAACAATTATAAAAATCGTATTTCAATCAATTCTTGTCGGACTAGCGGTGGATACCCTTATTTTTGTCGGCCACTGTTATTTCCGGGGAGAGGATACACTAAACTATCATGTAGTATCTTTGTCCTACAGTTATTAATAAATAAAAAATCGTCGTGGAATTGACATTTTCCGAGTGTCGGACTGCGAAAACCTACCACTTAATTTGTAGGACAATGAGGCTATTTAATTAAACAAATATTTACCAAGCCGGTGTAAAAAAATCAGATCGTTATTAATAAATATTTTTAACTCGTTATTCGGACATGTTGGCAGTGGGGGACTCTCCGTTCATACCCCCAGTTTTGTAGGACACTCATTTTTTCGAGATATTTATCACATTATCTTAAGATTTAACTAAAAAAGAAAACGTTATTAATAAATATTTTACAACCACCCAATCGACATGTTTCACCCATGCGCAGTGAATTAGCTACCCGCTTTCGAGATTTTTAACTGAGTAATGTGGGCGTCTCGACGAAACCAAGCGACCAACGAAGATTCAGCCTGTTATTAATCAATAAAAATTTTCAACGGGGGCCTGTGGACTATAAATGTTTCAATAAATATTAAAATGGTGAGTCTAGGGTGTCCCACTTACCCCATAATGAGGGGACCCACTTACCCCTACTTTGCTTAAATTACGGGGTAAGTGGGACCCCCCTCTTAAATTTTTTTAAATAAGAGATTTTGTGAAAATTCAAATTGCAGTATGTATTTTAAGTCAAACCTGGCACAACAGTTGAAAAAACATTAAAATATAGTGAAAACTTTCCTGGAAACACTTATTGGAAAAATGCATCTTGAACTCTCCAAAAAGAAATTATGGAAATTTTTTTACATTAGTTCTATAATCTTAAAAAGAAATGACACAAAACTCTAATGTATGCAAAACCCATCAGTGTGACAAAATGTAACATGATCAATGTGAATAAGTGTGAACTGTCCTTTACATAGTTTAGTTTGAGGGGGGTGACCCACTTACCCCAGGGACCCACTTACCCCAAGTGACCCTACTTAAGGTTTTTAAATAAATTAAAGTTTAAGTTAAAATGTAGTCAATAAAATTCAATTACGTTTTTGGGTGAATTCATTCTTTACTTAAAAACTAACGGTAAAAGAACTTTGCAATAATATTTATAATCGAAACAAATATTTATCAATTTCTTTTAAACTAAAGTGATCATTTATAAGTCACTGTCATAAAAAATAATAGTTCTGTATTTAATCAAAATTTGAAAATTTGGCTTATGAGTGTATTTTCTTCAAAGAAAAAATGTAAATAAATGTTTTATGAAATGAAAATTGTCTTCTCTTTAAAAGAATAAACTTGAAAATGTTTCCTTTAATGGAAAAAGATTAATTAATAACCGTCAAAATTTGTGGCAAAAATTCAAATAAAAGATAATAGGTAACAACATTTTACTTAATATTCCAGGTAGTTCATTACCTATGTAAGCAGAAATAAATGGTTCAAAACAATAGGATAGATAAAGCATGTATTAAGCTAATAGAAAAAAGCGATTTATTCTATTGTTTTAATTGAATTTACTGTGAAGTATTTTTAAAGCATTTACATAATTTCATGTTTCGGCATTTAAGTCATCCGACATTTAAAATTTGTAATCGAAATAGCTCGGTGTAGAACAGGCGGCTTTAAAATATGATGATATATTCTGAACCATTCAAATTTAAAAGCTATTGTCCATCGATTACAATGAAAATTTATTATTTTTATATTTTATCAAAGATCCGTTTACGGATTCCATTTAACTCATTTCCTTAAATTACATGTAGCTACCCAAATAAAACATGTTTAAAGTTAGACGTAAAGAAATTTAAATTGATTCTCCTATAAACAAGCATCGATGAAAGAAAAATAATATTTGTTTCATAATCGTAAAACGAATAATTCTACTGAATTATTAACATCTCTCAGCTTATATAAAAGTTTTCTTAACGAGTGAATATGTTTCAATGCATTTATTATTATTTTAGTTTCAATTCGATTGAGTTTTTTAAAAATCATGTAGAATCGCTTAAAAACCTCTTTTTGGTTGCACTCAGCTTAATAACAGCTGAACACACCTAGATTTCTGTATGTAGCAAAAAAAATTGATACTTTTTTATTATCAGACAATATCAGACAACAATAACAACAATGGACTCTAACCGTCTGACGTCACACGGAACCAACACGTGACCTACTGAGCTTGCAATTGGTTACCACAGATACTACACTAGTAGATCTACTAGTATAGTATCTGTGGTAACCAATTGCAAGCTCAGTTGTAGGTCACGTGTTGGTTCCGTGAAGTCTCGAACCAGATAGGCGGTTAGAGTCCATTGTTTAAAACACTAGGGGGCCTGCCCCCTGCTCGCTATCGCTCACCAACCCCCGGAACTACTTCGCAGTTCTTTTTAGATCGCTTCGCGATCTCAGCGAGCAAAGCTCGCTTGTTCCATCTTACCAATCACCCCGCTGGTCGGCTTAATTAATGCTCCTTTACAACCGAAACTACTTATCACTCTTGCTGATAAATAATTTAATCCAAATCATCCCGAAAAAAACTATTGCTGAAATATTACTTTCCTAACTTAAATTGAAAATAAAAGAAATCACACATAGTGAGCTATCGCTCACCAACCCTCTGAACTGCTTCGCAGTTCTTCTCAGATCGCTTTGCGATCTTAGCGAGCAGAGCTCGCTTGTTCATCTCAACAATCCAGCAGAAGCCTTTTCTCCGAATAATTTAATTGAAATGTTAAAAAAATATTCAGCAAGTCTACTAATAACCATCAACCACTTTGTAGAAAAAAGCATTGTTGAAAATAAAAGAAATCAGACTCATCAATAAAACACGCATAAAACTCGTCTGTTTCTCTAGTGAACGGCGAGAAAGAGAAGAAAAAATTGAAACTTTGAATCTTAATAATTCTAAAACTAATTAGAATTTTTGAAAAAACAAAAAGCCAATATTTTTATAAAAATTATTTCTATGCGTCTTTAAAATATCATAGTTCTACTGTGATTAGTTTTGCTTTTATAACGAAAAAACAGAAAAATCTTCAAAATTTTCGAAACTTTAAAACTTAATTACTCCAAAACTAATTCGAAATTCGAAAAAAGGGCGACGTGGTGCAAAACTGCACATCTAAGAGTATGTGTCTGCAAAAAATCATATTTCTGCTGCTAATAGATTTTGCTGGGGGCGAACTCGCAGCAGAAAAAAATAATTTTCGACTTTGTCATTAAATAACTCTAGAACTAATTATCTCATCTATTAGCTTTTAGAACGAAAACGATCCTCATGCATTTGTCTAGCAATGTTTAAAATTTCACAAATTTCCGTGGAATAGTTTTTGCGTAGTGAGAGTTCAAAGTGTTCAAAAATAAAATTTTCAAAAGCAGCGGCGGCGGCGGCGGCCGCGGTCACTGTTACTTTTTTTTAATATAGAGAGATAGAGAGATTTAAATTTAAAGTTTAACAAATATTTTTTTACGATTCTGCTAGTAGTATAAATATGTTTCAATGCATTCATTATTATTTTAGTTTCAATTCAATAGAGTTCTTTAAAAATAATTCAGCTTAATAACAACTGATAATATAGGTATAAAAGAAGGTTTAAAATTTTTTCTAACCTGTGATGCCAAATGAAATTCCAGGTAATTTTTCATGCAATAATATAATTTGATGTAACTTTTAATTTTTTTAATTGAACATTTATAAAAGCGCACTTTTTAAAATTATTCATTTTAAGAAATGAAGAGGTCTCATAAATAGCACACACCATAATTTATTATTAGGAAACTTGTATAAATAAAAATAAAACCACTAAATTTACAAACTAACAAATAATTTTTTACGATTCCGCTAGGCTAGATTAAATATGTTTGCATTCATTATTATATTAGTTTCAATTCAATAGAGTTCTTTAAAAAATTCAGCTTAATAACAACAACTAAGCATACCTAGATTTCTGTATGTGTATTTTTATTCAGCAAAACAAATCAACATTTATTTATTTCTTATCAGACAACAATGCTGTACAGGAAAAACTATATCTATAACGAGATTGGAAAAATAGAGACAAGTTCTATTCTAGAGTAGACTGAAAACAGAAACCGGAACGCGCCGGGTTGCATGTTTCGAAAACTTAACACAGAATCATAACATTACAGTTCATTGGCATCTGATTGGTCAATTTCTTATAGTGGCGCCATATAATTTTATTTCCACACACTTTTACACCCATCAATTTTTCTGTTATAAATAATTCTTATTTTATTTTAATTAATGAAAATTGTGTGAGATATATTATTGAAACTCCATTAGATATATTTAATTACAAAATAAATTAAAGTATCTGTTGACAAATCATTAAATTAATCGCTTAAATTTTATCATCAATCATTTAGACGAAAAACTATAGATTGAAACTTCACGATTTAAATTATATACTTAAAGTTAATGAACTCCTAGCAAAAACAAACAAAAATGAAAATTTTAAAAACACTTTCTCGCAAAAGCGTATGTTAAAACAGATTTTCTCCATCAACAATAACGGAAAAATACCGTCAAAAAATACATATACAGGAACAACGCGCCGGGTTCACTAAACGCGTGGCGATTAGAACAATCTACCGAAAGAGAATTCCGATAAGCTTACCATTCTGCTGCCGTGGCCGGCGCACTGTGGACACCTGCTTTTTGTGATGATTCTCTCCTCCTTCGGCGGACACTAGGTTGCCGGAATCCTTTGCTCCATCATCGCCAACTGCAAATGGCACTCGCAGCAATCGGCCTCCATTTGACCAGCTCAGCGCCATTTTGGCTGATTTTCTCCGCTAAACGAAAAGATAAGATGAATGACATTGTCGTTTGCGGTCCGACTTCAAAGCAAAAATCAACCTTGAGCAAAAATAACAATCGCATTTGATGGAATGTCTAATTTAGAGTTGAGATGTTTTCTTTTTTTTTACGAATTGAGTTCGAAAGAATTAAAAATTATTTCTTTCGAAATAATTGCATTTTTAAAATTATTAATAAAATAATTATAAAAGAAATACAAAAACAATACAAATATTGTTCACTAAGGGGCACAAGCCCTTCCAAGTGAAACATAAAATTAACTATTATAATTAATATTTATAAATGAAACAAGGAAAAAAAATACAAAACTTTGAAAACGTTATAGACAAATAAAAAACGTCATATTACGAAAAAAAAAACAAGGAAACATACATTCACGAATAAGACGAAAAGAAGTTTAAAAGATATTTTTAATAAAACTGCCAATCATTCAAGTATTCAAACGATATGAAATACGGTTTATAATTTCTTCATCAGTTTCAATTTTTAAATGAAACTGTTTTTATTTTTAAAGACACTTTAACACTTTTATGCATTAGAATTCAACCTTGAAAATAACAGTCAGGTAAACATTAATGTTTTATATATACATTTTTTCCTCATATTATAAAAAAATTAGATATTTTCTTACTTTATAAATATAATCTACAAATTTTACTTCACAGTTTCAGCTAATCAAGAACACATCAAGAAAAAACTATAGTACTTAAATCAAAATTTTTTGGATAGAAAATTATTTTGGTAAAAATTAAAATAAAATATTTTATTGGAAATTGGAATCATCAGAATCAATCTCTGAACCAAAATACAGGTTCAAGGTGTAATTAATTCAAAAACATTATTTTACAAAAAAAAAGTAATTAATTTCCTTACGTGAGATAGGTACCTAATTAATCTTAAATCTAGTCTGCGTACTTACTTTAATTTACACAAAAATCTTAAAATAATTAAATTATGACATAAATTTTCTCAATATGATACCTAAAAAAACATAAAACGAGAAATTACTTTAATACACTTTGCATGACAAATACTTATACATTCCATTGCGCTAACGTTTTTACTAAGATAATAATTTGAAAAGAGGAAATAATAATTGAATTAGCTTGTAACTGTAACTACTGTAACCAATGTATCTCAATTCAAGATGATTGAATTTTTTAAAAGTATTTTTTCATTCTAAAAGAAAGATTCCGACATATTTAATTGCATTATTGCATTCATGATGTTTTTATTTTCGTGGAATTACTAATCTAAATTGATTTTTCAATTCATTAAGGGTTCTGTTTGATTCTTCCGGGTTAAAAAGGAAAAGAATTCATCTTCATCTTTTTGAATATTAGAAAACTTCTCTTTTGAGGTTCTCAAAGGAAATTTGATTAAGCTCAACTGTAATTGAGTTACTAATGATTAAGTTCGTGAAATTCCGAAGAAAGCTTTTATTAAAGAACTGTTTTACATTGACTTCTTAAAATTATGGCAAACAATGAAATAACTTTTGCTTGCATTTTAAATTAACTTACTGTTTTTATTAAAGACATTTTATTTTGATCTTTTCCAACAATTGGAGTCGGGTAAATTATACATTTTCTGATTATGATAAAATTAGTATTATTGATTTATTTAACTTTTTATACTTAAAAAAAAAGAAAGATCGAGAAAATGTAAAGGAAAAAGAGCTAGAAAGAAATGGAGGAAAGAGGAGAAAGGAAACTGAGATGCGATAAAATTAAAAAGGAGAAAAAATAGGAGTAACATCGTTTTTAACGTCTATTTTGTGAAAAAAAAATACTGTTGAAAGTTGTTTTTTCAGTAAGTTATGAAGATACACTCCGACACAGAATTATAGGTCCACCCTAATTTTTTTTAAATTTTGAAGCTGAAGTTAAGTTTGATGATGGTTGTTTGCACCATATGAAAGGACTTGACTCTTCAGATATAAAAATGTGCTAAATAACCCTATGACGCGCATGCGCAGTGGCAAACATGAAGGGAGGGTGTATTAACAGCTTATTAAGCGACACATAATTATAGGTCCACTTCAAATTTTCTTGTCAGAATGGCTGGGAAACAGTGTTGGTCAATTTTACTGGTTTGTAGGAGCTATGCCATGTGGTTTATAACTATCAGAATGGGAAAAAGGTTTAATTGAATTTTACAGTAACAGCGGAAAAAGTCAAATATGTAAAAAGATCCTAAAATAGGGCAATTTCATAAAATTAAATTAAGGTAAAATTAGGAACAAATATTACTCTAGACATCTTTCTAAACAATCTTTACAAAATAAGTGCTGAATTATTCACGAAACATCGAATTCTTCTCTAAATCTGAACAAGATTGGGAAGTAAAATGAGCTGAAAGAGTACAAAAAACTGTCAGGTATGTTATAAAGTCACGGTATCACATTGTTAGAGATAGATTAAAGGTAGCCCTATATTTCAATTCAGTTCATGTTAGTTCATATGAGTGTAGAATCGAATTTGCACGAAAAAACTTACAAACAAATTGATGCAAAAATGGTATTTTTTCATCATCATTTTTCTAAACTTATTCTTGAACTTTTTTCAAACTATAAGGATTTTTTGGTTAAAAATTGTCTAAAGTTGTGAAAAAAACTTAAACTGGATGGTTTTGAAGGATTTAATTCATTCTGCTATGAATTGAAAAAAGAGGATTTTTTCCCCTTTACGCGCGCGAAAACTTAAAGGAGGTACTTGAAAAGTGTTTGGAGCATTTTGTACAGAGGAAACTAATATTCTATCATCCATGTTGGGTAGAATATATAGTATGGCACACCAGAGAGTCCTAAAAGAGGATTTTTTGCCATATAGGAGAAGATTTTGTCACTTTAAACGTTGTAATCAATAACACAATACATATACATAACGCTGATCATAGCAATAATAGCACCAGAAAATAGTTAACTGCTTATTAAATTGATGTACTGGACTGACCAACCTACACCCCAGACCTAAACTAAACCCGAAGAAAAAATTTGGGGACCCTTAGTTGGACAAATATATGGAAAAAAAACTTTACTGTACTGTACTGGATTTAAAAAAAATAATTTTATCAAAATTGAAAATTTTTAAATTATAAACACTGAAAACCCTTTCTAAAATCACGTGGGAGATAATTTTCGATGTTATCTGCAAAAATAGCCATTCAATAAGTATTTATTGTTAATGGACCTATAAATTATGAGGCAGCGTATTTTCAAGGTAACTCTTAATTCAGCTAAATTGTTTTAAATTTCACCGTGCTTTTTCTTTAAAGGTTGTTAAAAATCAATTACAGCCTACAGAGTATCTAGAAATTCCGTTTATGTTTGATTTTTAAGAAAAATTTAGGTGAACCTATAATTATGTGTCGCAGTGTAGTTACAAAAATTTGTAAATAATTATTACAAAATTAGCAAAATCGCTTTTTTACAAAATGCCTTGTATTTTTGTGGTCGTTCAACTATTATATAAGCACCTAAGAGGCAGAGGACTTGAGGTTTACGTAAGACATCATTTGAACATATATTTTTAACCATTTCTCTATATAAAGGGTGTTTCAAAAGTCCCTTTCACAGCTTTTATTCTGAACCAATTTCTTCTAGGGTCCCGGATGTATAGCTACCCCTAAGGTAAATGACCCTGGAGAATCCATTGAGATTACTTACAGCGTCCCTATCGGCGAAATAAGAAAGTTTAAAAAATAATGTTTACCGAAACAAAAGTCTGGTTACGACTAAATCTAAAATGACTAAATTTTTTCGAGGATATTTGGGCCCCTCCCAAAATAAGTTTCTATATACGCCACAGACTGGGGAAATCCTAAAAGCTATGAATTTGAAATTTCATATTAGAAATAATTATACCTACTAATTAAATATAAAACGATTTAAAATACTACATTTAAAGTCTAAAAATCCGTTAAAAATTAAGAAAGGGAACTAGAAAGCATTTTTGAACTGTTCAAATGTACCCCAACTACCCTCTCAAATTTTAAGAATAAAATGAAATATAAAGTATATTTATTATTGAAATTCGGGGAAACCAAAACCTTTTTGGACCTAACTTTATTGATGCCACAAAAGAATGTAAGGCAAAATTTCTTCTTTAAAATATTTCTTCATTGAATTTTCACACGATTAAAAAGGAGAAGAAATTTTATTTTATACAAAAAATGTTCAAACGTTAAGGGTTCCAATGTGTTCTAATGTGCCCCCTCTCCCCTACTCTCGAAAATAGTTTCGAAACTTATAAAAACATTTAATGCACAAAAATTTAATTTGGAAAAAGAAAACTAAACTAAAAATTAGTAGAACATCAATATCTGGAAATCAAAGGGACCCACAAATTTATTCGAGTTTTCGAGATAACTAACAAGGTAACTCTAATTATAAAATTAATTAACAATTTATTTCAAGGCGAAAAATATTTTTTTGAAAAAATTTTTGGGATATCAAAGTTCAAGATAACGATGCTATACTATATTTCAATTTTCTGCGTACTGGAAAATAAGAAAAACATTAACGATAGAACGATCATAAATTTGTATCAATTAACCCCCCCCCCAAAAAAAAAAAATGAGTAACTTACCTTCATTCATCTGCAAGGTCTTCTCTAGATCTAGTCGAAGTTACATTAGTTACTTTTTCAGTATCGAACTGGTATTTAACTACAAAAATTTTAAAGTAACTAACTCTTTGTTACTTAAATACCTATGCTGTACTTTAGTTACTTTCTAAACCCAGAATTTAAAAAACGGAATCCAACATTGGAGAGGGGAACAAAACACTTCTTCCTGCTTCCGCATAGGCTGATGGCGGCTTTACACCACAGCGGTTTGCGGGACGCGATTTGCGGCGAAAACGGAAACCGCAGTAACTCAGCGACCGCTCGAAAGAAGGCGCTAGAATCGATTTACGACACTAGCGGCTGCCGCTAATGCCGCCGCAACAGTTTTGGTTCCCGCGCGGCAGCCGCTAGTGTCGTAAATCGATTCTAGCGCCCTCTTTCCAGCGGTCGCTGAGTTTCTGCGGTCCCGTTTTCGCCGCAAATCGCAAATCGCGTCCCGCAAACCGCGGTGGTGTAAAGCCGCCATAAGGGGAAAAAGCGTTCTCGGCGGTGGCCGACTGCCCGACCGGACGCGATTAGCCGAAAGCTAATGGCTAGGCCGCCGCTAGGTGGCAGTACGGTCGCCAGGGGCCACCATTTCTAAACCCCATACCTAGTTTTATATCACTTAAAAGTAGTATTTGAATTATGGTGCATATAATGTCACAATTTTATAATCACTCCAAGTAAAAAGGGGAGGTCTGGGGGTTACCCCCAGAAAAATTTTAAAAATTTGCCTTGATAAGTATTGTTTTAGCTCATTTTGAGACCCTTTGGGTAACTCCGAAGAGAACGGTTCCTTGTAAACCACGCAATTTTCAAGGAAAAAAATTACAAATTGATATCAAGATATTTTGAGGGGGGCTGAGGGTCAAACCCCAGAATATTTTTGAAAATTTGCCTTTAAAAGTAGTGTTTTAGCTCCTCTTGAAACCCTTTTGGTTACATCGGAAGAGAACGGTTCCTTGTATAAACCACGCAATTTTCAAGGAAAAAAATTACAAATAGATATCAAGATATTTTGAGGGGGGCTGAGGGTCAAACCCCAGAATATTTTTGAAAATTTGCCTTTAAAAGTAGTGTTTTAGCTCCTCTTGAAACCCTTTTGGTTACATCGGAAGAGAACGGTTCCTTGTATAAACCACGCAATTTTCAAGGAAAAAAATTACAAATAGATATCAAGATATTTTGAGGGGGGCTGAGGGTCAAACCCCAGAATATTTTTGAAAATTTGCCTTTAAAAGTAGTGTTTTAGCTCCTCTTGAAACCCTTTTGGTTACATCGGAAGAGAACGGTTCCTTGTATAAACCACGCAATTTTCAAGGAAAAAAATTACAAATAGATATCAAGATATTTTGAGGGGGGCTGAGGGTCAAACCCCAGAATATTTTTGAAAATTTGCCTTTAAAAGTAGTGTTTTAGCTCCTCTTGAAACCCTTTTGGTTACATCGGAAGAGAACGGTTCCTTGTAAAAACCACGCAATTTTCAAGGAAAAAAATTACAAATAGATATCAAGATATTTTGAGGGGGGCTGAGGGTCAAACCCCAGAATATTTTTGAAAATTTGCCTTTAAAAGTAGTGTTTTAGCTCCTCTTGAAACCCTTTTGGTTACATCGGAAGAGAACGGTTCCTTGTATAAACCACGCAATTTTCAAGGGAAAAAAATATAAATAGATATCAAGATATTTCAAGGGGGCTGGGGGTCCTCCCCCAGAAAGATTTTGAAAATTTGCCTTTAAAAGTAGTGTTTTAGCTCCTCTTGAAACCCTTTGGGTAACATGCGAAGAGAACGGTTCCTTGTTATAAACCACGCAATTTTCAAGGGAAAAAAATATAAATAGGTATCTAGATATTTCAAGGGGGGCTGGGGGTCCTCCCCCAGAAAATTTTTGAAAATTTTCTCATAAAAGTAGTGTTTTAGCTCCTCTTGAAACCCTTTGGGTAACATCCGAAGAGAACGGTTCCTTGTATAAACCACGCAATTTTCAAGGGGAAAAAAATAAATAGATATTAAGATATTTCAAGGGGGGCTGGGGGTCCTCCCCCAGAAAAGTTTTGAAAATTTGCCTTTAAAAGTAGTGTTTTAGCTCCTTTTGAGACTTTTTGGGTTACACACGATGCTTCCTTGTAAGTTACAGAATTTTCAAGCTACTTTTATATTTTTCTTATAACACTGAAAACCTTGGGGGTTGGGGGGTCAATTGCTCTCTCCTTCCCCCCACTAAATGACGTCCATGCCCTCTTATATTTGTCCTTTTTTAATAAAAATGAGAGGGTACTTAAGTTTCTAAATAAAATAGAAGTGGCCTGTGTTTGTCGTCTCCTATATTTATGTAATGTGACGTACTATACAATATACCAGCGTTTCTCAACCGGGGTTCCCCTGGGGTTCTCCCGGAACCCTGGGGAGATAAAATAAAAGATCCAAGATCCCCCCCCCCCGAAATTCGGGTTAAGGGTACCAGAATGAGTAAAAACCCTGTTTTTAGGGTCAAATTTCAAAACATTTTCTGGGGGAGGACCCCCAGACCCCCCCTTTTTGCACTTTGAACTCAGTTAGTTAAATTTATTTTCATAATAAGTTCAGCAAAATGAGAATCCTACATAAAAATATATTAAAAAGGTACATTAAATTTATTAAGTATGCAAAAGATGGGCTTAGAGAGAATTTCAGGCTTCCTCCCCGATGCAAAAATCTAGCTTTGGGCCTGATAATTACTTAATTTCCTTAAAGGATATTTGGCCCCTCCCGAAAGAAATTTTCCTTGAAAATACCTCAAGTATGTAGTTGCCCCCCAAACTGCTGTTTGATAACACTACCCTGCGATGAAAAAAATACAAGGGGTCTGACAGCTGTTCATGGGGTAGTTTTTGGTGCTGATTTCGAAAATACCAACGAAAAGTTTCAATCACATCAGGATTTTTGTAAAATCAATATCAATATTTTTTCTAAAATCCTATAAAAGAGACATTATAGCGAAAAATTGTGGGTTTACTATCTAGCAACTGTGGTTTTATCCACTTAAATATGTGTAAAATAGTCAAATCCTTGTTAGGAAAGTTGGTTTGATTACACAACCCTGCGAAATTTAACTTTTAGAAAAATACAAGATAAGTGTTTAGTAATTTTTATGTTATTTGGTGTGCTGATTACGAAAATGACCTCCATTTTCCCCAATCACATCAGGATTTTTTGTAAAATCAATATCAATATTTTTGCTAAAATCCTATCCTTTGAATTTTGAAAAATGTGGGAAAAATGATCATTTTTCAGAATTTTTTAAAAAATATTTTTGAGTTTGCTCTAATGTGATAAAACTGGCTAATGTTATGTTATTTAGAACTTATTTAGACAGGATAAAATAATTTTTACTTTTAAACTGCAACCGCAAAAGACCTATTTTCTAATTTTAGGCGAGAGATAGGGTCATTTCGCTCAAAAACCCTAACTACCAATAATGGTGGGTGAAACGAATAAATTTCGAATTAAATTTGAAGTAACAATAGAAACTGCTCCCAAGCTCTACAATTTCAAAAAAGTGGAAAAATTCCCATTTTTAAAATTTGCTAACCATTCTTGGGATGTACTTCTGATCTAATTTAAGACAAGTTTTTAATATAGGATTATTCACTTTAAATTAGTACATTTTATACCAATTATGGAGGTTGAAAAGAATTCAAATTTTGTTTATTTCTATTGTTGAATTTTTACCCTTTATTTACCGAGGTCAATTGTTATATAATTACACAGAGTATAGAGCTTAACAGAGTGTCCAAAAGGCAGTTTTCCTCTTTTAGTTCCGTTGCCACTTCAGGCTGAAACTCCACCAGCCAATCACCTCTGCCAATCAGGAGAAGGCGAAACCTTGAAACTGATTCCTCATTGGATATGTAACTTATATAGGGCGTTGCATTTTAATTACGACAGAGCTGCTTTCTTTTCCCCAGATTGTAGACTTTTTCCCTAAAGTAGTGAAATTATCCCTGGCTAGAATTAAAATATCCCTCTCTTTTTAAACTTTGATTGTTTTTTTTTTGTTTTAATTGTTAATCTGGCATCTCCGATAATTTCACATCAGAGCGGATGAAATGGCAAAATTTCTACAAGAAAGAATACAAATAATCGGCAAGTTTCGTAATTTATTTAGTATCTTTTCAACTCTTAATGTTAAGTTTTTAAATGAATGAACTCAGAAAACTTTTTAATGAACTTTCTTAAAAACTACAATAATATGATCATCTTTGGATTTTACATTCTCGTTTCCATGGAGACTGTTTTAACAACAATGCTATTCCATGAATCTTTTCATTTAAACATTAAACTCTCAAATAAAATATTTTAAAGTAGTTATTTATTATTTTTTTAGATCATTAATATTAGTTTTAAATAGACTTAAACATCTAGTTTTTCTTTTAAAACTTGTTACTTTGCATTATGTTTATTTTTGAAACAATGGGGTAAGCAGATTTTGTTTATCATTTATCGTTATTGTGGTATCATTTTTAAAAATCTCCAAAATTATGTTATTTTTTTGTAGTTAAAAGCTCTTGATTTGTCATCACTTCATTAATTTCATTGTTGAATTTATGTTAAACATGAATTTAATTTTGTGCCATGTTATAAATTAACTAATGTAAACAATCAGTTAATCCTAATTTATGTAAAGAGAATATGAGTGCGAAGTATTGTAATACAGTGTAACTTGGATAATTCAAAACTCTAGATACCAACAAAAAGTTATAATTATCCAAAAACTCTAATAAAAATACTAAACTGACATAAAATAGAGTTCAAGGGATCAATAAAAATGCATGAATTAGAGATATTTGAGTTACTTAAGTCGCACTGTAAATAACACAAATTGTGAAATGCAAAATTCATAGTTTAAGTAAGTTTTGTAGAAAAACAAGTTATATGATGTGTAAAAGTTCAAATTGATGTGTGAAAATAATTTCTTTAATAAAAATGATTACTTGCTCTGAATGTTTTTGTACTTTTTGTTTCCTTAAAATTTAATATTTTCAAGCCTATTCAATTTTTAAATGTAGGCATAAAGTTTTAATATATGCATCAATAAATAAGCCATTTGGATGATAAAAAAAAATCTCAGTCAGTGAACTAAAATGACATTAAAAACTTGTAATCTCTTTGGAAATGTTTTAGAAAATCGCTGTAGTGCTTTGAAAAACTGCGATTCAAAAACTCAAAGTCCAAGATTGAATCATGGCAAGAAGACCGACAAAACTATTTTAAATTTAGGGAAATTTAAGAAAGTTTTTTCCTTTTCCCCCTCTTCCGATTTGAGTGAAAGGCGAGCGGGAGAGGGTGGGCGGCGACGATGGAGCTAAGGAGGCGGAGCTTATTCAGCCAGTTGAGGGGGTGACACTTTCTATGGGAAAAACCATGCTTTAAAAGTTACCATTAGCGTCTATGGAGATGAGACCTCTGTTAAGCTCTATACTCTGTGTATAATTATTAACTGTATTTATTTTTGTGGCAACAGTGGTTTATGTGCTCGAGGTAACCAAGGTAACAGTGTTTTTAAAAGATTCAGTCTGGAGAAAATAAAGTGAGATTACATTGATTTAATAAGTTAATACAATATTATTACTCTGAATTTTTTGTAAAAAATATATACTCAAATATTATATTGTGAGAGATTTGCTTTATTAAAAAATTAATGATACTGGTTATTTAATGAAATTTTACACATTTAAAAAAACAATAACATATGGTTGGGTGTTTAACTCAACCGGGGTTTTTTGTGGGCAGGTTGAGGATGGTGTTTTCTACCAACGCGATCCTCCACAGCAAACTGTGTCAGAGTGTCGGCAACCAGTATAGGTTCGCTTCTCTTAAGAGATTCCCATTCTTTAGATTTCAAAACCGCGTTAAAGTTGTCCAAAATGAAGTTGTGCAACACATTTGTGAGCTCCTCATCCTGGTGTTTGTCGGCAACGGACAGAATGTCGCACACATTCGAAATGGAGACGACGGTACACAAGAACTTGGCACATTCCCTCTTGAGGGAGAGGACCTGGTACTTGTCTGCCGCGTAGTAGAGCATGAGGGCAACGTCACACTGCGGGTCTTCCACAGCCCCGGTGTACAGGTAGTTCAAGAAGCGGGCGAGTGTAGGGGCGTCCAGGTCTTCGATGTCCACTACGCCGGATGCAGCTTCCTTCATGTTACTGGAGAGCATGGCCTTGAAGACAGGGGATCGGACGCTCAGGATGTTCCTGTGCGCAGGGAACGAGACATTGTCGCACTTGATTTCCAGGTCGGAAAAGTCCTTGTCTTGATAGAGGCACGCAAGATCTTTAGTGAGCACTGACACCGAATCCTCAGTCTTGTTAGAAGTATCCAAGGGGTTCTCAGAAAGCGTGTTAATTGGCTCAATGCTGAAACTGCTGTGATCACCGTTAATGTAAACTGGCCTCTTAACGGAGTATCTGGTCTTCAAACACAAAAACAGCGTAATTCCTTTCTCAACACATTTGTTCTTCTCCAGTGAATCGGGGAAAGTCCAAGGACTCTTATCTAGAAAGACGTGTTCTTTCCTTACACAGTTGTCAACGCTTCCCGTCACACCCACACACATCTCAATAGCACAAGGGTAGTAATCGTTATCGCTAAATGGCCACATCCTAACACTAAATTGTACTGTGTTGTCCTCACAGCAGGCGCTTACCCCCATTCCTTCAAACGGAGATTGGTGAATGAAGACAACTGGTGTTTCTACATCTGTGTTAAAATTTTTAATCCAGTTTGGATTTATTTTCATTGATATTTTTGACACACTTATGGCTGTACAAATGCACGTTTCAATGTTACCCACGTCATTTATCCGCAATCTCAGAGTGATGAAGTCCTCGCTCTCCCTGATTCGGGAGACCACTTCTTCGAACTTGGGTCCGGGAGGAAGTTCCAGATCTCCCGCTTCTGCATTCACCGGTTGCTTGCAGAGCAGGACTCTGTCAGAAGAGTAGAAAGACAGGTCACCAGAAAAGGAAGATCTGATACCACATAAGCGCACCACTAGATGATCTTCTTGTCCTTCGATGCCCTTCGGATACAGTTTCAAGTGGGCAAAGGCTCTTACCCAAGATAAATCGGGATTCCAGATGCACTCGCCGTGCACTTCCGCACACCAGTGGCTAAAGTTCTCGATCCTCCATTGAAAGACCATTCCACCTTCTTCCTGCATAGCGAAGAACAGTTTCTTTTCCACTTTTGAAATGAGAATGAGCTTTTGAAGTGTATAATTACACTTAGGGATTAGTTTTTTGCTAAATAATGACTTAATGAGTCCTCTCACTTGGCGCACACTTCTTTTGATTTTGTTTGCTTGCTTACACAGTTGAGTTGAGTTGAGTTGTTAGTCGACTTTCCCATGGTTATCGAGTATTTTAATATTCCTGCTTTTTTTCTGTATTCGAGACTCAAAGTACCGATAGATGTCGCTGTCCAAACTAACCACAATATTTAGCACGTGCGTTTTAACAATGGAGTTTCGTACTCATTTCGAAACTTCAATGTCCACTGGGTTTATCTCTTTTACTTATCGAAATATTGCCGAAGTATATCATTAGAACCGCCCGAAGTAAAAATTTGCTTATTCTGTGCATTTTCGTTTAAGTTGGTTAACATGGGTTTGGGGCCGTCCATAAATGATGTCACACTTTTTTTTTGCCCATTTTTGACCCCCTCCCCCCCTATGTCACAAACTGTCACACTTCCCCATAACCCCCTCCCCGAGAGTGATTAATTAAAAGTGTATTCAATAATAAACCCGACGTACATTTTTAGCTCAAGGATTAACCTATCCAGTGCATAAAACAAATTATCTCCAAGTATTACAGAAAAGGTTATACAACGTAAAACAAAAACTATGCCAACTAACCCGTGTCTACCTATGAAAATAAAAATAAATAATATTAAATAAAATTTCTTAAAATCAGAAGTACACAAACCTAGAATAATAATATTCTAGTCGATAACGAATGTTGCATTTGAACGAAAGGCATTCTATGGATGGGTTGAAAATACAAACGTAAACAAAGTCACGTGACATCAACAGCGTCCTGGAGACTTCCGGTTTAGAACCTCACATAGCAGATGCATTTGGCAGCTTGGCGAAAACGTCGTTTTTACGCCTTGCTTAAAAATATTATTTTTCTCTCTAATCCTTTGCTAATACTTTATTTCATAAGAATAATAGCCGTAGTCCAATATCCATGCAAAAAAAAAATTTAAATTCTTATTTTACCGATTTTATTAAGTAAAAAGTAATCGGGAATGGGCTCTAGATTTATGACGTTTCGCGGACTTTGGCGACTTTTATTTAACAAACATTAGATTTTCTGTCTTGCATTCGTACTTCGTAGTAGCGTAGTAGCATTAAGCATTTGTTGTTGTTGTGTATTGATATATTTTTTAGTTTTAATTCTTTTATGAATTTTTAAATTAAAATTCTTAGAGGTTATAAATTTTAATGTTTCTTTCTACAATTGTAATAACCTGCTTTTTTAAATTTATTACATGCGAAATTACTTTAGTGAACAATTTTTTAAATATTAATCAATGTTAGTAATTAAAACTTCTTTTCTGCATAGTTAGAGGTATGTTGAATGTTGATCTGTAAGAAATTTATTGATTATGTGCTCCATATTTTTAAGATTTAAAGAAAAAACATTGAGCTCACATTCATAACAATGAAATACATTCAACTCATGTAAATAATATCCGGAAAAGTTGTAACTGTTAGACAGACACCTTTGCTTATTTTATGTAATTCTTAATTTGCATTACCTATTATTTATTATCACTTGTATTTATTAATTGTAAAGTATCTTAAAAATTGTTTTGATTAAAAATACTGATTTTCATGCTTTTCTAAAATGTGTATGTTACTTGAAATAGAAGCATTTGAGCAATAATAAGTTTAACTCCAGTTTAAAAAATACTGCAATAGGCTCAACATATCTTATAATAATACAAAGTTTTTTTAACAGGTGTTTTCCATTCTGTTATAAGTTATACTTATAATATTAGAGAATTAGAGTTGTTTCACACCATCCATGTTCCAGCTCACAGGATCTATTGAAAATGTGTTAATAAATTGTTGTCGATACCAAATGGTGTTTATTTTTGATGACCACTTGTGGCACCAATTATAAACATTTTTTGGTTGATTATTCTTCGAGTCAATCTTCTTGTCTACAGTTTAGTAGCTTAATAAACCAGCCTACCAGATGTTTTTGGGAACGGCGGCTGATAATGAAATTGAGGTAAGCACCTTGTCCACATCCTGTGCTCTTTCAAGGATC
Source organism: Tetragnatha montana (assembly GCA_963680715.1). NCBI lineage: Eukaryota > Metazoa > Arthropoda > Arachnida > Araneae > Tetragnathidae > Tetragnatha > Tetragnatha montana. The sequence continues at coordinate 54,188,386 of OY796681.1, read as the reverse complement.
TGCTATTGCAATCCCTCTTGACTAACTTGCATGGGCGCCGGGAGGGGGGTGCACTTGCACCCCCCTGGCTCCAGAGAACTAAGTAAATGGGCGCGGGGTTTAAGTGCTAGGGGGTGCACTTTTGCTCCCCCGGCAAAAAATAAAATACGCAGAAAAATATTAAGAAAAAATTTTATTAGTTAATTTTTTGAATAAAAACTTAAGGCGTCTAGGTTGCTGTCCAAATTTCTTAAGATTCTTACCTTTTTGGGAAACTCAAAAACCCCCAGCAGTTCCACAAGGGGATCTTACGTGATACTTTTTTTTAAAAATACCAACATTTTGATATTTTGTGTCAAGCATTAGACTTTTAAAAGAAACAAGGGGGTATTTACAGGAAGTGAAATAGAGGGGGCGGCAATAAATCGATATGCACAGCAGTGGCGTATATAAAGGGGGGACGAGGAGGCCCTGCCCCCCCCCCCGAAATTCAGACTAGGTGTACCAAAACAAGTTAAAACCCTGTATTTTAGGGTCGAATTTCAAAAAATTTTCGCGCCCATGCTAACTTGTACTCATCTAGTTAGTAGAAGAAATTTCTTTTCAATATCTATACTGTCAGTTTTGTGAATTTTAATTATACGATAAGATATAAGTTAGAAAACCACCAGCTACTAAAGTATGCCCCCCTACCTGAATGTATTTCTCGGTATCTGGCAATTCTTTTATTATGAGATTTGTAGTTGTTTATGAAAGTAGAGGTACTTGCGTATTACTGTATATCTGGCAACAGATACATATACAAGTGTCTAGTGAAACAAAAGTCGTTGCAAAAACTGATCACCAACTACATGACATGGTAACTGAAAAAAGTTAATTCTAAATGGGGGCAAGTATCTTCAAGTGACGATAGTGATTTTGAACCAGTTTACCACAAGAAAGTTTGTGTATTGTCAGACTACGAAGGATAATGTTTATACGTTTTGTATGCGTAAAAGTAAAATATGTACAAATGTAAATAAATTTTAAAATAAATAAATAAACAATTTTGCGTAAACCAGATTTAAACATTCTGCTGTCATTATTTTCTTGAAAACTGACACGTTTTTTAGATATAGTTCTTAGGACATTATTTAGATACTTCATGCAAGGAATCTGGAATCCAAAGATACTTCGGCGGAGTAGCCAATACACCCTGGACATATTACTGACTTAGGTAACTACTGGCAGTCACAAAACTGCCACAGCATAGATATTAAAAAGAAATTATAGTTTCTTCTTATAGATGAGTACAAGCAAATAAAGAGGGATTGCAGTAGCAGATCCTTGAAAGAGCACAAGATGTGGATAAGGTGCTTACCTGAACTTTATTGTCAGCCGCCGTTCCCATAAACATTTGGTAGGCTGGTTTATTAAGCTACTAAACCGTACACAAGAAGATTGACTCGAAGATAAACAACCAAAAAATGTTTATAATTGGTGCCACAAGTGGTCATTAAAAATAAACATCATTTAGTATCGACAACAATTTTTAATACATCCTGTGAGCTGGAACGTGAATAGTGTGAAAAAAATTATCTAATATTATAAAGAAATACAACTTAATGGAAAACTTGGAACAACAGAATGGAAAAAAACTTGACAACAATTATTTTGTATTATAATTTTAAGTTAATTCCAGGACTTTTTTCATTCTAGAAGAACTATAAAATATCAGATATCTTCCTAATGTAGTATAAACAGGCTCTTGCTCTTTTATGAATTATCTGCAATTGGAGTAAATAATGAAGTAGAAAGTTAAACATTAGGGCATTAGGGGATATCTTGGTAAAAAAACAAACAAATCTTTAACTATGCAAAGAAATTCATTAAAGCAATCGTTAGTATTCAAAAGAAAACTACTTTAATGTTACAAAAACAAAATTTTGGAGCCGATACCTTGATAAAAACAAGCATTTAATTATGCATTAAAAGATATTAAATTTATTTGAAATTGTAGTATAAATAATTATAAAAATATCTTTCCACACATGTGTATGAATGGAGCTCAATGTTTTTTTCCTTAAATCTTAAAAAAATGGAGCACATAATCAAACAATTTCTTAAAGATCAACATACCTCTAACTGTGCAGAAAAGTTTTAATTACTAACACAGTAATTAATATTTAAAAAATGGGTTCTAAGCTTATTTCGCTGATCAACCATCAAAACAAAAACAAACTACTAAGTCTAACGCCAAAGGCCCAAAATCACGCCAATGTATTAACCCGGAAGTAGTGTGTTAACACAGATCGTAGCGCCGCCTATATTTATTTTCAACCCATCCATTTACCCCCTAAGTAAAATAAGTAGTGTTCGGCAACTAGTGGGCAAAAAATAGTTAACTACCAACTACTAACTAGTCTGGGAAATTGTAGTTGTAACTAGTAGTAAACTATTTTTTCCTGGGACTAGTTGCAACTAGTAGTTAAATATTTCCCAAAGTAGTTAACTACTAGTTAACTAGTCTATTTAATTTCATAACCTACTTTTTGGCAAAATTCTAATACATCTTTCTAATCTATATCACAAAAAAAGTTTATACTTCGTGCAAAAATGGTCTTTATTTCTGGTTATGGTATTTGAGTACTCTGCCTTTGACAAAAATTTTAACTATCTCTTTAAATTTTAAATAAATTTTTTTTGAAGTAGTTGAAAATTTGAAAGTAGTTTTAACTAGTAGTTAGTTAAAAAAGTAGTTAAACTAATAGTTGAACTACTTTAAACTAAACGTAGTTAAACTACTAGTTAACTACTAGTTGATCAGTAGTTAACTACTAGTTGCAACTAGTTCTAGTTAACTAGTGCCGAACACTAAAAATAAGTTAAAGAGGAACATCAAATTTCTAAGAGACAGTTGTTGCATTAAAATTCTAACATCCACCGACGTCCACTTTAACACAACTGCCTGTTTTGCTTTCTCCAGACAAATTTTATTTCCTTTATATTAAAAATAAAATAGGTAATGCAAATGAACTCCTAGCTTGATTGTCTCTGTTTAAAATAGCATGCATATTTTGCTGGAAAAATTTTTTTTGCCATAATTTACAGATGTAGTAAGGTATAAAACTGAAAATTTCATTAGCTAACAAATTTATTATGCATGTTTTTTTTAACCTTTATATGTAAAAAAAAATCAGTGTACTTACTTCATACTCAGTATAAAACACTTATGATATTGTTAAAATATATGATATTTTCCACACGTGTGACTAGTTAGGTGGAATTTTCCGTTCTTAAAGTTTTTCTTCGAAAAATAATTTATCAGATAATAATTGAATTTAAAACTATACATTGATGTCGGGAAATAAGTTAAGAAATAGAGCTTGTTGTTCGTTCTCAGTACAGAATAGAAAATGTCTTATAAACATGGCCTTTTTATTAGGATAATAATACAAGTAATTCGTCCAATTTGTATTACATGATTGAGGTGCCGTGAAAACATTCTAGTTCTCCAAAGTGTGCCGAGTGTTGAAAAAGTTATGGAATCCCTGGAATATAATTCCTGGAATTGTTACCGTAAGTCTCTAGTGCATCTATATTAGTTAAGGATAGATAGATAATCTTGAAAGTTTTTTAAATCACATTTTTAAACGTGGAAAGGAATTTATTTGGAATTATTTACTTTATTTGAATTATTTATTGGATAGGTAATAAATTGCTTGACTATAACTGCTATAACACTATAACTGCAATCTGCAATCTTATCCGTGATGTAATAAAATTGAAATATGTTCGAGAAATTACAAAAGCTTACACGGAACCGTCAAAAGAATCTGAACATTTTAAAAATAAAAATGTGTCATTCTTATCAGTAATTAAAAGGTTTTTTCTTTGGAAACCGTCAAGAAAATTATTTTTAGAATAAAAACGAAAAAAAAATTAAGAAATGTTTTCAATTTTAACTTTTTTTTTATCATGATTTTGATATGTCTTGTTTTCATGAATAATCAATCGAAAAAAGTTTACTGTGAATCACTCAGTCAAAAAACGTTGGCGATATTTTCCTCGCCAACACTCCCATTCATTCCCACTCCATTATCAACCGCGAGACTACACTTCTCTTCACTAGAAGACCATAAACTGCAGGTGGCCCTGCCGCAAATTGTTTTATTACATCCAGTTAAAACTTTACGGTGGAAAAACCGTTCGGTTAATTCCAGTGAAGAATCAAAAAAAAAAAAAAAAATTATATAGCTTTACCCATGTAATAATTTTGTTTTTACTAACCGGAATTTTCGTATAACCTTTTGTATAGTTTTTTAACAAGATACTCTGATTAAAAAAAATTTTTTCATTCCATAAGTTTAATTTCATGAAAGCAAACAGTTTTAAGGAACCTCCAAAACTGTATTTATGAAGAAAAACTAAGCCCCCCCCCCCGAAAAAATATTACCATCCTTTAACTTTTTTAATATTGATTGTATTTTGGTAATTAAAATAAAATCCTTCCATAATAATAAAAAAAAACAGTTAAAACTTAAATATTAATTTTTATAGTAGTAAATAAATTGTGTAGTAATTTATATATTTAAACTCCTGGACTTATTTTGAAGTTTAAATATAATTTCTATGAAACAGTTTCAAAAATTAATCCATTCCCGGGAATGACTGAAATTCCGGGGATTTCCCTGGAAGATTATACTATGACTAAATATACTAATGACCTGAAAAAGTAGTACTATATTATTTATTTATTCATTTTTGGGATTGTTGGTCGTGTCTTAAGGACTTTAAATCCATAGGCGGGGAGAGTACCCCAAAGCGGGTATGCTAACTTTGAAAGCTTAAAAACCTTAATTATTGTTTGATTGTAATTACATATTTGATTTTATATAATCATTTTGTGCTTCTGGGGAGAGGCTTTTCAGCTCTTTTAAACTAATGGTGCCCCTATGGGGCGAGGCATCATAATTTTAAATAAATTTTAATTCAAATTTTAAAAATTATTTTTATTAATTTAAATTTTAAAAATTAAAATTTTACTGGTAAAGTAACTGAAGGTCGTCTTAAATACTTTTCATATACTCTATTTGTACTCTATTTAGTTACTTTTTTGGGGTATTTGTATCTAATGTTTAGCTACTTTTTCTGAAATACTGGTGCACTCTCTGAGCTGTTTTAGAATAGATCAGCTTACGGTGTGGGGAATGAAGTAGAACCTCTCTCTGTCTCTCTCTCTATTAGAAAATAAAATTCAAAAATAAACTGTCAATTAAAATCATAAAAAAGAAAGACACTTAATATTTCCATATTACTAAAAAATAATCCAGTTAATTAAAAACTGAGCGATTTAATGGTTAAATGGGGGGGGGGGGGAATTTTGAAATATTTATTAATTTGAGACTTTTCAAATAAAATAAATTTTAATGAACAAAAATTCGTAAGGAAAATTACAATATTTTTTTCAGTAAAAAAAACTAATAATTATTTCTCCTTTAAATAAAATCTAGTTCATCCGACAGATGTCAGCACCAAATCACGTACGGGTGTATTTGGGTGTATTTTAGAATAAATACGAAAATTTGATTATAAATTATAACATTTATCTGCTTATTATTTTTTATAAGGTAATTAGTATTTTGACATTTTAATTTTTTTTCAAGGTTTTTATGGCTGTATGTAAGTAGGATTGTGAGTTCAAAAATTGAATCGTTTTCTGTACTCTTTCATTCAATGATATGAACTGAACTGGAGAGAAAGAAGAGGTTTGTTGATATTTTTATTTACTTTTAATGTTTACTTCCCGCGCCGGATCCGAATCGAATATCTTCTGTTAGAAATCAGGTTATTTTAGTCTTACTAATATTCTTTGTTCTATTCTCCCTTGTGGTCTTTTCTAAACTGATGCTATTCATTCATTTTTATTGAATAACTGTTTCCAATTTTAAGATATAACTTTGTTATGCAGGTACCATTAATTCCGGTGAAAATGTCTGAAAAACCACCTTACGTCGTGTTAGAAACTACGTATGTATATTTTTCATCTGTTTGTTGTTACTAAATTGGTCTTATTTGAGAATTGAGTTAAGATGTCGTGTAATAGTTTCAATCTTTTAAGTCTACCATAAAATATTTTATGATATCAATCTTCTTTGAAAAATTAGTTGATTTAAGTACAATACTATTTATAAAAGTATTAGATACTTATGTATTATCCTGTTGACCATGCGCTGAATCTGAAGAGCATTACCAAACCTCATAGACTGTGCCGCAAAATAAAATGGTCGCTGAACAGTCGACGAGATAATACATAAGAACAGCGTTAGAAATTGGAAAAAAAACAACAGGTACTTTTCTAGAATTGCGGCGCAAATCTCGCCAAGCAGACTTTTTGGCGACAGCACACAGTTGCCGGAACAAATCACACAAAGAATTATCATTAAAAAGAATGAGACGCATCTGCATTTTCGATTCCTTTTTTGTTATTAAGTTGGTAGCAATGAATAATGGAACGAACATCTCCCCGAATGGATGGATTAGCAACCGTTAAAAGATTAACGTCAAGGTCGGAGCTCTCAGCATTGCCTGGAAATGCAAAGGCATAAGGTTACCAGCGGCGATATTCCGTTTGGCGCTGGTTGCGTCATTATTGGTGACTTCATTGCTTGGCGAGATTTGCGCCGCTTTTCTAGAAAAGTACCAAAAAACATACTAGTCCTGCGGACCAGTGCTTTGCCAATCTTACTGGCCCGCAACAAAAATCACTGGTCAGACAAATTAAAAAGGACTGGTTTAAATATTATTATATAAAGTAACTATTGGACTGAATGTGAATACCAAATAGTAATGTTAAAAATTAATACATATTCAATAATCTTTTTCGCCGGGGACACCCCTATCCCATATCGCCACATTTCGGGTTCTGTCAAAAATATGTACTTGCTTCACCAAATGCAATCCTCCAACTCTTAGCGAAAAAAAAACCACTGCTAGAACTGGCGGGTGGGATATTTTTTCACCACACACACTGGTCCGGCAGACCAATGATTTTCTGATTCTGCTGGTCCGAGCCGTTTTTTAGTTGTCCTGGACCAGCAAACCGCCCCAATTTTGAACGCTGCATAAGAAGGCTCAAATCTGAATACATATTTGAAGTGGCAGTAGAACCTTGATAGTGACCTCTTCTGGGAACAACAGTATTTTGTCCTTATAATGAATAAAAACATTTCTCTGGTAAACAAACTACATTTAATAACCAGTCATTGTAAAAATTTTTTACTTTAAGTAAACTAATGGGTGTGTCTTGTGTTTTGTAAATTTTATCATGCTATTCATGACATCTTAACCTTCTAGCCCAGGGAAAAAGGCAGGGTGATTTGGTGGGATATATTCCCCCAAAAAGCCTGAAATTTTTATTTTATGATCATAGAAATAGAAAAAATTTACCCTTCCAAAATTTCAATATCCTCCTTTGAAATATTTTTCATTTACACCAATATTCTAGCTGGTATTTAGCAGCCAAACAGCTGGAAAATAATATATCACCCTAGTTGTATCACCAAATAAAAATAGTTGGCTGGCATATGTTGTATTATCACTGAATGATATGTTTTATGAATATGTTTTATTATCATTTTATTACCACTGAAATTATAGTGTTCTTTCATTATTAAAATTTATTTTCTTCTAGGATGGGGAATATTGTGATAGAGTTGTATTGGGATCATGCTCCAAAGACGTGCAAGAATTTTTCCGAGCTTGCAAGGTTGAGTTACTACAATGATGTGATTTTTCACAGAATCATTCCTGATTTTATGATTCAAGGAGGAGACCCTACAGGCACAGGTATGAAGAAAATTTAAATTAAAGATTTAAAAACAGGCTACTTGAGCTTTTGACTTGGGTTGCAACCACTAAGGAAAAGATCTTTAAAAAAAATCCAAACCCATGCTTTTCTCAAATTTTGTATTTCTGTACTTAACCACTTTCTACTAGATCATCTAAAGCAGGGGTTCATACAGTTTTTTCTAACAGGGTCCTGTTTTAGGAATTTTGTGGAAATTAAATGGAACTTTGTGAAAATGTAGGGCGGACAGTACAACCACAGCACTCATGACTTATGGAATCAATGAGTCCAAAACTGGCAAATTCCATTCCAAAATTATATAAAAAAAACTCCTGAAAACAATTGATATTAGGACTTTTGTGAAGAGTCCATTTTTGGGAGTTGGAATTTTGTGAAGGGTCCTAAAACGGACCCATTTCTCTTCTAGATGATCCCCTGTAAATAGGATCCTCTAAATTTTATCTTCAATAGATTGAATTAAACATCCTTATTTTCATAAAAAATTAAAATCATGACAAACCTATCATTTTAATTAAAGAAAAAAAACTTTTAATTTTTACAAGCTTTTTTAAACTTCAGTCCCTCTTGGACAAAATAAATCTACCTTTGCAACTGTGTTGCCAAATCTCACAAACATCAAAATAAAAAATATTTAACAATAAAGTGATTTTAGTTCTGTTTCATTTCTGGAATATAGACAATCTAAATAACTATTGAGCTCTGCATGTTTGTTTATTTTGTAACTTATTTACTCAGATTCAATTGGGTAAGTAAAAAGTAAATTAAAATCCTCATAATCTCAGTTTCAAAACATGTTAAGTTATTGATGAATCATTTTAATGTAAATACTATGTTAAATTAAAGTGATATCTTATTATTTTTGTTCATTCACCGTTTATTTTCATGTTTCATAGGTAGAGGTGGGAGCTCTATTTATGGTAAAGCTTTTGAAGATGAAATTCATCCAGATTTGAAACATTCTGGTAAGATATGTGATTTTTAATAAATATTTTCAGTGTTAACCTCAGTTATCAATATTTTTTTTAAACCCTCCTCTTTTCTTTTATGAATTATATTCACTCCCTTTACTTTTTAATTTTAGACTGTCATTCATTTACTACAATAATGCAATTAATTTTGCAGTCCACAATAGATCAATGAAAGAAAAAACAATAATTCATTTTTCTCTTTTCTGTTGCAAATGATAAATTTTATCTCCAGATTTGTGTACCTATACATGTTTGTTTTCTAGTTAATAATTAATTTCATCTTAGTTTGTATATTACGCTCAGAAATAAATTACACTTATGTACTATAGAGTGTTTTCAGGTGACGTCACAACTGGTTATTTTCTTTTAACTGTGTTCCTTCTGTAGGGCTTTTAACTGTTGCTAAGGCCGTTGTTTATCTGTTGCTAAGGCGGTTTTTAGGTATTGGGTCACGTGATTGCAAATGCTCCAATAGAGGAATTCCACTGCCAGTCATTTTCTGTAACTGTTAACCTCTGTAGGGCAAAAAACTGTAACATTTTCTGTTGCCAAGGCCGTTGTTAGGTCCGAGTCATGTGATTGAAAATGCTCTATAGATATATATTATTTTGGGAGAGTTGGAAACATGCATCTTATTTATCTTCGTTTAATATACATAGGAATTCAGAAAACTTAATACTGTATCTTGAAATAACTTTTCAGTTAGATAATATTAATTATCCTTGGCTAACAATTTTAAATGTAATGGTCCAAAGTTATAATGAAATATCCTGTTTGTAGGCTAACTTCTTTAAGGAACCCTCTTATCTTACTTTTAAAAGAAAAGTTCTATCTTTTGAATTTTTTCTCTAAAAACAGAGCTCTTTAATGGATACCTTTAATTTCATTACTAAAAAATACTAATGAAATTAAATACTAATATACTATGTTCAGTGAAACCCTGATTATCTGACACCTTCAGTACCAAGGGTTGGTCAGAAAACTAAAAGATTTGGTTAATCAGAATAGAATGAAAAAAAAAGTTGTTTACAGAGCTTAAAACTATGTAATAAAATTAAAATTATACTTAAAATATTATAATTTTACTTAAAATTAAAAATACACATCCTTCAAAGTGAAAGAAAAACAACATGTTAGACTCTGAAAATGTATTTAAAATAAATAGTGTAGTAGTCTGTTAGGTGAGAATTGTAAGTGTAATGGTCCAAAGTTATAATAAAATATCATATTTGTAGGCTAACTTCTTAAAGGTACACTCTTGTCTTACTTTTAAGAAGTGAAAAGTGACTCAGACATGAAATAAAACTGTTCTTCAAAAAACAAATAAATGTAAGATGTTTTGTTGTGACAGTGGGTAAAATCAATCAATACAAAGGCACTCAGGTTGTTGGATGATCCAATGAGTCATTTAATCAAAGGTCAGACAATCAGTTCTATATTTTAAAATTAACTTGAAGTGTCTGTTTGATTTTTTTTGAAACACACCCTGTATTTTAAAATCATAATTGAAGGAACCAGGGTTGTTACAGGCACTTTGTTTTAAACACATTTAGAACTAAGCAAAAAGAAAAACATTGTTTAAAACACATGTATTTCTTAGCAAGTTGCTCGCATTATTTATGCAATGAACTAACCATTTTCATATGGGGATCACACAGAGTTTAACAATTTAACCCTTTCAGACCTAACTACCCCAAATTTCCCATAGGATTCAATGGCAATCCCAGGCATTCTAGGATTGAAAGGGTTATATAGTTGATGCCAAGTGTAAGGCCAGGGTACAAACCACCAAATCTTCATGACATAGGTGGTACATTACTTGATAAAAAGCATGATTCTGTGATGAAAACTTACGAAAATCATTTGAAAGGTCAGACTGTTGCATCTGTATTTAGAAAGTATAGCTTTGTTAATCTAGTTTCAGTTTCAAAAATCAAATTTAATTTTTTTTAAATCATTGGTTTTTTAGCATTTCTGTGTTGAAGATAAAAAAAACCAATAAAACATGTTTAAAAAAAAACATGTATAGTATGTATAACAAAAAATAAACATATTTACTGTTTTTAATTGAAAAAAAAACATGTTTTTTGTTTTCAACGAACAAAATTCGTGATTGGTTTTTCCAAAACAACTTAAACTTAAATGTCAACAAAACAAAATGTATGACCTTTAACTTAACCCAAAACCATTCTTATCAACTCTATCAATAGAAAGTATTGAAAAATTTTTAATGTAGGTTTTTTTTTATATTTCCTTCTGTTACTCATGGTTTTTGTGTTTTTTTGTACATTCCTGTAAGACAGAAAATATGTATTCTATTTAATGACACCCTGGGTTTGCCACTCTTTTGCTTTTGTTTTTGTATTTTCTCAAATATTATTTGGTTACCTAAATGGACCAAGAGGTCCCAGGTGACTATGTGTATTGTTATTGTGTTGTTCTTGTCAAATAAATGAATAAATAATAAAAAAAAACATGCTTTTTTCAACCCTAAAATGAAAAGGTTTATGCAATATCAATTAATTTTACTATTAATTCATTACTTTCTTATCACTCACTTCACATTCCATTGCAGGAGCTGGAATACTATCCATGGCCAACTCAGGACCGGACTCAAACGGCAGCCAGTTCTTCATCACTCTCGCTCCTTGCCAGTGGCTGGACGGAAAGCACGCCATTTTCGGGCGGGTCTCCACGGGAATGACCACCGTCCACAGGATATCCAAGGTCCCCATTGATAACGCAAATGACCGACCTTTGGAAGATGTAAAAATAGTCAAAGCCTACCTTAAGAACTAATTTTAAATTTTTTTTCACTACATCTGTATGAGAAGCAGTAAGCATGATGTAATTACTACATATTTTTGTACATGGGTATTTTTATCTGCCTTGTTATTCATTGTTTCTTTTGAATTTAATAATAAAAAAATTCATACACGATAGAAATTTTTTATACTTCATTCATTTGTAGTTTTTTTTGTTGAAACAATTTTCATTCAATCTCTATATAACTTTTCTAAAACTTAATTTTTTCAACCTTAAATTTATATTATGTACCAAAAGTTATAAGATGTAAACAAACACAAAATTTTAAATTTAAGATAAGAGTTTGCAAAAAAGTATTCATTGTAGCTTTAAAGCAGTTTTAAAAATTCTTACAACTTAAGAAATAGAACTGTGAGGGCTTCTACACTTTGATTCTTATGATTTCAAACATCTTGTGAATCCAAACCTTTTATGTTCTCTAAAGCCCTTGTAAAAGATACCCTTCTCTTTATCTTAATTAAAAAAAAAAACTCTTCTTTTTTAGTAATAACTAGCATTTTTACATTGTATCAGTTTACTGTTCTTACATAGGATTTAAGTTTAAATAAAATTCCTGATGTTTTATGTATGAATATTTTTACAGAATTTACAGCAGAATCTACATTGACTTCAGTGTTTTTCTACATTGAATCCTAAATTATAACTTTTTGACAAAAAGTTAATTGGATGACAGAAAATTAATTTTATTTACAAAATTAATGACAATAGTTTAATGGAAATAAATTTATTTAAAATAATTAAATTTAGTTCTTTTTGTGTGTAATATTGAAAAGGTATTGAAACCTATTCCTAAAATATAAAGAAACTACTCATGCCCAACAAATGAAGCAATTGAAAATAACTATTGGTGTGATTGGTAAATATTAAAATACTTAAAAGAAGTTTAAAAAAAAACTTTGTAAGAAGTTTTGAGACGATCAAAGATAAAGAATGTTATTTACAGATATGTGAATGTAAAATCTATTTGTTACAGCCCTCCTGTGCATATTGTTAGAGTTAGAACCGAATTATACCAAACTGCAACTGTGTCATAACAAAAAGCTTATGCCAGATTTGATCATTCAAGTATTATAAAAAGGAAATTATCCATATGCATTTTTTATTATAATAAAATCAGGTTAAGTATGACAGATCCTTATGTTGAAGTTATCCCCCCAAAAAAACTCCTCTAAATAATAAATTAAGATACTGCAATTCAACATATGATTCTAAGAGGCCATTATATGCATCTCAAAATTTTTCCCACTCCCCCCATTTCACTCGTGCGCGCCCAGCCTTAGATTTGCTAAAAAGGTTACTGAAAAATATGTACTGGTTACTGAAAATTAGGAAAATGGACAGCCTGTTTAAATATAATTTGCTTGACAGGGGGCACATTTTGTTTCCTTGCTGAATTCACCTTGGCATCTCTGCACTGCACAGTGCACTGACATGAAAATTGTTCTGATTCTGCCCCAACGAAAAAAAAAATGACCTCTCCATATCCCTGCCTTACCACTTAGTCCGAATCTCATCTTAAGCCATCCTTAATGAGGACTCATGTTTCCATTACGGATCTCTTGTCACGCTGCTCGTAAAACAAGTCGTACTCGGTGTAAACGAGTGTTTCGAATGAGGCGGCTCTAATTTCTCGAAACGTCCCCCGCCATTTTGGGGCACTGCGAGAAGCACACTGACCTAAGTCCAAACTTGGTCTTGAATAATTGAAGTTTTTTTTTAAATGGCGTGTTTTATTCTGATATGTAGATCAAAATTTTGATGTGTTGTCTTTATAGGTCAATTATTTGAATTTATATGACACGAAACAAAGGTTCTAAAACATCAGTCTTTTAACTTATTTTTGAGTAGTCCACCAGATTTTGATTGAGTTTTGAGTAAATGTTTTTGTAATGGTTTGTGCGTCGTTCTGATGGAGAAAAAAATTTGGAGGTTATACTTTCATACTGGTCAACTATTTAACTTTTGAATTAAACAACTTCCCCAAGACATAGAGCAGTGGTTCCCGAATTGAAGAAGTTATCGGACAAATTTGCCTAAAATGTCTTCATTGACGGCAGGGCCAAGAGGACGATTTGGGAAAATATGTCCCTCCGAAGGTCAGGAACTTTCATTTTTGACCATAGAAAAATACTCTCTTCTCTTCTGCATCCCTTTGCTCTTTCGCATCCTTTTTATCTACAGCAATCTCTTTACTCCTTCGCATTCTTTTGATCTTCATCAGCATCTCTTTCCTTCTTGAGCCCCTCTCTAATCTTTAGCATCCTTTTTATCTACAGCATCCCTATGCGCTCCTTCGCATTCTTTTTATCTACTGCATCTCTTTGCTCTTGAGACTCTACCTACTCTTCAGTTTTCTTTCTTTATATTCCTCAGCTATCTTTGACTCTTACATTATTTAGATCTTCAAAATATCTTTGCTCTAGTCCTCTAACGCCTCTCTTTGCTTCTTAGCATCCTTTTCATGTACAACATCCTTTTGCTTTTTAGTATTCTTTTGATCTTCAGCATCCCTTTACTCATTAGCACATCTTGAGCCTCTCTCTCCTCTTGAACATCCCCTTGCTCTTTAGTCTCTCTCTCTCTGCTCTTCAGCATCGGTTTTTCTCATATTTTTGAGCTAGATGCCTTTTGTCCTTTCAAATCACTTTTATTTACATACCAATGCATGACTGTTTCTCAGCGGCACAGATATCCTAATTTCTTAAAATAACCCCTATTTTTTTAAGAAGTGTAACACCTCCCCTCTTCGCTGACACTCTATACGCTGACCACTGATATACATACTCAATTCCTTTTTGTATTTTATGACTTAACTCACTTTTGTTCTAAACGACTCGTTTTGTAACGCTCGTGTTCTGCTCGGCAGAGCGCAACCCCATTACACTGTGAAAGAGCGGTTTTCGGACTTGATCTTCAAAAGGGAAGATACGTTTTATATCCAGTTGGGCTATTTTTCAATTACTAGTGAACCGATGCTTTCTTATCTTGATGAGGTTTGGTCATGATGATGGACTTCGAGAAACAAATTTAGGTATATGGGTTTCTCAGGGTGTTTTTTTTTTCAGAAGCTAATTTTGTTGGTTTTACGGTCTCGAATTTTTATTGCAGTCATTTTGGACGGATTTGTATCTAATTTGTGGGTTTATTCCTTAGATGTATGTTTGTGTATTGAGGTCACTGTAGATAGAATTTGGAGTTTTCTCGTTATCTATCAGTAGGAAGGGGGGTTCCAGTTTTCCCTCACACCTGAGCATATTGGAGGTGAGATCCAAAGCCATATAACTGTCTAAAAATGATATTAAACTCTGTTTTAAAAGTCCAATATTTCTAAAGAGGGGATCCTTAACCCCCTTTTTTCCTCAAACCACATATTATCCTCAAAATTGTGGTATTCCAAATGTAAATGGCAAGGGGATAAGAGTCCTAAAATGTAACCTAATTTTTAAGTGGCTCCAAAGATATTTTGAATTTTTTTTTCAAAACAAAAAGCTTTAAGTGTTCTTCTCTTAACTGGGGAACTCCAAATTAAATTTATAACTGCCCCCCTGCAACGCCACCAAACACCCATACAGAGGGGGGGCACTGGAGAAGTGCCCCCCTTGGACTTACCAAAGATGAGTTATTTAGAATCAGATTTCAAAAAAAAAAAAATATGAGAGGAAGGTACCCGAATCTCCTATCATCCTAAACAATTAACATTCTTCTAAGATAAAACTTACAAGGTTCTTTCTGATCGTAATCAAAAATTTAAGGGACATATCCATATCATACAGTTTCTCTTGAGAATGTTTTCTTTATCAAACGTAGGGGGCCTAGACAACCAAAGACAACCTGGGCTAAACGAAGTATTTTCGGAGATAGTATCTCAAGAGGAAGAGACACTATAAAAAAGCATAATTTAATTTCATTTTTGACCTCTTAAAGGTAGAGAATAGGTGAACCGCAAAAGCCCCCTCCCTCCTTGGGGCCGAGCTGAATCCGCCTCTGAAAACCACAGATGCCTCCGTCAGAATCGACCTTCAAGCGCGGATCCAGCCGGGCTCCAAGGGGAGGGAACTTTTTGAGAATCACCTCTAACTTTTGAACGCAAATAGACCAAATTTGCTTTTTTTTCTTATACATATCTTTTCAGATCCCCCATGATAGAAAGGGTCTGGGGGGTCATCGTCCAGAAAATTGTAGGGGTTGTGACCCTTAATAACTCATTTTTGATCAGAAAAGGCGTTTGATGAACGAAAAAGTTTGAACAATCTGGGGGAAATGACAACCTGGGCTAAAAAAAGGGATCAAGAAGGGAAAAGGAAGATAAAAAACGGGTAAAAAGAAGAAAAAGTACATTTTCAAATAACTGAAAAATTTTTGGACATTCAGAATCTACTTTCTTTTTTTCTCCTTTTTTACACCTTTTCTCTCTTCTTTCCCTTTTCTTTTTTCCGGCCCAGGAGGGGGTACTTTTCGGAGTGCCCTTCCACCAGTGGCGTAGGCAGAAAAAAATTTCGGAGGGGGATATTGGAATTTCGGGAGAAGATATAGGGTAAATTTATTCCTTTTCTATGGTCCAAAAAGGTAAATTTCAGAATTTCGGGGGGGGATATATCTCCAAATCCCCCCCTCTGGCTACGGCCCTGCCTTCCGCCTTCAATAAATGATTCGACCTTCCATTCATATACATCGACCTTTTTCCCAAACATTTCACCCCTTCAACTCTTCAACATACAAAGGGCACCCAACGAAAATCAAGAGGTCCAATGAAGCGACACGGGATCATCATAACTCCTCAAAAAAGAAGGAAAAAAAAAGAAAGGGGACAGTCCGAAGAGAGAGACCCACCCTGGCGACACAATATGGAAAAGGATGGCATTGGAGCGCGCAACCCGCTTCCCGGTCGGTTCGACTGCCCCCGATTCCGTGAGTATCTATTCTAAATGCAGAAGAAGATAGTTTGTTGTGCCTCTCTTCCCCACTGGACCATGCGGCTGCTGGCGGCTTCTTGCCTTCTCTTCATCTTCATCGAAGGGAAAGCTGCCGAGGAGGCCAAGAGTTTCAGAGGTAAGGGCGAGCGCGCACGGGCGACTTTTGTCACGGTGACAAAGACAAAAACAACGTTGCTAAGGCTGTTGTTAGGGGCGGGACATATAAGCATCCAATAGAAGCATTCGCACATGACATCACTGGAGGATAAAAACAACGTTGCTAAGGCCGTTGTTAGGTAAAGTCATGTGATTGAAAATACTCTATTGTTTTCTAGTGATATTTTTGATACTAGTAATCCTGGTCGCCGTGACTTTAGTCACTCGTGCGCGCCCAGCCTTAGGTTATACTTTTGCTTTGAGTAAAGAGAAAACAATTTTTAACCCGGGAGGACGCACACACCTTCAGGGGCGTAGCGGGATTTGGGGATAGATCCCCCCCCCGAAAGTCAGACATTTTCATTTTGTGATCGTAGAAGAGAACTACATTTACCCCATATCCCCCCAAAATTCCAATATCCTCCTCCAAATTTTTTTTCTGACTACGCCGCTGCCCATCTTTCTGTTACACGGGGACGCGCCGGGAGATGCAAAATTCCCGCAATTTTTGAAACATGGGAAAAAACCCGGGAATTTTGGGGAATAAACCCGGAATTTTGAGGAAATTTTGAACATAAACAAAGACGGCCATCTTTAGGCTTAAGGTTAAAATTTTCATTTCTTTTCTCAACACTTGTTATTTTTAAACTTATTAATGTTTGTCTTATTATTAATTATGTTATTATTACTTATTAATTTCAGCATAAATAAGATTTCTTAACCGAGGTGAGATGTTTTTTCCTTCTCCTGTGTCAAAGGTCAAAATCCCGAAAACTTCAAATTTTCAAAATTCCCTTGCAACACTACGCTACAAACCGTTTTCCGTTCTAAGCATTCAGTGTATGTGTAAAAAGTGGGCGCTCAGTTTCTCAGTGGGCGCAAGTGACTCAGTTTCATCATAATTTTGAAATTTATTCGCCTCGGTCTTTCTATTTTTCACTTTTTTGCTGCGAACTTAGCAAAGATATAGTTTGTTTAATTGTCAATTAAAGTGGTTTTTAAGATTTTTTGTCAGTTGAAATTTCATAAAGTTGAAAAAGGGAAAGAGTTCATCAATTTTTTTATAAAATATATTTGAATAAACTTATATTGTTTATGATTATTCTGTACTCTAAATAGGGTTATGAATTTTCAGTAAAAATTTGGTGGTTATACACAGGGGCGGATCCAGAGGGGGGGCCCTGGGGGCCATGGCCCCCCCCCGAGAAACCCTAACAAATAGCTTAAAAAACACTTTCTTAATGCTAAAATTCAAAAATTTTCTGGGGGAGAACCCCCAATCCCCCCTTTAATATTTTGACATGTGACATCTGTTTTAGAGTGTTTTTCCCATGAAAATTCTTCCGCTTAAAAGAAGCTGTTCTCTTTTGGGAAGTTTTAAAATAGATGAATACTATATAGTTTGAAAGGGCGCATTTGCAAACATTTTCTGGGAGAGGACCCCCAGTCCTTTTCAAAATTTGGCATCTATTTATAATTTCATCCTTGAAAATTCTGTGGTTCATGCTTTCAAAATGAGCTGAAACTTCATTT
This sequence comes from Tetragnatha montana, assembly GCA_963680715.1. Lineage (NCBI taxonomy): Eukaryota > Metazoa > Arthropoda > Arachnida > Araneae > Tetragnathidae > Tetragnatha > Tetragnatha montana. The sequence continues at coordinate 54,170,162 of OY796681.1, read as the reverse complement.
TTAGAGGCAAATGTTCAAAATTTTTCTTGGGGGTTACCCCCCAGACCCCCTATTAATTCCTCATGGTTACTTATTTACTGATTTCTACTTGAATTTGTTTCTCTCCTCTCCTTTTAGGAGTACAAGAAGTTGCTCTCTGTAGGTGTTATCCAATGGGTACCAAATGTACAAAAATGAGTAAAAAACTTCTATTGGAAGCCAATTTTCACAAAATTTTCTGGGGGAGGACCCCCAGAACCCCCCTTTTGCTTTCGAGCTAGCATTATCTGATGAAACCTTTATAACTTTAACAAAGTTTCGTATTTTATTTATGTTATACTCGGAAAATTGGGAGCCTAACACCTTGCGGAACATAAGTATTGTTATGCCCCTACCAAAAAGGTTCCCCCCCCCCACTTTTTAAAACAATAGCACGGGCCCTGGATATCCTCTAAGTTACTATAAACCCCTAAAAAGCTGCTTAAAAGCAAGCACTCTTCAAAAAAATTTCTTCAAAATGTAATACCCTCCGACTCTGACATGGCCCCCCCCCCCGAAAATCTGGTCTGAATCCGCCCTTGGTTATACAACAAAAATTCCATTACTTAAATGCAGGGGTTTTTTTTCCAATTTTCTCAAAACTTCGTTTTTGGAATTGGTATTCCCTTTTTCAAACTAGCGAATCAAATAGACCAACTTTCTTACATCCACAACTCAGAACTCAAAGCATAAAAAAACCCAATCCCTTATTCATTTTCATATCACATGCAGCAGAAGTCATTAAACCACGAGATCTAATTCAAGATCGGCGGCGCGCGCGCTTCTCCGAAAGTTGATGCGCTTTCCATTATTGGCAGGAGAACAATGGGCAGAGGAATAAATCAATTATTATGTCATGATAATTCACCTTCGGAAGAATGGCAATGGCTGAATACGAAGGCGTGGCTGATCTTGACTCCGAGGTATGGCGATTGTATCGGACTGTATGTAGAGCGAGTAATAGCGAGTAAGAAAGGATGGACAATAGATATGAAACTAAGCCATCCCGAGTGGGTTATAGAGAACGAAAATGTTTGACTGTCCGTCCGTGAAAAAAAAAGGTCTACTGAAGGATATTTTTTAAAAGTGCATTCTGGTAAAATAATTTTGTTACCTAAAAAAACCTTTTTTTGGGGGGGGTAAAAAATGTTTTCTGCCTTGAAATAATCTTGCCCACCCATAGGTCAAGAAAACACCAAGCTACTAAAACAGCCAATGTTGTTCCGTCAGTATCGGCCTTTATCAAAACGACCCAATCTGAAATATCCGTCAATATCGATTACATTGCCCCACTGACTAAAGACTAAAAGATATCCCCATTCAAAACTGAAATTTGTAGCATGAAAAATAACTTTTATAAAACGAGGTACAAAACTTCATATCTAAGTAAGAGTATGCGGCTGCAAAAGATCATATTTCTGCTGCGAATAGATTTTGCAGGGGACGAACTCACAGCAGAAAAAAATTATTTTCGACTATGACATTTAATAACTCCAGAAATAATTATCTCAATTATTAGCTATTGAAACGAAAATGACCCTCATACATTTGTCTACAAGTGGTCAAAATTTCATAAATTCCCATTTAATAGTTTTTGCGCAGTGAGAGATCTAAGTGTTCAAAAATAAAATTTTCAAAATCAGCGGCGGCGGAGCGGTCCCTGTTATTTTTTTAATGTTGAGAGATGACAATTTTTGAAAACATTAACCACTTTTTGTAACAACACCATACTGAACAAAAACATGAAAATACTTATCTGTTCCAGGTCCGTTTCACCTGCTCGTGGACTGCAACCGACGCCTGACATTTCTGACGTCCGTCGCGGTGGGCGCGTTCGTCACCAGAATCATCAAAGAGTCCCCCTTGACCCCCCTGCCCCTCCCGCCGCTGTCCGAGTCCCTCCGGTGGAACTTCGTCTCCCTGCCCTCCCACATGCCCCTGCCGTTCACGAGGTGGACCCAGAGGCACCCCCAAGGGAGACCCGTCTACCTAAACCAAGTATTTCACTTCACTTCTTCAATTACAATTTTAAGGAATTCTTCCTCCCCCTATCCTCTATGGACCGTATTCAGGAACTTCAACACGATACGATAATGATACTCAAGTTACCTTTGAGTGTTCCTAAAGAGTTTTAAAATGAGGTAAAATACTAGTTTAAAGGGGAAAATTTCAAAAAAATTTCTGGGAGAGGACCCCCAGCCCCCCTCGAAATTTTACTTCTATTTATGCTCTCTGAACATTATGTGGTTTACAAGGAGCTGTTCTCTTTGGGTGTAACCAAAAATGTCGCAAAATGATCTAAAACACTACTTTTTGAGGCACATTTTCAAAAAATTTCTGCGGGAGACCCCCAAACTTCCCATTATTGCTAGAAGTAATTGTAAAATTTTAACATAGTGTGGAATATAATTAAAATTCTACTTTTAAGTTATCTAAAACTCAACGACTCGTTTATAGGGAGTACCTTATAGGAAAAACTTATAGAGTCAACCCCCCTGAAACAAATGTCTGGTTACGGATCTGGGTGTTCAAAATCTTGGGGGGCCGCGATGTCTGGCTATTACACAAAGGGGGCCGCGGCGATCCGAAGTTTAAGTACGGTTGCTCTTCTATACAACAGGACAGGGTGTTTCAAAAATCCGTTTCACGACTTTTATTTGGAGCTAAGGTCTCCTATGGTCATAGATGCAAAGTGTACCCCTTGGTAAGTGAGCCTGGAGAATCCCTTGAGATGACCTACAGAGCTCCTAGCGGCGAAATAAAAAAAGTTTACAAAATTAATTAAAAAAACTAAAGATAGAGTGAAAATCTCAATAAGAATAATTTTGCGAATATTATAAAAAACATAATGAAAGAATTTCATGAAAACATCGTATTTAACTAATAAACGAGGAGATATTAGCATGAGAAAATAGCACTTTTTCATGCTTCAAAAAAATTAATTTACAATAGTTTTGTCTGTGTTTTCTGCAGTTAAATAAAGACAAAATTTAATTAAAAAAAACTTGCAAATTTGCGAATTTTTTCTTACAACTAGATAAATCGATGTTCTTCTGTAATACCTTTTCAATAGGGTACTATCTTTAAAAAATAACTATGAGTTACTTAATTTATTGAATTTTAAATTTTCTCTTAGGGATTTGGGGGATTAGTGGATGGAGGTATCTTCCGACGATCATCAGATGACATTTTCCCGTCGAAACAACAGCGTTTTGCAAGAAATATAATAGACCAAGTATCGAGAATATCCTACCCTGTCTGGGATGCTGCGCAAAGAACTTTGAAACCTCTCAAGTATGAATATTCTACTCTCATAACAAAAGAAATTTAACTATCATAGTTACTCCCTCTATCTATTTGCTTTACGTGTACCATCTCAAATTTGTGTAACTATCTTTTTATTTTAGAGTCCTTGTGTATTTAATCAATCTTCAATGTTTTTTACTGATGTATTCTGAAATTCTATATAACTAACTTCTAATTGTTTTCATACTTTCAATGACAAATTGTTCAAAATTAAATAAATAATCGTGTCTGATGTTTTTTATAAACAAAATATATTATAGTAGTATAGTATAAAAAATATATATACGTATATTATAATAAAATAAATAAATTTGTAAGTATTCGTCTTACACGAACGGTTTAGATTTAAAAGTTGGCTTATGATTTACTTTAAGAGTGGACATCGTGGTGTAATGATTATTTAAATAACTACTGCTTTTCACAATGGACTAGTTCCACATTTTATTTTTATTTTTTTATTCCATTCAGCTTTTCGAGAAACCCCTAAAACCGAGATATTTTTTCATTCTGATAATTATTTATTTTTTTATTGCAACTCAAAGTTCGCGTTCTGAAAAGCGCGCGAAAAACGGCGCTTCAGGTTCGTGACGTCACTCGGCCCAAACTCGGTCTACTACGACTTGCAGACGTCATTTGCAAAACGACGCCATGATTTAGATTTTTTGACTTGTTAACACTGAATAAGGAACATTCGTGTTTTTGTTATTAACATTAATGTTACGATAGGAAAACAAACGCCTTGATGTTAATTTTTAATGGCTCTCTCTATTCAAATCACAGTTTAATAAGTAGAAATCTGAAATAAGCATAAAGCATCAAAAATGTCTTTTAATTTAACAAAATTGATACAACAATAAACAAAAACGTGATGCCAGCGGTAAAAAATGTAAAAATACATACCAGAAGAATTAATGCTTGATTCTCATCAGTTTAATTTTATAATAAATTAAAGAATTTAATGTAGTTAAATATAAATTATTTACTGTTGGAAGAATTCGAATATTCAACGATTTGTTTTGATTTATAATTGATTTTACGTTTTTATTTTACTGGTGATTTTAGGTTCGTGACGTCACTCGGCCCCGATGGCTTCACAACCATTTCACAACTCGGGCGATGGACTCTAACCGTCTGACGTCACACGGAACCAACACGTGACCTACTGAGCTTGCGATTGGTTACCACAGATACTACACTAGTAGATCTACTAGTGTAGTATCTGTGGTAACCAATCGCAAGCTCAGTTGTAGGTCACGTGTTGGTTCCGTGAAGTCTCGAACCAGATAGGCGGTTAGAGTCCATTGCATCATTTGTTGACGACTTTTATTTCCTTAATATCTAAGTAAATAAGTTTTTTAGATAAATTTCGATTGTAGATTTCAATTTGACACAACATATGCTGTAATAATAAACCTGAAAATCGAAAGTTTGAAAATACGGAACTACCTCATTAGAATAAACCCAAGTAACAAAAAAAAAAACAAATAACAGACAATTAATATTAAGGCGTTTTACTTTAAAGTTTAAAAATGCCATTCTCTTATTTCATTTCTTTTCATAATTGCTATTTTAATTTTTTTTTATTCTTCTAGGTATATCATCCCACATGCCATAGGAATAAAACATTTACTACATCGATTGTGTGGTTGAGACATCCATAATGTTTAAGAAGGAACAGCACTTGTATATATTTCAGTGTAAAAAAATCATTTTCATTACTTCATATCCATTCTAAGCCAATGACAGAAATATGAACAATATTTATAAAAATAATACTCATACCAACAAAATATAGAGCTTTGTAGGAAGACATAAGAAAATTTCTTGCATTGATTTTTGAATATTTATTTGAATTTTTTTAATCATATTTGAAAGATAACTTTTTTTTAAAGTGAATTTATTAATATCTTAATAATGTATTGTTTGAATTTAATTCTATTGCATCATCTCCATATGATGGGGTTAATATTAATTATTTAATTTTAAAGAAATTTAATTATTTTTTATAAACCAGGAGATCAGCCTCCCTAGTATAATAATCTGTAAAAATATAATTTAGTAGAATATCTTGTTTTGTACATAAATATCTGAACTTCGAAGGCCCATTAAATATATATTTTGTTATGTCTCTTTATTACTTATTTATTTTAATCTAAAAAAATTGGTGCACACTGAAAAACAAGCCAAGAAGAAATTCTCAAAAAAACAAACCTTTTAAAGAATTTTAACTGACAGCCTCCGGTGGGCCTTATCTCGCCCCCCCCCCCGAACATGCGAAAAGAGTATGCTGGAATGTTGGGATTTTTCTCAGGATGGGCATGGCCCCCCCTTGCGATTTGCGTCGTTGTTTTTATTCTTGTCAGACATCGCTTGAAGTACAATGACAATTTTTTTGAATTTTAGCTCTGAAAAAGGGTTTTTTTAAACTATTTTTGAAATTTTCTCGGGGGGGGGGGCATGGCCCCCCTGCCCCCCCCCCCCTGGATCCGCCACTGATGCCCCCAGACCCCCCTTCTAATTGTGGAGCTCATTGTTGCCTCCACAATCAAACAATTTGATACGCTTAGGTTTAAATATTTCTCTTTAAATTTCTAAAAAGTTAGTGTACTCTCTAATAGAGCTTTCCACATCACGTGACACCACACCACGTGACATCCTAGCAACCAGCATAGCAACAGCATTGGTAGGCATACATTGCTATTTATTCCCATTGTGTACCATGGATTTACAGGGTGTCCCAAAAAAGACTGACGCATTTTAAAAATCAATATCTCGAAAACTAAAAAAGATAAAAATATGCGGTTTCTTGCATCCTACTCAGGGGGGCAAAGAATTTTTGTACCCAAAATTTCAAAATTTTAGTTCCAAAATGCATTTGTAGATGGCAGCACAAGAAGTTTTCCCGAAATTTAGGTATAAACTGTCAGCGGAATCCCTGCTATTGCCTTGTGGTAGGAAAATCGAAGTTGAGAGATAGAATCGATTTCAGAATCGAATTAGATTGAAATGCTTTAGCTAGTTGGTTGTTTGATTGATCTTTTATGGCACAGAGGAGATATTGTTAGGATTTAATTCTAAATAATAAAATCTTTAGGAAATCGAACTTTGAGTTCTAATTGGAAATTATTTTTAAGGAATATCATGGAAAATTAGAACATGATTTCTGACAAAGGCTGCTCCATTAATTGTTTATCTAGGGGGTTATACACATTTTAAATCACCGGAAACTTTTTTATTTAAAATTTCTATATGAAGCGTTTTTCACTGCTTTTTTTCAGAGGATGGTTATGTAAAATATTTTAAAGGAAAATCAAAGTTTTAGAATCTTTGAGATGACATTTTATAGAGGGGATATTAAATTTGACTTGGTGTGTGAGAAAGGGCCCCGATCAGACTAAGTTACACTAAATTTAAACTACATTTATTTTCGGAATTAAATAAGTGGATGAATTTGGCAAGAATTTCAGTGGAAGTGCGGAACTTCTTTAAACTATTATTTTAGTGAAAATAGGGTTGGTTGGCTGAAAAATGATCTTTTGGGGTTAAACAGAATATATTTATATTTTTTTTTATTTTGGCATGCTGATTTTTCTATTGGGCTCAAGAAGAATCAGGATGTCAAAAAATAATAAATTTCATATAGTCTGTTTAACCCCATATGTTTATTTTACACCACCCATCAATTCTCGCATATGTAATGTACCCACATCTCTATCGAATTATGAGTAGGTTGGGGTGGGGAAAAATGGGTCTAGTGAGGTAAAATAGGTCTAGCTATTTTAACAGTTTATAGCCGCGTTCACAACAGCCAACCTGTTCAACCGGAGAAAGAGCTAAAGAAGTAGGGGAAAAGGGATCTCCGAAAACCAGCCGTGAGGAAATTTAATAGCCCGTTCACAAGAGCACTCGTCCTACCAGTAGAAAGAATCACGTGACAAGCGAGCGAGCTCGTAAATATGCGGGAAGCGAGCGAGAGCGCTGTCTACGAGAGTTGATCCAATTAAAACATTTCTTACTGCTATTGCCCAGGAGAGAATTTCCAACTGATAGTCAAGTGATTTATTCCCTGCGTAGGGAGAGCGGGTTTTCTCTGCCTTTCGTCCGGTAGAATGGCTGTTGTGAACGCGGCTAATATTTGTAAAATTTAATGTTTTTTTGGCATACTGATTTTACTTGAGTCTCAATAAAAATAAGCATGCCAAAAACATTAAATTTTATAAATATAAACTGCTAAAATCCCTAGACCTATTTTACCCTACTAGACCCATTTTCCCACCCAACGCTATCTGACCAACATCCGCCATAGAAACTTGCAAGTTTAATAGAAAACCCGGTAATCTAGGATATTCACTCGGAACACAATCACCCCTGTTATGTGCATCGCAGCACAAACTACCATAAACTGTTCTTCTAAAGATCACCAATAATCTTAACTTCTCATTCCCTCAATAAACGTTTAAAGAATTCATTTGGATTTTACCTATTTAGGAAAAATTAATGCGTATTTAACAAAATCAAATTCAGTAATTTGAAAAATATTGGCTGAAATGAGAGATCCGTCTTAAGGGGAGGACTACAGTTTGATTTAGTTGTCAAACTGATTCAAAGCGTAACCCAAATCTTAATATTTTCCTTAGATCGAATCTAAAATCTTCCGAGAATCGAATAAGATTCGTTCAGGATCGAACAACATTCGATTCTGTGAATCGATTTTTAATCAAACTTTGGTTTTCCTGTCACAAGTTAAGTAACAGGGATTATTCCGATACCTTTTCCCTAAATCCCTCAAAAAATTCTTGTGCTGCCATCTAGTTAAAATTTTGGAACTAAAATCGAAAATTCTGGGATGAAAATTCTTTGGCCTAACAAGTAGGGGGCAAGAAACCGCACATTTTTATCTTTTTTAGTTTTTGAGTTATTGATTTTTAAAATGCGTCAGTCTTTTTTGGGACACCCTGTAGCAACGGCTAAGCGGTATAAAGAAAAAATTTCGATTATAAATGGTGAAAATCCATACGTTTTATATGTTATCGAGGGTGCTGAATCCGAATCTGAACTTTGCATACAAAATTTCGAATGGCATTTTGGTGAAAATTCGAAAAAAAAAAAGCTAAAACTTCACCCCATTTTTTGGTTTTTTGCTTGTAGAACGGAAAGTATGGGTTTCTCATGAAAATGTTACGCTTAAAAAAAAAAGATATAACAAGCTACGAAATTGTCAATTACAACTTTTTTGTCGGACTAATAGTTTGGCCGCTAGAGTGCTTGGAAAAATAGCGAATTTTTGGCCTTTCCTCAAAAAAATGTAAAACGCGCGCTTCTTCCCTTTACAAAGTGAAAAATATTCACGTTAACAACAAAAAATTTACACCACGTGAAAGAGCATTTAATTTTCTATAAATACCGTATCTTAAATTGTTATTTTTGATAAGGGGAGTGAAGCTAAGATCGAGAATAAAACTTTCGCACCTTACAGCCAAAACGAACTTTGCAGTATATTACCGATACAATAAGGTTTTTTTTAATGAATAGATGACTGTGAATGTTTAAAAAAAAATTATTTTCAAATTTATGTATTAAATATTGGGTATTTTAGGCGGAAGAAATTCAATATTTTTTTAAAATTTATATATTCAATTATTTGAATGTTTTGATGAACAAATTTTTGTGTTTTTTTTTGCATTGCTAAATTCGAATTTCAAGTTTATTTTCAATTAAAAAGTTACCTTCATATCAAAAAATGCATGAAAAATAAAAATCACTTTTCTTCAGAACGCTCTCTAAAGCGTACACCTCTCTTTGTAAAATAAAAACGAACCAGTGCATCTTATAGATATTTTTACGTACTTTTATCTGGTGTGCTGTTTTTTTTTCGAGAAACTAATATTTTCTGGGAAAATCGATAAAAAAAGGCAAATAAAAGAGCAAAAATGTGAGATTTTTAGCATTTTTTCATGTGAAGGTGGTTTTTTAAATGAAAATAAACTTGAAATTCGGATTCAGGAATGCTCATCAAAACATGGCAAATTCGCGAATCAAAAAACTCCCATAATTTAATAATGAATTTAAAAAAATGATTGAATATCCGCCTAAAATACCTATTATTTCAAAAATAAATTTTTAAAATTATTTTTTTAAACATCCGTAGTCCTCAATTTATTAAAAAAAATGTTTTATTGGTAATATACCGGAGGTAAAGCGCCGATTGGAGATTAACTACTGCAAAAGTACATTTTAGCTGCAAGGTGCGAAAGTTTTATTCTCGATCTTAGCTTCGCTCCCTCCCCTTATCAAAAAAATAACAATTTAAGGTACGGTATTTTTAGAAAATTAAATGCTCTTTCACGTGGTGTAAATTTTTTGTTGTTAACGTTAATATTTTTCACTTTGTAGAGGGAAGAAACGCGCGTTTTACATTTTTTTGCGAAAAGGCCAAAAATCCGCTGTTTTTCAACGCACTCTAGCGGCCAAACTATTATTCTGACAAAAAAGTTGTATTTGACCATTTTGTAGCTTGTTATATCTTCTTTTTTTTTGTGCGTAACATTTTCATGAGAAACCCATACTTTCCGTTGTACAAGCAAAGAAAACAAAAAAATGGGGTGAAGTTTTAGATTTTTTTTCGAATTTTCACCAAAATGCCATTTGAAATTTTGTATGCAAAGTTCAGATTCGGTTTCAGCACCCTCGAAAACATATAAAACTGTTGAAAAGGAGAAAGAAAAATACGGAACAATTATTAAATAATCTCAAATTAGCGCCCCTTATAATGCAAACCTCCAAATCCAATCGTGGTTTGGCTAGCTTCCGCCAGAGGGCAGCACTATTTGTATGCCTACCAAATGCCTACCAATGGTTAACAGTTAAAAGAAAATAACTGGTCGTGACGTCATCGCGGAAAGCTCTATACTTGCATGTAATTTATTATAGTAACAAAATAGTTGATGACCAAACCCCATACGAACGAAGCTAAAGTCATAAGGAGAGAATGAGAAAATTAACTGAAGATGAGGTGGGTCGTGTTAGAGTTTGTTTATAAAAAGTGGGTCGTGATATTGGAAAGTTTGAGAACCCCTGATCTAGAGATTTCTTTTCACTTTGTTAAACTAAATTTCTAAACAACAGGGTTTTTTTTGGGGGGGGGGATAATAATTAATCTATATTGTTAAGATAAATAATTTGATTATTTCATACATTTATCCAAAATAAATTAACACTGATTTTTATTCACTACAACTAGATATTCAAATTGGAATATTCAAAAAAACAAAATTATATTTTTTAAACAAATTAATTTAATTTTAATTAACAAATTAACCCAGGCATAAATAAAATCAACCCAGGCATAAATAATGTAGTAGGTCAGATTCACAGATTTAATAAAACAAAAATGATCTGTTAAACATATAAATATCTAGATTTCCTTCTGAATTAACAAAACATTTATAAAGGGAATACTCCATCCGGGGTTTAGACTTGCTGCACTACACCCCAACAATTATTAAAGCGTAAAAATTTCGAAAAGCGAACAAGCATGTATCGTTATTCAATGGTAAACCAAACACTTTTCAGGCACGGCTTGAGGAATGAAGCACCCTGTGCGCAAAAAGCATAATAACGCCAAACCCCTCCGATGGGGACGCGAGGAGCGCTGGTCAAGTGAGTGACCCCTCTGGCCATAGACTTCCTCCAACCCTAACTGTACCCGTTCGGAAGGGGTTAGTATCGTCCCCCCCCCCTACCCCTAGCGAGACCAGTGCAATCCCTTCCCAATCTCTGAAAGTCGTGCCTCGTGGATTTTGCCTTCGTTCGTTATTCTACACGTGGAAATATTTATCTTCTCGATTATTAGCGTTTCCTCAAACAATATGAGTTCTTCAAGATTATACGATGAGTGGGACCAAGTAAGCAGTACTGAAGAGTACAGTTCCCAGGATTTCCAGCAGAAGAAAGGTATTCCATTAATTTTTAATCAATGTTTAAATAATAAAACGTTTTGATAAAGTTTTCAATCACATGTTCTAGTTAAATCTTGTAGCAAAACGTATAATAAAAAAAGCAATTTACAATATACGATTTTCCAATGAGTAGGAGTACTTTTCATAATATGAATTTCTGTTCATTTATCAAGCCCTAAAGTATGCTAAAAGAATCGTATTTCGCATGTTTGCCTTTAACAAAATACTACTTAAGTATTATTTGCATGCCAGCGATTAATCGTAAAAAAAAAATTGACTAAGATTTTACTGTTTCTAGCATTCACTATTTTCTGAATAAATATTGCCGTGTTTTAAGTTTTATTTACAATTTCTTGTATATTATTTGTTTTGAAAAGTTAGCCAGTGGCATGCGGATAATACAGAAACAAAAATATTACTATTTAAATAGGGAATTTACTCGAACAAAATTATATTCAGCTCATTTAAAGATATGTAATCAATTTATTGGCTGTATAGAATTCATCAATGGTTGGTTAGAGGGTATTTCATAACATAATTAAAATCGCCTTTCCCTATGCACAGCCTATTTCTGTTAAGTATTCAATTATAACGTAGGTAAATAATATCTCTTACTGATTTTTTCTTTTGAAGAAATTATAGATTTTTAACCTGTGAGTACGAAAAACTTAATATTTATACAGGAAATTATACAAGATTTTCATTCGCAGTTAATCTTCTTAAATTTAACTATGACTTTCCATATTTAAGCTTATTAAGGTATTGATGAAGTGTGCAGCCTACTACTTCTTAATTAATCATGAGGTAATTATCTGCCTTAAAAGTTGTGAGATAACTAATTAACTTCAACTAATTAAAAAGTAGTACGCCGCATACTACATCAATACCCTTATTTTGCATATAATCACCAAAAATTTTTATTCTAAGGACACAGATAATTTTTTGAAAGTATATCATCATTATAAGTAACGTTCAAATGAATATTCTCGTTAATGAGGATATTTCTAATAATATTTTTCCAAGCATTTTTACTATGAATTTACAACTGTACAATTTATTTAATTACTCCCATGATCCCATAGGATTTTGTTTAAAAATTGAGACTAAAAATTGATTGATTAAGGCCCGATCACACCAACTTCTTGCTAATCTCCGCTTAGCTAACTGGCGCTTAAATATAACTGGAGCTTAAAAATCGCAGTCGTCTCACCAACGAAACTTCCAGTTAACTTTTCGTCGATTAACTAAACTACCAGTTAAAAAGCTCATATCGACTATTTTGATCAATTTTTCTGAAACTTCTACTTTTATTTGTCAATTATAACACAAACATTCATTAGGGCACACGGGCTTTCAATTATTTGTACGCTTGAAACGATAATCTTTATTTTCTTATAGAACTATTTTTTACAAGGCGTACGAACACAGTGGTACGATAAAGGTGTACTGTGTCAGCCTTTTGGAGTTGAATCGGCGCCATCTTGGATGAAATATTAACCAATTAATAATACAAGTATTTAGATCGTAATAATGATATATTTGCAGTCTAAAATTGTTCAAATTAGTTTTTACAAGATTCTTATAGAAGTTCATGCAGTAAAAAACTGTAATTCTGTTTAAAATAAGTTTATTCAAAACTTAAACTGAATCAGGTCGTATTTCACAGTCCAGCTTATAGATGGCAGCACGACTGTTTTTGCGACTAACTGGAACTTTTGGACACCTAAGTGGCAGTTAAAGTACCGATTAGTTTAATGGGACCTTTAAGCGGCGCTTAAGGCTAACTGGCAATGGTGAGAAGGAAAGTTCCAGATAAACATGACTTAACCGGCGGCGCTTAAAGTCTGTCTGCCCTAGCAAGGCACGAGTGGCAAACCTAAAATCAGTACCCACAGCAGAAAAAGCAGTGGCGAGTGCAGGGTATCGGCAGGCCCGTTCCTGGGTATGAAGGCGCCTCCGTGCCAATAAATTACGGCGCCCCTTACACCTCACCCCCATTAATAATTAATTCTAAGTTAATTAATTTTTACTTTTAATTAATTTTTAATTAATTAATCACTTATTTTAAATTATTTGTTAATTTTAACTAATTAATAATTACTTTAAACAAATTTGATATTACTTAACTTAATGATACAGTAGAACTTTGATAAAGCGACTCCTTATGGTGCCAATAAAATGCGGACGTTTTAACGAATAAAATTAACAATATTGTAATAAAAAGGTGCTTTTATTACCGGTTGTTGTAAGGCAAGGGTTGCTATAACAGAGGGTCGTTGTAAAGGGGTTCTACTTATTAATAAATAAATAATATTGGCATTACTTATTTAATTAAAATTAGTTTTCAGTTAAAATAAATCAAGCTTTTTTCAATATATTGTGGGGAATTTTTACAGTTTAAAGAATAATGATAAACTCATTTTTTGGTGTTGGGGGGAGGGGGTTGGGGGTTTTCCCCCAAGAAAAATTTCTGAAATTTGACCCCTAAAAGTAGTGTTTTAACTCATTTTGAGACCCTTTAGCTAACAACCGAAGAGAATTGCTCCTTATAAATTTGCAGAATTTTCAATGAAAAACAGTATAAAAATTGATGTCAAAATTTCGGGGGGGGGGGGGTTGAACCCCCCTTGGATACGGCCCTGGGCCATAAACTCAAAAATATTCACTTAGGATTACTCAATTTTCGCCTAGTTCTCGATAGAGGCTGTATGGTTTGGCTATTTATCTAACCAGTAACTGATGGTTACCAGTAATTGACACTTTAAGAACAATAAAAAATTAATTAGCTATTGCTACTTAATAAAACTATCCTGAAAAACTTTTTGTTTTGAAAAATTAAATGAAGTTTCAATATTTATCTAGAGAACAATTTGTTTGAAAAAGTAATTATTTTCTATTTTTAAAATATTTTTAAGTTGGCATGGTAGCAGCACCCAGTAACCGACACCCCGAGAAATTTTGGCACCAATAACTCAAAATTTGAAATACCTTTAATAAATTAAGCTTATAATTAGGTATAAATGAAAAACAGCTGCTGATACAAAGAAAGCAAAATATCAATCTTAAAAATCCAATAAGGAGAACTTTTTAGAACATTCACGTATTACGTATTATGCCGTCGACCATGCCGCTGAATCCGAAAACGTTATCAAATCCTATTGACTACTCTATAGCTGTACCGCTGAATTTAACGGCTGCTGAACGGTCGACGGTATATAAGTACCAAAATTTATTTCTCTGTGCTGCTTTATATGAAACTTTAATATCCATTGTATCGAAATATTTTAGATTAAATTTAGACAAAAAGATCCAGTTGCATAACAGGTATGATACATAAAAATATGGAAAACAATCTACTAAAAACTGATTAATTTAGTTTAATAATAGATTTATTCAAAAGTTTTTGTTTATTTACCTTCAGAATGATACTGGATGTTATATGTTATCCAGCTAGTCCAGTTAGCTTGTTTTGTTTTTATTTGAGATTCAGAAATAATTTTCTTAAACACGTCTGTCATTTAATTATCTTTTTTATAGTTTAACTTTTATTTTTTAAAAAGTGAGAGGGAGAGAGAATTAAAATGGAGTGAGTCACTAGCGACTAACCTGATTCCTTTCACTTTCTGCAGCCATGCCATTTTTAAACCAAAGAGCACGACACCAAAAACTCAACTATGTACTTCATCCCGGCGGTACAACACCCTCCCAGTAAAAATTCTCCGTGCTCGGGCAAAAGCCCGGAGGTCCCCCAGTCGCCACCCTCACAAAAATGGCGGAAACTTTTTATGTTTTCTGCCCCCTCGTATATTGAGTGAAATAAACAAGGACGCTTCTGAACTTGAAAGCACTAATTTTTTTTTTTTTTTTAATGTAATGATGAGAACACCTTTTCATCATCTTCTCCCGTCTCCAGAGAACTAAGTCGCAATAATAGCTCTTCTCTCTCTCCCTCACTCTCCATCTCCAAATATTTGTATGGATGGATCTAGAGCAGTGGTCCCCATTCCCCGGTCCGTGGATCAAATGGTACCGGGCCTCGGGCCGACCATTCATTGAAAATGAATTTAAATTCCTAGATTTATACTCCAAATTAAAAGCATAATAAATCCCTTTATATTTATTTTTTGGTGTAACTGTATTTTATTTTGAAAGCATATGTATAAATACAATTAAATCAAAATTAATAAATAAAAAAAAAATAGTTCCTCAGGTGTGTGCTTCCAACAAATTTATTTGTGTGAGATATTCAAGAGCAGGTGCACCTAATAAATTTACGTAAGAGATATCCATTCGGTTTTTTACAATAGTCTTCTTCAAAACATTTTTCACAAGTCAAGGGCCTATTATATAGAAATTTTTAAGGGACATCTATTAAAATATGATTTGAGGCAAACGCTTGATAGCTATTTAATAACTGGTGAATCAAATCTTCATCCAAGGAGGGCGCCTATTAATAGATTCATACAATTCAGTTTTTCTAAGACGCCTTACAGCTTTCAAGTCCGGAGTGTTTAAATTTTCACTCACTCAGAATGGGCGCGCTGGGCGCCCTGGATAGATTCATTTGATGGGGGCGCCCATACAATATGGTATAGCTTTTAAAGTTGGGAATGATAAAATTTTCACTCGCAGGTCTGGCGGTCTTTGATAAATCCATTTAATTAAGACAACTCATACAATTTGGTTTAGCTAAGTAAGACGCCTTACATATTTCAAAGTCGGTGTGTTCAATTTTTCTCTCAGGGTGGGCGCTTTGAATATATATTTATTTGATGGGGCGCCCCATACAATTTGAAAGCTAAAAGGAGTCTTCCTTATAGCTTTCAAAGTCGGGCATGTTAAAATTTTGTTAAGAGTTGGCACCCTTTAATAGATTCACTAGATGAGGGCGCCCCATACAAAAAGTTCAAAATGTAATTCTCTTACAAGACGTCTATATTAGTTCTCTTAAGGGGACGGGTGTGTATAACCCAGTAAGGGTGCTCTTTACTCGTTTGTAGGCGCCTTTTGAAGTTTTTTTTGTAAAGGAAAGGAGATCTAGCTTACTACTTAGGTTTGTTTCTTTTGAGTCAGGACGTAACGGAATA
Source organism: Tetragnatha montana (assembly GCA_963680715.1). Classification (NCBI taxonomy): domain Eukaryota; kingdom Metazoa; phylum Arthropoda; class Arachnida; order Araneae; family Tetragnathidae; genus Tetragnatha; species Tetragnatha montana. Next base: position 54,153,793 of record OY796681.1, on the reverse strand, counting down.
TTTTTCCCTTAAAGTTAGGGGTCAAAAAAATTTTCTAAGGCGCCCAGTAAGGGCGCTCTTTACTCGTTTGTAGGCGCCTTTTGAAGCTTTTTTTGTAAAGGAAAGGAGATCTAGCTTACTACTTAGGTTTGTTTCTTTTGAGTCAGGACGTAACGGAATATTTTTCCCTTAAAGTTAGGGGTCAAAAAAATTTTCTAAGGCGCCCAGTAAGGGCGCTCTTTACTCGTTTGTAGGCGCCTTTTGAAGCTTTTTTTGTAAAGGAAAGGAGATCTAGCTTACTACTTAGGTTTGTTTCTTTTGAGTCAGGACGTAACGGAATATTTTTCCCTTAAAGTTAGGGGTCAAAAAAATTTTCTAAGGCGCCCAGTAAGGGCGCTCTTTACTCGTTTGTAGGCGCCTTTTGAAGCTTTTTTTGTAAAGGAAAGGAGATCTAGCTTACTACTTAGGTTTGTTTCTTTTGAGTCAGGACGTAACGGAATATTTTCCCCTTAAAGTTAGGGGTCAAAAAAATTTTCTAAGGCGCCCAGTAAGGGCGCTCTTTACTCGTTTGTAGGCGCCTTTTGAAGCTTTTTTTTGTAAAGGAAAGGAGATCTGGCTTACTACTTAGGTTTGTTTCTTTTGAGTCAGGACGTAACGGAATATTTTTCCCTTAAAGTTAGGGGTCAAAAAAATTTTCTAAGGCGCCCAGTAAGGGCGCTCTTTACTCGTTTGTAGGCGCCTTTTGAAGCTTTTTTTGTAAAGGAAAGGAGATCTAGCTTACTACTTAGGTTTGTTTCTTTTGAGTCAGGACGTAACGGAATATTTTTCCCTTAAAGTTAGGGGTCAAAAAAATTTTCTAAGGAAGGCGCCCAGTAAGGGCGCTCTTTACTCGTTTGTAGGCGCCTTTTGAAGCTTTTTTTTGTAAAGGAAAGGAGATCTGGCTTACTACTTAGGTTTGTTTCTTTTGAGTCAGGACGTAACGGAATATTTTTCCCTTAAAGTTAGGGGTCAAAAAAATTTTCTAAGGCGCCCAGTAAGGGCGCTCTTTACTCGTTTGTAGGCGCCTTTTGAAGCTTTTTTTGTAAAGGAAAGGAGATCTAGCTTACTACTTAGGTTTGTTTCTTTTGAGTCAGGACGTAACGGAATATTTTTCCCTTAAAGTTAGGGGTCAAAAAAATTTTCTAAGGCGCCCAGTAAGGGCGCTCTTTACTCGTTTGTAGGCGCCTTTTGAAGCTTTTTTTGTAAAGGAAAGGAGATCTAGCTTACTACTTAGGTTTGTTTCTTTTGAGTCAGGACGTAACGGAATATTTTTCCCTTAAAGTTAGGGGTCAAAAAAAATTTCTAAGGCGCCTCTTCATCGGTCGGCGCCTCCGTGCAGGCACGGCCAGCACGCCCGGCCGGAACGGCCCTGGGTATCGGGTATCTAATAGAAGTGAGATAACCATCTTTATGGCTTTCTCGCCACTGTTTTTTCTGCTGTGGGTACTGATTTTAGGTTTGCCACTCGTGCCTTGCTAGGGCAGACAGACTTTACCTCTAACTGAATGTTGTTGAGATCGGGCCTAAAAAGAGCCGTGAACAGCGCGAAGAAAGAACAAAACAAGCACGTACTTGTTGTAGAATGCGGAACGCCAGGTTGCCAAGTTGTGCGATTGGCAAAGGGGTTACCGCACTAGCGCGAAGCGCAACTCGCTTGGTGGCGCCAGGGCTGGGGAGTTAGTAATAGTGGAATATCGCGTAAGGCGCCAATAAAAGGGTGGAATGTTCTAGAATCCCTTTGAATCTCTCTCCTTTACCGATCTGGTTCTTTTGTGTATGCTATTGCACTTGCGCATTGTTCACTATTAGTTTAGTTGCTTCTATACTTTGTAGTTGTAAGTAGTTTGGCTGGATATTTTATGCATCAAAATAGATAGAAAATTTCTAACTGCCGAGGAAGCTTGGGAATATATAAATTCTTTATCTAATGAAGAACTTGATGACCCTGAAATGATTATTATCCCGCCAGAACCAGACGCGGTCAGAGACAAAGAAATTCCAATATAGTAGAAACATGTAGTCATCCTAAAGTTTTAGATTCTGCTGGAACTATTATAGAGATTTTACCCAGTTAGGAAACAAAGTTAGATACAAAAGAACCTAAATGGAAAAAATGTGAACCTGAATTTTTGCTTAGATCATGTTCTTTTCCTTCGCTAGATAAACATATTGCAGACAAGATGCCAATTAAAATCTAATAATTAATTAAATCTTAATTAAAATCAATAACAATTTGTAAAAAGTGCAATGTTGGACTATGTAGGGACTGTTTTTTGGACTTTCATTCTTTAAAACCTTTTTTGTAAGCTAAGTCAACAAATGTAACTTTTTGTAGTGTATTGGACCGTTGTCCTATTTATAGGACAGTCCATATATCAGAAAAAATAATTTTTTCAAAAAACTTTCTTTTTTATATGTGAAAGTAGCTTATAATGATCATGTTTTTAAAAATTTACGTTGTTCCTACGATTTTTCTAAGAGTGATCCAATATGGGTTAATCATGTAATGAAATTTATTTTGAAATTAAACTAAAAGTTGGCGAATTCCCTTTCAACATACAATAGTATAACTAAGGAGCCTTCAAATAATAAATTGTTACATTATTCAAAAACGTTACTCTAACTGTAATTTAAAATCAATTTCATTTTATTCATTAAAGGTGGGCATAAATTAGAGCCGAGCGGCGTAAGCGAATGGCTGATAAACGGTTCGGCGCTCGTAGCGTGGTACACGTGGAAATATTGCTTCCCGTACGATTTCAAGCAAATAACTTTTTTTTTTTAATATATAATAAGCTTTATTATTTTCATAACGAAAATTATAACAAAACTGACAAAGTAATATATTTATCACCAAGGGGACTTTTGTCCCGTTCAGGTGACAGATAGATTTATTAAGATTACTATAATAATGCAAAACAAACAATACAATACAAAAACAATATACAAAAATTTAAAATCAAATAACAAACGTTTAATAATAAAACAAAATTGGCAAGAGGCTGGTTATTTTAGGTATAGTTGCTTCAATTTAAATATGAAAATGACGGTCTATGTCGTCCAAATTTATTAGGAAATTAAAAAGCTTGCGTTTAAATGTTGAATATATCTTAATATTTTAAAGATAAGAAGGCAAATGATTGTAGATTTTGGGTGCTAAAAAGTAAAAATGCTTCCGAAATATTTCTTTAGAGAAATGAGGAATTTTATATATTTCATTAGGTCTTCTAGAGATACATTTAATTTTAAGTCACAAATTGATTTGTTTCTATACAAAAAAAGGGCTTTTTTTCATGATCAAGGTCTCTTTTTCACATGTTTGACATGTTAAGTTTCACTTTTTCACTACTTTAAGGGTCAAATTTCTTAAAATTTTCCTGGAGGAAGACCCCCTCTACCTTTGACATTTTTAGGTCTATTTATATTTTTTTTTCACTTGAAAATTCTCTGACTTACAAGGTATCAGTCTCTTTCGTTGTAATACAATGGGTCTCAATATGACTTGAAATAATACTTTTAAGGCTCAAATTTCCTAACATTTTCCACTGATAGATTCCCCATTCCCCTATATTTACTTAGGGTTCACATTTTACACAAACTAGTTACAAAATTTTGAGGTTCTGATAATAATTTTGAATCAACTCTCCGCCTTCCAAACCCCCCACAAAAGTTTGGTTATGGCTTATGAGTGTGGCGTATGGAACATTTTCAATATTTTTTTGTTATTAGCACTTCAAAATACATGAACATTTGATAAAATTATTCAAACAGCTTTTGTTTGGCAGACCTTGTGTATAATCAAGGCATCTATTAGTCTATTAGGAAAATATACAAAAAGATTGTACAACAATCATGCAAAAAATGGTATCTGGAAAATTGTCTGAAAACGTGGTACAAATTATAAATATTATCCTGTTTTGATTATGCTATGGGGGCATAAAAGGTAATTACGACCTTATGACATCATCCTTATTCAGGGACGTAGGCAGGATTTTCCTTTGGGGGCCCAATGGAAAAAATCCATTATTGTATACAAATAAATTTCCATAATTACCCAAATAAATTTATAATTTCATTATTATTTTTAATTTTTTATGTTAATTAGGTGCCTTTAAATTCTTAAGTCCAAAGGCCATAAAAAAACTGATTTCTGTGAATTATCAAAGGCTCCATATTGAGAAGAGGTATTAAAGGGCTCCCCCCTAAAAAAAATTTTAAAATTTGCCCCTTGAAAACAGTGTTAAGCTTGTTTTTGGTATCAGGCCCATAATTAGACTTTTGTTTCGAAGAATTTGACTGGAACATTATTTAAAAGGTACACTACTCGAGAGCTTTTACATGCTAAGTTTTAAAAGATATACTGATAAGATGTGAATCTATGTGTACAATAAGAGTCTCAAATCTTGTGCTCCCCCAAAAAATTTTGGATATTTGATACTTTAAAGCATTGTTTTAGCTTATTTTGAGATATTTTGGGTTTCACAGAATTTCAAGGAAATTAGAGTATATGGATCAATGTCAGAATTTCAAAGGGAGGTTTTGGGGTCCTCCCATAGAAAATCTTTGTTCTAAACTTCATAGTTTGATTCAAGTTTCGAAAAGTGTACTTTCTGATTTTAACTCTTTGAAGAATTTTCCCAATATTTTATTTCAACATTAAAAAATTACCTTGAAACCCCTCTCCAAAACTGATGTATGTATCTATATTTGAATCGTCAGTTTTAAAAAGAGAATAAGTCCAAAAAATGACAAATTGACTTTTTGTGCTGAAAAATATCTCCAGGCTCCGGCTCTACACATGAGTGCAAAGAGGGGAAAAATAACTACCCCCTATCGGCAGATATAGCCTCTTGAATTTGCGAAATCGATGTCCACTCATTGTATTTTTTAATTAAATTTGAAATTTAACTTATTTTTTTTTCTTTTCTTATTCTTTGGCCTGTAAACTTAGCCAAAATAAAATTTGATTTGAATTTAAAGCGTTTTTTCTTTTTTTTAACCAATGAATGTTTGACTCCATTGATATTCACTTACTCCATTGATAGCGCCTTAATGACGCAGTTTCATATTAATTTTTAATTTTATTCGTCTTAGTCTTTCTATCTTTCACTTTTGTCCTGTGAACTAAGCAGAAATATAATTTAATTGTCAATTTAAGAGATTTTTAAGATTTTTGTTCAGCTGAAATTTCATAAGGTTTAAGAAGGGAATAAGTCCATCCTCTTTTTTTAACTGTAAAACATTTTTAAATACACTTATAATTTTTTCGATGATTGTTCTGTGTTCTTAAAATTTTCATGAATTTCCTGTAAAAATTTGGTGGCTATAGGATAAAAATTCCATTACTTATACAGTTTTTTTTTTTTTTCCGATTTTCTCAAAACTTCGTTTTTTTACTTATTCCCTTTTTTAAAACTGACGATTCATTTATTAACTATTTTTTCATGCCAAAAAGTGTTCTGAAACTACTTTTGAGGGATTTTTCTCGGGGGGGGGGCGAGCCCTTTCTACTACTGCGCATGCTTCAACTGTCGTAACATTAACCACTTCGTTTTATTCTTCAGGTGATGACCCTGGGACGAGCAGGGAAAGCCAGCAAGAAGAGGTGAACAGCAAGCTGCCCCAAGGAAACATGACTCTCATTTTACTCAAAAGAATCTTCTTCACAAAACAGGTTAAAGATTCCAGCAGTCAGTATTATTACTATTATAGTTTCTCAAACTTTCGATCATACCTCGCCCCCTGCTACTGTATCATAATTAAAAAATTTTAAAAGCTGGGATCGGCAAGCTCACAAGTCATACATAAGCTATTGCATACTGAATGTATAACTGACACATATGGCTAAGTTTGTTCAGACTTTTTAAAGGATTTTCTTCATCATTTTGTAAATAAGTAAATGCAAGACAGGTAACAGATATTTAATGGTTAGAGGTATTGAATGATATAAAAAAATATTAAACATTTAATAAATGTAGTATGAGTATGAGGGTTGTATAATAACATGAATTTAAATGAAATTTTTGTACAAATTTTCTAAATAGAATAAGAATATACTATGAATGCAATAAACTTACTTCACAATTTTTAAAAGCAGCAGCAGGTGTTCTTTTAGGAAGGCTGAGGTGATACTCTGATACTTTCACCATTCTAAAACAAAACATGTAATGCTCTTAATTTTTTTTAAGACTATCGGAACAAAAATGTCAGTTATTGATATAAGATGACAGTTAACTTAATGATACTGTCTAATATTGATTATAAGGTTTCCTGAAATGAAAACTGGGTACTTGCATATTTAAGCCATAAATAATTCACCAATAGTCCACTGAAAATAGCGAAAAAAAGGGCCGAACCTCAAACAAATTGCAATAAAAGGTTTCTCAACGGTTTTCACTTAGGAATTACCCCAATAATAACATACTAAAAATCGGACAAAATCGGACCATGGGAAATTTAATTTTTTTTTTTAATTTTTAAAAAATGGCCGAAAAAAATTTCGAAAAAAAAACAATACACAAATACAGACATGTGATACATGTTTATAGGTTATTTTTGAGTGCTGAAACCGAATACAGCCTTTAGTTTTGAAAAAAAATTGAAATTTCAATTTTTTAAATTAATTTGAATAATTAGCTATATGAAAACATTAAAACACCCCTAAAAACCTAACTAAAAGGTCAAAAGAGATAAATCCAACGGTTTTCATTTAGATATGACCTAAGTATTAACATACTAAAATTTGAAAATTTTACGAGTGAAAAAAGTTAATTTTTTTTTTAAATTTCAATTTTTTTTTTCGAAAAATGCATTTTTTTTTTCAAAATGGTGCCATAAGCTTTTGAGGCTTTTGAAAAGGTCATTTTTCAGTGGATATTATCCACAGATACATAGTTATATAATGGAAAACCGGTGGAATTTACTTTTAACTAATTAGTTAAGTAATTAATTTCATAAATTGAAATTGGTGAAATGTAGGTCTAACTTCCAAACAAGTAAAAACAGGTGATACTTTGGCATACTTCTATCAAAAATTTTTGAAATAACAATTACATACTATTAAAAGCAAAAACTTTTTAAAAAAATTCAATTTTTTAAAAAATTCAAAAATTTTAAAAATTTAAAATTTTAATAAATTTTAATATTACTATATAAACTTGTAACACATGTTTATAGGTCAATTTTTAAATGTGATGCCGAAAAATGTAATGTTTTTACAATAAAAATTGAAACAGAGTTTAAAATTTAAAATTTTTGAAAAATTTTTTAATTATGTAAAACTAGTCCCTACACCTGTAACAAATTGCAATAAAAGCTTTTTCAATGGTTTTCACTTAAAAGTAGGCTAAATAACAACATACTAAAAATCGGACAAAATCGGACTATGGGAAATTTAATTTTTTAACTTTTTTTTATAAAAACAGCCATTATAAAGCAAAAAATTTAATTTTTTTCGTAATGGTATGTAATGCATGTTTATAGGTTAATTTTCTATCAGGATGCTGAAAAATTAAATATTTTTGCCATAAAAATTGAAATATAGTTGAAAATTTTAAAATTTAAATTTTTTTTTATTATGTTAAAAACTAGCCCCTACACGTGGAATAAATTGCAATAAAAGCTTTTTCAATGGTTTTCACTTAGAAATAGCCTAAATAACAACATACTAAAAATCGGACAAAATCGGACTGTTAGAAATGAAATTCTTAATTTTTTATAAAAACAGGCATTATGAAATAAAAAAAAAAATTTTTTTTTCGAAAAGACATGTAATACATGTTTATAGGTTACTTTTCGATTATGATTCAGAAAAACATCATATTTCTGCAATAAAATTTAAAAAAGACATAAAACATTTTAAATTTTTAACAAAGATTTTAAAATTTTAAAACTAAATTTCTTAGTTCTTAAAATAGTCCGATTTTTTCCGATTTTAAATATGTAGTTATTTAGACCATTCCTAGGTGAAAACCGTTGAAAAAGCTTTTATTGCAATTTATTCCACGTGTAGGGACTAGTTTTCAACATAATAAAAAAATTTTAAAATTTTCAACTATCTTTCAATTTTTATGGCAAAAATATTTAATTTTTCAGCATCCTGATAGAAAATTAACCTATAAACATGCATTACATACCTTTACGAAAAAAATTAAATTTTTTAGTGTGTTGTTATTTAGCCTACTTTTAAGTGAAAACCATTGAAAAAGCTTTGATTGCAATTTGTTACAGGTGTAGGGACTAGTTTTACACAATTAAAAAATTTTTCAAAAATTTTAAATTTTAAACTCTGTTTCAATTTTTATTGTAAAAACATTACATTTTTTTGCATCACATTTAAAAATTGACCTATAAACATGTGTTACAAGTTTATATAGTAATATTAAAATTTTAAATTTTTAAAATTTTTGAATTTTTTGAAAAATTGAATTTTTTTGAAAAGTTTTTGCTTTTAATAGAATGTAATTGTTATTTCAAAAATTTTTGATAGAAGTATACCAAAGTATCACCTGTTTTTACTTGTTTGGAAGTTAGACCTACATTTCACCAATTTCAATTTATGAAATTAATTACTTAACTAATTAGTTAAAAGTAAATTCCACCGGTTTTCCATTATATAACTATCTGTGGACAATATCCACTGAAAAATGACCTTTTCAAAAGCCTCAAAAGTTTATGGCACCATTTTGAAAAAAAAAATGCATTTTTCAAAAAAAAAAATTGAAATTTTAAAAAAAAAATAATTTTTTTCACTCGTAAAATTTTCAAATTTTAGTATGTTAATACTTAGGTCATATCTAAATGAAAACCGTTGGATTTATCTCTTTTGACCTTTTAGTTAGGTTTTTACGGGTGTGTTATTGTTTTCATGTAGCTAATTATTCAAATTAATTTAAAAAATTGAAATTTCAATTTTTTTTCAAAACTAAAGGCTGTATTCGGTTTCAGCACTCAAAAATAACCTATAAACATGTATCACATGTCTGTATTTGTGTATTGTTTTTTTTTTTTTCGAAATTTTTTTCGGCCATTTTTTAAAAATTTAAAAAAAAATAAATTTCCCATGGTCCGATTTTGTCCGATTTTTAGTATGTTATTATTGGGGTCATTCCTAAGTGAAAACCGTTGAGAAACCTTTTATTGCAATTTGTTGGAGGTTCAACTCTATTTTCAGTGGACTACAACATCAAAACTATTGCCTAAATAATTGATATCGCTATACTGATCTACATGGTTTTTTCTGGGGGAGTCAATTAAAATCTCACGTCAAGTTTTAGTACAGAAAATATAGTACGTTTTTTTTCTCTTATCTATTTTAGTACAAGTTTAAGAAAAATGCGCAGATTAGTCAAAACAGCGAATCATTAGCCAGTTAGTCATGATAATTACAAGTTGAGAATGTTTCGGATTTCAAAATGGATTTGTAACAAAGCTTTTGCAATATGTATGTTAAGTGTGATGCTGATAAAACAAAACTAATGTGGCTATATATACTCGACAGCAACGTTTTTAGAACCCAGTACGTCACAAATGTGGAAGGAGAAATCAGTTAAAACAAAGCCTGTTGTGTTTCTATAAGGAGTTTCGTTACGCAAATCGTGATTGAAAAGCACCTATACATGGGTTTAACAAAATAATCAAAAGTGAAGTTCTTCATTTTACTCAAAATTCAGACACCGCGCTGATGGGAACTACTTCGTTTGTTAGTGACGTTATAGGGTAAGGAAACGTTGCTGTCGAGTATTGCAATTAAGTTGCATTTGCTGTTGTTTTTATATATTATTGAGGGTTTTTAACTGATAGTATCAAGTTGTATGTTCACGCTTTTCTTTTCTTCAATCACAGGGAGAGAGCGTGCGAAAAAGTTGAGGAAGCCTGTGGACCCAAAGCCATTGCTTGAATGGCAACAGAAATTAATTTCTGATTGCAGAAACCACATGCAGACCCAGGGTCAATCTTCAGAGGAAGCGGAATTGGAGAATTTTCCAGTCAGTATACCATCCCATCATTTAGAAATATAAATTAGTTTAATTTCATAACCGAATTTATTTGCGTAGCTAGTTTTTGGTATTTTGTCCATTCTTTTACCTGACATGCTTTTTGTACCCCATTTTTTTTTTCACAAAAACGAATTTTTACAAGCGGTGGAAAAGAATGAACTTGGAAGTTCTAAAGCTGTGGTTCCCAACTCGGAGAAGTCCGCGGACCACTAAGTTTAAAATTGTAACCTTCACGGACCACCCTGTGTACTATAGCTTAAAATCTTTCACCCTCACAAAATTGCAAGATGAAAGTTTATAATCTCTAATTAAGTGTGTAAATTTATATGATGCTTTGATTCAAACTCACTCTAATGAAAATTGTATTATATACGTATATTTTGTTATGATATTATTAAATTTTCAGGACCTATAGAAATTTAGTCGAGTTTTTTTTCAGGACTCTTAATTTCACTTTAAATATAATAGTGAACAAAAGTATTGTTAATAATTAAGTGGTGACTATTATCCCCACAAATTACTCGGTCGAATGTCATCTCTCGTCATGGATATAATTAATTCCATCTTTTCTCGTTCAATTCGCTCAAATGTGTATTTATCGGAGTTTTTATGCTTCGCCGAGCCTCTTCACGGACCACCTACAAGACTCTCACGGACCACCGGTTGGGAACCACTGTTCTAAAGCTAGGATTTCCAACTAATTTGTGTGCTTTCTCGTTTGTCTACAGGAGAACCCCTTGGAGGTTAGCGAAGAACAGCAACAAGTACTGCGTACACAAAGAGACCGGTTCTTATTCAAGCGCTACTTCAGCCTCTTCTTCGGGATGGGGGACAGCTGGTTACCAGGAGACAAGGACAAACTCATAAAGGTATGGAGCTTCAGTTTTTACTGAATCATAGAGGAGAGTTAGTGGTCGAGTTAGCAATGGTAACTCCAAAAAGAGTGACTGAGGGCCATATTCAGAATGACAATGCACGTAGAAAAAACGAAAATGATGGTACAAAAGCGAAAGGATTTGGGAGCTCTCGTTCCGAAATTCGAATCTAGGCAGATTGCTTTTACACTTTTCCAGATCTGTAAAAAAACTAGTTGCACAAACAAACACTAGTAACATCAACTAATTACCAAAAAAAGTCTTCAGACATTAATAGATAGAGCATTTTCAATCACATGACTCGGACCTCACAACGGCCTTAGCAACAGAAAAGTTACAGGTTTTTGCCCTACAGAGGTTAACAGTTACAGAAAATGACTAGCCGTGGAAATATTCTATTTTTTTAACTAGATATTGTCCCTCTACAGACTGGTGTCTCATTTGTTTCCTAACTTAGGAAATTTTAGAGGGTTATATCCCTAAATATTTTCGCAGAAAAAGTCGATCATATACAGAACAAGCTCAGTCAACAGAAAAATTCCGTGGAAAGGAAAGCTCTGGCAACTTTTACTGCCAGAGCTTTTCTGTTTTTTTTTACGATTATTTTTTTGCAGTGTATTGTTAGCGGCATTTTGTATTATCCAGTGTATAATTACTAGCAAGTGTGTGCGCCAGGATCATATACGAATCTCGGAACGATATGGGAACGAGAGCTCCCTTGTTACCGTTTCAAATCCTCCGTTTCCGTACTCTGTCTCCTTTCTTCTACGTGTTTTGTCAATCTGAATATGGCCCTAAGATAATTTCTAGAAAGACCGCCATAAACCACAAACACGTGACCGCCGTCATGTGACGATGGTTTTACTGGAAATTGTTTTCACTGCCAAACTTTTATGCCATGCAGAGTTGCTAATGTATGCATTCTTGGCATAGCGTTTTGTCGCCAAGCTTTAGCGCAAAAGATTTTAGAAAAGCCCTCGAAACGAGAGGTTTCAAACGTGAACTCCGAAGCTTCCGTTCTTTCTCTCGTGTGCTCATGGCGACACCTGTTGCACATCCTTACAAGTAATATTATTCACTGATAATACAAAATCACGCAAACACTAGATGTCCATTACTTTCGTAATATATTGATGTCTGTGGACTTTTTTTTTAGTAATTAGTAGCTGTTCTAGATTTTTCGAAACTATTTAACGGACCACAAAAAATGTAAAAGCAATCCGCATAGATTCGAATCTCGAAACAATATGGCGGACGAGAGCTTCTGAGTTCACGTTTGAAATCTCTAGTTTCGTGAGCTTTTTCACCGTTCTCGTTTTTTCTACGTGTTTGGGTGTGTAAATAAAGTTTAGAATAATGTTGTTTCAGGCGCATCGCGAAGAAGTAGATCTGCTCCAGCGCGCCCGCAAGTGCGATCCAATCACCGACTACTCAGAGTTGAATTTTTCCAGGAGGGTGGCTGTGATCAAACCGGACGACGTGGAGTACGCCCTGCTGCAAGGCATCGTCATATCCACCGGTGAGTAAACAAAGCACGGGATAAAAATTAAGACTGTTTTGCTATAATTTTAACTTCTCCGTCATTAGTGTTCGGCACTAGTTAACTAGAACTAGTTGCAACTAGTAGTTAACTACCGATCAACTAGTAGTTTAACTACTTTTGGTTTAAACTAGTCTAACTATTAGTTGAACTACTTTTTTAATAACTACTAGTTGAAACTACTTTCAAATTTTCAACTACTTTAAAAAAAAATTTTTGTTTAAAATTTCAAAAATATTTAAAATTTTTATCAAAATATACAAAAAATTACACTGCTATTTATAACTACAATGTCATGGTAGAGTACTCAAATACCATAACCAGAAATAAAGGCCCGTTTTGAGCGAAGCATAAAGTTTTTTGTGATATAGATAAGAAAGATGTATTAGAATTTGAGTAAAAAATAGGTTATGAAATTAAATAGACTAGTTAACTTCTTTGGGAAATAGTTAACTACTAGTTGCAACTAGTCCCAGGAAAAAATAGTTAACTACTAGTTGCAACTAGATTTTCCCAGACTAGTTAGTAGTTGGTAGTTAACTATTTTTTGACCACTAGTTGCCGAACACTATCCGTCATCCACCAATTAAGGTTGGTATCATTTGAAAGGATCTGCCGTTTCTCGGAATCGGACAATAGGAAAACCGCAAACAACCCCATACAATGGCCTCCTCCAACAAAAGGGAGGAGAGAGAAGTCACATAATTAACAGACTGTCCGATTCCGAGAAACGGCAGATCCATTCAACTGATACCGACCTGAATCGGTGGATGACGTTACAATTAGAGGGCAGCGTCACTCTGTTTTTCAGGTTGGTATCAGTTGAGAAAATCAGCTGTTTCTTGGTATCAGACAATAGGAAAACCGCAAACAACAAAAGAGAGGAGAAAGTAGTTACCTAATTATAGTGTTCGGCAACTAGTGGTCGAAAAGTAGTTAACTATCAACTACTAACTAGTCTGGGAAAATCTAGTTGCAACTAGTAGTTAACTATTTTTTCCTGGGACTAGTTGCAACTAGTAGTTAACTATTTCCCAAAGTAGTTAACTACTAGTTAACTAGTCTATTTAATTTCATAACCTATTTTTTGCCCAAATTCTAATACATCTTTCTTATCTATATCACAAAAAACGTTTTTACTTCGAGCATAAATAATCTTTACTTCTTGTTATAGTATTTGAGTACTCTACCTTTGATAAAAATTTGAAACGTCTTTTTAAATAAATTTTTTTAAAGTAGTTGAAAATTTGAAAGTAGTTTTAACTAGTAGTTAATTAAAAAAGTAGTTAAACTAATAGTTGAACTGCTTTAAACTAAAAGTAGTTAAACTACTAGTTAACTACTAGTTGAACGGAAGTTAACTACTAGTTGCAACTAGTTCTAGTTAACTAGTGCCGAACACTACCTAATTAGCAGACCACCAAGTGACCTTTTGTTGAAGGATGCCATTGAATAGAGTGTTTTCAGGTGACGTCACGACCAGCTATTTTCTATTAACTGTTAACCTTTGTAGGGCTTTTAACTGTTGATAAGGCGGTTGCTAGGTAACGAGGTATCTGTTGCTAAGGCGGTTTTTAGGTATGGGGTCACGTGATTGCAAATGCTCCAATTGAAGAATTCCACGGCTAGTCATTTTCTGTAACTGTTAACCTCTGTAGGGCAAAAAACTGTAACATCTTCTGTTGCTAAGGCCGTTGTTAGGTCCGAGTCATGTGATTGAAAATGCTCTATGGGGTTGTTTGTTGTTCCTCCTTTGTCCGATTCTAAGAAACAGCAGATTTTTTTCAACTGATACTAACCTGAAAAACACGGTGACACTACCCATAGCCATCTAGAACAAGCAGGCCGGGACAGCTAAAAGGAAAGGATGACTCATTCTCAACAGCCACGTTCACAACAGCCAACCTATTCAACCGGAGAAAGAGCTAAAGAAGTAGGGGAAAAGGGATCCCCGAAAACCAGCCGTGAGGAAATTAAATAGCCCGTTCACAAGAGCACTCGTCCTTCCAGTAGAAAGAATCACGTGGCAAGCGAGCGAGCTCGTAGAAATGCATTACGGGAAGCGAGCGAGAGCGCCCTCTACAGACGGTTAGTGCAATTAAAACATTTCCTACTGCTATGGCCCAGGGGAGAATTTCCAACGGATGGTCAGGTGACGTTTTCCCTAGCGTAGGGAGAGCGGTGGAAGAAGAACCAGTTTTCTCCACCTTTCCTCCGGTAGAATGGCTGTTGTGAACGCGGCTAATGTCTTGGTTGAGGAGCGGGGGAAAAGAGAAGAACCGCGCGGTTATTCGATTTTCACCACCTTGAAGAATGACCTTGAGAATCGTTAGAAGCTGAGAATGACTCATCGAGGGGAAGTGTCCTGGGGCTCTACCACGGCCTGCTTGTTCTAGATGGCTATGTCTGAATCCGTAGTAACACTACCCTAACGCCCTCGACATATAGTATAACGATGGCGTCAGGAGAAAACCTCGTATAATCGAAAATCTATATGGCTACCAATGGATACAGTATAAGTGAGCGAGATTCGTTTCCTTGCCAAAGACCATTTTTAGTGGTAAACAGGTGGAGGGTGAATTTTAATGAGCTGTTAAAGCAAAAAAGCAGGTGTTAGAATCTCTCACAAGGAGACTATTTTTTGATTTTTTGTTCCATCTGGCTTTTTTCTGATAACCTCGTGGATCCATAGTTTTGTTATTTTTATTATGTGAAGAAAAGTTTTAGTTAAATTGCAGGTGTGAAATCAAAGCAAAAGCTTCACTGTTCCTAGGGTTACAGGATGATTACTGGTGTTCCCAGTGGAATTGATTTAACCCTAGTTTTAGCGTTAATGACTTGACACTCGCAAATAAATTTGGTTGTATGTAATTCCTCATTGGCACCTTTGGCGCAAAAACACGCACTCGCCAATCTAGAATACAGCATCTGTCCCGACTGCGATTTATCGGAATTATACTAGGTTTTCTCCTGATGCCATCGATAAGGTCTTGTCACTATGTGTTAACTCTATGCCAGCATCACTGAACTAAAGTTCATTCGTTTCCAGTGTGTCCGGGCCTCGAGAACCCGAAATTTGTGGATGCAATGAGAGGAATCTTCTCGAGGACTCTGAACGCATACACTCGCCTGGCCCACCCAGAAGACCAGAATCGCTATAAGTCGCTCATCTGTTTGAAGGGCGATCTGAGCGCCCTCGTTGGCAAGATGAAAAGATCCAAAGGTGAGTTGTTACTTCCTACTCTTTTTTTTTTTTTTCGAAATTTTCAAATTTTCGAAAGGGCGAAATTTTCTGTAGTAACCTTGTATGCATCCATAGGCTTAATGTAATTTTTAGAATATTTGTAGGCAAGATTTGAATTTCACTCAACTTAAAAATATCGTTTTCTTGATAGTATGATGAGTAACAAGTAATAAAGGGGGTCTGAGGGTCTTCCCCCAGAAAATTTTTGAAAATATGCCTCTAGAAAACTGGGAATTTACTCATTTTTGGACCTTTATGTGAACAAATTAATTACCAAAATATTCAAAATGATATCCATCATCCGTCTTAGTACTCAATATGAAAAGCTTTGGGTCCCAAGTCTCCTACCAACATCATTTAGGGTCCTGGAAATAAGGTACCCCTAGGTAAGTGACCATGCTAAATCCGTTGTGACGTCTTACAGCGACCCTAGCGGCGAATTAAGAATGATAAAAATTTAAAACCTAGAACAAAATCTTCAATGAGAATATTGTTGGCAATATTTATTACAAAAGCGCGCAGAAAAAAAAATTGCATTATAATACCTTCAAATTCGAGGACATATTAAGCATGTTAGAATAAACAACATTATTCAGGCCTCATAAAAGAAAAATTTTGCATGTTTCTTTGATTTTTTAATCAAAATTTGTCTTTATTTTACTAAAAACTTAACTACTTGATAACGCTGAAAATCTTTGGTCTTTGTTTTATTCTCATAGAAGGCAAGAGAAAGAGACTGAACAACGAGGTAGAGGAGTGCTCCCTCTCAAAAGAGGTGCCGAGTAAAAGGCCGAAAAAGAATGGGCCAGAAGAGGAGACCAACCCACCAAAACAGCTTAGCAGTGAGCAGAAACAACTGATAGGAAAACTCGTCAAGTTCCAGGCCCACTTTGAATTGGCTACCAAAGACGACCTTAGTACCAAAGTAAGTACACCATCCCATTATTGGAGAAATAAACCGAGTATATTTTACGCAAAAAAATTAAATAAAAGTTTTCTCCCCCGAAATACCAAAAAAAAACTATTTCATTCCATGATATGCGCGTGCATGCGCAGTGGATATACAGTAAACTCTCGTTAGTACGCCCCCGCTTAGTGCGACGTCCCGCATATTACGACGTTTTTCTCCGGTCCCTGGTACCAATAGGCCTTTTATCATTAAAAACTATCCGCTTATAGCGCCCCCGCTTATAACGACTTCCCGCATATTTCGACGCTTTTCTCCGGTCCCCCGAAGAAAAATCCCGGTTATAGCGTCGTCGAGTTCCTTTCAAATAATGTATGAGCTACAGTAACCGTTGAAAACGCGAGTAGAACAATATGATAGAACTGGTTTTTCCCACCTGCTCCCCCTTTTTCCCCGAATGGCCCCCCGTTGCGCCCTCAAAAACAAGGATGACTAATGTCTTGCAGGGCATGTGGGTTGTCCTGTGACAAATCAGAACCCTCCTTGAAAGTTAAAGAACTTTAGTGATAAAATCCCGCTTAAAAAGGTTTCTAGGTAAGATTAGGTATTACGGGTGTTAGGTATATCGCAGAAATGGTGTTTTATGGAATTCCGCATATAGCGTCGTACCGCTTATTACGACGTTTTCACAAATCCCCTTGAACGGCGTACTAACGGGAGTTTACTGTATTTAAAATTTTTGGGCCGCATTCAAAAACTTTAACAAGTAGTAGAAACCGTCCAACGTGCGCTGCTGCTGCCTCCTATCAAATGCCTTACAAGGAATTATACGCTGTTACAACAAAATTCTGCTAACACTAGATTTCCATTACTTTCGGAATATATTAATATCTGAGGGCTGTTTTTGGTAGTTAGGTAGTAGCTGTTCTAGATTTTTTGGAACTATTTAACGGGCCACAATAAGTGTAAAAGCAATCCGCATTCAATTCGAATCTCGGAACAATATGGCGGACGAGAGCTTCGGAGTTTGATAACTCTCTCGTTTCGTAAGCTTTTTCACCGTTTCCGTACCGTTCTCGTTTGTCTTTCAGAATACAGCCCTTAATCACGCATGCCCTACAGGGTTCCCACTGTCCTTGAAAGTCCTTGAATTTTTTTTCTGTTAAAATTAGGTCCTGGAAAGTCCTTGAAAAATGCAAAAGGTCCTTGAATTTTGAATCCACTCCAGCCGCCTTTCGCTGATTTATCTAAATTTCCTTTCCGCACTTGACAGCAATGTTTGAAACCTTAAAACTATGATAGTAACGCCCTCTACATCGGTTCCGCAAGTGAACAAACTAGGTAGAAAATTAAGTTGGGAGTCGGTAGGCATTTTAAAAACAACTCCAATTGCTCTAGAAAGATTATAATTTTTAAGCGTTTGCGAAAGAAGGTCCTTGAAAAATTTTGTTGATGTCCTTGAAAAGTCCTTGAGAAAGTCCTTGATTTTCAATGTTTTCAAAGAGAGAACCATGGCCCTAGAATAGAGTAATACGACTTTCCGCCCGAATTTACCCGCTAAAGGTTTAAAGTACTCAAAGTTTTCTCTTTTGCAGCTTGCCTTCCCCCTGGGGAACAGCGAAGCGGACAGGAATCAGCGGCACCAGCACCTAGCAGACATCAAGACCCAAGAGATACGGCTTATCAGGGCGTTCTTCAGGAAAATGCCCGGCCACTCCAAGATCCCCAAGAAAGACCGGTACCCCCTCATACAAGTACGCAGATTTCTCTTAGAATTTCGGTGGTTACTAAAGGTCTTTCATTATGTCGGGTTAATATCGATGATTTTATTAATTAAAAACTATTCACTTAGCTTTTTAGAATTAAACTTCTCTTGGGTTTCATTATTGACTGATATCGTAATTAGTTAGTCTTAAATCAACTTTTCGAGATAATCGCTTTGAAGGTTTGGTTAATTTCCGCCACAGTGAGATTTTGAAGTCTTTTTTGATTAACCTTAATTTTTCCGACCATCGAAAACGGGGAGCAGGATAGCAAACGGAGTAGAAGCGTATGATCTACGAAGAAACCAGAGGAGTTCTCCAAGTTTTCCTTGAGAACATGATGCTGTCCCTTACACCGAGCACGCCAAGAGAACGACCGTCACTGCCATGGACGTCGTCTATTATGCTCTGAAAAAGGCAAGGACGTACCCTCTATACGGTTTCGGAGGTTAAATCGTCCCCCTGGACTCTCCCTATTGATGAAAACAGGCCCTTTTCAGGGCCAAAAAAACTTACCTGCATACGGAGGGTCCCGTCTTCCTTTTGGACCGTGTTAGATCGAAAAGGCAGTTTGGTGTCTGATTTTTATGGCGCAAAACGCTGTTTGAGGGCACTAGCGGTCAATGGGCCTACAAATGCCCTGGGGGGAAACCCCTAAACAGGTGGCTTGGGTTGACCCACCATTAGGGACGAAAACACTGGTTGGCAGAGTTGGACCCATTGGATAGTCGTAATTTCTTTTTTCCTGATATTATATCGTTACCACCACGCCAAAAACACGAATCTGCTATGTATAAGAATAGCAGATTCGTGTTTTTGGAGTGGTGGTAACGATATATGATAGCTTGAATAACGTATTTACCTACTAGACTACTGGTGACGGTCCAAAATCCAAGGCAAAAAAAATTAAGTAAATTCGTCTGTTAGATAATTTTGAAGTAGGGACGTTATTTTATGACCACCCAGTATATATGTTATGGGCAAAGTGATTAATCGGGCATTATTAATAATGCCCGAAGTGGAGGGGGGCAAAGTGATAAATTTCATTCATAAATTCCACTGAATTTATCACATTGCCCGGGCATTATTAATAATGCCCGGATTTATCACATTGCCCGTAACATATATATAAAATATCAGGGAAAATGCTGCTAGATTATCAGGGAGTTTCGAAATAAGTTTTCAATGGTCACCCAGTTCTAACACTACCGACTTCTTCGTTACAGGCGGGATTAGATAGTCTGCTGCTGCTCCGCTGGGCCCGCAACTATGTTTCTGACGCTGTGCGGCTGGTTCCCACCCGCTCCGCCTACTCGCACCACGTCCTTCGTCGCACCGCCTGCTCGCGCCGCGACCCCCGTCGCTTCGCCCTCAAAGCCATTATAGACGACATGTTTAACTTCTTTGAGAGGCTGGACCGCCTCAAAGTAGACGACGAGGAACACGCCCTGATGCAAGCTGTCGTAGTTTTCACAGGTAAGCAAGCATGCATATTTCACCAACGGTCAAACCTGACTTCACCGCTAATCTGACCCGGCAGTCAAACTTCTGATTGGCAGTTAAAGAAGGAAAACTAGCCAACAGAGGTTTCACTCCAGGTTACCTGGCCGGCGGTCAAACTTCTAATTGAAGAAGAAAAACTAGTTTTCCGCAAATCAGAGGTTTGACTCCCGGTTAAAGATTAACCTGACCGGTGGTTAACCGGCAGTCAAACTTCCGATTGGCAGTTAAAGATAGAAAACTAGTTTTCCGCCAATCAGAAGTTTGACTGTGGGTTAACCGCCGGTCCGGTTACCGGTGGCTGTGGTATAACTGTATTTCAGAATAATGCAGGAATATACCGGGGGTTTTAACAAGACCCTCAAACTCAAACCTTAACCGGCAGTCAATATTAAGATTGCCAGCTAAACAGTAAAAGAAGATAAACTAGTTTTCTGCCAACAGAGGTTTGACTTCCAGCCCGGTTAAAGATTAACCTGACCGGCTGTTGTTAACAGGCAGTCAATTTTATGACTCCCGGTTAACCGGCAGTCAATCTTAAGATCGGAACAGCCAGACTCAATAAACATTTGTTTTCTTTTTTCCAGTGTGCCCGGCTCTGAAGAAACCGAAAGTGGTGCGAAAAATCTACGACTTCCACTTGAGCACCCTGCGCGACCTCGCCTTGCTAAAGAGTCCGCAGCGTGCGTCGGAATTACAGTCAGCGATTAATGACTTGCGCACCGTTGCCCGCAGGATGAATCAGTTGAATCAGCTATAAAGCTCTTCCCACGTCAATTCGTAAAAATCGTTTAATACTGAAATTATAAAAATTTCAGTAGTGTCCCTAATTCAATGGCCACCCACTGTAATTAAAACTCACAAAATAGACCTAGAATTTTTCGTTTCCAAATTTGATTTTTCTAGTTTAATTTCCCTAAAAAAACAATTCCGGGTTTTTTTTTTCAAATATTCGCCGATTTTTCCCGGTTTTTAGGTTGAGTGCCCACCGTGATATAAGCATACAGGAGCAATAATTCATTAAAAGGTTTAATATTCGTATTATAAAACATGAGCTGTGAGAATAGCATCCTAGATCTACCCAAGCATGAGCAAGTATGTAATGTTCAGTACTGTCGAACATTTTGCATTATGACTACGACCCTATATAGTCAACAAATGTTAGTTTCCCTCATGTTTGTCTATAATCAACTAATCAAGCATTGACCAACAATCAAATAGAATTGGAATTAAAATAGAGAGGAAGAATAAGTCAAGTTTTATACTCAACAGCAACGTTTCCTGAACCCAGTACGTCACTACACGGAAGGAGAAGATGAGCAAACACAAAGCCTGTTGGGTTGCTAGGAGGAGTTTCGGTACGCAAATCGTGATGAGAGGACGCTATATACATGGGATTAACAAAATAATTCTTTTTTTAAATTGACGTTCTTCATTTCACTCAAATTTCAAACACCACGCTGGGAACTATACTTTGTTTGTTAGTGACGTCATAGGGTCAACTATCGTTGCTGTCTAGAATAGTAAAAGAAAATTCTTTCGCAGACTTTGAAGCTGCTGAAACACTTCGACTTAGGTAAATAAAAGTAAAGCAGTTATTGAAAATAACTGTTGAATAAATTCGCCCCCCCCCCTTGCACTGGAAAATTGCAATTGGAAGATGGTCAAATAAGCAAAATTACCGACAAGTGCCCGCTAATACTCACTACTTTTTTTATCCTATTTTTTTAGGTTTATATTTTTAGTTTATACTTTTTTACTTTATTTAGGAAAAAAATAGAAAATAGTGGTGAGTATTAGCGGACACTTGTATGGTAATTTTGCTTATTTGACCATCTTCAATTGAGATTCGGCGCGGGTTAAAATTATCGTAGAGAGATACAATTTTATATCTGAATAGGTCAAGGCAATTATAAAAAAAAGTAGAGGGTATGCGTTTTCAAATTCGCAAAGATAAAAAAAAAATCTGTCATAAGAGACACACTGACCATCTTCAATTGAGATTCTGCACGGGTTTATATTATCCTAGAGCAGGCATGGCCAACCCGCGGCCCGCGGGCCGCATGCGGCCCGCTGGATGTAATTTTGCTGCCCGCGGGAATTTTCGTAAGTTTAAAAAAAAACTTTACTCTTTTTTTTTCGAGCTATAATTTTCCTTTAAGAACAATGTTTAGTTGCAAAAATGCCCCATTATTGCCAACCTCAAATGTATTTCCAAAATTCGGACTAGGTGTACCAAAACTAGTTAAAATCTTGGGGTTTTTTTAGTCAAATTTCCAAAACTTTTCTGGGGGAGGACCCCCAGACCCCCCTTTGGTACTTGCACCTTTATTGCTCACAACTTTTCTAACATTTAGTTGTTTAGGATGCAAATTCTACTTAAAAATTTATTAAAAAGTTACATTGGACCTATTAAAATTCCGTGAGAGAGGCTTGAGGAGTAATTTTGGGCCCCTCCCTAAATATATTTTTACATAAGCCACTGATCTCATCAATACATATTCAATATCTTAATTGCATTCATAAATGTAGTAATTTAGACGAAGAAATAAGAATCAATAAATTTAGTTTTTATTTTTCACTAAAAATTTTTGTTTTGGGACTTCGTCTTCACACTTGAGAGATTATTAAAATGACAGTAGTGCGTATCCACCTAACTTAGTTTCGCAGAATGTTTTTTAAACGGCACCTGTTTAATTCCTAAACTCCCTAATCTAAATACCCACCTTATGTCACTGTCATTCTGAGCAGCTCATACTTTAAAATTTTATATGCGGCCCGCGGGAGTATTGTGGTTTACCAAAGTGGCCCTCAAGATCATTTGGGTTGGCCATCCCTGTCCTAGAGGGATAAAATTTTATATCTGAATAGCTCAAGGCATTTAATAAAAAAGTACAGGATAACCGTTTTCAAATTCGCAAAAAAAAATTTCACTCTGGGACACCCTAATATGGGCGCCCATGCTTACATGCCCGTAACCGGACTTCCGTACGGGGAGGGTCAACTCAACAACACTATAGTATAGAGCATTTTCAATCACATGACTTTACCTAACAACGGCCTTAGCAACGTTGTTTTTATCTTCCAGTGATGTCATGTGCGAATGCTTCTATTGGATGCTTCTATATCCCGCCACTAACAACGGCCTTAGCAACGTTGTTTTTGTCCTCCAAGTGACGTCATGTGCGAATGCTCTATTTCCAGTGTCGAGTATAGAAGGGGAGTGCTGCGAAACTCAAAAACTTTTATTTCTCAAGAGGTTCATAGATCATCAAAAGATTAAAAGAGATATCGTACCTGTTTCATACATCAGACTATCTCTTTGATGAACCAGAGAGAAAATTTTAAATATCGAGAAACTTAACTTACTGTGTCCCTGGTCCACGCATTTGAATTTGGAAATATCTAATTACACAGCTTTTAAAAGAGTTCAAGGCCGAATTCGGAATCCTTTAATTTTTGGAAGAAAAAACGATAAATATCAAAACTATGAACTATTAAAAGGTTGTGATAATTGTAAAAATTTATTTCTTGTATTTTATATTTTTATAGATCGATAAAATATTTTGTCCCTCGCTTTTTGTTAAATCCCGTTAAATTAATTTTAATAATAATAATTATTCTTTGAAAATGGCAAAACACATTTCAAACGATTGTTTATTTACTTTAGAATATCTTATAACGATTTTTTTTTATTCTTCGTGTATTATCTATCGTGTTTTTAACGAAATAATCTGCTGTCAAGGTAAGATGTTTTTATTTTATGTCAACTTCATTCAGTTACGGTAATTTTTAATATTAAATAAACTATTTTTCTGAGCCGCTGATTTGGAAAGTGTTATTAATTCGCTTTCTTCTATTTTCGCTATTTAGGTGTATTTTGACTGATTTATCGTTTGCTTGTGTTTAAAATTGGTAAACGAAGGATAAAAAAAATGTGCGTTCTTTAAAAATGCATCGGATTATAATAGTTTATTATTCTGCGACATATTTTTCATGCGTGTTTGCTCAATTTTACCCTCAAATTAGTCCATGCATGATGTAGCTCTAAATTTAAAAGTTTGTTCAGAGCCCCTCAATATAGAAAGTTGAGTATTAAGAATTTTGATTTTCGTTCGTAAGATTTTGCGAATATAAAAATCTATTTAAAACACAAATTTAAAAAAGTTTCACATAAATTTTCATTCACAATACCAAAGTTGATGAAAAAGAAAATGCATTTTTATTATCAGTAATTAATTTGTCTAGAAGGAATTACTGTGAACTCTCTTATGAGCAAGACCAAGATATAGTGTGTCTTTTGTAACAATGATTTGAAAAAAAAAGTACATATTGTTTTATGTTAAGAAAAGTATTTATTTTTTAAAATTCGTTGTTTTAACTTTTTTTAAGAAGGCGCTATTGTTTTTAATCTTCTTAGTTTACAATAAAAATTATACTTAAGGTACTTTTATTATGAAAATGCTAGCTATCATAAAACATTCACAAAAACATTCAAAATCAAAATGTATAAATTGATTTTTAAGCATAATCCCAATGAGTTAGGGAAAATAATAAATAACTTGCTACGAGATGATAATTTTCCAGATAGCTTAAAAAGAGCAGTAATTACCCCAATTTTTAAATCTGGAGACAAAGAAAATTTAACAAATTATAGACCAATATCAGTTTTGCCAATTTTCTCAAAAATTCTGGAAAAAATAATGAGGGATAAGTTAACTGGCTTTTTGGACTCTACTGGTTTCATTGCTAAAAATCAATTCGGTTTTAAAAAGGGCTGCAGCACAGAAAACGCATTACATGAATTTTCTACTTTATTCTTAAAATTACACCAAATAATTGTAAGAAATTACTTTGAATAAAACCTGAATAAAAATATCGGGTCGCACATTCTTGCCAACCTCGCGTCAGACACATGTATAGTTGGTGGTAGAGTGTGACATGAGACGAAGGTATAATGAATTGTCACATTTTGTGACATAGGGGAGGGGTTTGACGTGGGAAGAGCTTTATAGTTGACTCATCCTGCAGGCAACGGTGCGCAAGTCATTAAGAGCAGACTGTAAAGGCCCAGTTCCACTATGCGCGAGCGAGCGAGCGAATCCGTGCCCGCCCTTCGACCTAGCTCCGACCAATAGGAGAAGAGGAGGACCGCACTTGATAGGAAAGAATGAAGGGGCGGAGTTTCATTGCTTTCAGCTCTGCCCATCGCGTCGCGTCGCTCAAGATTCGCGCACAATCGCTTGAGTTGAACTTAGAGCGATGATCGCGCGACAGTGTTGCCAAAAAATAGTTTTAGTCTGGCAATGGCGGACAAGCAAACGACATGATCATCGAAGATGGAAGTATGTAAAGTAAACTTCATTTTATTTCTCAAATATTTAAAACAATTTTAATTTGTCACACTATAGAAATACGTAGACAGATTGAGGTAAGTATAAGAAGCTATGTTTTGGTAACGTATTAACAATAATACTACACCATTTAATCAAAGTATTTTGTGTGTTCCAAGAAAGTACCTACTTTCTTTTAATTTAATATTTTTGTTCCATGTTAATTAGAACATGGGTTTCAAATGTTAATGCGTTGATCTTAATATCTGGGATTCATATAATTTGTTAACAATTCTTGAAGTAATGCTCACAATTTTACATTTCTTCATAACTCCAAGTTCTGTGTCGCTTATCAAACCTATTTAAAAGTGTATCACAAACTTTTTAACCCCTATGGCCAAATTGTCCCTTTGATTAAAATTGAACTATCCTAATCATTATGTCATCATATGTCATTGGTACTACTGTGCAACTTGGATAACGCAAACGTCTGTATTTTCTTAGTGGTAGTCTTTATCTTGGTCCCGTAATGTATTTTTTCAATTAGTTTAACTTCTGAAATACACAATTAATGAGATAAAAGTTGCACAGATTACTGGGAGGTTGCATAAGTTCCGGTTTTTGATTATTTAAGAGAAAATTTTCTACTTGTATACATAACGCTGCCTTGACGAGGAACTGAAATTTGTCATTTTAATTATGTATATATTATTAGGTCCTATCAGCATTATGTTTTCATTATTCAATCTTAAATTCTCAAATTTTGTATGTCTGATAACACGCAGGTTTTTGTGACATGAAAGACTAAAATGTAATACTTTAAAGTTTCAACCCATATAACAATGGTAATATGTTGTGCAATTCTGTTTTCTGTCCTGTCATGCTGTTTAAGATCCAGCTAATATATAAGTATCATAAAAAAATTCAAACTAATTCTTTAAAATATGCGGCAAAATAAATAGAAACACTAAAAATCTGTAATTTGACTACACATTAGTTTATTCAGTTCCCTTTTTGTATTTATAATGTCAAAATTATTATTTGTGAAATTTAGATAAAATGTAATCTTTCTGTTTATTTTCATGCCATATGAATACTATTTTTATTTTTTGTATAAATTTTAATGTAATTGCAATTTGTAAATGTGTTAAACATTTTGGTGTAACTATTATGGTAAATAAAATTGTATTTTGGATATTATTATGTAATTTTCTTTACACACATAACACACAATTGTATCTTTGGGTTCAAAACCAATTAGTTTCTATAAAAATTTCTATTCGACTGGTTTTTTAACTCAATGATTGTTTTTCATCAGCTCTTGTTTGAATCGCTTAAAGTTATACCTGATGTGGAAATAAACTATTAAAAAATGCAGGTATGGTTTGAATGGGTATGGGGAATAGTATGTATTATATGATTTGTTTATATGCAAGCTAATTGTATTTAATGTTAATGCATTAAATGAAGTTACTTATTTAATAACAAAGCAATTGTAAATTTAGGATGAACACTACATAATTTAAAGTGTATTTATAAGTAACAGCTGCAAGATAAGTACATTTTTTATATTTATTTGTACGTTCTCATGGTGATATATTTGGAGTACATCCCGCTATTTTCAGTGATGCTTATATACTAGTCCTGATTTACAACAATCCCAGATTAAAACCAGGAGGCCTAGTCTCGGGGCTTGCGAAAGATTGAACGCACGCAGCGTGACGTCAGCTTGCGGTTACTCCGTTTCGTAACCTATATTCGTAATCTTCATTTCGCATCTTCAAAAAAAGGCTAGTCTCGGGCACAAGGTAGCTTACGATCCGAATTGGCGTTCGTAGCGAACATGCTTGCGGAAGCTATTAAGCTCCTCCTACTTTCGATACAAAGATAACCAATGAAAAATTTCCTTTTTCTCGATATTTTTCATCGTAATCGGTTTGAAATAGGTTTTCGCTTATCGCGTTTTTGCGTCTCAGGGCTCTTCTACGCTAAACTTTGCTGTTTGATTTTCTTGTTCGTTTATTATTTTTTTTTAAATATCTAATTAATAAATAACTGAAAGATTAAAAGATTAATAAACTATTAGTAAATTAAGATATAAAGTTTGAAAAATAATATGATTTTTGAATTCAATTTTCTGCCAGCATAAAATTATACAAATATTAAACCTATTCAGAAAACAGGGGCGTATATAAGGGGGGGGCGAGGGGGCCGAGGCCCCCCCCCCCCGAAATTTCAACTACGTGTACTGAAATGAGTTTAAACCCTGTTTTTAGGGTCAAATTTCAAAACATTTGCAAAAATTTGGGGGGGGGGGCAGCTAGCTGTACTAAAATGAGTTTAAACCCTGCTTATTAGGGTCATATTACAAAACATTTACAAAAAATTTGGAGGGGGCCCAGCCCCCCACCCCAAAATATCGACTAGGTGTACTAAAATGAGTTTAAACCATTTTTAGGGTAAAATTTCAAAACATTGTCTGGGGAAGGACCCCCCTTTTGTGCTTGGAACTCTGTTATTAAAAATTTTTTCAACATTCTCTTTATCAAGATGCATATCATACCTGAAAATATTAGAAAACTACCTTGAATCTATTAAATATGTATGGGAGAGGGCTTAGGAATATTTTTGGGTCCTCTCCCCCAGAGCAAAATTCTAGTTTTTGGCTTTTAAAACCTAAATTTTTTGGGGGGTATTTTGGGCCCCTCCCAAAATAAATTTCTATACTGTCAGAAAAAAGAAATGCAGCTTTCAAAGTTTGGAAAAATAATACTGATTACAGCAAGTGAATTATTATTATATTATTTTCCTGTTTAAATACTATATGCAATATGCATGTTTATGTTAATAGTAGAAGGAAACAATTTCTAAAACAGAAGTTCAATCAAGAATTTTTTATTACATACAATCAATTACATTGAAATGTTAACTTTCATATTCTTATAAATTGTAGCTCAATTAATATTTTAAGAGAGCTTAAGTAAACTAATTTGAGATTATATGAAATTTAAACAGTTAAAATGAGATAAGAAAGACATCAAAATATATTTCAATTTTAACACCTTTAAACACAGAATTTTAATTGTATAGTATACACTCTTATTAACCTTTAATTACCACATTATTAAATTTACTTAAAATGAAAATGATAAAATAACACCATTTGCAAGATGAATTCTTTATTTATCCAATAATTAATCATCCTTTAAGCAATAGAACCTATAAAAAAATTATAAATCTTAATTAACCATAAAAAAATATATCAACAAAATAATTATTGAAACCAGTCTGAGACTAACAAGAAAGTGGAATGCAAAGACATCAAAATATATTTCAATTGCATCAAATTTAAGAACTTACTAACATCTTAGTAAACACAGAATTTTAATTGTATAGTATACACTCTCTTATTAAACTTTAATTACCACATTTTTAAATTTACTTAAGATGAAAATGATAAAATTGAGTTTAAAACAATTTGCAAGATGAAACTAACTCCACAAATATTACACAGCATGATCATAAAATGGCATCTAATGAGATGAATCATCCTTTAAGCAATGGGACCTATAAAAAAATTATAAATCTTAATTAACCCTAAAAAAATGTATCAACAAAATAATTAAAACCAGTCTGAGATTAACAAGGAAGTGGAATGCACATCACAGTTTTCGAGAAAACAGCCTCACAACAAAAAAACCTCATGTAATTTATGGATGTACCCTAGTCGTCACATATAAAGACTCATTAAGTTGATAATAGATAACTCAATAACTAAAATTTCATCTTGCAATAATCAAAAAAGTTTCAAAACGTGCGATAAAAGCAAAAAATACTGAGAAAACACTACTTTCGGTTATTTTAAGTTTGGGAAATTCAAGATTCAATGGCTAGAAAAAAGAAATTATCAAGGAGGATTTAGGAATTTCCAGGGGAGGGATGTGGGGCATTTTTAAATGTATATGATTAATAAATGTAGCAAGCCATGTACATCGACCAAGTAATTGACTTAACAATACATGTATTAAATTTAGCCAGGCGCAAGAGCCAAGTATTTCAATAAATCACCGAAAAAATAAAACAACAAAATAAAAAAATTGAAACATCTCAACAGTGTTGCTTTTAACAATATTAATAATTTTGTAATTTGTAAAATGTTGTTGATGAAGTAAGATTGGCGAGACATACACAGACTTGGATAATATAGACGCACAA
The DNA here is from genome assembly GCA_963680715.1 of Tetragnatha montana. Lineage (NCBI taxonomy): Eukaryota > Metazoa > Arthropoda > Arachnida > Araneae > Tetragnathidae > Tetragnatha > Tetragnatha montana. The sequence goes on along the minus strand of OY796681.1, from coordinate 54,124,400 downwards.
CTTGGGAGTCTTGCAGAAGTTTTGGCACAGCTGGAATAAGAGTCCTCCATTTCGCGACTCGAGTTGCAGTCGCCAACTCTACATTATATCTAATCGTGATATACTGCCAACTTGGCGACCACAAAGCGAGTCGCCAAATAGAGGACTCTTATTCCAGATGTGCCGAAGTTTTTTAAAATAACTTGAACTTTTGATTAACATGGTCCCTGAGGTTTTGATAAATATAAATTCTTTTTACCGTGAAGTTAAAGAATCATCATCAACATACAGTTTTGGTGAACAATGTGACTGTTTTATTTTAAGTCAAAATTTTCAAAGTTTTATCCAAGCCCAGGTATGTGCCAGGCTAATTGAAAAATAGTGATTTAAGTTTTATAATACAATGTGTGTATAGGAGTAAAAAAATACCATAAATTTACTCACTTTTATAAAGCCAAGTGCAGACAAGACATCTTTCGACTAATAGGGCAGGAATCAATTGAATGGGTTACTTTCACACCACGCTGCATAGCTTGATAATTATTCCCTTCTAGCATGATGCAGCTCCATACTATCTGCAAAAAAAGTTTACTCAACATTAGAATAGCACAAAAATATGTAAAATTTTAACTCAACTAGGTGTTTATATTAGTAAGTGAGAATGAAGTCTGATTGGCGAGACATGTGCAGACTTGGATAATGTAGTTGCACAACTTTGGAGTCTTGCAGAATTTTTTTATATAACTTAAACTTTTGATTAACAAGGTCCCTGAAGTTTTGATGAATATATATTCTTCTTACAGTTACGTTAAAGAATCATCATCCTACAGTTTTACCGAACAATGTGACTATCAATGTGTAATATCATAATAGCAACAAAACATGTATAACAATTCTTAGTTTTAACTCAACTATGTGTTTATATTTGTATTCTAGAATTTGAAGATGAACATTACACTCAAAACACTACAAGGAATTAAATAAAACCAACAAATTAAGTCAGAAAAGAAGTTTATCAAATCTTACTAGACACAAAAATGTTTAATCAACAAATATAAAGTAATACAAAACTTTGTGTTCACCATAGAAACCAAGGGTGTTTGAAATATATCCCCCCGAAAGTCAAAATTTATGACAAGCATGAAATAGGAATTGAGGTTGTATAATACCTATGTGTATAGGAATGAAAATAAACATAACCACTTACTTTCATATCAACTACAGCATTGTTGTAAACAAGGGGAACATCTCATGAATTTTCTTTTACCACCAGAATATTAACTTTCAGAATGATGTAGATTCCATATATCTGCAGTGAAAGTTTACTTAACATTAGAATAGCACAAAAACATGTAAAACTTTAACTCAACTGAACGTGTTTACATTTGTGTGTGAGAATTCGAAGACAAGCACTAAGCAGTAGATTGTTTTGGTATCACTCAAACACTACACAAGGAAATAAAATTAACCAATTGAGTCTAAAAAGAAGTTCCTTAACTCCACTACAGACAAAAAACTTAACATAAACAGTAATATGAAACTTGTTCGCCATAGAAAGTTTATGACTGTAAGTAATGAATAACTCAGAAACAAGCAAACGTATCTTATCAAAATGACAAAATCTAACAAAAAATAAAGGCAAAAAATATTAAAAGTTGTTATATTTTCAAACCACGCGCATTTAAAACTTATAGCTAACTCGTAATCAATTTTGTACTTGTTTACAAAAGTTCGAACATCGAAAGTTTACAATCGTAATATAGAATCTAAGACAAGTATTAAGCATCTATAAATCAAAACTAATCAAAATAGAAGTAAAAAGGACAAAGATCATGTGAATTTTAACAAATATTATTAAAATTTACTTACTTTTAATTGTGATCCGTACGACAGCAGCCATTTTTTAACTTGCGAAACAGGGAGTTACGCCAGGAAATCGAGGCGTAAGTTTGCTTGCGGTTCTTCCTATTTGCCTTCGATCTTTCGGAAGGAGAAAAAGCCCTGAGACTAGGCATTTGAAGAAGAGGCGGGATCGTGACGTCATTTTGACGTCACGCTGCGTGCGTTCAATCTTTCGCAAGCCCCGAGACTAGGGCCCCAGGTCTGTATTACAAAGACAGGTAACGAAAGTTTTGATTGCTTTATCATAGGAATAAGTCATTATATATACTGTCCTTTCCTTAAATGATTGTATGTTCCCTGAAGGGGTCGCTTTACTGATGTTCTACCGTGCATTAAAATTTGCTATCAAAGTTCTTTAGTTATTATGTTCTCAATTTTATGAAATATCCTCGAAAAGATCATTAAATTTTCATATTTTGTTATACACGCTGATGTAACAGAAGTGTTACATGAAACTATAATCTTCAGCAATTAATTGGGATAATATCATAAATTGTCAAAAAGCAATTTAAAAAAAAATCTGTCTTAATTTAAAAAATGAAACTTAAAATTTCAGATTCATTTAATAAACATTTATTGATGGTACACACTAAATTTTAATCATCTTTTCACCATAGCACCTTCTAAATCATCTTAAAAAGCTCATTTTTCTCTCTTTTAACACATACTTAAATTTTTTTATATAAATATTTTTCAAAAGAATTCTACAAAAATAAAATGAAAAGGATGACAGTTTTGTTACATTAGATATTAATTACACAAAGAAAGAAAAACTGCAGCAATACTTAAAAAAATCAAAAATTGTCCAAATTTAAAAAGATTGAATTTGGGGTGTTTTTGCCAAATCTCATTAGAATGGCCTACTAATAATTAAGCATCAAAATCTTGACCCAAGTAAGTAAGTTGAGTTGTTGAGTAAGTTTTTAAAATGTTTGCATCCCTTGAATCTTTAAAAAAATTATATATTAATGAGAAGAAAAATAGCGCCATCTATCAATACAGGCAATAGTTAAATAAAACTACTTAAAATTAAAATACTAGTTATATCATTTCGAAATTCCCTGATAATCTGGCAGGTTTTTCCCTGATATTTCATAAATATACTGGTTGGTCATAAAATAACGTCTCTACTTCAAAATTCTCTACAGACGAATAGCGTATATCATGAAAAGTTGAGTTAAGGCTTACTAATGGACTCTAACCGCCTATCTGGTTCGAGACTTCACACGGAACCAACACGTTACCTACTGAGCTTGCAATTGGTTACCACAGACGACATTAGTCAAAACGTCACTTGCTTGTTTGGAAACGTAGATTCCATCCGTGATTGGTTCCGTACGGATTGGTACGGATTTACCTCCAATCACGGAACCAATCACGGATAGAATCAATGTTTCCAAACAAGCAAGTGACGTCACACTAATGTCGTCTATTGCAAGCTCAGTAGGTCACGTGTTGGTTCCGTGTGACGTCAGACGGTTAGAGTCCATTGGTTACCACAGGTACTACACTAGTAGATTACTAGTGTAGTTGTGTAGTACCTGTGGTAACCAATTGCAAGCTCAGTAGGTTACGTGTTGGTTCCGTGTGACGTCAGACGGTTAGAGTCCATTGGTTACCACAGGAACTACACTACTACACTAGTAGATTACTAGTGTAGTACCTGTGGTAACCAATTGCAAGCTCAGTAGGTCACGTGTTGGTTCCGTGTGAAGTCTCGAACCAGATAGGCGGTTAGAGTCCATTGGTTACCACAAATACTACACTAGTAGTGTTGCGGATCGAACTCTTAACTCTATGATTTTAGCTGAATTGCTAGCTTTAATTTTAATAGGTTTGATTATTTAAGTTAACTATATCCTTAACTTTTAATTCTAATATATATAAGCTGATGTTTGTTCTGCCAGGATGATTCTGTAACTTGTGATTATGATTAGGATTCTGTGATTTGATTTGTCAGTACGCATTTGTTAGAATTTTATTTAACTTAATTTTACCACTTTGGCTATGTGGGTAATTACTTGTTATATTTTCCGATAGAAGGCAGCAGCGAGCAGCAAAAAATCGATCGACCTTCACGATTAACAACCGAGTGATCGTTTTATCATCGTGTTAAAGTTTCTGAAACGATCCGTTAAAAGAGCACTCGGTGGTCTTCGGGCCTTTATACCTCCAAAGTGGGTTGAGTTGCTCTGCTGACCTTCCTCCCAAGTCTTCGGACAGTTCTACAGTGGCCGCAGCCACCAGCGTAAAGATAGCCAAGAAAATGAGGCCGCCTAAGGCGGCCCGAGTCGATTGATGTTTGAAGCCCTCCGGGCTAGGTACCTCATCGATATGTCCCCCCCCCCCTCATGATGAACGATCCGTTAAAACCTACAATTCCGAGTGTGACGTCTGAGTCAATTTCCTTAGCAGAGTTTATTGCGCATGCTTGTGGACTTGATGTTTGCTGTATTTTAAAAAAAAATATTAAAATAATAACTGGGGATAGAACCCACGAACTGCCGCATGCTACGCAAGTATCTTACCACTGCTCCAGCGGGCACTCAGAAACTTCAAAACTTATTATAACATGCACATTATTATGATACACCTTCATACGTCACACTCGGAATTGTGGGTTTTAACGGATTGTGTTTCTGAATACGGCCCTTATTTAAGTCATATCGAGAAGTGTAGTCATGTGACATAAGGGCAAAGTTTTCTGCGTTTGAATTCGATTGCATGGTTCACGTCTTTTTACAAGCTCTATGGTTTCGCTTATGTGAACTGTAGAAACGCATATTATTATCTCGATATACTATGAAAGCGCTTTCCCTAAAACTAGGAAAAAAGTGGATTGGAGTTTTTGAAGAAATATTTCCACAACGGCGCAACCATTGTATGAATTTAATAATGAAGAATGTTAAATTTGTGAAAACCAAATTGCAAAATAGAACATGCTACTCAACAGATACACAATTTTATTCAACAAATTTTTACATCTATTTACAATATGCGATCGCATTTTATGACCCCGTGATCTTTTTGTGGAAATGGCACTTTAGTCTTTTTTTTACCACATGGAGCGTTATAGTTTCTTTTCATACCCCGTTCACACTGCCCGAATAAAGGACCCTTTATTTTCCGCTCCGCCCCCTCTATCGGCATAGAACCACCCTTTAGTGGAGCCAAAAGCGTCCGATCCTAAAGGTGGTCGAAAATCACCCCATCCACTCCAAAGGACCCTTTACGCAACAAAGATGGCGTCGAGATTCGAATCTATGCTGATTGTTTTTACATTCTTGCGGTACTTTAAATAGTTCCACAAACACTAGAACAGCTACTTATTATCAAAAGAGTCTTCTGCCATTATTTTATTGTGAAAGTAATAGAAATCGAAAGTATAATGTATAATTATTTGCGAGTGCTTGTGCTGCCATCTGTCGCGCGCACCAATAAATAATTATGTTGTTGTTGCAAATCTCCTTTGTTTAGCAACGCTAAACCAGGTCCATGAATTCCATCACTCTCAAAAAGTCTAAAACCAAAATTGGATCCGTCAACAGATCCAGCCTGGACGCGTATTCCCAAAAGTGCCCCCGAGTTAGGGCCGCTTGGCGATGTGCGGGAGGAGAGTGGTCGGAGTGTGTTTGTAAACAAATCTAGTAAGTGTGGACTCATGTGGCTCCACCTATCTATAATAATGGCTAATTTTTCTTATGTAGTGCTTGAATTCTGTCAAAGGAAAGGATTAAAATCACAAAGTTTCTATTTAAAGAGTATTAATTAAATTATTAAATGATGCCAATTTACTAGTTTTTTCACAAATAAATAAGAGATAATATAAAATGAAAACATAAAGATTCTTTATTGTATAAGCTTATAATACAATTTCATAGTATTTTTCAGTATAACAATGACTTGCTTATAACAATATTCTTTCAGGGTTCAGGGTCCTCACACTCACAGTATTTAATTACAAACAACTTTCACTACATTTTTAGGGCTGTGCTTTAGAATTTAAAATAAATTTTATTGAACAAATATTTAACTTTATTATTTGGTATTTATGTACTAAGCTCATTGACCATACTGCAAATTAGTAAAATCAGACACCAAGTATTTGGGAAAAGGTTTTAATGTAGTAACTACCAAATTTAAATTTATAAATTAAGCTTATGAACTTTACGCCATTCATTCATTCCTTAAATTATAAATATGACTTAAAAATAAAGAAAGGAAAGAAAACAAAAATTAACAAAACCAACTCAAAATTTAAACTATTGTTTTTTAAAATATTTAACAAGTATTAGAACTAAATAATTATAATATGTAATGTTTGTTTAGTAAAAACATTATAATGATTTAGTACTAAATTAATTAAAAACTAAAATTAAATTAATTGAATGATTGTTTATAAAGTTCTGCAAAGTCCATTTGAACAATTACTTGCTAAAGAGCAAAACGTAGCACTATGTACACACAAGTCTGTTTGAACAAATTATTGACTGTATCATAAATTTCTTTTTACGCAATATGAGCAAAATTACCAGAAAATTTTTAACCGCTCTTCAACGTGGACATTATAAAAATGAATAAATTATAAACTAATATTATAAGTATTATAACTATATTTAGAAGTTATATATCAAGAGGAACACTTTTAAACTAACTCAAACCTGCGTAATGAAAATCGGTGGACAGATTATTTGTTTACGCTTCCCGCTTTCTGAGCTCTACGGATTTGCGCCAAAGTTTCCCAGAATGGCGAGTTATTCCCATAGGTTATTCCCCTCTCCTCCGGCGCATCGCCAAGCGGTCCTAACTCGGGGGCACTTTTGGGAATACGCAGCCTGGACAGTCCCAGGCAATCCAGAATATGGTCAGGAGTGGCCTGATGGTCGGCACACTTCACACAGGCTGGAAAAACCTTTTTTCCGTTGGAATACGACATTGATCTTAGGTGTCCACTGATAAGCCTGGTGATGGTCGTCTGGTCTCGCCTACCACACTTGAGTAATAATGCACCTCCTGGGCACTTTCCCTGGTACCAATGGTGAACAGGTGGGATGTTCCAGGAGGACTTTGAATCTCTTTTAGCTCTTGAGAACAGCTCCAAATAAGTTAGAGAATCGGGTGTGTCCAACGGCTCACCAGTACCCTCTTTAGCCAGAACATCTGCTGTCTCGTTCCCGTGTATATCAACGTGGGATGGTATCCACTGGAAGTGCACCTCACGAAATGATGAAAGATGCTTCAGTTTGTTAATAATTGACATACCAGTACCATCACCCACTTTATGCCAATTAGAAAGGTGCTGAATGGAACTTCGGCTATCAGACAGAATCCAAACTGCAGACGAGCCGGGGGAAGACAGGATTGAACCGAGCCCTACATCAATGGCAATTAGCTCGCTTCTAAAAACTGAACACCAGTCTGGATTTCTCCTACTTAATTTTGTTGTACATCCTTGGGATAAAATATAAATTCCACTACCAGAGCAATTACGTTCATCCTTACTACCGTCTGTATACATTATAATAGAGTCATCAGGGATGTTGTTTATCACTTCAAGGGCCAATTGTTTCAAATAAGCCGGGGCATCTGACTTCTTGCTCACCTGGGAAGGAAGATCCGTGTGGAAGTAGACTCCGTTTAAATCTATGGAGGGATCAATGCTCTGTTTTAAGCCATTCTGTATGACATTTTTGGAAATCAAGTTGTTTGAGTCAGCCAAGCTTAAAGGGCTACTTTTCTTTAATCTTTTATTGTTGGTCCACCCCATCAGGAACTCAGAAGTTCGATTTTGAGTCCCATAGCTGGTGAGCTTTGAGAAATATTTCACCAGATTAGTTTTTCTCCTGAGACTGAGAGGTTGCAGATCGGCTTCATATAGTACTATTTCTTTTGGGCAACTATTTCTGAGTCCTGTTATTATACGGGCCGCACTCAGCTGTACCCGTTCGAGTTTTTGTAGATTAGTGTTTGAAGCACAGCTGTAAACTGGAAAGCCGTATTCCAGAATAAGCCTTATTAGGGTCATGTAAGTAGTTCTGAGGGTTTTAGAGTCAGCACCCCAGTCGCGCCCTGAGATATATTTTAAGATCGTTAAGCGTTTTTTGCTTTTTTGTATGATGTGATCGATATGTCTATTGCAGGTAATTTCGCTATCCAGTACGAAGCCCAAGTATTTCGGGTGCTTTTCCACCACAAGTGGATGAGCATCCATATAGATTTTAGGCTGATAGTTAAAGAGTCTCCTATTTGTTGTGAAGAAACCAACTGTAGACTTGGAAGGGTTAAAACACAATTTGTGACCTTCTGCAAAATTCCACACATCATTGAGTGCAGAGTTGATGCGACGTTCTAGATTCTTGATGTCAGGGCCAGAGTCCCACAGCACAATATCGTCTGCAAATTAATTATACACTTGATAATACAAAATGTTTCTGGCCCTAGATGTCTATTACTTTCATGATATTTTAAAGAATGAAAACGTTTTTTTAATAATGAGTAGCTGTTCTAGAATTTTTGGAACTATTTAACCGACGATAAAAAGTGTAAAAGCGAATCGAATCTCGGTCATTTGGACTCTAGCCAGAGGCAGTGCGAACGGGGTTATAACACATTCATTTCATACTCAACAGTCTCAAACTTATCACACACAAAACGAAAGGGGTATCACGCCGCGCAAGTCATTATTATTCGTTGACTGCGATTCCCCCTCGCGCTGCGGGCTCTTTTGCAAGGCAGGCTCAAGTAGAAGTTGTAGTTTGTTTTGTACCATTTCTGGGCACACTGTAAAAGAGAAAACAAATGATTATTGCAGGGTTTGAATTTGATAAAGTTTACGAACAGAAAAAAAATCATCCTGTTCTGGGTTGTGGTTACATATATTTTCCGGTATGTGCACTTGACTTGATCTCAAGGATCCGCTTATACACCAGTAAGACAGACACAACAGAATTTTTACTGACACAAAGAATGAAATTACACCCAGGGGCGAGGTCAGAATCGAACTGACGGCGGAGCAGTTTGCAGACTGCTGGCGTGAAGGGCAGTGAGCATACCTAACCGGCCATCCGTCCCCCAAGCCCGGGACCCAAAGCTTTTCATATTGAGTACTAAGACGGATATCATTTTGAATACTTTGTAAATTAATTCGCTCACATAAAGGTCCAAAAATGAGTAAATTTACAGTTTTCTAGGGGCATATTTCAATCCATTCGTTTAGCTATACACGAACCGTCTTAACGTACCAATGACGACACATAAAGCTGGTTCTACATGGAGCCTTTTTTGCCGGATGACGGGCCGCGATCCGTCTTGGCGCGATGGTTGGCGACAAGAAAAATCCCTATTTTTGAGGCAGAAAACGGATCAACCAAACCAGGTGGTCACGTGAGCGCGCGGACCAATGGCTAGGCGTGATACGCCCGACATCGCGGGCCGAGAAAAAGTGCAGGCAGCTCGCACTTTTTCTCGGGCCGTCAAAAACGGAGGGGGTCACGTGATAGAAATTCACCAATCTCCGAAACACCGAAGAGAACATCGTATTCGTATCGTATGCAATGGTGTTTTGTTTACAAAAGTAAACTAAGCTTAATTTTACGAAAAAAGCTTCATCTGTTGATTTTTACTAAAAATAATCAATGAAAAACAAGTTGAACACGTTCTGTCACCATTAAAATATAAAAGGTTTTGTAGAATTTGAAAAAAATAGTACTGAGAATCTATATGTTTTCCGTAGTATTGTATGTTTTTGCTTTTAGTTTTATGGTCATAGAAGTAAAATTTAAAGGATAATTTACTTTTAAAGCAAACTAAAGTACCATTTAAATACCCTACTTCAAGTTTATATATCAAAACTTACTTTAAACACTTTCCCTAAAAACTATATCTTGTACTTCCAAGTTCGATAGAAAAGCCTATATACTATAATTATTTACTCCACACATTTTTTATGTGCTGGGATGTTAGGCAGTGTTATGTTTTAAATAGATTGAAGTATTTGTTGTATGTTATTAATTTCAGAACCTGATAGTTATACCACATAGACATGAGACAATAATAAAAGAAATTAAATTGATTTTACATGTTTTCTTCCTCGATTAATTGAAAATTATGTTGCTCATAACATAAATTTTAGAAAATAAAAATTGGTCAGTAGTACTAGGCATATTTACGTATTCTCACAAAATACCCTGCAATAATGTCACATTCTCGCAAGTGTGATGTATGTGAAAGAATTTGCTTTTTTATGATTATGACTTGTTTTGGATACAGATTTAATTATTAATTTTACCCTAATATCAAGACCTGATTATCTGGGCCAGATTTAGAAAATTTTCCACATAGTAGGCACACTGCGTTGCAAGGAGTCCCCTTGATGTTTTTTTATAAAAACAAATTTCACAACACACAATAATTGGTAGGTATACTACTTATGTACTGTTGTAAAACCATTTATTTTAGGCTTTTATTTTCCAATTTCAATTTCTTCAAGAAATATGAAGTAAGTTTTGTTTTATGAGTTAAGATACTTTTGAGATTTAGGGTTATGTTTTGAATAGATTCAAGTATTTGTATGTTATTAATTTCAGAACCTGATAGTTATACCACGTAGATATGAGACAATAATAAAAGAAATTAAATTGATTTTACATATTTTTTCCTCGATTAATTGAAAATTATGTTGCTCATAACATAAATCTCAGAAAATAAAAATTGGTCAGTAGTACTAGGCATATTTACGTATTCTCACAAAATACCCTGCAATAATGTCACATTCTCGCAAGTGTGATGTAAGTGAAAGAATTTGCTTTTTTTATGATTATGACTATTGTTTTGGATACAGATTTAATTATTAATTTCATCCTAATATCAAGACCTGATTTAGAAAATTTTCCACATAGTAGGCACACTGCGTTGCAAGGAGTCCCCTTGATGTTTTTTTATAAAAACAAATTTCACAACACGCAATAATTGGTACTTATGTACTGTTGTAAAACCATTCATTTTAGACTTTTATTTTCCAATTTCAATTTCTTCAATAAATAAGAAGTAAGTTTTGTTTTATGCGTTAAGATACTTTTGAGATTTAGGGTTATGTTTTGAATAGATTCAAGTATTTGTATGTTATTAATTTTATAACCTGATAGTTATACCACATAGACATGAAACTATAATAAAAAAAATTAGATTGATTTTACATGTTTTCTTCCTCAATTAATTGAAAACTATTTTGCTCATAACATAAACCTCAGAAAATAAAAATTGGTCAGTAGTACTAGAAATATTTATGTATTCTCACAAAATACCCGCAGATGTATGTGAAACAATTTGCTTTTTTGTGATTATGAGTATTGTTTTGGATACAGATTTAATTATTAATTTTAAGATACTTTTAAGATTTAGGAAGGCCAGGTCTCGTAGGCGTAATGGTAAATCAAAGGAGAACGAACAATAATAAAAGACCAATCAAGGCTTACCCAGCTTGAGTTTGTACTACGCGTAGTTCATTAACGCCAAGACCATGGCCCTATAGCCTGGAAGATTAATCTTGTAATATAAAAGAAATTAACTTGCTTTACATATGTTTTCTTCAACTCAATGTCAATATGAAAATTTTATTTTGGTCATAAAAAATATCTTGCCCCACAGGAAGTGATGCCTGGGAGTCAAATTTGCTTATCGAATGAACGAGTATTGTTTTTGATGAAGATTTAATTATTAAAGTTAACAACATCAAAACCTGCTGAAATTTAAATACTTATACATGTACTACTTCCCTCTATTATTAAAAAAATTATTTTGCCTAGTGGAGTACAATTGTAAAGGGTGGTTAGTAAAATAAATTTTTAGAACAAATTATGGGAATTGTGCAATTAAACTCTGCTTTCTTTATATTTGGGTTTAGGTTGGTGCATTTTAACATAGTACCAATGAGTTATTTTTATCAAGTCAAGAAACAAGGTTCTCATTATGCCTTAATTTGTTATCAGCAGGTTCAGCGGTATGCTGAAAATTTAACTAGTTTATTGTATGATCATTACAATATTCAGCTTTACATTTTACTCATTAGATTTTATTAAAGACAAATTATCTTCAACACAAGAATTTATCAAAGATTAGTTTACTGACAGGAATCTTTTTACCATATATTTTTAAAAAGCATTTTTCAAGGGTAATTCATCAATCAATTTTTTCTTAGGACTAAAATATTAGCTCGAAAACTATTGTAAATTTCTGTACAAGAAATCCTAGAAAATACAGAAAAAGCTACACATAAATTAACCCCCCCCCTTGTTTTGTAGAAAATATTATTCTAGTGTATTTTTATTTTTAAAGTTAAAGATGATTTTCATGTTCAAGAGAGTAACCCGGAGTATTTTTATTTTTAAAGTTAAAGATGATTTTCATGTTCAAGAGAGTAACCTGGAATGTTTTATTTTAATTTAAAGCACTATCAATTGTTAGGACAAAATAAAAAAAATCCATACTTTTCATTCTGTAGTAAAATTGAATGTTAGAGCTTCCCATACATTTGAAGCAGCAAAAATATTTATTTTCCAAAATTTAAAAAGAATAATTTTTTACTGTCAATAGAGATAAATATTAATTTAAGCATATATGCATTTACAAGTACATCAAAATTTTAAAAAATTTCTAATTTTTATTATTTAAAATTAGTGACAGCTACTAATTTTTTAATACCCAAAAATATTTTACAGCCATATTCAGTCATCAGTGCTGCAGTACAACAAGGATAATTCAAACTGAAGGAGCCATCAAAATTGTTCCAATGAATTAAAAATTAATAGAAAAATGAAGGCATTTAAAAGCATGTGTTAAGAAATAGTAATGAATCAATTTTGTATTTGGGATCGAAAAGTTAGTTAAGAAAAAAGAGAAATCTTTGAACTATCCTCAACTTTTAAATGAAGATCCTTTCCTTGATCTATCAAAGTTGCACTGTGTGCACAAATGAAACAAACTAAAAAATTTTTACTAAGAAAACAATATTTTATTTGTTCAGAAAAAGTTAAAGAAAACTTGAAATAAAAAAATCATTCGACACAAGTCCATATATAAAAAATAATCCTTTAATTGTTACCAAAAATAATTTAGAGGCTGTATATTACATAAACTAAACAAAATTACAGTTTTTCATTCTTTTATAGTCTATTAATTAGGTATACCAATTTGAAGGCAGAATGTAATAAACAAATTACTAAATGTAATGCAAACACAAAAATATATATTAAACAATAAATTTTAAAAGGGTTCCATCTTCAATTATTTATATTCCAATGATAAAACTGGTCTTTACTCAAAAACCTAAGGAAAAATATTAAATACACACTTTAAATTACATGTAAATTCAATTAGAGGAAAAACACAAAAAATATTGAATATATTAAGTACATTAGTAATCAAACTCACTATGCTTCATACAGTTCAGTTCTAGAGATCAGAGATTAACAGCCATATTCATAGCCATCAGCGTCGGTGTTAACTAGTTGCTAAAGAAAGAAAAATTAGCTTTTCGCGGAATCTGATTGGTGGAATCCAAGGAATTAACACCGACGCTGATGGTTGAGAATATGGCTGTAAGAGTTTAACAATATCTTAATTACATATTAACTCCATTTTCTGGAATTAATGGTCGTGTCGATTTGAAATTTTCTCCAAATGTTTCGCCCTCTTCTTCGGAAGGAATCCTCAGTGGAAACACAAAGGGAAACATTAGGAGAAAAATTCCAATCGACATGACTATCAATCCTGGAAAATGAAATTAGTATGCAATTTTCAGCGCGGAAGTTCTTGTTATTTTATAATCTTAATTGATTGTTAGATAATTAATAAACTAAAACTTTATCATACTTTGTTCATTATAAACTAATTTCAATTACATGCAATTTTTGTAACACAAGATATACCGACAATGATAAAATTGAAAGTAATATCAATAACTCATTACAAATTACAATAAAACCTAAAAAATAAAAAACTATCCCAACTGAATTATTTAAAAATTTGGACAGTTTGTAATGTAACCCTCAGATATGGTGCATACCATTTCAGAGGTGGTGTGTAGCACCTTGGACATCAAATACCGAGTACTACCGTGAGGTTGGCAAGTGTAACCTCAAAAATTCTGCGTACCACCTACTTGGGAATGGTGTGAAACATCTCAAGGGTGTTATGTAGTAGTTCGGGGAAGAGGGTGTACGACCTTCAGGATGGCTTGCAACTGAGAGTGGTTTGTACCACCTGGGGAACTGCATGTAATACCTCATTGGGGGGTGTACCACCTCAGGACTTGCGGTAAAATGCTTTATAAAAATCCCAAGGTATTACACACCACCCTTTTGAAGTTATACCCAAACCCCGAGAGGTTTCACACCACCCTCATAAAGTTTCCCAAGAGAAGTTTGAAATGGTACTTTCCATTGGATACCCGAGAAATTTAGTTTTATAACCATTAATATAAATAATTAATTTTTACTCGATTGCATTTTTGAAAAAGTGAACCCCCACTTGAACTACCCAAAAGCCACCAGTCATTTGGTGACACACAGGGCCACCGAGAGCCAAGTCGGGCCCCGGGTAAAAGGTTGAGAAGCGGGCCCCCAATGACATATTCTCATTTCGAAGTAGGGGGTGAAATTTTCTGATGTACCTCCACCCATGCATTCATACGCTTAATGTAATTTTTAGAATATTTCTAGGCAAGATCTGAATTACACTCAACTTAAAAATATCGTTTTCTTGATAATATGATGAGTAACAAGTAATAAAGGGGGTCTCGGGGTTTTCCCCCAGAAAATTTTTGAAAATATGCCCCTAGAAAACTGGGAATTTACTAATTTTTGGACCTTTATGTGAACAAATTAATTTCTAAAATATTCAAAATGATATCTGTCTTAGTACTCAATATGAAAAGCTTTGGGTACCGGGCCCCGGGGTATCATACCCCCTCGCCCCCCTCTCTCGTCAGGCCTGGTGACACACATAGAAGCAGTGGCGAAGCAAAGTAAAAAATTTAATGGAGGGGGATAGGAGTAGTTTAGTGGTTTTCTATGATCAAAAATTTTTCTGAGTTTCCAGGAGGATACGCCCTAACATTTTCAAAGTAAAAGAACCTGTGAATAAATAGTTATAAAAATTTCAAAGGGTTGTTGAACCCTATACTCATTCTCTACATACTGCTATACTTACATGCATAAAAAGCTTTTTATCTTTTAAAAAAAATTGGGAAGAAATGTAGAAATCATTCTCGAAATTCTTTTTCCAATATCTTGACTCGACACCGTTAGTAAGAACCTGTTGAATAGAATAAACAGAAATATAAAAGGAATTAAGCAACAGTACCAGTGTTGTTACTAAAAAAATCAGATGGCGATATTGGCAATTTTTATGTATGGGGAGAATTTTACTTATTTCAACTGCACTATGTTACAACAGGTTGATGTGAGGTGACGACAGACTTTCTGGCTATCTAATAGGTGAAAAAGACAGAGCAAGCAAGAGTCATCTCTGACTTGTCAATTAGGTAGCTAGAAAGTGTGGAGTCTTCTTACATCAACCCGTGACCCGTCACTGACAAGAAACATAATCTAGTATAATTCATAATAAATTTTTAGTTTTGGGAATGAGTACTACAACCCCAACACCCACTGGCTACACCACCAGTAAATAATGTGTTACCACAACCATACCGGGAAATTTGGTGTTTTTGCTTGACTTTGGTAAACATAAATTAGCATCTAATTCTAAAGTATTGTGCAAAGCAAGCACACGCACTATAAGTTGTGCTGTAAGAAACAGTCTCACAAAATAATACCGAGCAAAAAAAACTGTAATGTACAGAAACTTAGAAGAACGGGTAACAAATATTGACCTTTCGTTTTCGAAAGGTATGGAGCGGAATCTTATCCCGGATAAAGTTGAAAATGTTTTTATTTCTTTTTCATGTATTGCTAGGGGTTCACATACTTCGAATGACCTGCCACTGTGAGTGGCAAATAATATCCCCATATAAATAAAATTTAAGATTTGCAATTAAAAAGGTGAAAAAAGCTTGGATGCTATAAGAATAGAAATTTACTGCACTTAGCCAGTCATCTCATTCAGGATAAATATCTTCTTCAGTTTCAGACTACATAAGATAATATTCTAAACTTCTGTGGAAGAGAAAAATAATTGAAATGCTAAACAATTGTACAGAAATCATATTAATTGAATCACAAACTAAGAAGAATATTAGTAACAGACATTCAATAGCGAAATACAATACAATTAAATAACAATGTCTTTACATACCTAGCAGGTTCAATTTTAATTATTATGAATAAATATTTGTATTTCGCTAATAGCACCTAAAAGTAAATGTTAAACTTTAAATAACTTAGTCATTTAAGCAACAACTTCTAGAGATCTACAGGGGCTATAATAGGATTTTTTAAGTAAGGTAAAAATGCTTTTTTCTATACTTTAAACATGCATATTCTGGATGGGCAAGAAGCGATTCCTAAAATAATGTAAAACATGTAACGGTAATTATTCTAGTTAAGTGGTAGAGCAACGCCCCTTCTAAAATATGCGAGAGTATTGGGTAAAAGCGACTAAAAGGCAACCTATTTCTTTTTAGCGCCAAGCTTGGTCAGGTATATCCTGGTATGAAATCACTGTCTCTAACAGGAGTAACAAACTGTTATAAACCATCATACCGCCTGGACAAAAAGTTTCAACAACTGCCTGAATCGGGATATCAACCATTAGATCAATCTCATACCTAATATAATTAAAAACATTGTCTATACAACCAGTTCTGATTCTGAGGGGACATAGGGAGGCGTCGTCACAAAATATTTTTTAGACAGTCCCCGAAATATTTTAGCCATCATCTTAAACTGCTATATACACCGAGTAAATTCAATTTCAAATCAAATAAATAAATAATTAGTTTTCGGTACAGCTTTAGAGACTTCAGCCGCCTTTTTTACCCACAGCCTCAATTATAACAACCAAATCTCTCAAAATGGAATTAAACGGGCTGTCTCAACTGGTAAACGGACTGGAAACGATAAAAGGAAGAGAGATTGGAATATAGCAACTTGGAATGTGAGAACTATGAAGAAACCAGGAAGAATGAATGAAATAGCGAATGAAATGTTGAAATATAACATAGAATTAATTGCCTTGCAAGAAATTAGATGGAATGGGCAAGGGAGAATTGATAAACCTGATTATACTATGATTTATAGTGGAGCAGAGGGAAACCACTCTCAGTACGGAACAGGATTTATGATCTCAAAGAAAACACGAAGAAGTTTAATTGAATATGCAGCAATTGATGAAAGAATATGTAAACTTAGATTAAAAGGAAGGTTTAGAAACATAACTGTTATATCTGTACATGCTCCGACTGAAGATAAAGATGAAAATTTAAAAGAGGATTTTTATAGAAATTTGGAAAATACACTTAATGAAGCACCAAAATATGATATGAGGATAATCTTGGGTGACTTTAATGCAAAGATTGGGAAGGAATCGTACTTAAGAGATGTAGCAGGAATTTATACTATACATGATGAAACAAGTGAAAATGGTAACATGTTGGGGCAGTTTGCTGCTCGGAATAGGTTGCATATTAAAAGTACAATGTTTCCGCACAAAAAAATACATTTGGGTACTTGGCGAATACCTGGCACAGATGAAACAAATCAAATTGATCATGTTTTGACTACAATAAGACACTCAACATCGATAATCGATGTGAAAACGTGCAGAGGACCTAATTGTGACTCTGATCACTATTTAGTTAAAACAAAAATTCGAGAACGACTTACTAATATCAAGAAAGAACTTAACAAGAAAAAGCAATGGAATGTTGATAATATTGTAAACAACCACAATATAAGGAAAGAATATCAGGATGAATTAAAAAGGAGATTTGAACAAGACAGTGATATTGAGGAGCAAATGGATATTAACAATCACTGGTGCAAAGTTAAAACACTATTCATTGAAACCGCTGAGTTAAAAATAGGTGAAAGAACAAAAATAAAATATAAGGAATGGTTTGATGAAGAATGCGTGAATGCTATTAAAGTCAAAAATGTTGCTAGAAAAGCAATGATACAAAGAGAAACAAGAAGTAACTATGAGAGGTATAGAGAGAAACGTAGGGTTGCAAATAAAATCTGCAGGAAAAAGAAGAAAGACTGGTTAAAAGAACAAATACTAGAAATTGATTCATTACAAAGACAAAATGAAAGAAGAAAACTATATAAAGCAATGAGTTTTCAAACCAAAACATTTCAACCAAAAATTAATGGCTGTAGAAGTCAAGATGGTAAATTATTAGGTGAGGAAAATCTAGTAATGGAAAGGTGGACAGATTATTTTAAAGGTTTATTAACAGAAAATGAGAGTGAAGAGCTAGAAGATGAGTTAAATTATGGGGAAGATCAAGAAACAGTTGAGGAAGATCTTACACCAACTATAGAAGAAATTGAGAATTGTATCAAGAGAATGAAAAGCAATAAAGCCTCAGGAACAGATAACATCAATGCTGAATTAATAAAATATGGGGGAAACACAGCAGTTAAAGTAATATCTGAATTAATAAATAAAATATGGGCAACAGAAATAATGCCAAATGAGTGGAATGTAGGAATTATTTGCCCTATATACAAAAAAGGTGATAAGTTTGATTGTAAAAATTACAGAGGGATAACTTTACTAAACACAACATACAAAATATTCTCAAGTCTGTTAGCAGACAAAGTAAAGAAATATTCTGAAAAATTTCTGGGAGAATATCAATGTGGATTTAGACAAAACAGAGGAACTGTAGATCAGCTTTTTGTGGTCAGACAGATTATGGAAAAGTTTTATGAATATGATATTGATTTATATATGCTTTTTATAGATTTCAAGCAAGCATTTGACAGCATAAATAGAAAACAATTGTATAAAGCAATGCACAGATTTGGTATACCAGCAAAAATAATAAAACTTACAGTAATGACAATGAAAAGCACTATGGCCAGTATAAATATAGGTGGAAAAACTGGAGATACATTTAGGTTTAACAAAGGTGTTAAGCAAGGTGATTCGTTATCAGCTGTGCTGTTCAATATTGCCTTGCATTCTGCAATCATGTCAATTGATCAACGAGGAAATATATTTACCAAGACGACACAAATCTGTGCTTATGCAGATGATATCCTAATTATTGCAAGAACAAAAAATAGACTAATACAAACTGTTAAGGAACTTATGAATTGTGCAAGTGAAATAGGTCTAGAGGTGAATGAAACCAAAACAAAATTCATGATTATGTCAACCTCTAAAGAGAGAAGACAGATACAGAACCTAAAAATAGATGATAAAATTTTCAAGGGCACCAACTCGTATACTTATCTTGGTAATGAAATAAACAATAAATGTGAAATCCATGAGAGTATAAACAAACAGATACAAAATGGAAATAAAGCAGTTTTTGCAAATAGTAGACTACTAAAAAGTAAATTATTATCTAGAAATTGTAAGGTGCAGATATATAAAACCCTAATAAGGCCAATCATAACATATGGTTCTGAAACCTGGGTGTTATCTAACAAAGATGAAATTATGTTAAGAACATTTGAAAATAGAATAATGAGAAGAATCTTTGGAGCCATATACGAAAATAACACATGGAGGAAAAGGTACAACTATGAAATAGAAAGGCTGATTAAAGGGAAAAATATTATAAGATACATTAAAGCTATGAGAATACAGTGGATTGGACATGTGGAAAGAATGAAGGAAACTGACATGTGCAAAAAAATTATGAGTGGAAAACTATATAGTAATAGGAAACGAGGAAGACCTAAACTAAGATGGCTGGACCAAGTTGAAGAAGACCTAAACAAAATGAAAATAAAAAATTGGAAAAGGAAATCAGGAGAGAGGGCAAGGTGGCGTTCTATAGTAGAGAAGGCCAAGGCCCACCAGGGGCTGTAGAGCCGTGCAGAGAGAGAGAGATGTGAACAAATTAATTTCTAAAATATTCAAAATGATATCTGTCTTAGTACTCAATATGAAAAGCTTTGGGTACCGGGCCCCGGGGTATCATACCCCCTCGCCCCCCTCTCTCGTCAGGCCTGGTGACACACATAGAAGCAGTGGCGAAGCAAAGTAAAAAATTTAATGGAGGGGGATAGGAGTAGTTTAGTGGTTTTCTATGATCAAAAATTTTTCTGAGTTTCCAGGAGGATACGCCCTAACATTTTCAAAGTAAAAGAACCTGTGAATAAATAGTTATAAAAATTTCAAAGGGTTGTTGAACCCTATACTCATTCTCTACATACTGCTATACTTACATGCATAAAAAGCTTTTTATCTTTTAAAAAAAATTGGGAAGAAATGTAGAAATCATTCTCGAAATTCTTTTTCCAATATCTTGACTCGACACCGTTAGTAAGAACCTGTTGAATAGAATAAACAGAAATATAAAAGGAATTAAGCAACAGTACCAGTGTTGTTACTAAAAAAATCAGATGGCGATATTGGCAATTTTTATGTATGGGGAGAATTTTACTTATTTCAACTGCACTATGTTACAACAGGTTGATGTGAGGTGACGACAGACTTTCTGGCTATCTAATAGGTGAAAAAGACAGAGCAAGCAAGAGTCATCTCTGACTTGTCAATTAGGTAGCTAGAAAGTGTGGAGTCTTCTTACATCAACCCGTGACCCGTCACTGACAAGAAACATAATCTAGTATAATTCATAATAAATTTTTAGTTTTGGGAATGAGTACTACAACCCCAACACCCACTGGCTACACCACCAGTAAATAATGTGTTACCACAACCATACCGGGAAATTTGGTGTTTTTGCTTGACTTTGGTAAACATAAATTAGCATCTAATTCTAAAGTATTGTGCAAAGCAAGCACACGCACTATAAGTTGTGCTGTAAGAAACAGTCTCACAAAATAATACCGAGCAAAAAAAACTGTAATGTACAGAAACTTAGAAGAACGGGTAACAAATATTGACCTTTCGTTTTCGAAAGGTATGGAGCGGAATCTTATCCCGGATAAAGTTGAAAATGTTTTTATTTCTTTTTCATGTATTGCTAGGGGTTCACATACTTCGAATGACCTGCCACTGTGAGTGGCAAATAATATCCCCATATAAATAAAATTTAAGATTTGCAATTAAAAAGGTGAAAAAAGCTTGGATGCTATAAGAATAGAAATTTACTGCACTTAGCCAGTCATCTCATTCAGGATAAATATCTTCTTCAGTTTCAGACTACATAAGATAATATTCTAAACTTCTGTGGAAGAGAAAAATAATTGAAATGCTAAACAATTGTACAGAAATCATATTAATTGAATCACAAACTAAGAAGAATATTAGTAACAGACATTCAATAGCGAAATACAATACAATTAAATAACAATGTCTTTACATACCTAGCAGGTTCAATTTTAATTATTATGAATAAATATTTGTATTTCGCTAATAGCACCTAAAAGTAAATGTTAAACTTTAAATAACTTAGTCATTTAAGCAACAACTTCTAGAGATCTACAGGGGCTATAATAGGATTTTTTAAGTAAGGTAAAAATGCTTTTTTCTATACTTTAAACATGCATATTCTGGATGGGCAAGAAGCGATTCCTAAAATAATGTAAAACATGTAACGGTAATTATTCTAGTTAAGTGGTAGAGCAACGCCCCTTCTAAAATATGCGAGAGTATTGGGTAAAAGCGACTAAAAGGCAACCTATTTCTTTTTAGCGCCAAGCTTGGTCAGGTATATCCTGGTATGAAATCACTGTCTCTAACAGGAGTAACAAACTGTTATAAACCATCATACCGCCTGGACAAAAAGTTTCAACAACTGCCTGAATCGGGATATCAACCATTAGATCAATCTCATACCTAATATAATTAAAAACATTGTCTATACAACCAGTTCTGATTCTGAGGGGACATAGGGAGGCGTCGTCACAAAATATTTTTTAGACAGTCCCCGAAATATTTTAGCCATCATCTTAAACTGCTATATACACCGAGTAAATTCAATTTCAAATCAAATAAATAAATAATTAGTTTTCGGTACAGCTTTAGAGACTTCAGCCGCCTTTTTTACCCACAGCCTCAATTATAACAACCAAATCTCTCAAAATGGAATTAAACGGGCTGTCTCAACTGGTAAACGGACTGGAAACGATAAAAGGAAGAGAGATTGGAATATAGCAACTTGGAATGTGAGAACTATGAAGAAACCAGGAAGAATGAATGAAATAGCGAATGAAATGTTGAAATATAACATAGAATTAATTGCCTTGCAAGAAATTAGATGGAATGGGCAAGGGAGAATTGATAAACCTGATTATACTATGATTTATAGTGGAGCAGAGGGAAACCACTCTCAGTACGGAACAGGATTTATGATCTCAAAGAAAACACGAAGAAGTTTAATTGAATATGCAGCAATTGATGAAAGAATATGTAAACTTAGATTAAAAGGAAGGTTTAGAAACATAACTGTTATATCTGTACATGCTCCGACTGAAGATAAAGATGAAAATTTAAAAGAGGATTTTTATAGAAATTTGGAAAATACACTTAATGAAGCACCAAAATATGATATGAGGATAATCTTGGGTGACTTTAATGCAAAGATTGGGAAGGAATCGTACTTAAGAGATGTAGCAGGAATTTATACTATACATGATGAAACAAGTGAAAATGGTAACATGTTGGGGCAGTTTGCTGCTCGGAATAGGTTGCATATTAAAAGTACAATGTTTCCGCACAAAAAAATACATTTAGATTTTTATTTTCGAGTTAAAAAATGTAATGAAAAAACATTCAAGGAAGTATAAAAAGTTATTTCTACTATAATTTTTAGTTAACTTTTTAAAATTAGGGGGCCCCCAAATTGTGGGGCCCCTAGGCCCGGGCCTAATGGTAAATCAGGCCCTGGTTAGAGATAGACAACACTCAATCGTGTTGCTGTGGGAGATGTGGTTACACATTACAGATGTGGTGACTGGAGGACTATTTCTAAAGCTGTTTCCAACGATATAATACAAAACAAGATAAATGTGATCACACGCGATATCAAGCTTTATTATCTGTTATTTTATAGCAGTGTCTCTTCTACAGGAAACAGAATCTGTTTCATAAAATGATGCAATTTCTTTTTTAGCATGAACATTAAGCTGTACATTGACTTGTAATCAGCGCTGAAATTGGAGGGGGACGCCGTCCCCCGAAGTATTTTTACCGTCCCCGTTCCCTAAAATATTTGTTTCCACGAAAAAAAATTATAAATTTAAGGGTAGATTTAAATACGAAAGAAAATTTATTTTTTCTGACCTAAATTCCCATTTGAATGAGTGTTCGGATTCGCCTATCAGCGTGCCAGCAGTTTCCTCGTATTCCGATTCGCAAATATATTCGTATTCGGATTTTTAGGGTCAAATTTCCAAAAACGTTCTGGGGAGGACCCCCAAGACCCCCTTCAAGTATTTTAATCTCTATTACTCACGATTTGCTGTGCAAAAAATGAGTAAAAACCCTGTTTTTAGAGTCTAATTTCGAAAAAAAATTAAAAAAAAACCCCACATTTTTATACCCCAAAAACATATCCTGGATCCGCCACTACTAACATAAAGATGAATAATGTTTTTTTTCTTTCCATCAATATTTGTAATGAATACTTAAATGTTACATAGTTTTAAGGTTATAAAAATTATAATAACTGCATTTATGCTTTTATTCTAGCATTTAAAAAATTTCCCATTAGCCCCCACTTTCCCCTAACTATGCAATTAAATGTAATCTATAATTTGATTATCAATTAAAGTAGGTACTACTAAAAATTAGTCATATTTTACCCTCCATCAATCATCTACTCTGTAAAAAGGTGAGGGTGAGTCCCCCCAAATATTTTTCTCCAATTTCAGCACTGCTTGTAATGCAAATTACATTACAGAAAACAACGCCAGTATTACGATTGAAATCAATCGCGAGAACAAGTACTTTGTTTGTTTTAAATAAGAAATCACTTTACAATCATTTTCAATTGAAATACACTTTAAACCAAGAGAAACGAAAATTGAACTTACGCCATGTTTGTAGTTTATTGTTGATGTTCTCTAATCTTCGCGGCTGCCGATGACGGAGAGCAAAACTTTTTTTGCTCCCGTTTTCACGGGCCGCGTTTGGTTGTTCAAAGGCGACCGCAGCGCCACCACTTTTTGCCAACCAAAGGGATTTTTCTGATGGCGGATCAAGCAAACGCGGGCCGTCATCCGCGAAAACGGGTTCATATAAAAGGGCCTTAACGAAGAACCGTCAAATGTCCCTAACACCATCCCTTCGAAAGCTTCACGAATTCGTGAAGGGTCTCGTTTATTCCCTCGTAAACGGAGCATCGTACACGATACCTCGGAAGGTGTCGTGAAGCAACTTCGAATAAAAAAATATGACGTGTTTTCATTAATATTTAGAAATATTATGATTTTATTTCAGGTTTTTAAAAGGAATCATACTTTTACTTAATTTTACATATCTTCTATGGAAATCTTTCAGTATATTGCTTAAGAATTTATTTCTATGCGTATGTGTACGAATTTACTCCTGCGAGAGAAATGAGTGATGCGGTTTGTTATTATTTTTCAATTTCAATGGCGGGGGGATGAGAATGAGATCCAGCATACATAGCACAGAGAAGAATTAATAGTTATTAGAAGAAGTTAATTTTGACATGGTCGCAAGGTGCACAAATCGAAAAAGTTGATGGAAACAAAATGGATGCCGGAGCAACGTGCACGCGGAAGGATACACGCATCGAATAGAATCCTTGCTTTTGATTGGGTAGCTTTCTTCGTGGAGCTAAACGAACAGAACACGCAACAACCTTAACGATAGGAGGATGGTGCTAAGGTCAAAAGGATTTTTCGAAAAGAGAAATCGGGCGTTCACGAATTCTCCACCTATTCGAAAGATCGATTCGACTAGTAAACAAATGGATCGTGCCAGAGCCTAAGGGCCCGTTTACATAGGCCAAAATGCAGGATAAATGCCGGAACTTTCGCTCTCCAATATCCTGCAATCCCCAAGTGGGGTGGGAGAAATGGAGGAAGTTAAAGTTCCACCTCGATTGGGGGATAAATGCAGGATTTCAATTTATCCTCCTTTCCCATGATACATTGCGCTTCCAGAAATCCGCCATCTTTGTTGATTTCGCTTACTTGTTGAGAAATTTTATTATTTTTCGCTTTAAATATTGTTAAATTAACTTTAAGAAACTACAAATCCAGTTTTTATCGACTATAGGATTTTCCGCCACAATAATAAAGTAAGTTTTTCCTTGTCATTTTTAATTTCAATCGGAGACTTTTATGATTGTTTACCGAACGAACATAAACACTATTAATTCTAATTTTCCTTATTTTATATAAAATTTATGTGTGCATATTTAAGTTTTCTTAGTAAATTGGAAGGATATTGTTTCCACTATAATAAATCTTTCGAAAATATGATTCTAAACAGTGTATTACTTGTATCTAATCTCAACCATGTTGGAGAAAGATGTTTTTACTTAAACAAAACTATAAATCCAATACTAGGTTTTTGGTGTTTTTAAGTTTTGAAAAATCTAAAGCACACACATTAGTATACTTTATATAGGTAATAAATGCTTGAAGTGGGTCTCTTCATGTGCCATGATTAATACAAAATTGAGCTTCACTCAGCTCTATAATAGCTTGGTAATGGTTATCATAATTTATAGTACACAGTTTCACTTTATATAATGCCATCTTAACCTCATAACAGGGAATAAAGGACTCGTTAAAATTTACCATATCATTTTAAAACTAATGTAGTTCATTGATAATAACTAAAGTTATCTCATCCATGTAACTTCATCTGACCTCTCCCTTGATGAACAACATAACTATACTTAACATGGTTTGCCCTCTCACTTCAGTATTTCAATGTCAGTACTCACTGACTTCTTTACTCTTCTTACTTACTGACAACTTCAGTACTCACTTCAGATTGTCGACAATTTTCATTTTTCTTAAAGTTATCAAGTGTACAAATGTGACATGCAGATAAAATCATACTTAAGTGTCAGGAAATTTGGGCTCAAATCCATCAAATGTCTCGTGCAATCTAAACCTTTATGTTTTTTTATATAGTGTTAATGTAACCAGAAAAAAATAAAGAAGTTTTTAATAAGACAGAAAGAAGAAGAATAAACATTTGAAAGTTTTTTCAAAACAGTTTCTGTTAGCAAATGGGTCAACAGCTTAGTACACAATTATAGTACCCAAATTGTTATGGATACTTATATATTTTAACTTAATTTAAAGTTGCAAGAATTTTTAGAGAAAGTGTGATAAGACATGTTGAAAACTAAACAAATTATACCTGGTTTAGAGGGGTAATAGTCCTGATATGTTTTACTCATAGTAAAATTTCGGTTTGAATATAAGGTTTTTAAACAATTTTGTAAAAACTATCTTGTTAATTTTTGTGAATTCTTATGTTTGATTTCAGAAGAAGGTTTCACATAAAACTGAGTGAGGTTTGTATTTGTATGTTTGTTTGGAACATCAATTACAAACTTTTCTCGGTTACCCGATTCATCAGAAGAGTGTCCTACTGAAAGATTGTGTTATGTATACAGATTTATTTGGATATTTCTAATATTTGGGTTTCTAAACAGCTTGGCGATATTAAGCGGGACGAATGCCGGAATATTGAACCAAACTTTTGCTATAATTTGTTCGAGTTCACTCTAAAATATTTTGTTTTTGATCTGGTGTTAGGATAAAACTATTGCCAAAAAAATTAAAATCAGTGTATTGTTGATGTTTGTTCAATGTTGGGAAATTGGTTACACCTTAATACACAAGTAACGCCCAAATTGTTATGCACTTGTATTTTAACTTTATTTTGTATTGTGAGAACTTTTAGAAGAAGTGTGATATGACATGTTCAAAACTGAAAAATTAAAGTTACTTATCCATTAGCTGGGCGCAAGCAAAAAAATCACCAAATATTGTAGAATGAATTAAAGAATTCTCTGTTCCAACGGTCACCTCCTGCACAAGAACATATGCCTCTGGCGCATTTGTTTTGTTTTTCGTTGACTGTTTTGTCATTTGCTTCGCTTGGCGAGCATTTGGTTCACATTTGGCGACATTTGTGCCCAGCTAACGGATAAGTACTAAAATAAAATAGTTTCTAGTGGAAGTCCTAGTTCCTAGTCCTGATATTTTTTAAGTCTTTTGTTATTTTTTTATTAATTATGTGTTGATTTTAGGAGAAGGAAACTGGATACCCCTGGATAACTGAATTGAATTTACTAACTTTAAAAAAAGTTGTTGGTCGACAACTTAAACAAACTGGGTGAGGTTTGTTTTTGAATGTTTATTTGAAACATCAATTACAAATTTTTCCCGGTTAACAGTCACATCATGGGAAAAAATTTACCAACCTATGTCTTTACCCCTTTTTATTTGTAATATTCATTCACCTTTTATTTGTTCATTACATTATTATTTTTTTAAAGATATTCATTTGTAATAAAATTTAGAACTGTATTGTGATTTCTTTGGTAATTAAATTTGTTACAGTACATACTTTTAATGTACAAAATAAATATGATTAATATAATATGTGATTAATATGACTATCATCGTTATGCCAAAAACCTATATTTCTAGAAAAATCTCTGTTTTCTTGGACATTAAGAATTAGTCTAATGTTAATTTCTATTCTTATGTTAAATAGTTCTTTAAAACCTTTGGTAAGACAAAAAAAAAAACTTTTAAAATCAAAAATTAATTTTTCCATATCATATAGGTATCACTACTTGGCAGGTGATGATTCTGTTGTTTTTTAAGAATTGGCACATGACCTTCAAAACGTGTAAGGCACTCAAAGTTACGGTGTGTTAACAAAAAAGTCCCCTCCTTACTCAAACTTTAATTTCCTCGTTCCCAACCACCATACCTAGCAAAGAATTTAGAGAACACACTATAAAATGCCTTCTTATATTGGGCTGTCACTATATAACCATAAATCATAATTTTCTGTTTTTGGAGGTTTTTCTTGATGTGTTACGTGCTTGATGTGAACGAAAACCTTTTATCTGAACATTTTTCACCCATCCAAAGTCCTAGTCATCAATTCAAATAAAACAATACAGTTTATAAAATAAAATTATCTCTTTAAATTCCTTTTACCCATCCTTGAATTATTTAAAATATATAGAAATTGAAATACACATGCCAAATTGCATTGTTTGAAAAGAACAGAACGTATGTACAAAGAGTAAAAATTTTTTCAGTACATATTACCCACTTTAATGTATGTAATCAGATTTAAAATATTATGGCAACTTATTACATGCTGTGATTTTACGTATCATGTAAATATTAAAACAAAGAAGAGTAATATTCATTAACATTTCTGATATGTAGTACTATTTACTGTAAGATTTATTTTTCTTGTTTCTGTTCACATAACAAAAAAGGAAATACGGGTTAGGCGAGTTGTAACTTGATGCATAAATTTTTTTGTCTTCAGGTTTTTACTGTGCACCAATTCTTTTTGAACCCATGTGATCTACCACCAAATATACCAAACACAATTTTGAGTTCTCTAAAATCTGAATTTGAGATTTATAAGGAGACACAGTTGATTTATTTTATTGAAGCTAGTTGGATAATTCTTTCTTTCTAGTTAGATTTCATTCTTGCTGACAAAGGGGATCAAAGTATCCTCGAAACATTGTACAATTTTTAATATTTTACGTGTAAAATAAAACCGTTGCTTTTTAAATCTTCTTTGGTTTGATAATTATCCTATCATAAACTTTAAAATAGATTTAAAAATTGTCTTTTTTTTAAATAAATTCATTATCAAGGTTTGTAAATGCTAAAACATAATCAAACTCAAGATTTTTAAATGGTGTAACAAGAATTTCTTTTTTTTTTAATCTATAAAATCAGTCAGTTCTACACATTATTACAAACCAAAATTTTACAAATTACACTTTAACACTAATGACTTCCTCTGAGGAAAGAGATGCAAGAGGTTTTAAAAACTATTGAAATAAAATCCATCTTATGTGTTCTGTTTATATAAACCATGGAAGTAGGAAGATACCCTAGGTAGGAAGTAGGAAGTAGGATCTTCCTACTTCCATGGTTTATATGCAGGTTCCTAACTATCCATGGAATCTTGGAAAGTATTGCTTGTTAGAGCAATCGAAATTTTTGCTCTTGTTATCAGTGTAAAGCTTTTTATTAACTTAACATTAATTATTTTGTTGGTTATAAAAGTAATTTCTACCCTCTAAAATGTATTGATCTAATTCAGCATCTTACGAACTTAATATTTTGAGAATTGTGAAGAAAACCCGAATTAAAACAATCGGGATACTTTATTAATCATCAATTCAAGTTTTGGTTTAAAAAAACAGCATATCTTTTTGTCTTTCATATTTTTCAAAATATAAATAAACAAAACTCTAGGCATGAGGGGATCGATTTTACGTAACAACTTCGACTAGTCACGTGATCAGTGACGTCAAATCCCTGGATTTCAAGAGTGGCTATGTAAACGGGTTTTTAAGCACATTTTCAGATTCCCCTCCAAATCCCAAAATCCTGCATTTTACCCGGCATTTTCGGTGGGCTATGTAAACGGGGCCTAAGTAAGGGTGAAAAAGTCGGAAGTAATAACTCACCTTTGGTTCTTTTCATCTTGCCAACGAGGGCGCTCAGATTGCCCTTCATACAGATGAGTGACTTATAACGGCGCTCGCCTTTTGGGTGGGCCAGGCGAATGTGTGCTTTCAGAGTACTCGACAATTTTTCATTCAGTTCATCCACAAATTTTGGATTCTCGAGGCCCGGACACACTGGAAACGAATGAAATTTTGTTCAGTGACGCTGGCATAGTTTACACATACAGTGACAAGTCCTTACACATGTCCAGAGCGTTTAGGGCCACCGTAAAGTTTTATTACATCCAGTGCTTGGATGTAATATAACAATTTGCGGCCGGACCACCAGCAGTTTATCTCCCCTATCTCCCTCAATCTCTTTGTATCTCCCCTCGCACTCGCACCTGAGAGCTGTCGAAAATTGACCACATGAAGACACCGGCGCCATAAACTCAGGTTTCTTCCTGGAGATAATTGTTTTATTACATCCAAGTTTTATTACATCCAGAAAGTCTACAGTGGCCCTTAGGGGTAGTGTTACTCCGGATTCAGACATAGCTATCTAGAACAAGCAATGAGTCATTCTTTCCTTTTAGCTGTCTCGGACTGCTTGTTCTAAATGGCTATGGGTAGTGACACCATGCAGTGGCGGATCCAGGATTTGGTTTTTGGGGGGCTAAGAATTTTCATAATCCAATTGTATCTTCTTGATTATCTTTATATTGAAAATGTAGTGAATTATCCTGCTCCAACCACTAAAAGGGTGTCTGGGGGTCCTCCCCCAGAATTGTTTTGGAAATTTAAGTCAAAAAACCCATTTTTCATTTTGTTTCTGTACGCCTCATCCGATTTCGGATATAGATTTTATGGTAGAATTTTTGTGTATTACAAACTTAGTATAAAAAAGAGTTGTAATAAAAGTGTTACAAGTACTAAGGGGCTCTAGGGGTCCTACCCTAGAAAATTTCTGACAATTGAAGTAAAAAAAAACACTCTTTCAACTTGTTTTGGTACGCCTCATCCAAATTTCGGACATAGATTTTATGGTAGAATTTTTGCGTTTTGACAAACTTAATATAAAATAGAGTTGTAATAATAGAGTCACAAGTACTAAGGGGGTCTGGGGGTCCTCCCCCAGGAAATTTTTTGAGAATTTGACCTTAAAATAACGGTTTTAACTCATTTTGGTGCATAAAATTCCATATTATATAGTGTAAAACTTTGTTTTTCATCTGCTGTTTCTTAGAATCGGACAAAGGTGAAACAGCAAACAACCCCATTCAATGGCCCCCTTCAACAAAAGGGAGGAGGGAGAAGTCACTTGGTGTTCATCTCTCCTCCCTTTTGTAGGAGGGGGCCATTGTATGGGGCTGTTTGCGGTTTTCCTATTGTCCGATTCCGAGAAGGCACTGTCTATTTGCCCGGCAGATATACTCTCTAACTCTAGTCCTGTTTACCCGGCACTTGCCCCATAACGGTTTTGATTGGAGCGCCAGGACCGCGAGACCTACGGCACATGCGCCAACTGCCGGTTTTACCGTCCAAACAGACACTTCGTTCCGAGAAACGGCAGATCCTTTCGACTCTGATACCAAACCAAACTTAATTGGTGGATTACGGGGAAGTTATAGCATTACTGTCATATTTTCTATCCCGTTTTTTGTTTACTCACCGGTGGATATGACGATGCCTTGCAGCATGGCGTACTCTACGTCGTCCAGTTTGAGCCTGGCCACCCTCCTGGAAAAATTCAACTCTGAGTAGTCGGTGATTGGATCGCACTTGCGGGCGCGCTGGAGCAGATCTACTTCTTCGCGATGCGCCTGAAACAACATTATTCTTAACTTTATTTACCCACCCTAACACGTAGAAAAAACGAGAACGGTACGGAAACGGTGAAACAGCTCACGAAACTAGAGATTTCAAACTCCGGAGCTCACGGCCGCCATATTGTTCCGAGATTTGAATCTAATGCGGATTGCTTTTACATTTTTTGTAGCTCGTCAAATAGTTCCGAAAAATCTAGAACAGCTACTAATTACCAAAAAAAAAGTCCACAGACATCAATATTTATTGCGAAAGTAATGGACATGTAGTGTTTGCGTGATTTTGTATTATCCGGTGTAATGAGCACACGAGAGAAAGAACGGAAGTTTCGGAGTTCAAGTTTGAAATCTCTCGTTTCGAGGGCTTTTCAAAAATCTTTTGCGCTAAAGCTTGGCGACAAAACGCTATGCCAAGAATGCATACATTAGCAACTCTGCAAGGCATAAAAGTTCGGCAATGAAAACAATTTCCAGTAAAACCATCGTCACGTGTTTGTGGTTTATGGCGGTCTTTCTAGATTCTAGAGATTATCTTAGGGCCATATTCAGATTGACAAAACACGTAGAAGAAAGGAGACAGAGTACGGAAACGGAGGATTTGAAACGGTAACAAGGGAACTTTCGTTCCCATATCGTTCCGAGATTGGAATATGATCCTGGCGCACACACTTGCAGGTAATTACACTGGATAATACAAAATGCCACTAACACTAGATGTCCATTACTTTCGTAATACATATATTAATGTCTGAAGACTTTTTTGGTAATTAGTTGCTGCTCTAGCATTTGTTTGTGGAACTAGTTTTTTACGGACTTTAAAAAGTACCGTTTCAAATCCTTTCGTTTCCGTACCATTTTCGTTTCTTCTACGTGTTTTGTCATTCTGAATATGGCCCTCAGTCACTCTTTTTGGAGTTACCATTGCTAACTCCACCACTAACTCTCCTCTATGATTCGGTAAAAACTGAAGCTCCATACCTTTATGAGTTTGTCCTTGTCTCCTGGTAACCAGCTGTCCCCCATCCCGAAGAAGAGGCTGAAGTAGCGCTTGAATAAGAACCGGTCTCTTTGTGTACGCAGTACTTGTTGCTGTTCTTCGCTAACCTCCAAGGGGTTCTCCTGTAGACAAACGAGAAAGCACACAAATTAGTTGGAAATCCTAGCTTTATAACAGTGGTTCCCAACCGGTGGTCCGTGAGAGTCTTGTAAGTGGTCCGTGAAGAGGCCCGGCGAAGCATAAAAATGACGATGACATTCGACTGAGTAATTTGTGGGGATAATAGTCACCACTTAATTATTAACAATACTTTTGTCCACTATTATATTTAAAGTGAAATTAAGAGTCCTGGAAAAAAACTCGACTAAATTTCTATAGGTCCCGAAAATTTAATAATATCATAACAAAATATACGTATATAATAAAATTTTCATTAGAGTGAGTTTGAATCAGAGCATCATATAAATTTACACACTTAATTAGAGATTATAAACTTTCATCTTGCAATTTTGTGAGGGTGAAAGATTTTAAGCTATAGTACACAGGGTGGTCCGTGAAGGTTACAATTTTAAACAGTGGTCCGCGGACTTCTCCGAGTTGGGAACCACTGCTTTAGAGCTTTCAAGTTCATTCTTTTCCACCGCTTGTAAAAATTCATTTTTGTGAAAACAAATGGGGTACAAAAAGGGTACAAAAAGCATGTCAGGTAAAAGAATGGACAAAATACCAAAAACTAGCTACGCAAATAAATTCGGTTATGAAATTAAACTAATTTATATTTCTAATGGTATGGTATACTGACTGGAAAATTCTCCAATTCCGCTTCCTCTGAAGATTGACTCTGGGTCTGCATGTGGTTTTTGCAATCAGTAATTAGTTTCTGTTGCCATTCAAGCAATGGCTTTGGGTCCACAGGCTTCCTCAACTTTTTCGCACTCTCTTTCCCTGTGATTGAAGAAAAGAAAAGCGTGAGTATACAACTTGATATTCAGTGTTATTCCTAGGATTTTTTTGGAGGAGTAAAAACACTCCTTGACTTCTTTAGGAAGAGTGAAATTGAATTACGAGGAGTGAAAAACGGAAATAGCAATACATATACAAAGACACGAAAACCGCAATCAAACTCCCTAAGCCTCAGAACAATAAATGAAGAAAAATTACTATGGCTGTATGAAAACACAATTAAAAAGTAAGATAATTAGGGTGTCGGGGCTTTTGGCAATTGGTTTTGGCCAGAAGTCGGGCGAAAATGTCTCCGCTGAGATCAGTTGGTGTTTTGAGTAGAAAAATATTATTTGTTGATTTCGGTGGGGCTGCGCAGCGCATTTTTAAGCTAAACCTTTGTGAAAAATTCGAAGAGTGAAAAAACTCCTGGCTAGTTTTTTAAAGAGTATTTCCGATTTTTAAGGAGTGAAATACTCCCTCAGAGGAGTTAAAAATATCTGTTATAATATTATAGTCCAGGCAATCTGTGACTTAACCGGGAAAAAATTGAAACATTTAGTTTTTCAACGGTTTTCACTTGGGAATGACCTCAATAATAACATACTAAAGATCGAACAAAATTGGTCCGCGGGAAGTTTAATTTTTTTTTAATTTTTAAAAAATGGCCGAAATTTTTTTTCAAAAAATCAATTAATAGTAATTGAGACTTATGATACATGTTTATAGGCTATTTTTCAGTGCTGAATACGAAAATTCAAATTAAAATTTTAAAAAATTAAAATTTCAATTTTTAAAAATTATTTGAAAAATTGGATATTCGAAAAAAATAAAACATCGCTCAAAACCACAAAATAAATGCAAAAGAAGTAATTCAAACGGTTATCCCTTAGAAATGACATAAATAATGACATACTAAATTTAAAAGAAAATAGGACAATAAAAAGTTTAATTTATGCCAAGGTCATTTTTCCATGGATATTGTAGTTATAAAGCTATATAACATAAAAAAAACTACAATTAGTGATTAAATCATAAGCTAATTAATTAATTTATTAAAATGAACATGAACATTCAAAATACAGGTAAAATTATTCAATCAAATATAACAGAAAACATTTTAATAATATTCAGTGACAAATCATCTAAAAAAATTAAATTTTTAGCAAATTTAAAAATTTTAAATTTTTTAAAATTTTTAAATTTTGTAGTATAGGCATGTGATACATGTCTGTAGGCTATATTTTAGTGCTGTTTACGAATATCAGGCCAACTTTTCAATAAAATTTAGAATAAGTGTGGAAAAATTGAAGCATTTTAAGCAAAAGTATTAAGATAAATGCTTCAATTTTTCCTACCTTATTCTAAATTTTATTGAAAAGTTGGCCTGATATTCGTAAACAGCACTAAAATATAGCCTACAGACATGTATCACATGCCTATACTACAAATTAAAAAAATTTAAAATTTTTAAATTTGTTAAAAATTTAATTTTTTTAAATGAAATTTTGTCTATTTTTAATTTAATTATTTTTAAATGATTTGTCACTGAATATTATTAAAATATTTTCTGTTATATTCGATTGAATGATTTTACCTGTATTTTTAATGTTCATTTTAATAAATTAATTAATTAACTTATGATTTAATCATCAATTGTAGTTTTGTTATGTTATATAGCTATATAACTACAATATCCATGGAAAAATGACCTTGGCAAATGCTTCAAACGTTTTTAACAAGAATTTTAAAAAAGGTCGATTTTTGAGGCCAGAAAAATTGAAAATTTGAAATAAATTAAACTTTTTATTGTCCTATTTTCTTTTAATTATAGTATGTCATTATTTAAGTCATTTCTATGGGATAACCGTTTGAATTACTTCTTTTGCATTTATTTTGTGGTTTTGAGCGATGTTTCATTTTTTTCGAATATCCAATTTTTCAAATAATTTTTAAAAATTGAAATTTTAATTTTTTAAAAATTTTAATTGGAATATTCGTATTCAGCACTGACATGTATCATAAGTCTCAATTACTATTAATTGATTTTTTGAAAAAAAATTTCGGCCATTTTTTAAAAATTAAAAAAAAATTAAACTTCCCGCGGACCCATTTTGTCCAATTTTTAGTATGTTATTATTGAGGTCATTCCCAAGTGTAAACCGTTGAAAAACTAAATGTTGCAAATTTTTCCCGGTTTGACCCTTTTTTTCAGTAGATTTACTGGACTATTAATTGTTGTAATACGTTTACAGCAACGTTTCCTGACCCTATGTTGTCACTAACAAACAAAGTAGTTCCCAGCGCGGTGTCTGAATTTTGAGTCATGCTTTATGTATTACTTAGGCTTGGGCCTAGGGGCCCCCTAATGTTAAAAATTCAACAAAACAATTGTAGTAGAAAAGAAATAACTTTATATATACTTCCTAGAATGTTTTTTTTTCATTACTTTTTTTAAATCGAAAATAAAAATCCAAACCTTTTAGCAATGTAAAAACGTAAAAGTTAACCGAGAACGTGTCTGACCGCCACCTTCGAGAAGTAGTGGTCTGGTAGTGGTCTGACCCTGCCCCCTGACTATGGGTAATTTTCACACTAATCAAACAAACAACAATTTTCAAGCATCTACATCTACATTCATTATAGCACCAAATATGGCAACGTGGGGGCCCCTTCCTTCATGTTGGGCCTATTGTTCCAAATTTTCTAATTCGGGCCCTGTATGCAGTAAGTACTATATTGTCGGCACAATGACAAAAACGCGAATCTGCCATGTTAATGAATAGAAGATTCGTGTTTTTGTCATTGTGCCGACGGTATATTTTTCGCATTAAGTACTCGTGAGGGGGCCCTTTGAAGTATTTTTGAACCAATCCTCCTTAAAAATAAAGAAACTTAATTCTAGTTACGGGCTTGACTGGCTAACTTGCAAAACTTATTTTTGCCCCCCCCCCCTCCTAAATTCAAGGGGGAGCCCATGACAGGACGCGCGGTATGATCGAAAGTTCGAGAAACTATATTATATACTGTCGTACCGTGAGGAGAAGAGCTATTGACGTCATACGATGATGCTTGCGGAGTTCTAGTGACAATGAATTGCATAAGATTGTATTTAAATGTTGTAAAATATTTAAAATAAAATTAATAAATATTTCTATATTTTGTCTCTTTACAAGTTTCTAACGCCTCATTTAAATTTCAAGTATGGTGATTAAATTATAAAATTAATTTAAGTGATATGAGCTATTTTATATAAAACTAAATACAGTAAACTCCCGTTAGTACGCCGTGCAAGGGGATTTGTGAAAACGTCGTAATAAGCGGTACGACACTATATGCGGAATTCCATAAAACACCGTTTTGGCGATATACCTAATACCCGTAATACCTAATCTTACCTAGACACAGGGGCGGGTCCAGACCAGATTTTCGGGGGGGGCCATATCGGAATCTATACCTACATATTCCAAATTTTCAGGACCCTTAGAAAAATTTTTGAATTTTAGCATTACAAAAAGTGTTTTAAGCAACTTTTTAAAGTAACTTCAAATATTACACTGTCACCTTTATTACTTTTCTATCTCAGTGACTTTCGTTATGAGTGACTCAGTGATATCGTTTCGGGAGAAAATTTCTTTAAAAAAAAACGTGTAAGTGAAAACTAAATCCCCTTTGATGCATGGTAAACTTTTTTGTGAGAGACTGTTTAGTAATTTTATGGTTAATGGATTAAAGTATACTACTTTTTTTAAGATGCTATTTAGGTTATTTCCTTTGAAATAAGAACTAAATCTACAGGAAAATCAAGACTTTTTGCGGAGAAGCCAATGAAAAATTTAAAAAATATATAATTGGTTGAAGCAAGAAGCATTGATACAGCTCGAGTTTATGTGATTCTTTATTTTTTTCTAAATTACATAATTGAAGCCATAACCCTTAAATAAAGTTACTGAAGTTTATATATTTTTAGATAAATACAAAAATAAATTATTTCTTAGTTTTTTTTAATTTATTAATGAGATTTAAGAAACACTGTTTAAAGTAACTAAATGTTTAGAATAACCAATCTTTTGAAAAAAATTGATTGGTACGGTACATTTACATAGATAGTCGATTGATAAATTTAAGTAGTTAGTAGTTTTGTGATTTGATTTACATAGATAATACCGATTTCTCATTGATATTTACAGCTACTCTCTTAGAGAGAAAGGGAGAGTAATAGTCTAAAAATGTGAAAAATTGCTGTCCGCGGCTCACAAATGCCATACAATTTTTCCTACTACTGAAATATGCTCAAATAAAAGGATATTTTAGTATACTTAAAAAAGCAATTATCCCCCCATATTTTTACCGAATAATATTAATACCTGATAGTATATGTGGATGATAAAAATGTTTGAACTTTTAAAATAACATTATAGAATTGAAGTATGGATGTCCCAGGGAATATCATTATTACCTTGATATGCACGTTAAATTTCAACCATATAAAAAATTACAGAAATAACAGAGCGTATGCTTATATAAGGCGTCATTTTCCTAAAATCCATATCTCCTAACGAATCGGAGTATATTATTGAAATTAAGATCTGTTAAAAGTATCATGATATTAGGGGGAATGGAATATTGCTTAAGTATGAAAAAATAAAGAAATGGCAAAATATTTACTATCACAATCACTATTACAATCCAGCAGCGGGGGAGCTCTGACTGAGCGCTAACCAAAAACATCCGTTAATAGTCAGAACATAAAGAATTAAATTTTTCCCCATCTAAAATGTTTTAAAATGAACTGTCGCTTATTATAAGTTATCAACTAGGATGCGGTCATCTAACATTTTTTAATGAGAAGTTAGAAGTTTTAACTTTTTAAAATGTTTGTTCTCAATTTTTCACTTTTCTAGAGGATTACCCAGCATAAACACAATTTTTTTCACAAAACAAACTCCAGTCGCCTCTTGGGACCCTTTTTTGCGAATCTTTCGATAACTTTGTCCATCTTTACTTCAAGATCTCTATGAACGTGGAGTAGGCAAAGACCTGTCAGGCGTGTTTCCCCCATCCTAGTTCTCAGCCACGTCTTCACTCTTCTAAGGGTGGAAAAGGTTCTTTCGGCGGTAGCCACACTAACTGTAGGTGAAACGATAATTATAATTTTATTTGAAGTACTGAGGTAAAATAAAGTCTAAACTTATAAATTTTAATTGATGGTGACTTCTTTATTGGTTTAACATTATTATTATTTATTTGTTTGGGTTAAACAGCAACTAAAAAACAGCTCGGACCAGTGGGGAAAAAATATCCCAGTTTTTTGTCAATTAGTGCAATTGTATCCAATTAGTATGTCACAGTAAAGATAAATTTTATTTGATCAAGAAGAGTATTTTATTTGTACTTCAGTTGGTGAAATATTATATATAATCAAGAAAATTATTTAATAAATAAGATATTTTCAAAATTATTTGATTATTTAGTGCTATTTTGCTTTTTTCTAAAAAATTTATTTTATTACTTATTTTTATAAATTTTATATTTACAGCTGGTAACTTATTATTGAATATGTATTAATTTTTAACATTACTACTTGGTACTCACATTCAGTGCAAAAGTTACTTTATAATAATTTTTAAACTGGTACTTTTTTTATTTGTCGGACCAGTAATTTTTGTTGCGGACTAGTAAGATTGGTAAAGCAGTGGTCCGCAGGAGACTTGCATAACTACATAATTGTATTCTCATTAATTTTAAATAAATTACCAAACGCGCTTAAAGCTGGAACTCCTCTCAATATTTTTTTGTTTGGTTTTCAATGAATATTTCGAAATTTGTCTAAATTTACCACAAGTCAACAATTTTGCTCAAGAGCAGTTTTTCAACAGCTTTACATAACAATATTAAAAATATTTTTAAATTAAATATATTATTTATGCGCATATAATACATATTTATGTC
Source organism: Tetragnatha montana (assembly GCA_963680715.1). Taxonomy (NCBI): domain Eukaryota; kingdom Metazoa; phylum Arthropoda; class Arachnida; order Araneae; family Tetragnathidae; genus Tetragnatha; species Tetragnatha montana. The sequence continues at coordinate 54,085,042 of OY796681.1, read as the reverse complement.
TATATTTTCATCTACATATTTCCATATCTTTTGTGGTAAATGGTAACTAAGAAAATCATTCAAAATTTTAAATTTATATAGATGCTTAATTTAAGTACAATATTTCGTGGCACAGGGATACATTAACGCTACGATGGTCAATATGCAAAATATATTAGGTCTGGGGTATTGCTATTTGGTTAGAAATAATCATAGTAGTAAAATACTTTAATGAAAAATGAACTTACCTGGAAGTGTAGCCAAGATTTTCAAGATAATGGAGATAGTGGGAAATAGATTGCTGTCACATTTTTCTATGACTTCAATTACATCTTCGGGCAGTTTAATCCCTTTTTCTTTTTCCGATGCCCAATAATTTTTCCACAAACTCAATTCTCCCTCAAATATAATTAAGTTGGCTGCTTCATCTCCCTTCCCTATTATAGACGATAGCTTTTTCAATATTTGTTTAAGGTTTTTTTCAATATTTTTTTCTTCTTCTCTGTGAGAATCTATTAAAATTGCAGGAATGACGCCACGCAATCCAAAGCATTCTAATGAATTAGAATTCAGTCTAGATTTCAAGTCTTGGCATACATTGTCTAAAAGAGGAATGTATACTGCTCTCTTAAAGTATTGTTCGGCATTCCCTTCATAATTATCTCTTTTTGTCTGTTTTTTGGCGAGTCTGGGAAGTTTTATTTCCACCTCTACTGCTTCTCCCACTCTTTTCGTTTCCTCAAATATATCAGTAAAGTTTTCATCACATTTAGCTCTTTTTTCATCCAGTGTTGTTAGAGTAGTTTTGACTACTTTTGAAGCGTAGTTCAAATCAAGCGATGGCGTTTGAAGAAGCCGGCTGAGTGGCAACGTGACTTTAAGAATGTCAAGTAATGACATCATTGCTATCATGAACTCGGGCGTGCACAAAGAGTTGAGCAAAGTTGTTGCGACAGTAGAAGTCTTGGTATCTTTCCAGAGTGAAATTGACTCCAAAGCTTCTACTATCTGTGAAAAACTTGACTTGAATTGAATAACTCCTTCGTGACGCTCAACCCATCTCGTTTCACATAAACCACTCAACTGGTGCCCTAGTGCTGCCTTCAGGACAAGATTTCTCTTCGCCGACTGGTTAAAGAACGAAATGACAGACTTCATTACTCCCACAGCGTTTCTGATACTGGTCACATTTACAGATGTCGCGAGAGAATTGTTTAGGGCGTGATTCAGGCAGGGACATCTGCATGCATTTTTTGCGATTTTTTGTATTTCAGATACCGCCCCAACTGCTTCGGAGGACATTACACTGCAGCTATCAGTGCCGATTCCAACGCAGTAGTTGGGATCTAAGGACAGCTCTTTTAGCAAATTAAGGACAATATTCCCTAACGCCTTTCCAGTCAGACGACGTTCAGGTGCGTCAGGGTCAGCTGAAATGCTTTCATAGGCATCAATAAATTTAACAAAATCTTCCCTAATTTTATTCTCATGTAAATATCGTAAATTAAACGAAAGCTGTTCGATATGTGAATTGTCTGTAGATTCATCAAAGATGATAGCGTAAAATTCAGCCTCTTTTACTCGGTTGATAATTATTTCGGTTATTTCATCCCCGCAGCACGCTATTAGCTGATTTTGTGTGGTGTTACTGATATAGGTTGCCCTAGATGAAGCTGTAGATAAGTGTTTCTTTAGAGCTTCGTCTCCTGACGCGACTTTGAACCTTAATAACTCTCTAAAATTTCCCTCATTAACTGCTCCAGCCTCTTCTTCCACTCGACCATCATCCCGATGCCCTCTCAGGGGAATATTTTGTCGGCCTAAGAAAATGATTGACTCTATGATTGGCCGCAATCTCTCCCTGTTTTCTTGGACCTGTTTAAATCTCTGCGTGTTTAGTTGATTATCAACGGATTCTTCTGGTTTGTGATAGCTTTTTAGGAAGTCAAGACCGGCTTGGACGGACCTTTTGTGGTAGCTGGTTTCTTCATGGGACTTTAGGTAACCATCTTTACCTAAAATCCTTAGGAATGAAGTCAGAGGTTGGGTTACGAGATTTTTAGCAGTCATTCCATTGTTATGTCCGCATTTTTCTTCAGGAAATAAGACACAGAATTTGCAAAACAAACCCTGTTTCTTGTCTGAGAGAACAAGCCACTTTCTTTGCTCCAAGTGCTGATGACCAACATAACGCTTTATTTCTTTCCCACCTTTATTATGACTGGAATATGGGAATTTATACGATTTTGGTGGCTCCCAAGGGTGCTCTAACAATTGGCATTTGGTATAATCGTCAATTTTTTCGTTTACATAGAGCCCGATGTCATTAGAGAAAGTTGCGTCTCTATCGTTTGATTCCTGTTCATTATTAGAACTTGTCGCTGTCGCTTCCATTTCCATTTCCTTTTCCATGGGTACATTCGTTTCCGTGGGACGTTCATTTCTATCATTGTCCGATTCCTTCGCAACTTTTTTGAAATAAGAACTTATTGGGTTCGTATTTGGGCGCTTCCGGTTATTTTGAAATGCCTGAAACAATGAAGTGAACCGCTGAGAATATATTTAAGTATTTTGGTTTCTATATTAAAAAATAGTGGCCTACAGTTAAAAAAAATTCACTTTATAAAAAAAGGTCCCATGTTTAAGGTGGTTGAATGTTTTATTTTACGCCAAGACTCTAATAAAGAATTTAAATTTAACTCGTTCCATTGACTAACTTATTTTAATTCAATAAAACTCTTAGAAAGTATTTATTTTTTTGTAATTATGTATATTAATAATTATTATATTAATTATGTACATATTGTGCTATGCTTTCCTTCCTCCCCTTTTTTTCAAAGAAAAGTACATAAAAAAATTATTCGTCCGTCTGAAGAGACGAAAGTCAGACGGAGGTTAAAGATTGAAACTTTTATAAAATTCTAAATGTCAATGGCTCGATAGTAGTTGAAATTGCATTTAATTTGTATGTTAGCAATTTAAAATAAAAAGATTACGTTTTTTACTTACCATTGTTTAAATACACTATCTGACGACTGAACAGTGAACAAGGACGCACAAACAGGACATACAATTTTTTTTTCTAACTACTGACTACTGCAAGTAGAAATTGTAAACGAAGAGGGAAAATCAATGATAATTTTGTGTAATTTTACCTAACAAACATAAATGGAAACCACAAATAATGAGTTGAAAAATTGCTCAAGAAATTATTCAAATGAAAATTGTATCATACACATTTGAGTCCCTCTCCATAGAAAATTACAACACTAAAAGAAGAGTATTTTGTAAAACTAATTAATTTATGCAACTTGGAAAATAAAGACGCGCATGCAGTGATAGCAGCGAGGTCAAATAAAAATATAGGACATACAAAAATGTACTCTAAATTCTTTACACAGTTTTTATTTATTTTTAAAATTACCATTTTAACTTTTCATTGTTGCTCTGTTATCTGGTTTCAAGTCTAAAAGTTGAAACTAACCAATTATGCATTAAATACTATTTGGTGAATCGTGAAAATAGACTAGAGAAAATTATAAAAATCTAGAGAATGCTTTTAAGATTTAAGAATTAGAAGTTTTTAATAAATATAAATCAAGGGTAAATCTGTGCCATTTAATAAAGACGCAGAAAGCAAAAATTTCCTGCATAAAAAATCTCATGAAGTAGAATGTCAACAAGGGAATAAAAAATCAATATATAAAAATAATATATAAAAAATAATTGTAATGTCTTTTCTTTATGTAAATGCAAGTTTTTGGATTTTGCGGACAGCTTAATTTTTGTTAAATGAATGGACGGTTTCAAACTATTATACACACATAAAAGGAGTCCTTTGGTAAACAATGTGACTGCCATTAAGAAAGTAAAATTTTAAAAGGCTAAAACGCATTAATTATTTACATAAATTATTCAAAGAAACTTTTTAGCACAGAATGGTTTTGCCCTCATACCGGAGCTGCTGACCCGACGCCGACCCGGGAGCGAACGCACACCGGGAAAATGTTCGCCAACGCCTGGGTTTGAAGAGTAGCAACTTTCAGATACGCCAGTTATATATTGTTTATATCGGCTTTTATATCGTTTCTTTTTTACACGAGTACACAGATTTTAATACAAATAAAACAAGAATATATAAAAAAAGTTAACTGTAATGAAATATTTAAAGTCTAACTTACCTAAATAAGAAGTGTTGTATGGCGTTCTTGAATATTTTTCACTTGCTGGTAAATACAACGATTACTCACTAGTCACTACCTCACTACTGCCAAACGTTTCAGTTGTCACAAAGATAAGAATTCTGGGTAAAATTCGTTGAAACTTGGACCATATGGTGGACATGGTCGTCTATTTTCATTAGGTCTGATAAGGAATACCAGGAAGGGAAGTAGCCCCTGGGGCTACTCGAAAACACTTGAAACCATGTGTCTGTCACCAATCGAGTGATTTATTAGTATTACCTGATACCACACTCCGCCTCAGCTTTATTTGCTTAAAACAACATTCAATGTTTACCGAAACGGACCGGACGACAGGATTACAGGAATGTTCCCTCTCCCTGGAGATTTTACGGTGAAACGAAATCTGCACAAACGAGCCTCCATCCGTCCGTTCCGTACTTTTCAAAGGGTACTTAAAAGCTGTTTTTTGTTGTTTCTAGGCTACAACGGCACTTAACTGTAAGAATTTATAGAAAAACACCAAAATTTTGCTTTAGAATTAATAAAGGAATTCCCACTTTCAAAATTTTAAAATAACGTTCAAATTTTTACAGACGAGAGAAAATTTTACAAGAATCTTTCCTTTGCATACGAGTTTGGGGAGCCGGGTACTTGCCCTGCTACCTGCTAGTATAAATTAATGATAATGATGAAATCTCTAAAATATTCATATATCTTCAGTATCTTTTTAAAATTAAATTCATTTATCATCGATTTTGGAATTTAGGTTTAGTTACATAGTATTACTTTTTAATTTTAAGAAACCATCTTAAAAATGACTTGCCAAACTACAAACCAAGTTGCAAATTCTTCAAATTCAATTTTTTGTCTTTTTAAATTTAAGGCTATACTAGACATTTTTGAATGATTTTACAATAAAATCAGTTGATTTCAACTGTGAAAAAATATCATGTCGTACAGATCTAAATATACTAATAAAACAGGTGTGTTTGGTTTTTATTTTTGGTTATTGGTCTAGCACTTATAAATTAATAAAAAACAAACAAGCACTTATAAACGCACAAGTATAATAAATAATATCAGCTGAACTCTTAATAAATTGATCTTAACATTAACATTTTCTTACATCTTCAAATATTAAATTTTTATTACAAATGAATTAGAAGAGATATATGATGCAAGAAAACGGCATCATTTCCGAGAGTGAAAACTTAATTTTACCGTTTTAAAACTTAAGGACAACACACTCTCATAGAAATTTATATTTCAACAAAAGTTCTCGAATTTTTTTCTAAATTTTAAGAGAATGTGAACAACAGTAGAGTTCGCAGCGCCCCTTTTAACATTTCTCGACGCAGAGCCGGCCCAGGGTGCCCCGGGGGGGGTGCACAGTTTAGGTGGCACTCAACTCACCACGTGCACACCACACACAACACTCCAGGAGGTCACTCTCCAGAATGTCCGGGCAGGAAACGAATTCCTCTGTTCTTATCAGTATTTACCGTGTGCGTAGCTGATATCTTCGAAATAATTATACTTGGTGCTCAAGTAGCATAGAAGCACAAACAAAATAAGGTTTTAGAGGAAAAAAATAACTCACTTAAAAATGTGAAAAAAAATTTAAAAAAAAAAAATTTTTTTTCCCCATTTTTTTTTAAATTTTTGCATTAAAAAGTGTTTTTTGAAGATATTCGTTAGGGTTTCTCGGGGGGGGCCATGGCCCCCATGGCCCCCCCCCTGGACCCGCCCCTGCCTAGACACCTTTTTAAGCGGGATTTTACCACTAAAATAGAAACGAAAAGAACAATGTCTAAAAACAGAGCAAACATTCTTACCTTTACAACTTTTATTGGTATACTATTTAAATATAACACTTGGAAATCATGACAAAACAAATAAAATAGTGTCTCTTATTTCATTGTGAGACTAAAAAGTTATTCCCCCCAAAAAACTCTATTTTTCCCCCTGAATCTATCCAGCCAACCGGCAGTTCCACTAAAGTCTGTTACATTCAAACTTTTAGCAAAATTTCTCGTTGTTCTACTCGCGTTTTCAACGGTTTCTGTAGCTCATACATTATTTGAAAGGAACTCGACGACGCTATAACCGGGATTTTTCTTCGGGGGACCGGAGAAAAGCGTCGAAATATGCGGGAAGTCGTTATAAGCGGGGGCGCTATAAGCGGATAGTTTTTAATGATAAAAGGCCTGTTGGTATCAGGGACCGGAGAAAAACGTCGTAATATGCGGGACGTTGCACTAAGCGGGGGCGTACTAACGAGAGTTTACTGTATAACTAATTCACTCAAAATAGCAATATAAAAGCATACTAAACGTACAAAAATGTTTCATGCCTAAAGGTATTTTCCATTTTTATTAACGAGAAATTTCAAAGATAATCTGTATTTTAATGTAGTTTAATAAACTATGATAATCTTATTTTCATTCTGGAAACGAGTTTTCTCATTCGCCAAATGTACGCTTAAAAACCCAAATATTGCCGTTCAATTCATAAAGTTTGTCTGTCCTAGCAAGGCACGAGTGGCAAACCTAAAATCAGTACCCACAGCAGAAAAAACAGTGGCGAGTGCACTAAAAAAGCCATAAAGATGGTTATCTCACTTCTACAGGGTGTCCCAAAACGACCGCATAAACTATGTATAGCTAGAGTCCTCGTGGGGAGTACATAAAAAATGCCAAAGAATTGCCCCTCTACGATCTATAGTTTTCGAGTTATAGGAAAAACAAAGTATGGCTGTTACCCCTGTGGTCCCAGGTCAATCCGGCAGCAGAAACATCAGGAACGTTGGTCTCTTAACGTATGGGCCGGCATACTCGGGGATCGACTGCTTGGACCATATCTGTTGCCTGAACGGCTCTCGGGACAGTCATACTTGGTGTTTCTCAATGAGGTCTTAAACGAGTTCCTCGATGACATACCTTTAGCGGCAGTACAGGGACTTTGGTTTCAGCATGATGGGGCTCCGGCGCATTTCTGTGCTAATGTACGTGGTTGGCTCAATATGGAGTACCCCGGCCGCTGGATCGGACGTGGGGGTCCGGTTCTATGGCCGCCAAGTGGGGTAACAGCCGCATACTTTGTTTTTCCTATAACTCGAAAACTATGGATCGTAGAAGGGCACTTCTTTGGGCATTTTTTATGTACTCCCCACGAGGACTCTAGCTATGCATAGTTTATGCGGTCGTTTTGGGACACCCTGTATTAGATACCCGATACCATGCACTCGCCACTGCTTTTTCTGCTGTGGGTACTGATTTTAGGTTTGCCACTCGTGCCTTGCTAGAGCAGACAGACTTTACCAGCTTCCCTCTTCTTTTGGTTGGTTGGTGGGGTTTTGGCCCCCTCTTCTTTTGGACTCGTCTAATCACGGCAAACCTGTTCATCCTCATAGCTCTTCTCCTCTCGGTACGACAGTAGTAAGACTGACTGCTGGAATCTTTAGGCTGTTTTCTGTAGAAGATTCTTTGGAGTAAAATGCGAGTCATGTTTCCCTTGGGCAGCTTGCTTTTCACCTCTTCTGTCTGGGTTTCCACCTCTTTTTGCTGGCTTTCCACCTCTTTTTGCTGGCTTTCCACCTCTTTTTGCTGGCTTTCCACCTCTTTTTGCTGGCTTTCCACCTCTTTTTGCTGGCTTTCCACCTCTTTTTGCTGGCTTTCCACCTCTTTTTGCTGGCTTTCCCTGCTCGTCCCGCTGCCATCACCTGAAAAGTAAAAATGCGGCCTTGTGATTTTCGGTTGGATTCCGTTATCTATCGACAAGCTGGTTTGGTCGCTAAATATTCGAATATTTTTAACAAATTAAAAAATTTTAAATTTTGTAGAACAGGCATGTGATACATGTCCATTGGCTACATTTTAGTGCTGTTTACAAATATCAGGCCGACTATTCAATAAAATTTAGAATAAGTGTGAAAAAATTGAAGCATTTAAAACAAAAGTATTAAGATAAATGCATCAATTTTTTGACACTTATTCTAAATTTTATTGAAAAATAGGCCTGATATTCGTAAACAGCACTAAAATATAGCCTATAGACATGTATCACATGCATATAGTACTACAAAATTTAAAATTTTTAAATATTAAAAATTTAAATTTTTTAAAAGATATTTCGTCTTTTTCAATTTTAATTATTTTTTATATGATTTATCACTAAATATCGTTAAAATAATTTCTGTTATATTTGATTGAATGATTTTACCTGTATTTTTTATGTTCATTTTAATTAATAAATTAACTAACTAATGATTTAATCATTAATTGTGATTTTTTTATGTTATATAGCTATATAACTACAATATCCATCGAAAAATGACCTTGGCAAATGCTTCAAACGTTTTTAACTAGAATTTTTAAAAAGGTCGATTTTTGAGGCCAAAAAATTGAAAATTTGAATAAATTAAACTTTTTACTGTCCGACTTTCTTCCAATTTTAGTATGTCATTACTTAGGTCATTTCTAAGGGAAAACCGTTTGAATTACTCCTTTTGCATTTATTTTGTGGTTTTGAACGATGTTATATTTTTTTTCGAATATCCAATTTACGTATAATTCAGTAGTATATTTTATTAGGCTAACGTACAACAGTTTTTCTGGCATGAAAAAATTATTTTTATAGTAACATCTGTTTAAATTTTATGATATTTTAAAATTCTATTACAATATTAAGTGTAAAATGTTTTATGAAAACTTGATAAAGACAACAAAATAGATTATTTTCGAATTTTTAGAAACAATTTAGCAACTAGTCAAAAGCATAAAAAGAAGCTTTATTTTTAAAACATTTAGTTATTGAAATTTCATTTTAAAATTATTTTCTCATAAATAAAGTGAAAACTGAAGGATGAGTTTAAAAAAGAGAAATTAATACACTAAGCTATTTGAATAGCTTTTTCAAAACACAAATACTATAATACGAAAATAAAAATGTAATTTAAAATAGGCTGGGTAATGAATACCCAGGTATTAAGAGAGTCAACTAATTACTTTCCATCCTTTATAAAGTTAAATATTTTATAAAATTCAACCTATTAGACCATAGTATTATTAAAATGTTACCATAATTTTAAAACCTAATGGTCAACATTTTAATTATAATTATAATACACCATTAAGAAGGACTAAATTGTATGCAATTGCAATACTAATCAGAACCTTTTACCTCCCTTTAAATTTGATCCATCTTCAAAAGATAGCACAGAATCATTGTAAAACAAGCAATTGAAATAGGCAATCGGTAAAAAATACACTAAATACACAAAACTTAATTTTTTTTCTAAATTGAGAAACCCAAAACAAATCCAAATGTTATATCACCCCCTCCCGCTCCTGGCGTCCTCTATAATCTTAGAAGTAACTTCGACATCGTTTGAATATGTGCTACATACGATGTCGAAGTTACTTCTAAGATTATAGATAACGCCACGAGCGGGAGGGGGCGATAGTGATAACATTTATATCCCTTCATGCTTCATTTAAACCAAAAAAAAATTATAAAAGCTGTGTATTTGAAACTTGAATGAGTAGAAAAATGTATTTTTGAAAGCTGAAAGGAAATTCCAAAACAATAATTGCTGGAATTTCTAAAGCAGTCTTCAGAGTGTACTATTCGATAATTTGAATGAATTTCACTTTGTATTTTTCTTGAATTTGGAATTACTCATCTAAAATAACTTGCAACAAAAAAAAAATGTACCGTCAATTCCGCTAAATGTGATCACTTTATTCCAAGAGTAGAATGATAACATATCATGAGCGATTTGATTCTAGAACGTTTCAAACAGCGTAACTCGATTATTACCTTTTAAATCACAGCTATGTAGTCCCTAATTAAACTATTTAAAACGATTGCCTTGTATGTATCTTGCAACTTTTACTTTCTTACAAAAAAATAAGAGAGGGTAACAAGGTAACATAATAATATACATACGTGCCAACTTTTGAAAACTGTCATCAGTAATATTTTTCGCGACTCATTCTCAAAAGTACAATTTTAAAAAATGGTTCAAAGTTATATAAAAGGGGTAAAAAGAAAAGTTATATTAAATGTGAAATTAGAGTATCAAAAAAATTCATGAATCAAAGAAATTTGTAATTAAGTTGAAAATAAACATAAATGCTTTAATTTCAGGGATGTGATTGGCAAAAAGGCAAAAAAGAGGAAACCCAATATCTCAATAAAATGAACGTGCAAAGCACAAATTCATACAAAAGGCAACTTACAGAATAGACAATTAACACCTGGTAATTCTTTGTTTGAACACTCAAGTTCAAACCATAAATTTCTATTTGCCTTCTTGCAAACAACAAGAAATTCCTCTAATATTTTTTTTTAATTTCCCAGCTAAATATTGGACACATTTGAACTGCAAAAAGTGAACACTTTCTCCCATAACAAGCATTTAAAGCCTGGATATTGACCCAAAGTAAGAAAAACGCGATCGCGAACGAACCGTCTCGTCTGTCAAGTTGTTTTTTCTGCCCGCGTCTACGCCGTCAAAAAGCCAACTTTACAGGCAAACGTCCGGAAGAAAGCGTAAAAATTATTTTTTCTTCGAACATTTTCGGAATTGCGTAAAAATTAAGCTTCATCCGTAATTCCGTAGAACAAACCGAATTTCCGTAACAATTACGGACATTCCGTAATAGTTGGCAAGGGGCCGTCCATAAATGACGTCACGCTTAGAGGGGAGGGAGGGAGGGGGTTCATCAATTTGTGACACTTTGTGACAAGGGGGAGGGGGGGGGTTTCAAGAATGGTGATATCACAGATTGAAAATCAAAAATAAACTAAATAACAAATTATTTTCTGGAAAATGTAGCTTAAATGACATTATTATAAGATTCATACCTACGAAATAAGAGTTCACTTTGAACTTAATAGGTATGGTGCACCTAAACTTAAATAAAAACATTGGGTCCGAAATTCTTACCAACCTTATTCTAAACTTATTATTGCTAGCAGTCCACGACATGTGACAAAGGGGGGGGGAGGATGAAGTGTGACATAGGGGAGGGAGGGGGTCAAAAATATTGAAAAAAAGTGTGACATCATTTATGGATGGCCCCCAAGTATGATAATATAACACTAAACTAATAAGTAAATGGCTCCTTTTGTTGACCTTTTAACGGGAAAAAAGGAGGTTTTTAGGGGATTTCAATAGATTTTGATAATAACATTAAGCCACATATTGGTCGGGCCGGTCAGTTATTTTGATAACATTAACCGTGATAACAAAGTTGAAGCAACTCACCTTCATTTTCTCCCGAGATTTCTGAATCGCTTTTCTTCTGGGCTGATTCGGAGGGATCGTCCTCCCTAGTACTTGCCTGCTCAGTCTCTAAACAACCGGAATTGCTCATTTTTGAGTAAGAAATTATAATAAATCTCGCTATTGCGCAACACCACTCCACGTGGGACAGGCAAAACACTCGCTCTGTTGTTGCCTACGAACACGAACAGTCGTCTTGCTGGGAGGGAGGAGCAACCCCCGTTCGTCCCCCCGAGCCCGGTCGGGTCGGGTCAGAGGGGTCACTCGCTTGACCAGTGCCTCTTGTATTTGGAAAGCAGCGTCACCAATCACCATCGGTGGAAATTTCGAACATTTTTCACAAGGAAAGTTCGATAGTTTCATATGGGAGAAAAGGGAATTTTCCTACGTCATTATGAGGTGGGGGGGTTGCGGTTTTGACAAAGGGGAAGAGGGTTAAAATTGACCAAAAACATGCTTGCATAATATTTGAACGGTCCCTTGGGGAGGACGAACTTACACATTTGGAAAAATATGTTTTATACTTACAGGGTGTTTCAAAAGTTCCTTTCACGTCTTCTAGCAGGGCCGTATCCAAGGGGGGGGGGTTTAGGGGTTCAAACCCCGACGAAATTTTGACATCAATTTTTATACTGCTATTTTTCTTGAAAATTATGTCTCACAAGGAGCGATATCGTCTTCGGGTATAACCCAAAGAGTCTCAAAATGAGTCAAAACCCTACTTTTAAGGGTAAAATTTCCAAAATTTTTCTGGGGGAGGACCCCCAAACCCCCTAGAAATTTTGAAATCTATTAAGTATACGGTTTTTCCTTCAAACTTGTGTGATTTACAAGGAGTGGTCCTCTTTAATATAACCTAAAGTGTCTCAAAATGAGTTAAAATGCCACTTTTAGGGGAAAAATTCAAAAAAATTTCTGGAGTAGGAACCTAAAACCCCCTTAACATTTCGCCATTTATTACAATATACCTTCTTTTTACCTTGAAAATTTGGCCGCTTACAACGAGTGGTGCTCTATGGGTGTAATCTAAAGGGTCTCAAAAATAAGCTATAACACTCTTTTAAAGGGGCAAATTTCAAAAAATTTTCTGGAGGAGTACCCCCAGACTCCCGTTTTACTTCGAATTCATAGTATTGTTTATACAATATTGAAATTTAGTGCATCAAAATTTCAATCCAGTGCTGTCATCTAAAACTTAACATATAAAAGTACCCCGTAAGGAGGTACCTCAGAAAATATTTGAGTCAACCCCCCCCCCAAAAAAAACAAAAGTCTGGTTACGGCCCTGTCTTCTAGGGTCATGGAAGTAAGTTCTATCCCTAGGTAAGTGAGCCTGGAGAATCCAGTGAGATGACTTACAGCGCCCCTAGCGGCGAAATAAAAAGGTTTAAAAAATAAATTAAAAATCTATAGGAGAACTAAAGGAGGAGGAAAGGAACTGAAAGAACCTCAATGAGAGTATTGTTGCCTATGTTATGCAAAACTCACTGAAAAAATTTCGTGAAAATATCGTTAATATTCGCGGAGATGTAAGCGTGTGAAAATAGCACTTTTTCAGGCCTCAAAAAAGAAAAAGTTCGAAGTTTTCAGTGTTATAAATGAAGACAATTTTTATTTAAAAAACATACACATTTACCAACTTTTTCTTTTTTGAGACCTGAAAAGGGGCTATTCCATACAGAATATTCTAAAAAAAATAATTTAAACCAGATTCAATTATTAGCATTAAACTTAAGCAAAGCAGGCTCAGTTAAGCGGCTTTGCCACAACAGTTGAATTGAATTGAGAAGAAACAACTAAGTTGAGATTGGGATACTGACGACTTTCGGATCCTTATTCAGATGCCACCTCGAAGACTACACTACACATTCATTTTATAGAAATAAAAAAAGACATTTGACAAAAAAGACAAATAAATAATTTAAATGTAACTTTATTTACAAAACATAACAAATTGAAATTAAACGCATAATTTTTTATATTAAAAATTTTACATTCAATTTCAGTTTTCAGAAAATAATTAAAATTAAATTAATATCATTTTTAATAAAAGAACACTTCTTGGTAGTATTACTGAAATGCTTTTTTTTTTCATAGTACATATCTACATATTCAAAGAACTTCAGAATTGCCATTTAAAATCATCGTCCAAACTACTATTTACAACACGATTTCTTTAACACACCATGCAAAATTTGTTTATCATGAATGGAACTATGGGACCATTCACAAATTACATCACACATTTAGGTTGGTAAGAATACAAAGAATTTCCATTTTAACTACCTACGAAACACCACTGTTTGTGACATCCCCCCTTTAAAAACTAGGACTTACTAGTTCTTGAGTATTAAATAAAGAAGATTTTAAATTCAAATATTGATAGTTTCAAAACTGTGACATCACGTCTATGAAATGTGATAACTTGTAATGGAAAAAAAATTGTGAATGCTCCCTAATCCTTAATCAAATAAAAAGTTTTTGTATTAACACATTCAAGCAATCTCAGACAGTATAATTTACAATTACAGAAATACAGTACATAACCTTGATAGAGTGAACAAATTTGGGAGAAAAATCAATCTGAACAACAAAGAAATAAAATATGGATATACTACATGTAATAACACATTCTCTACAGATGCAAAATGTAAGGAAATCAATGCAAACATTCCAAATGTGATAATTTGGCTGTATAGGAAATTCTCCCCAAACCTCTTCTTTTCTGTTCTAGCCTCTTAATAATCAGATTTTTACGAATTTTGACTGAAATTTGGGGATGCTACACCAAAAAAAATTTGTGAGTTTGGGATGGCTGTGATGAATTAAAAATAACATTATTCCTATAATAAAATACTTGGTACTTTAATTACCATTCATTGTAATAAAGAGGTTCTACTGTAAAAGGATGGTTTTGAGAGATATACTTTACATACACCAGGTGCGGATCCAAGGCAAGGGGGGGCACTTTTTCACACTATCATCTAAATTTTTTGATAAAAATGTCAAAATTTTGGGGATCTTTTAATAAGTATCACTCAAAATCCCCTTTTGGTACGGCTGGGGGGTATAAGGGTCCTCCCCCAGAAAATGTTTTGAAATTTGACCAGTAAAAGTAGGGTTTTAACTCATTTTGAGTATTTTTTAGGACTTTTTTTCGCACTTATGAGTGATTTTTTGGGTCCAAGGGGGGGCACTTTCCAGAGTGCCACCCCATGAATCTGCCACTGACATACACAAAGATGATTGGAGAAACTTAGTCAGAAAACATAACTTTAAAAACATTTTATCACACTTGCATAAACATAGGTACACAAAAATGCCTTGAGAATTCCTTACTGCTTTAGTTCATAACATGTTTTTGATGCTTGAAAAATAAAATACCAACACCTGTGGAAGTTTTGCATGATTTCTCAACATTTGCACCAGCAAATTAAAACACTTTAGAAAGTAATTTTCTTTTAAGTATTTTAACATAAAAATAGTATATACATTTTGTACTACTTTGAAAATTTTACAGTTGACTTCCATATAACGCAAGTAATATGTTTCACCAAGAATAGGGCTGGCGTTAAACAAGAAAGAGTTAATTATTGTTTCCTTTTTTCTATAGTTGAAGTTGAAAACAAGTTGAACTGAGTTTTAACACACTATAATGTATAAATCAAGAAAATTCTTAAGAGTTCTTTTAAGCATATTTTGACCTTAAATCTTACATTAAATAAATTGTTATTTTAGTTAGTAAAGATTTCAAAAATATTTTTATAAAACAAAAAATAGTTTAAATGGCAAATTTTGCCACTAATGTTTGTCCCAGGTCAAGATCTATACAAAACTACTTTATTAAATCTATGAAAGCATTTTTAACAAGATTACAACAGGAATCATGTTATATGAACTAATTTGTAGAAACTTTTGTTACTTACGTATTAGCCTGTCGACTACTGTTGTCCTCAAAGCCCATTAACAGAGACACTTATTCAGACAGTCGCTGAACAATTCATGGCTAATAAGTATAAATACTCAATTTTTCTATGGTGTTGTAAAAACTCATGTTATACAGGGGTCAACTGTAATTATGAATCAGGATGCAATTTGCTAGGATCAGTATATTTTGAGGTCAATATGTAAAACACAGTCGGGAATGGAACTAAAGCTAAAAGCGACCCATGCAACACAGGATTACTCAGCTGGGTCACGGCCACAATACCATAAGCATGCAACAACCAGTGACCCAGAAGAATGACTAGATTTCGGATGTCCACCACAGAAGTGAGGAACAGGGACGCCATGGACTGGTCCAACCTAAATGCCAAGTGTGCAGCAACTGATATGAACGTGAGTATAATCACAATGTAAGGAAAAGAATAATACAACAGTCCTCCGCAAGTTGCTTGGAGCAGGACTAAAATCGGAATCAAGTACATGGTGAGGTAAATGGACTTCTTTCCCTTGCCTCCGAAATACGTCACCACCATAGGACGCAGGATGACCAAGGCGAGCAATGCAAAGGAATAGTGGATGAATATCATGGAGTAGAGTGGGTAGACGGCCTCTTGAGTACACCGGAGGGTTTTCTCGTAGTTTGGACAAGGGTTGTGCAGCATGGTGTACCAGTCTGACAGTCTTTTCACTTTGCAGGCATGTATCTGTCAAGAGACGAAGAAATAATCAAGACAAGAACATTGTGTACTGCAAAAAAGAAAATGTACTTATAATCCTAAGGTAAACAATAAGTTTATATTAGTTGGTTAGTAGACAAAGGAAAAAGTATAAGCTTTTATACAGATTCATAGTTAATTTATTTTAGCTTGTTTATTATGGTAAACCCATTTCTTACTTTGACAAGATATAAAAATTTTCCAAATTATTTTAGTATGGCAAGAAAACATGTAATTGACTATTGACAGGAGTAAAAAGGAATAATATCAATCAAAACAGTTCATAATAATTAAAGGGTTACATAGTGACATCTTTTATCCCTGTAGAATACAAAACAACATTGTTTTTGCTCAATGAGTTTAAAAATATTAAAAGACATAATTGTTTTGTGGATCTTTGGATTCCCTTTGTCAGTGATAAAATAGTCAGCATTGCATTGTATTCTTCAGTAAAAAAAAAAATGCTGTTTTGTATTCTACTTACATCATTTGCAAAAGCACCATCCAAGCAAGCTTTATCCCCCTATTTGAAACTTAAGTGAAAAATTTTAAATTTTGCAAAGTTTTTCTCCAGTTAGATGACTTGGAATTCATAAAACCTTTTACAACAAAAAAAAATTTAGTTTAGTTTTTGAAAGACATATAACGAAACTGATTAATTTTTCCTAAGTACTCAGAGAAATGCATTTAGATAACTGGCACAATGTCATCAAGTCAAAGTACAAAAAATAGCTGGTAATAAATCCAAAAATGTATTCAATGAAATATGGATACTTGTGTATTATCCCGTCAACCAAGGGACTTAATCCACAGAGCCTTACCAAATCTCATAGACTGTGCAATTGAATGATAGCAGCATTAAGAACCGGAAAATGTAATGTAACAAACCTGAAGTGTTCCTCTAGGTTCAGTCAGAAGCAGAGTTCCCACAGCACTGAGGGCGTTTTCCAGAAAAGCACTAACGTGCAACGACACAACATCTCTGGTGAAGTTCCTCCGTCTCATGACCTGGTCTATGGTGTACCATTCCAAGATGAGCAACAGGAAAGTCATGAAACCTAGGTAGTACCTACAATAAAAGTTTTTAGCCATCAGTATACAAGGGGAAAGAAAATAAAATATCTGTAAAAATCTTGTCCGCTTACCAGTCATAAAATGAAGGAATATCTTGGCATGGCAAACAGATAGAATTGGCCGCAGCACGAAATCCTCTTGGACATGCCCCACATTCACTAAGAGTATCATTTATTCGAATTCGTCCACAATAGAGACCCGGGCAGTGGGTCGAATGGTCCATCACCATTTTTAAGCCGTAATATTAATTTCTTGCAATCAAATCATTGAATTAGAATACAAGGAGCAAGAATTCGGGAATTATGATGATGTTGATGATGAAAATGAAATCAAAATAAACAAAAACAAACATTATCCCTCGCGGTTATAGCGAAAAATGTTTCCATTGAAAATAAGTTCACATAAAAACGGATAACTGATTTGTTTGCGTTTAAAATACTAAAATTTAGTTTGAGAATTCAGCTTAGGTTTCATATTGAAGCGTAGTTACTTAATTTTCAATTATGTTTCTCCCAAAAGTAATGATAAACAACAAAGTAAAATCTAATAGGAATTGTCTATTTAATTTTGGCAATCGTCTCACACGTGGAAAATTGTGTACTTCCGGAATTCAGAAACTGCTGCGGCTGCTGTCTGTTCCAAGTGTTCGCCAAATTCACATTCCATCAATTGACGTTTTGATTTTAAAAATTTTAAAATGTCTACCCGAGAAAAAACTAGAGACGAATTGGACATGCAAACTCTGAGGGAACTGGCTTCTCTTCCAGCTAATAAATTCTGTTTCGATTGTGGACAAAGAGGGACAACTTATGTGAACGTAACTATTGGTGCTTTTGTGTGTTCTTCGTGCGGCGGCCTATTGTAAGTGAAATTTTGACAACTTTGGTTTGTTTTGATCCAAAACTTGTTTTTATCTTCAATATTTGAAACTGTGGCTATATTTAAAATATGCTAAGACCAGGGGTTCACACCCTTTTGACCTTCTCATTTTTATTTACTTGTCTCTACTTTATTATAACTGTTGAAAAAGTAATTTATATTGTTATAAGCCATTACAAATACTAGTATTCTCATAAATATTACCCTTGTTTGATTGCTATATTCTAACTGTAGGAACAAGGTTTTGGGTCCTTATGGTTTATTATTGCCATTGGTTGAAAGTTAAAACATTTGCTCTCCAACTTAAAAAATTATTTTCTTTTGAGGAAGGTCTAGATTTTTTTTAAAGTGAACCCTCTGGTAAAATCATAGAACTGGGTGTAGGTTGGCACATATTGGAAACATCTTGGTCAACAACTTTTCTTTGGTGCTATTCGAAGTACCAATGGCACCATTTTTATCCTGAAAACAGGTCTTATAGATTTTTAATAGCTCAAATACACCTAATGGCCACTGCTTTAAAGTAGTTGTCAGTTTCCGTGGAGGACCTGTTTTTTGAAAGTTCATAGAGAGAATGGGAAAGGGTTTGCATAAGAAAGGGGGGAGGGGTGCACAGTATTGTTGCATTTTATTGTGTCGTCTGTCGGTTTTACTCTGACAGTTAATTGGGTTAAGACTACAGGTATTTTTTTGAATCTGGGATATAATTACTTTTGTAACATATATCTTTATGAGTTAGTTAAATGATATGGCTTGTCTACTTCCAAGATTAGAATATTAAACTTGATCCTATTCCTTTTATCCATTTTGTCTTTATTATAATGATTTGAAAGTGAATCTTATAATTATTAATGTCAGTAGGTACCTACTTAAATTATTTATGAAAAAAAAGCAGTGTGCAAGTTGTGGAAAACCTGATGATGGTAGATTACTGGTGATTTTATTTAACTGTTTGTCTCTTTTCAGGCGCGGTTTGAATCCTCCTCATAGAGTTAAATCCCTCACTGTCTGCTCATTTACTGAAGTTGAAATGGATAAATTGAAAAGCAGGGGAAATGAGGTTTGCATTCTTTCCTTTCTTTTCCAATTATTTTTTTTCTTAATTGTATATTAATAGTAAAAATTTCTATTCAGTGTTCTTAAAAACGTGCTTCCATGTAAAAGTGCTCAACTTATTCCGAATTAGGTACAATTCTGTCCCTTTAAATACGGCCATGCTGTTTTCTGCACTAAATTTCAGCACTAACTTGAATTCAGTGCTAAGTCCTGGAATTTTATTTGAAATATTTTAATTTGGAATTCTTTTCAGTTTGCACATGAAAAAGTTCATTTTTGCTTCAAATAGTTCATATCCTGTTAGCTTCTTAAACACAGATGGGATTTTTAAAACTGTATAACGGGTATAACCTGGCTACTTAAAATTTTCTGTTTGACTTTCCTAAAACAAGTGAAATATAGTAATATGTTTGAATTGTTAAATATATAAATGATGATAATGTAGTCTTCACTCTAAGATAGGGCTGCCCAACCTCTGGCCCCCAGAATCTGGCCCGTGAACTGATTTGAATTTTTTTCAGATAATCCCTTTGTTAAGTAATCCTTACTTTCCAGATTTTTTCCAAGAAAAATGACTAGTTTGCGGAAAAAGTCGGAAAAATCGCGATTTTTGCGCAAGTTTCGTTTTGCGTGCGGAGTGTCCCGTTTCTCCCGCGACTGCTTTCTTGGCCGGCCGTGGGCGCCAAGTTGAAAGGCGGCTTCCTGTGTTGCTATTGCGATGTAGAAAAAACAACTTCATAGTTGTCAGAAGCCTACAAGTCCGGTGTTCGGGATCACATTCTTCGGAAAAAGTCGAAAAATAGTGATTTTTCGCGAAAGTTCCGTTTTTCGGGTGCCTAGTTGAAGTTGACTTCTCGTTGTAATTGCGAAGCAGAAAAAACTTTTGTGTTGTCAGAGGAGCCCATCTAGTATGAAACCTCTCAGATCGCATTTTTGTTGATTTTAGTCAGGTATATAAGGAAGGTGCCAGGAGACTTCCCCCCTCAAAAAAAATCTGACTAGGTGTGCAAAACAAGTTAAAACCCTGTTTTTTAAGGTCAAATTTCCTAAAATTTTCTGGGGGAAGACCCCCAGACCCCCTTTTGTATTTGGAACTCTCTTTTTAACAACTTTTTTTACAATAAGTTTATCAGAATGCAAATCTTACCTAAAAATTTCCCCCCAAAAAAAGGATCCCTAGACAGATTTATTTGGGCCCCTCCTGAAATCATTTTCTATACATAGCAGCTGTAACTCATCTAGACACTTCTAAAAATTTTCAGATAATTTCTTTCTGAAGCAATCACATGCCTGTTAAAATTTCTTATGTTATTTTCTCAGTTCTCATTGAAATTAAGAGATTAATGTTATTAAAATATATATTCCTAAATTTGGCTCCATATTGTGTTTTCTTTGTCAAACATTTTTGGAACTTATTTTATGCAATTATTTTTCATTTAAAAATGCCAAGTTGCAAAAATACTGTAAACAAAAAATTATAAATTGTTGTAATTAAGCATCAGTTAGTGCTTTTGCTTTTCTACTGTAATTTCTTTTCTGGCCCTCCATACCTCATCAAATACCCTGAGTGGCCCTCCTCCAAAAAAGGTTGGGCACCCCTACTCTAAGAAAGGTTTTTGAGAAAAGTTCAGTTTCTGAAGTAGGGGTACTGAAGAGAATATCTTTTGTTCCTCCTTAAGGGTTTTTATGCCTTTCTATGTTAGTCCATGAAAACTTTAAAAATGAGCCTTATTTGTAAACTGTGCAATTGTACATCAATATTTTGTTTCTTCCCAAAGTTTCAGTTGTTTCTTTTCAATTCCAGTACTGCACGCACATTTGGTTGGGAAAGCTGGACCCACAGCAACAGGCCACGCGAGAAAGTCTTTCTCCCGAGAAGCGGAAAGAGTTCCTGATCCAGAAATATGAGGAGAAGCTTTATTACGTGGATCCCCGGGAGGCCATCAAAAAGATGAAGCCCAGGGCCCCTGCAGCTCCTGTCACGAATAACTCTTGTGCAGTGACAAGAAGTCAGACTCAGCCAACAACTCAGGTATGATTGTTGTTTTCTGGTTGAAAATATTTTATTGTTGCTGCCCGTGATGAAGAAAAAGAGTTAGACTTTTGTGACACAGGGAAAAAAATAATTGTAAATGAATTAATGTTGGGTATCTGAACACAGTGATGTCAAAGTGCTTTTATCTATTCTCTAAGACATTTCGGTTCTTTTGTATTATCCCGTCGACTGGTGCTGCTAAATTAGAAAATGTTATCAAAGCCCATTGACTTTTCTATAGCTGTGCCTCTAAACAGTCGACTTGATAATATGTAAGTTCCAAAAATTCAAAACAAGTTGCTTTCACATGGAACTTAATTCTTGAAATAAATTATGAATTTCAATTCATATTAAGAGGGGTCTTAATTTTGGGACGCTGATTGCCACATTTCAGTATATTCCTTCTCTAGCAGTTTACGGTTTTTATCAAAAGAACCAACTTTTGACAACTTTACCGTACTGAGTTCAACGATAAAAATTGAATTTATGTAACTCAACAAATGTATGTAGTGTTACAGCTAATTTCAATTCCATCTAAAACCAAAAACTCAAAACCCATCTAAAATGATGGTTTACTTCATTTTGAACATTATTAGCTTCTATTATTTCTTTTTCTTTCTATTGTATTCCTTCTGTTTTGATACTGAAAAGATATGTGAATAATCATCCTTTAGATATACATTTACTTTTACATACACAAACTTTAATTAATAGTTAAATATACATCATTCTTTCTTGGCTTTCCTAATTTACTCTACCACATTTTCAATAAAGCTAATGAAATTTTATTTCTCTATCTTCAGAAGACTGGAGCTATTCCTCAAACATTCTCTGCTGGTGATATTTCTAACAATTCTGTTCTACCCAATCTCTTTGAAAATGACCCCTTCAAAGAAACGGCAAAACAAGCAGGTAAGTGTAAGTTCGATTATCTCCGCAGAAAGTTAGCTTTTTCTTTTCTATTTAGTTAAATATACACCCTTTTTGGGGGAAGTTTTAAAGACTCTCTATTCTTGGGACAATTTCTCATATATATATTTTAAGATGGCTTTGAGTTTAGATGAGCATTATTTTAAAATTGTTTTAATAAACTCGTTTTTATTCTTCAGATGTGTATGGTTAGTAAGCCTTGAAAAGAATGTTTCCTGTAGAACTATATAAAACTTTCATAGGTCCATCCATTTTGGAGTGTTAATCATTACATGAAATGTAACATTTGAAAAATTCTTTTAAAAGTGCTTGTTTTAATATTTTTGGAAGCATTAAACCTATACAAAATGAAGATGCTAACATATTTTTAAAATCAGAAATTTTATGGTAATACCTATTTGTGTTTAGCATGTCAATCAATACACGAAATGGTTATTTTTATTAGTTTTACATGAACTTTTTCAAAAATTGTTGCCCAGTGTTAATAATCTTCATACAAATTTAATCCTTTTAATGTATCTGTTGGACTTAAAGTTTCTTTTTTCGGTCGATATTGAACATGTAACCCTTTTCGAGTTTTATTATTTATCGGTAACGGAATTGCCGATCTAAGATTGTAAAGAGAAGAAGAAGATGTTATTTTATGTTAATGAATTTTGTACCTTGTATATAAGTGTGTAACTGTGTTGGTCGATAGAGGTTATGATTTTTTTTGGAAGTGAGGACGAAAATAAACTTAGTTATTTTATTACTATCGGTTCTGGCCTTTCATTCCACTGCGTTATGTAACTGCAACAGTATCTTTTACAGAGATTTTGATGATCTTATGAATTATCCCAGCATAAATAAATTCAACATTTGATTTTTCAGAAAATATTTCAACCACAGATGGTGCCTCTTTTGCTGACTTTAGCAGTGCCTTTGGGAATAATACAAATGGTATGAGTATTGGTATTTTCTCTTCCATGACAAAGACATTTTTTATTCCATTTATTGTTTTTAAGAAATTGGTGGACTTCAAATTAAACCAAATTCGTTGATTCAAACGTTAACAGGTGATTTCAAAAACTTACTGCACATTCAAAACACATGAAAACAAACTAGTAATCCACACTCAAACTAAAACACAAGAAAACAATACAACAGAACACTGAAGGGGGAAATAATAAACTCAAAAGGCAGAGACCAATCCAGAATTTTAAAACCCTCCATTTTTGTAAAAATATACACAGCTTTTTAATTTTTGTGTAAAATTATAACAGCTTTTTAATTTATGCGAAATTTTTTATAACTATTTTTATTAAGAACTATACAATTAATGAAAGCAGCATAAAAATTACTTTTTTCTTCTGTTTTATAGCCATTAAAAAGAATTAAATGTAAGCAATAAATGTAACACAGCCTTGGTAGATTTTGAAATAATATGGCACCAGTCAAAAATTTT
The DNA here is from genome assembly GCA_963680715.1 of Tetragnatha montana. Taxonomy (NCBI): domain Eukaryota; kingdom Metazoa; phylum Arthropoda; class Arachnida; order Araneae; family Tetragnathidae; genus Tetragnatha; species Tetragnatha montana. The sequence continues at coordinate 54,061,509 of OY796681.1, read as the reverse complement.
GCAACACAAATTGCTTTTGATTCAGTGAGCTTCATGTTTTTAGCGATCTCAGTCATTTAATGCCACATGTAATAAGATGCTCAACTCATTGCCATAACCATTTAAGATACATTGAAGAATCATTCTTGGTTGGTCTTCCAAAAAAACTATTCCTTAATTATATCCTCTGCATTTATATCATTAAGTTTTCTCTGGCCACCAGCTAACTATTTTCTCTTTGTAGATGTGAAAGCCAATCCTTCCAGCAGTTCCTGTGCCGGCAGCCAGAATCTGCACAAAAAGCAGCCTGCTCCTCCACCCCCCGATCGCTATGCTGCTCTCGCGGATCTGGACAGTCAGCAGCACCAACAGACGAACCCAGTGGAGAGCAATGGCGTCGCGCCTTTCTGGGTTGGCGGTGTCCCCACTGTAAATGCCGTCCCATTCACTCAGGGTAAAAAAGTTATTGGATTTTAAATCTTGTTTCACATTATCGGGGAACTCGCATTATTGGTTCCAAAACCGGCGATTTACTCATTTTCATCTTCAAGAATATGGTGTTATAACTTGCTCCTGAAACTGCATGGAATTTTATGTAGAATACCTAATCTATCAATAATAATCTACCTAATCTAGAATAATAATAGAATTAAGAAATGGGAAACAAATATTTCATTATGTTTCAAGTTTGCTTGCAATGAAACCTCTAATTTATTTAAAGGCACCTTTATCTTGCCTCTTTTATACATACATTTTAAAAAGTAACAATGTGAGTATTTTAAGTAATACCTCTTTTGTTATGTTAACTGGAAGGCACAAGATGTATAATTTAAAGGTAAGTCTTAAAAAAATGACCTTTTTGACCTTAAACCAACAATTTGCCATGAAGTTCTTAATGTTATAATATTCAATCCTTTTAACATTCTATTTATTGTCTATTTACAACTTTACAAGAGAAAGGCACTTAATTATTTATTTATTCAACTGTTTTAAAAAAATCTGTGCATTTGGTGTAACTTATGGCTGTTTCTGATTTAATACCTTTCTCCTGTAAGCCTAGGATGTTTAGTGGTAAATTTATCTGAGCAGAAAACTTGGTCATAGCATGATAAACCTTAAAATCATTTTATTGCCTTGCTAGAAACTAAAGTTTGCATTGAAACATTTTAATTTGGTCTTAAACATGCTAAGTTACAAATGGTAATTTTTCTGGCTTAAATGCCATGTATGATGCTAGTTGTGTCCATTTCTCAGATTCACACTTTTAACATAAACCATAAAACACTAAAAAACCTTGCATATTTTGAAAGGCCTTATTTTTTATTTTGCATTGCTTAAAGAATTTTTTTAATGATGAGCCTAAAGACTTGAAATGAATACCCTTTTTCATTGATTAATTCTTTATTCATGATGATGAATGTGTTCATGATTTTACTCAGTAATGCCTTTACATCTAAAAGCTAATTTTTCATCCCAAAAGGTTATTCTGAGTTGAGGTTGACAGTTCTGATTTCTTATAGGCACTGCCCCCAATCCCTTCGGCGCGGGCGCATGGCCAGTTCAGCCCCTTGTTGCGCAAAATCCTTTCCAAGCCATCCAGCCAGTCAACAATGGAACGAGCTTACAACATCAAAATGGCTTCTGGCCTGCACCCACAGGGGTGGCCATTGCTGCACCTTTTGCGGACCCTTGGGGAACAACTCAACAAATTGCTGCTGCCACTTCTTACGTACCCAACCCTTTTGCTGTAAGTTCTTGTTTTAAGTTATTGAAGAACTGGTGAAGTTTGGCGTGAGTTTTCAGTTCTTAAAATGTATTAGCCAGACCAAAGTTATTCCTTGAGACACTGATCTGAGCATACATTGTTTTAGTGGTCTGTCGAGGACCAATTTTCTATCTTGTCAATATACCTACAAAATTTAGGAAAAACGTACTTTCACAAATTAATGCAACTTAAGGAAAGAAATTACATACACACATAATACATTTTGTAAGGCAAATTCTCTGCTAAGCTTGGGTGCTTAAAAGTTTTGTGAACAGAATTATGTTCCAGGTTTAATATGAAACGGCTGACCAAGTGGCAGGGATTTGTACTAAATTTTGGTTCTTGCATCACACATTTTGCCAAGAAATAATCTGTTTTACACAGATGTAGCTTTAACTTATAAAATTTAAGGACCTATTTAATTGTTCAGATGATATTTTATGGGTTTTTCTGCAATTTTAAAATAAAATCCACTAGACTGGGGGAAAATGATTAAAAAGATAGTTCTAAGTTTAGTCTGGCAATTTTTGAAGAGTGGCACACTTGGATAAGCCATGTTTTCTAAATTGTACAATTTATGTTTAAAAAATGTGTATACATGTTGGTTTTATATAAACTTTAATTTTCCTGAACTTATGCAGAAACTTTAACTGATTTGTTTTTAAATTTTCACACAATAAGTACATCTATAAAACTATTCCAACTTTGCATTTGATTTGAAATTAATCTTTTAAGCATTTACTCTCTTTAAAAGAAAATTAGTTCATGTGCAATCAATGTTAAAATGTTATTAACAATCATTTTTTAAAAAACTTATTACAGTTATTAATTGATAAACTATTTAAGGTTCTTGTTTTTATAATAAGAAATTGTATCTTTGAATTAAATAAAAATCTAAAATTTTTTTTGCTTATACAGGTTTTGTCCTTGAGGAATTATAATTTCTTACTGCCTGTTCTGTTAGTACACAAATATAATACTAATGCTAAACTGATTGATTGATCTATACTTTCATTACAGTTCTTATGGACATGTATGCTTTCACTGAACTCATATATTTTGTTTTAGCTAAAAAATGTAAAGAAATATTTACAAAAGAAAAGGCATATCTTTTATGAAATTCCCAAAACTTGTTTTAGTTTTAGGGGCACTAAATGGATTGACAGCTCATATGTTTAGTTTTGTTTTATAAAAGCAAGTTATACAAGTTTTTTTTAAATTATTTTTAGTAATTTGAACAACTAATCCAAAATAAGTTGTAACATTTTTTTTTATATAGATGCCAATTTGTTTCATTGATCATTTTTCTATTTCAGAATTCAACTTTTACTGCACCTGTTTTGCCATCCTCCTTACCCCAGGCTCCAGCCAATGCAAATAGCAAGAATCCGTTCCTATGATGACGTAAACTGTAGCTTTTTTAGTTGTTAATCTTCGAATTCACATTCTCTCAGAGGGTGTTGAATTACTTACAATTCCTCTTATTCTGTGATGGACTTATGCTTTTTGCGAGTTTGAGATGCAAATATATGGGTGCAAGAGTTGCTTCCTTCCTCTGGTTCTAACGCGAAATCTTCTGTTGTGTCAAAAAGTAGTGCTACGAGATTTTGTTGTGATAAGTTGGTTGAAACCTCCCGATTTTTAATGAGATGTGCTACCAATTTCGGGTGTTTCATTCCGACTGTTTTAGGTAAAGAAATGATATAGATGCGGGAAAATATGGATTCTTTTTATGCATGTATGTAGATTTGATGCCACTAAACTGAAATTCTGGGTCATTGAGTGATCAGGATTGTTTGAAGAAACCTCGGAAATAAATTTTAAATGCCGCATTGGGTTTGGCTGTTTCTCTCTCGTTGAAATGGTTTTGTAAAGTGTGAATCTCATTTTATGAACACCGTTTTGCTTGTTGCTTTGCATGCAATATTTTATATTGCTTTTTAAGGATCAGTTTTTTTGTGGGATTGTGACTTAAAATTTGCATTTTATACCTGTAGTTTAGTTTTTTTAAAAATTGGACTCTTTATTTTGCCCTTTGATGCAAATTGAGAATGCATGCTATGCAATCATGGGCGGATTTAGGTGAGGAACCCTAGGCGGGAAAGCTATTCTGAAAGCATGATTTATCATTATAAAACTAATCTTCACAAAGTGTTGGGGGCATTGCCTCCCTATGATCCCTGTAAATCCGCCCATACTATGCAGTTTTTTATGTATAAAATTCTTTTATTGAAAAAAGATTAGTATTTTTTAATATTGAAAAAATTGCATGGCTTTCGTACAGTGTTTTACTTTTGGTACTAACAACAAGTTTAGATTATGATTTTATAAATCAGTTTTAAAAGTATAAATGCAAGTTTAGAGTAACTCATATACATCATACTAATTTTGCAATTAAGCAGCTTGAAATGTAAAACTAAAATAACTGAAAACTGAAAGTTTCATAGTATATAGAAATTGCGGAAAGATTAAGATAATACTAACATTTTTTAATTGATTTTATGGGCAACAGTTTAAACATTTTATCATTCTCTAATTTATTTAGTTTATTGCTTTTTTGTTGTGATATTTAGCATTTTTAATAATGTATTCTCAGGGTCAGTGCTGGCATTTTCACCTAAATGTTTCTTGCATTTTATTGGTACCCAACATTGATTATTATGCAAAGGACTACTTTTGGGTGCTCTGTCATGAAATGTATGGCTGTCATTTGCAACAAAATATTTATTATTTTGTTGCTTTTAACCTTTTTTTTACCATCATGCACTGTTATTGGATGATGTTTCTGTGATATTTTTGTGGGCTTATGATTAATGTAATGGTTTTAGTTTTTGCTTTCTCTATACTTCTCTAGGATTTGTTTTGAAGTTTTGTTTTATCTGGTATTGTTACTATGAGTAAAAGTATGTTAGGCTGCAAACATGTAGCAATATTCAAAAATCCAGATAATAAGTAAATCAATTAACTGTTACTACAAGGTCAACTGTCCTGGAGATAACTTATTTTGCATGCATACATAAAAGTAATCTGAATTGCGATACTTTTGTCTTTTTGTGTTTTTTTTACAGTTCAACTAACTTTATACAAGCATAAATTGGTTCTAAATAGTTGGCTTTGCATTGTAAAGCAAGAGTAAAGGCAATGGTAATACTAAGTTATTGTCAGAGGTAATAAATTTTTAAGTTACAAAATATATTTTTAAAGCTAGTTTACCTCCACTTACCATTCCGTGAAATCTGGTTTTTGCCTCTTAAACCTTGTTCAGAGGCAAATTATTTATGTTATTTTACTGTTTTAAAAATCATGTTAAGCATTCTATTAAAACTCGTTTAGGTATTTTTCGCCAATATGTTTATCCATATTAGTATACTATAGCTAACATCTTAGTCCTAAATACCATTGATCTTATCTTGTTTTTAAAAATGTGTTATCTTAGTCGATTAGTTTTTAAGTGTTTTAACTTGTGTTGAGGTGCTTACATGTTGTGTGATTGGGTGTTTTACTTCCTGCTTCAAGAGGATTATGTATTTTGAAGGTGGAATTTATATAAGATAGTTTACTCTCTGTGAAATGAAGTCCTAAATTTTCATTGTTTATATGGTTTGTACATACTATTTAGAATGGTTTTAGAATATTGCTTAACAACTCAAAGCTTACTGTAAAACTTTATCAGATTGGGATTATAACCCATGTACCATTACAATGTTATATATAATAGTATTTACTGCATAGAAAACTTTGTACATTGATCAATTTGAGTCTTCTGAATCTTGGAAACATGAGGTGTATAACTTGATGAAAAATCAATGTTAATAAATTATTTTGTGTTCTTAAGATTTCAATGCATTGCCTTCAACATTTATATAATTTATCTTTAACTTGTTAGGTAGATACCAAACTATTTTTTAATCAGGTTTTACAAATTACGTACCTTTCTATCCATACTTAGGCTGGGCGCGCACGAGTGACTAAAGTCACGGCGACCAGGATTACTAGTATCAAAAATATCACTAGAAAACAATAGAGCATTTTCAATCACATGACTTTACCTAACAACGGCCTTAGCAACGTTGTTTTTATCCTCCAGTGATGTCATGTGCGAATGCTTCTATTGGATGCTTCTATTTCCCGCCCCTAACAACAGCCTTAGCAACGTTGTTTTTGTCTTTGTCACCGTGACAAAAGTCGCCCGTGCGCGCTCGCCCTTATTGCAGAACATGGACTTTGTTTTTTTCCCTGTGCATTAAATGAATTTTGAGATTAGACAAAAAGAAAATCCTCTTAATAGTTGAGCATTACCTGTTTTCAAACATCAAAAAATATTTATTCAGATATTCTTTTTATCTTTAAGTTTAAACAATAGTTACAGTTACTCGAAGTATAATTTTAACTTTAAAAACTTATGACCATTTCATTAATAGTTCTTAACCTTTTTTTCTCATAGGATGCTTATCACTTCTAGTATTGAAATTTGTTGCAATTACATGGGTCCTTGTGATTAAAAATATTCAATCGGATTCATGGTGTTAGCCGAGTTTAAAAGTTTTGTTATTCAAAAGTTTCATTAAATAAAACTAGCATTGAGATTTGTACCAAGATTCAAAGTTATTGTTTTTACACAATCTGCACTACTTCACATAAAAATTGATAATTTTTGTCATTTTCATAGGATCAAAATACAGCAAATTTTCAGTCTCAGTGTAACCCTGCAATAAATATTATTTTAATTTATTTTTTTTTTGTCTTACATTTTTGCTATGATAAAACTTGCCAAATTTAAGTACCTTGTCTAGGCTGCTATAAGTGTTGAAAATTGGAATTGTTATGGATAATTCTACTGTTTTTTTTCATACACCATGTACATATTTTCAGTGTACAAAGAGCATAATACGGAATAAATTCTTAAAGCACAATGTACAGTATTAATTTACTATGTAAAAGTTGATTGTCCAAAGGTTATAACCTTCAGTTCTAATAAGGCAATTTTTGTATCAAAATTAGTGCTCAGAGTTTCTTAAATGAAACATCATGCTATCTGTATATATTTTATACTTTTCATTATCTATTCATATTCTTTTCCAGCATTTTTTTCATTAATATGAAATAGAATCAATCTTAAGGAATAGTTTTATAGAATTTGGATTTCTTGCCTGGGGGAACATTATTTCCTTTGTTACTTCAGTTAGCTCCTAAACCGGTTTATTAGTTCTTGTTTATTAAGTATCAATTGAAGGTGGTCACTGAGTTCCATACATTTTAAATATTATGAATAAAAGGCCCCCTAAATATCATTTATTCAGCATAGGTATGCTACCTATTAGGTACATACTAAAATTTACCTGAGGGTGTTATTTTCATGGTCCAAAGAACATGTGTTCTGTAGCATATTTGTGGATTCATCATAAACTATTTAATGATGATACTAGAAACTTTTTGTGGTGTATATATAATATAAATACAAATATATTCTCCACTTGACATTTGTTATGTAATATTTAGAGTTAACTGCTACAATTGCTGACTTTCTGATATTGCTTAAGGTGCAACCGATTTATAACTGTAAATCTGAAATTGCACTTTGTGAAAGATGCAGTGAAATCTTGAGCTATTCAGCTTCCAGAACAATATATATAATTATAGTGTTGTCTTTATTCTGGATTAACTAAAGATTCTGTGGGAGCAGTATGCGAGATGCTTATGTAACTACGAATCTCTATGTATCCATCTTTGGATCACTCAGAGAAGAGCTTTATGTAAACCCGCTTAGTAACATTGCAAATATTAAGGTGGTTTCGATGCAAAATGTTTTGGTTGAAGTACCTGGGCTATATAACCCTCTTTGAAATCCTATCTATAAAACGTTTTATATGAATTATTGATTAGTAATGTCTGTGTTTGTTTAAGGGGAGCTGAAAAGTTTTATGATAAAAAAAGTTTCAAGCGTTCATTTTTGAGATTCTGTGGATTATTTTTAAGTGCAATGATTGATGTTAATCAAGAAAACCCTCTTTCTCACTATTAAAAAGAGATTGTACTGCATCCATATTTGCTGTTTCGATTATACCTTGTTTACACAGTTTGAGCTTGCACCGGAGTCACTGCCATCAATTGCATCAGTTCACAAGAAATTTAAAATTAAAAAGGGTATCTGACTGGTTAAATGTTTTAAATACTTCAATTAGGACTACATACTTATTTTAAATCAAACACAAGTTTCACTGTTTGAAACTTTTTAGTTTAGAATCGCTTATTATTATCAATAGGATATTGTTATCATTCTAACTTGGACAAAAGTGATCACATTAAGCAGAGTCTACTGTAGTAACTAAAGTATCATATTTTAAATCTTTTTTTTTCCAAAATCTTATCTGCTTACATATTTTATGGCCCCCAGACAATATTTCAGTGCTGGCCCCTGAAACTAAAAATAATTTAATTCAAGACACTTTAAATTAAAATATATCCTGACTAGATGGGATGGGGGTTTTCAAACTAAAAAAAATTGGAAATTGTTGATGTTTTTATTAAAAGCATTTTCCTTTTTTTATCAGTCAATAGTGTTTACTCTGAAGTAATTTCTGCCTCGAGACCAAAGATTTTTTCAACCCATGTAGTGTAGAAGCTTTGTTATAATCTTTCCTAAAATAAAACAATTTGTGATTGAAAAAGATTAGGCAGCCAGGCATTTCTATGCTAGCTCATACTGTGCATGTTAGGTATGACTATGGGTGAAAAGTGCCAAATTGATAATCAACGAAATCACTCAAGGTGGTGTGATAAACTGTGCCTTTGTTTGAGGGTTCTGCTTGTGTGTGCATTTACAGTCCTGAGTGTTGCTGATGTGGCATTCCTTCTAAAAAATTCCACTTTCTACACACAATTGTATAGAGTGGACTCTGAACAACCTCTGATAATGATGTTGCTAGTAAAATTCTCATGTCCTAAACATATTGTATACTGTTGTCTTCATAAATATTAATGCAAACATGGGATAGCACTACTAACGTCATTGCTGTTGGTTGTATAGGGTCGGGTGGGTAAAAATGGGTCTAGAAAATAGGTCTAGGGATTTTAACAGTTTATATTTATAAAATTTAATGTTTTTTGGCATGCTGAATCTCAATACAAATCAGCATGCCAAAAAACATATAAATTTTATAAATATAAACTGTTAACATCCCTAGACCTATTTTACCCCACTAGACCAATTTCCCCCCACCCGACCCGAGTCTTCTTATGGAATGTTGAGGGATGGCATTTCCAAAACACTTCATTTAATCAAGATGCTTCTTGTCATTAATTTTGCTGTTGTGATGTCAATTCATTGATTCTAATAAAACTCTTATTTATCTTTGAATGCTGTTTTATTGACGTCTTAAACACTTCTTGAAGTTGATTCGTCTTATAGTTTTGAAGATTAATATAAAAGATTATTGAAGCAAATTTGTGTTTTGTAACTTATGGGTAAAGAAGAATTGTTGCTTGAAAAGAGGATGGGGTGTCCGTTTTTAAAAATGTGTTTTTTTCCCCTGAAATCTACTAAATTTAACTATTGAGGGTGGTGCGAAATATCCTCATGATTTTATCATCTTCAACGATCAGTCATTTTCAAAAAATATAGTTCCCCCCCACCACCTTTATTTTTTTTTACCCTTTTGCAACCATGATTTATTTCCCATCTTTTCAATTTTATTTTGCTGAATTGGTAAATGGGATACCCTAGGGAATTTGAATGGAATACTACACTCCTGGTGACTAGTTTGTAAAAATATCTTAACAATTGGCTTAAGAAAAGTAGAATATTCTGAAATAGTTTGGGGGCATGACTATTTAACTTGTTAGATTTTTAGGACACTTTTGCTGGCGGTGTTCCATGCACTCCAATTGGCATTTTTGTGGCCTCTCAGCCCCCTCCAATTTCTTTCCCCTCAGAATTAAAATATTTTAAGACTCCGTTTGTACAGGGTGTCCCAAAAAAGACTGACACATTACATTTTAAAAATCAATAACTCAAAAACTAAAAATTGCATTCTACTTTAAAAGACCAAATAATTTTATGCCACAAATTTTCGTAATTCTCAAATCGATACGAAAATTTGTGTCATAAAATTATTTGATCCGCGAAAAAAAACGCGTATTTTATCTTTTTTAGTTTTTTAATTAAAAATTTTTAAAATGTGTCAGTCTTTTTTGGGATAATGATTTTAAGATGAAGGGTTTTTTTCTTCATCTGAAAATTAACGATCTTAGTTCAGAGTTAGGCTTCTACAGATTTCGAAAACATATTCTTAATTCAAATATTCATTTCTCGTTTAAAAAAAAATTGTTTCAAATCGTGGTGTTCGATCCCGAATTTTTTCGGGGGTCTACTTCAAAGTGACCGAAAAGTGCGAGTCCTTGTCTGTGATTGGCGCGGCTCGAAAGTCTTGTGTGACGTCACGGAATGAACAGCGTCGTGCTACAAAGCGAACAAACAAACCAAGAAGAGTTGAATTTGTTTATTATTTTCCCAGTGTGGTCATCCCTGTATTGTCATCCAGTATCTAACAGCATGGAATGTGACAGATCAACCCTCTTTTCGAACATCCCACAGCTTTTAACCGCAGGTAGGTGCACGTTTTGCTTGTTCCTGAAATTGATTTTGCATGGGTATAAACAGGAATCCGCCAACTAAGCCTAAAAGCATAGGGGGTAGGAAAGAATATAGCCCCTTTTGGAATCTTTTGATATTGCCGCCGATTTATAATCCAAAACAAGTAAATTGAAAATTAGTTGGAATCGGTATGAAAATTTAAGTTCATGTTTACTTCCGCTGTTTAGTGTGATGTTTCAATGCGTTTGCCGTTTGTTTACATCTTGAATTGGCAAATTTCGTGTGAGTGCATAGCGATCATTACTAACTGATGGTGAGTTATGTTTTGAAAGTATGTCTCAACGCTTTCCATCAACATCAACATATGTTTCAATGAGTTTTACTAGTTTTTGTGTGATCTTTAAAATTTGGATTACAATTGAAACATGGTTGAATTCCAGTTTTGAATTGACATTAAAATTATTGGCCTAATGTTGGTAAACTTAAAAATTAGATAGTTCCATTTATTTTTGCCTTCATATATTCTTATGAACTTATTTTTCTTGTCATCCTAGTTGTTTGATTATTCAATGTACTGATACTCATCAGAGAGTAACACAACCAATCTGAATGTAACAGATTCCTAAGTAAACATAATCCTAAAGTACCAAAAGGACTAATAAGATCTCCTTCAGAATTTTTTTTTTCTGGCTACACCACTGTACAGTTGTTGATTCGGTATTCTTGCACTATGCAATCAACTAGTTTAGTTTAAAACTGGATTTTGGGTAGATAGTGACACCGTAACTGATGTTTCTTAAATCCACATATTTTTGGTCTTCAAAGTTAAAATTATTTGATTCAAAAAACATCAGTTGCAGGGTTGCCATTTACCCTAAATCCAGCTAACTAAAATGGTAGATCGCATACTACAAGAATACCGTTGACTTAATTACAATTTTTCTGCCATGGGAAAGGTTGAATATAATAATAGTATGGATCATCCAAAGAAAGCAGGCCTGGCACCAAAATGACGACAAACTAGGGAATTCTGGCAACCTAGTTCTATAAAAGTTGAATTGCTTACTCGCCAATAAACAACATTAATTGGCAATGCCAAAAATGTCGCCCGGGCCCGGTTTCTTTGGATTTACGTATAAAGCATAAGCCGTAACGAGAGAAGTTGTGCCTTTTAAGATCTACTTTTTGATTGGATTTGTAAAACTAATAAAAGAGAGATTTAAAAGCTGGCCTGCCCCAGGGGCCAGATGTAGTCCATGGACAGGGTTGGCAAATATCATGATATTTATATAAATATCAAAATATCGGAAATTTTTTATATATATCGGATATATATCAAGATTTTGATATATATATCCGATATTTTCAGATTTAAAGTAGAAAAATACTGTTCTTTAGAAGTAAATACTAGTCTAAACCAAAATATTACTACTAAGGAATATTTTTAATAAAATCTTAATTACCCAGAGTATAATTGCTGATAAGTAATTACAAGGAAATATCAATGCAACAAGAATTATATGCATGTATATTATAATTCCATTTCTGCTTCTAAGAAAATATTTTTACTTATGAAATTTTAAATAATTTTTAATAATGAAATAAATGATAAATATAAATTGGAACAATTTATTTATTCATGATTTGAAGGATACTATTACTTTATTTAAATTATCTTTCATTTTTTAAATGATGATTCTAGCAATCATTACAAAACAGATAAAACATTATTGTAATTTTATTTTAAAATAAAAGGATAGAAATAATAAGATTTGAAAATACAAACTTGTAAGCATTGACATTGTTAAATGCAATGTGCCTAAGAAAAAAATGTCAAAACTGATTTTAAAATATATTACTTCCGTCGCTAACTTGTATAGTATGTTGCTAAGATCTGATCAGGTTACATGAAATAAGATAGTTTAACTAAATGGTTTTAATTTTTTTAGGTACTTTAGTATAATTACAATATTAATATTTTTTTACAACTTAATTAACCTGTTAACAAAGTACTCAAAAATGAATTTTGGGAGATTCTGGCTTGAAAATTGTTGATTTTGTTATAGACTGATATATATCATGATATTTATCCAATAAATATCATGATATATGGCCAACCCTGTCCATGGACTTGTAAATCTCTAGAGTTCCAGTTGTTTTGAGTTGTTACCAGTCCTGTTGTTTTAGAGGGAGCAATAATACACATGTGGGTGGGTGTAAAAAGGAAGGGAGGGTGCAGGGCAATAAAATCTTCTCTAAATAAAATCTTAGGGTCGGTTTAAAGACTTACAACACTTTATTTTAAGGCACAAAAGCTTGCCTGCGGGGAAATGGTATATAACCCAAACAAAAGAAAGTGTGGGGGAGCTTTGGGGGGTTTCTCCCCACAATTCCGGGTGAGAAGAGCCTTCCTTTAATGGCTAGTTGGCCTACATAGGGCCACCGTAAAGTTTTATTACATCCAGTGCTTGGATGTAATAAAACAATTTGTGGCCGGACCAACAGCAGTTTATCTCCCTCAATCTCTTTGTATCTCCCCTCGCACTCGCGCCTGAGAGCTGTCGAAAATTGACCACATGAAGACACCGGCGCCATAAACTCAGGTTTCTTCCTGGAGATAATTGTTTTATTACATCCAGAAAGTCTACGGTGGCCCATAGTATCTCGGGGCTAGCTTTTGGGCAGTAAAACCGAAGGCCAAACTGATCCTTAGCCTCCCCTAAACCTTACTACCATGGCCCTAGGAGACTTTCCTTCCGAACAAAATATGTGAAACGAGACTATTAAAACACCCTGTATATCACTTGATATATATCATGATATTTATTTGTTATGTATCACCTTATAACAAAATCAACATTTTTCAACCTAAAATCTCCCATTTTTGAGTGTGAGTACTTTGTTGACCGGTTAATTAAGTAATGAAAAAATTTTACCTTACGTCCTACATAATTACAAATTTATACCTATAATATTATCTAATCTAGTTGGAAAATCATATTTTATTAATTGATTCAGTTATCACTTTTGAAATTGAAAGTTAATTTAAATAAGATGTTGATGTTTCTCAAATTATGTATAGATAGAAATATATTGATGATCGAATTAATGTGTTACATACGAGCTAAATTTTTAAAGATACAAAAATATTTTCTAAAAACAGAAAAGAAATTGTTATATTCATGCTTGTGCATAATTTCTTGATTTATTGATATTTTCTCACTATTATCAACAAAAAATGGTCTATAGATTAAGATTTAATTTTAATTAAAAATGCATTTAAGTATTCTTTTTTTATATTATTCTTTTGGTTTAAACTAGAAAGATTTTATTATTCTTTTATCTTCTTAAACTTTTAATTTGCTTTGATTTAAGGTGTTAGAGGTAAAAAAATTAGATATCCTAAACATAATTCTTAAGGAATATTACGGTGAAATCAATGCATTTTGAATGTTAACTTTTAGTTGGGAGCTTAGTCGGTAAAATTTTGAACGGATCCTGTTAAGAGTTGTATTTTTTTGGAATTTATTTGAATTTTTTTTGCCTGTTTTGAATCATATGGACACTCTCAAGGAATTTTTACCAATTTTCCATGAGTTAATCGCTTTTGTTGTATAATAGGGTTCCTTCCATCAACTGAACTTTCGTATTTCAACAATTGAAAAACGAAGGAAACCCCAAAAATATAAGAAAATCAAGAAAAGAAAATTTTTAAAACGCTTCATTAATTAATTAAAACGATTTAAAAATCAAAGCTCCCAAAATCGGGGGCGTGGCTACGGGTGACGTCAAAATATCCACCGCTCTATATCCAGGGCTTTGATAGTTCTAATACTGGTAGATATAAACAATAATTGAATCGTTTATTTCAGAAACAAGTTAAACGCTGTGTTAATCCAATGGGCTCTATAGCCCAGTAATTTTAGGCCCATAGGCCTAAATAGGTTTAGGTTTAGGGTTAAATAGGTTTAGGGCCATAGTATAGAGCCCATTGGATTAACACAGCGTTTAACTTGTTTCTGAAATAACCGATTCAATTATTCTTTAAATCTACCAGTATTAGAACTATCAAAGCCCTGCATATAAAGCTGTGGATATGTTGACGTCACTGCGCAGTGCTCCGATTTTAAGAAACGCATCTGCGCATCACCTTTAAAAATTAATTAAAAAATAAATTGAGGTCCTAGAGACTTGGGGGTTTTTGCAAACATATTTTTTCAATCTGTTCTTCATTGAAAAAATTAGATTGAAAAATGGGAAACAACCCTATTGGAGATGTTTAGGGACTTTTTGATGGTTTCTATTTTTTTTCTACATGAATAAATTTTATTTCCGACTTAAAGTTTAGTAGAAATGTTTATTTTGGATATAAAAGAGCCTTAAATTTTAAATTTTAGTTTCATCATTTTTTCAGTTCAGTATTTTATATTTTGAAAAAAAAAAAAAAAAAACAAAAAAAAAAAAAAAACAAATTTGAAGGAAGGTTGTTATGATGCACACCAAATCAGAGAATAAAATTATAAAAAAAATCAGCCTAATTTCATGTTTTTAAGTTGTATAGTTCTAGCTAGAGTTATAGATATTTAAAACAACTTTAATTTTTTTTTTTATTTAACTAGGGGGCCTGCCCCCTGCTCGCTATCGCTCACCAACCCCCGGAACTACTTCGCAGTTCTTTTTAGATCGCTTCGCGATCTCAGCGAGCAAAGCTCGCTTGTTCCATCTTACCAATCACCCCGCTGGTCGGCTTAATTAATGCTCCTTTACAACCGAAACTACTTATCACTCTTGCTGATAAATAATTTAATCCAAATCATCCCAAAAAAAACTATTGCTGAAATATTACTTTCCTAACTTAAATTGAAAATAAAAGAAATCACACATAGTGAGCTATCGCTCACCAACCCTCTGAACTGCTTCGCAGTTCTTCTCAGATCGCTTCGCGATCTTAGCGAGCAGAGCTCGCTTGTTCATCTCAACAATCCAGCAGAAGCCTTTTCTCCGAATAATTTAATTGAAATGTTAAAAAAATATTCAGCAAGTCTACTAATAACCATCAACCACTTTGTAGAAAAAAGCATTGTTGAAAATAAAAGAAATCAGACTCATCAATAAAACACGCATAAAACTCGTCTGTTTCTCTAGTGAACGGCGAGAAAGAGAAGAAAAAATTGACACTTTGAATCTTAATAATTCTAAAACTAATTAGAATTTTTGAAAAAACAAAAAGCCAATATTTTTATAAAAATTATTTCTATGTGTCTTTAAAATATCATAGTTCTACTGTGATTAGTTTTGCTTTTATAACGAAAAAACAGAAAAATCTTCAAAATTTTCGAAACTTTAAAACTTAATTACTCCAAAACTAATTCGAAATTCGAAAAAAGGGCGACGTGGTGCAAAACTGCACATCTAAGAGTATGTGTCTGCAAAAAATCATATTTCTGCTGCTAATAGATTTTGCTGGGGGCGAACTCGCAGCAGAAAAAAATAATTTTCGACTTTGACATTAAATAACTCTAGAACTAATTATCTCATCTATTAGCTTTTAGAACGAAAACGATCCTCATACACTTGAATAGAAATGTTTAAAATTTCACAAATTTCCGTGGAATAGTTTTTGCGTAGTGAGAGTTCAAAGTGTTCAAAAATAAAATTTTCAAAAGCAGCGGTCACTGTTACTTTTTTTTAATATAGAGAGAAAAAATATCACTTCCAAACGGAGGGGGATGAAAAACAAAACCTGAATCATTATATATCTATCATACTATTAAAATCCGAGAGTAAACAAACGTATGTCCGCTTGTCCGTATGTCCCTCTATCTCCTCCGAAACCACTGAACTCAGAAGGGCGTCCGAGGTACCAAAAGACGGCAAATGACCCAGGGACGCCGAGTCGCCCATTTTCATTCCGAAATTCGAAATACTTTTCGAGATATTTGCGTTTTTCTGCTCTTTTACGCTTATTTCTCCATTTCTCTACTAGAGTAGATCTGCTTGACTCACTATTGTAAAAATGAGATGAAAACCACAAAATTAAATATTTTTAACAGGAAAAACTCGATAATTGTCGATTTAAAAACTCCATCAGTTATGCAAATAGCAAAATAAATTCAAATAATTTATTTTCAAACGTTATTTTCCTTTATTTTAAGATTTATTCCTTTAAAATAAAAATATTTATGGAATATAACTTCCATAAATTGACTAGAGATATGGAAATTGGAAAGATACGGTTTACTAGACTTAAAAATTTACTAGGGCTTTTTATTATATATTATTTTTAATTTTTCTCTACTAGAGTAGATCTGCTTCACTCACTGTTGTAAATGAGATGAAAACATCAAAACTAATTATTTTAATCATATAAATGTCTATAGAGCATTTTCAATCACATGATTCGGACCTAACAACGGCCTTGGCAACAGAAAATGTTACAGTTTTTTGCCCTACAGAGGTTAACAGTTACAGAAAATGACTGGCCGTGGAATTCCTCTATTGGAGCATTTGCAATCACGTGACCCCATACCTAAAAACCGCCTTAGCAACACATAAAAGACGGCCTTAGCAACAGTTAAAAGCCCTACAGAAGGTACACAGTTAAAAGAAAATAACCGGTTGTGACGTCACCTGAAAACACTCTATTAAAAACTATTTTCAGTTATGAAAACACCAAAATAAATTAAAATAATTGTTTTAACATTATTTACCTTTATTTAAGATTTTTCCTTAAAATTAAAATATATGTTACGGGCAATGTGATAAATCCGGGCATTATTAATAATGCCCTATTAATCACTTTGCCCATAACGTATGTTCTATATGGAAAAGTGAAAATTTCATAAATACAAGGAACACTGGGAGAGGAAAGATTACCAGGAACACCGGGACAGGAAATATATCGGAAACAACGGGATAGGTATAATATCTTAAAAACCTGTGTAGGGAAAAATTACCGACCACACCGGAATAGGAAAGATATCGGACACAAAGGGATAGGTAAAATATCGTAAAAACCGAGAAGGGAAAAATTACTGGGAGCACCGGAATATGAAAAAGGCGCCTGGGATAGAGCATTCGCACATGACGTCACTTGGACGAATAAACAACGTTGCTAAGGCCGCTGTTAGGTAAAGTCATGTGATTGAAAATGCTCTATACCGGGAGGATTGTAATTGCTGATATACAAAATTAGAAATGTATTTTGAGAAAACTTTTTTGAAATTTTTTCATTTACTCCACAAGTCATAGGCTGGAAAAGGTGGCAAAAGTGGGTACAGAATTTTTATTGAATTTCTCTCTCTCATATCGTTTTCTTCTCTAAAAATATAATATTAAAGTATGCATCGTGAAAACTGTAGAATTAAAACTTTACTCGGCGCAACGCATCGGGTTGCTGTTCAGCTAGTAACATTATAAAAATAGTAGTTCTTTATAATAAAACACTTTCATTCCAGAAAATGTTACTACCTAAGTATAAAGAGTTTTAATTATAAAATTTAGTTTTCTTTTTACCGAACTTCTGTAAAATTCAATAATTACATAATATCCATAAGTTTCAATTTTTATGGATTTATTACTTTCGTTTATTCTTTCTTATTTAAATTTCAACTTGGCTCAAAAATGTCTCTTGATTCAAAAACATGTTTAGTTTAGTGAAAATCACTGACATGTCCCGGATTTTGTTTTCCTAACCCAAGGAAAAGCCAACTTTCAGGTATTTTCACAAAGGAAACTCGTTTTTTTTTCTGTGTAGATCCGTAATTCCGTAGTTTTCACCCAATTGCAGTAGAATTTGGAGGGTGTTATATTATTGTCATCAGCCAAAATTTTTGTGACTATTTACAACTTGGATTTGTAGAGGTTGCTTTAGAACTCGGGCAAAAAAAAAATTAGGCATTTAGAAAAACTTGGCATATTCTGCACCCCTGGGATACAAAGGCGGATCCAGGGGGTCAAAATTTTTTCTAGGGGAGGACCCCCCAGCGGTACCAAGTGGGGATCTTGAATGAATGATACTTTCTTTTAAGTAATTCCCCAACATTTTGACATTTTTCTCAAAATTTAAAGGTGATGGTCTGGAAAAGTACCCCCTTGGAGCCGTGCTAGATTCGCGCCTGCTGGGATATAGTTATCAAAAAATAGGGAGGGGTCGAAACCAAAAGTATCGGCATCAAGGGGGTATCGGGGTTCTATACCCCTACCCCACTCTGTTCAATGTCCATCCTCTCAAAAAAATTCCTCTGCTCATGCTCACCATCCTATCTCTGTGTGTGTTCCTTGTCACCCGTCTGTTTCTGTGATCTCTTACCGATTCTCCAGGGAAAAACTTCTGAAAACAGTCGGCTCCTTTTGCCTGCTCCTAATCACGACCACTGTCCAAACATGTGGCCACAGGAAACGTCTCGAATTCCTGTGCTGTGTCGGACGTCCTGTATGTGGACGCAGGTGCTTTCTCTCTCTCATCAATCACTTCTCACCCCCCCCCCCTTTGTCGGGCCACAGGAGCCGTTACGACTTGAAATTTTAGATGCCGAAGACTAGGGGGAACTCTGGTGATGGTAATTATTTAGATTATAGTAAAAAGGTTTTTAAATTTGATGTTGACAGGCGCAACCTGAGATAAGGGAAACTTATCAATACTTCGTTCAATCAATTATTAGGTTCGCTCGTACTAAAAACAGGGTTCCCACGGGTTAGGGAATACCTGAAAAACCTGGGAAAGTCGGGGAATTTTAATTTCACCTAAAAAGTCAGGGAAAGTTGCTCATTTTGGCCAAAAACCTGGAAAATTATACAGAATACCTGGAAAATGAATAATTTTTAATGTTTGTGTGTCAATTTTGGCTCTTGAAAGTGAAAGAAGGAGATAATTTATTGAAAATATATGTTCAAAAACGAAAGAAATATGCGAAAAATACTGTGTTTTGGATTTTTTTTTTACCGAAAGATCTTCAAAATGGACCTGGAAAAGTCAGGGAATTTTATTTCTGAAATTGAGAGGGAACCCGGGAAAAAACCTGTCAGGTATTGAATTATACTCGAGTATTGAAGAAAATAATTGTAATTAATGATTAAAAAAGACGTTATAAAAAGGTGATTAATGTAAGAATTTAAATTTTATTGTTATGATCAGAGAGGTTAACCATTTCAGGTTTTGGAATCATTCGTATTTCAGCACCGAATTATACATACGTACTTCAAGCTAAATAAGTTACTAGTGTGGCTAAAATCCTGAAAAATCTAGAAATAAAAAATAGCAATGTATTCAATTGCTTATTCAAAGTAAACTTCACATCTCTAATTATCATAATATACCTATGGGTGAAGGATAATTGCGTATTTTTACTTAAATCTAATAAATTCATGTAGGGCACATGGAAAATAGCTTAATTTTTGGTCTTACAATTTTATATCTAGCTTTCATCATTGCTCGAAATTAAGCTGGAAATTGATAAAAACTTCTTCTCAGGGTTCGTACGCCTCCTGAATTGAAGTGATTGTTTTTTAATTCAATAAAATTCCATTGGAATTTGAAATTCTCTTATGCAATTCTTTAAGATACAAACTTGATTAGGAACCTGCGTGTTATATTATGTAAAGTAGTCTAAGATTAATAATTTTATTCACGTTACCTCATGATTTTTTTGTAATCTACTCCTGAATTTTACTCTGTTAGATAGAGTATGAACCCTGTCTTCTGCAGCTAAAAAGTTCTTTTAACTTTAAAAGTTTTAAAGTTACATTAGTACTACCACGAAAAAAAGACGGTTCAGACTTCTCATATAGCACATTTTGCGCACAATTTCTGTATCACACAACTTATCCATTTCCCGGTGTGCCCGTTAACCAAAAAAAGCAGCCACCACAGAAAAGGGTTGAATTTCTCCTTGCTCCAACAACCAACAATCGCTCCGCTGCCGGCATCAGCGGGAAGCTTTTGCAGCAGCAGGCTCGGAGCAAGGGAAAGGTGTCAGGTCGGCCTTTGAAGTCGCCGCCGAAATTGGCCGAGCGTGACGCCTGCCTCCCTCCCTCTCCATTACTACGCGACGTGAGAAAGAAAAGCCGCACGAGGTGGTCAGTGTCACCCCGGGCCTCTCTAGAATGAACTCTTCTTCTTGTTCTGATGCAAAACCGCCTGATGCATCGTCTGAAACTGCGGTTTGTTTGGTTCGTAACTTTTTATCCTTGCGAACACCGTTTTTTTTTTATATATGAAATTCGGAAATAAATTGGTATACTGATTGGTTGGGTATCATAGCATGCAGGAAGTGAGTCCTCGTGTTATACGTTCGTCATTAAAAAAAAGTAATTTAATGGCAATTAATTAACTGGGTATTTTAGTATACAGGGTGTCCCATAAATGTTGGGTCACACTTCTAAAGGGGGATAGTAAAGACACGTAGACTAGTCAGAATCACATAGGATTTGGGGGTCCCAGGGAGTTAAAAATGGAGCGACACCCCAAAAAAATTATTGAAAAATTCAATTTGTAGAAAAACTACTATTGGTAAAAATTTAATTATGGTCTCAAATTTTGTAGTTTAGTATAATCTTTAAAATTATCGTAAAAGTTTTCATTTAAAATTTTTTTTATTACGAAAAAAGTCGAAAACATGCGAAAAAAAACCTGCCAAAACTTTATTTTGTATATTTCGAAATCCTTTCTTTTGATTGGATAATCTGAAAGAGCATAGTTGAACATCCTTTAGTCCAAAGTTTCACGTAAATACCATCAATATAATCTCATATTGTGCTGTGCATAAGTTCGTAATGAAATTGAAATTTTCGAATTGCCTGCGTTTGACAGAATGTTTCCCCCCAAGTTTATTATAATAGATAGATTCTCTCCCTTTCTGTAAATTCTTCTTTAATCATGATCATACATTGGAGCACAAGTTGCAGGGTTCCCATGGGTCAGGGAATACCTGGAAAAGTCAGGAAATTCTAATTTCACCCAAAAATTTAGGGAATAGTCAGGGAAAGTTGCTCATTCTAGCCTGGAAAATCACACAGAATACCTGGAAAATGAACAATATTCAATGTTAGCGTTTCAATTTTGGCTCTAGAAAATGAAAAAAATACACCATTCATTAAAAAAAGCAAGAAATATATCCTAAAAATGCCGCGAATTGCTAGTTTCTTAACCGAACAATCTTCATAATTGACCTGGAAAAGTGGGGGAATTTTATTTGTGAAATTGAGTGGGGAAGTGGGAACCCTGCAAGTCGTTATTCAATCGAGATGCGCGTTAAATTAAATTCTCTAGCGTACTGTGCTCCATGGTCCTGTGGCAAATTACAAGCCAGCCGTGTTCCAGCGGTGCAGTGCTAACTATTGTATCCCATTAGCGATCCGTGACAAATTGCGCACGGGGTGTTTCACCTGACCGGAAAATGAAGTTCTCATTCGTTTTTGATCCGCGTTGAGCAGGTGTCCGGAAAGACCCCACAAATCCGCTCTTTGATCTTCGCCGCTAATGCCTTCCTTTCTTCTGCACTTAGATAACACCACCCGACCTACTACGCC
Source organism: Tetragnatha montana (assembly GCA_963680715.1). NCBI lineage: Eukaryota > Metazoa > Arthropoda > Arachnida > Araneae > Tetragnathidae > Tetragnatha > Tetragnatha montana. Next base: position 54,039,643 of record OY796681.1, on the reverse strand, counting down.
ATGGTGGTTTCTCTTTTTTTCTATCGAATATATGCGCTCTCTATCTATCTGAATGAAAAGTCCACTCTGAACCACCCCCTGATCCCTCATCTCTTTTGCGCGGATTTCTTCTGTGATGATCCCTTTGCGACTTGCCGACTGGTGTGATTGGGTATTCGTGTAAACCGCCGCATTCTTGAGTTGCGTCACACAGTTTTCAGGGATTTTACACCCCTCCCTCTCGTATTTCCAGGGGTGGAAAATCTGCTCCAACTGTGCCAAACTATTCCAAAATGGATGCCTTGCTCCAATCTGCTCCAGAACCAGCAAAATTCACATTTTTGCGCCAAACTGCTCCAAAAACATGATTTTCCGTTCAATTTGATTCAAATTTTGAAAATCCTACCAAGATTTTCCGCTTTTTCTCTACAAAATATAAATATGAGCCTCCATCTAAAATAGGGATGCACAACCTGCGATTTTTCCAGATAATCCCTACTATTTTTTACCTTCCAGACTATTTCCAAGAGAAATCACGAGTTATTGTGGGAAAATCGTGACTTTCGCGAAATTTTCGTTTTGCTCTAGGAATTAACGTGAAAGTGTAATGCTACAAAAATGCTTGATACGAAATTACCAAAAGGTGCTGCAAAAATGCAAATCATACCCTGATACGAAAACACTAATAGGTGCTCCAAAACTGATCCAAAATTGATTAGCCTTGCTCCAAAAATGAATTTTTGGTTTTCCACCCCTGTATTTCCTTCCCCATGGTTATGTCACGCTTTTGAAACTGTGAAATTTAAATTAAATTTTTTAAACTAATTTCATTACTATTGAGAAAATTTTACCAAGGGTCCTAATTTTCTCCGGGGTAGATCCAAAAATCCATTGCTTTTAGCAGCTGGAATCTCGAAATTTTCTAAAATCTCGAGCTCAACAAGAAAAGTGTAAAATTTAAAAATTAAGTGCATGGGCTGCAGCATTAACAAAATCTTTTATGAAGAATCCGGTCTCGCCATCTGCCCATGGGTTCTAACATTAAAAAAAGAACACGTTATTAGCATATAACATATAAGATAAAAGAAGATTTACAATTAAAGGCACAATATTATTTTCTGTTTGACGAATGACGAAAAGAGTGCAGTTAAGACCTCTCTACTAGTAATATGTATTGTATTTAGAATTATACTATCAAACATGTGGTTTCGTCACTTATTGTGAAAGTGTTTCGACTTTAAAAATTATGTTAAAAAGTAGTATTGTTGTTTTTTGGATAAAAATTATTTCTCACTTTAAGGCGCATTTTTGAAGTCGGTCTCTTTTTTGTTAAAAATTAATTTATTTCATTCTTTTTATATCAAGTCGCCTGCGGCTCCAGAAATTTCATGCCAGAAAAAAAAAATTATCCGCCCGACCCACGACGCCTTCGGCGTCGTTTAAATGACGTTTTCTTTTTAAGAAACAGATTCTTTACTTCAGAGTTTTGTAAGGTTCAGTCGGTATTTATTCCCCGTTTCAATAATCTGACTCTTATAGTGGTGAGTTAAGCTTGCCACAAGTTTTTGATTTATTTATCTTAACTCCTTTGGTATCCGCTAGAGGGCGTTTAAATTTAAATGGGACCAACTTGAAAACAATTCTAATCTAATGCAACAAACCGCGTCCAAATCGGTCCAGTAGAACATACCAAAAGGGCATAGTTGGATAAAACAGAAAACTCTCTGCGCACAAAAATTCCATCAAATATTAGCTGCTAACTAATTAGTACCCCTAGTCGTTTGAATTTTGACTTAAAAACATAATGACAGTCTCAATGTTTACCTAAATACTGTAATAATGCTTCATGATTTTCTGCAAAATTCTAAAACTAGCTGCGTTCGGCATGCGCGTGTGCTTCTATATTATCCAAGTATGCAAAAGGACCTGGCAAAGATTCAACATTTATATTCGACGAATTGATAACCTCCTCCTTTTTCAAGTCGGTAAAAAGCAATATATTGAACCTATTAAATATGCATGGGGGTGCTAAGGAATAATTTTGGGTCCCTCCACAAATAAACTTATGTATTCACCCCTGGGATATGCAAAAAGACCTAGGGCCTCAGATTGACATCTGGCGCGGCCGTGTGTTGACAGGCCTAGTAGTACGCTGTGATAATTTCCAGTCTGGCAGGCCTATGTAAACAATGCCGGCCACATGTGTTTTCCCAGGGTTCGGCGGCGACTCTAGAAGCAGATAAGACAAGACCCCTTTCTGCAAATAAGTAACATTGTAGGGGTTCCAGGAAGAATCGGAAATTACTTTTGACTTCCTTCATGCCGTTATCAGTAAACAGGGCCCTCTGATTGGAAGATTTTTTGTCAGCTGTCTACCCCCTGGCCATTGGTCTTCGAATTGGTTGTTGCATATTATTAGTAGTAGTTTGTGCGTGGAATTGCAGTGCTCGCGTAGATGAAGATGTTGCCGATTTTTGAAAGATCTGACCGTGCTCTGAATTTGCTACCATTCCAGCTAACTGTTTCTGTGAGTACAACTTGGTATACTTCAATAATGAACGTAAGTAATTTGTAGTCTATGGAAACGAAATCTTTCAGTTTATGATATGTAGGTAGAAGCTTTTCTGTTATTTGAATCTTGATACCATTTAAAATGTGTGGGTTGTAAGTTGTTCAGGCCTAGCCATGAAAGTTCTGAATTGTTATAAACTCTTCTCTTGATAATCTTGGATGAGCAAAAGTATTTTTAAGTCATTTTTAAGCGCTATGGATTTAATTCATACCATTACTTTGTGTGTTGTATGTCAAAATAGTAGAACACGCTTTGAATTTTCATACTTATCTTTTTCAATGTATTTAAAATGTCAGCATTGATTTTTTTTAGCCAAGCTTTGAATTTTTTTAGTTAAGTCCAATTAAAACTTACCTAGGGTCATTATATTTCGTATTAGATAGTTTGGATGTTCATATTTTTTTTTCTTTATTCCAATGTTTTTAAACCAGTTACTAAATTTTATTAATTGTTTCGAACTTCTATTTTAAAGCCTAGTCTAAACTATAGATGTTTCTTGTCAGTATTTCACTTCCATCTATAAAGCTTAAAGCGTAGTAAAAAATTTTTCATTTTAAATTTTTATATTAAAGAATATTTTTAAAAAATCCAGCTTAAGTCGAAAAGCGTTAATTTATGCTGAAAAATTTTTCCTCTGCCATTTTCCAGCTACTTTTGTAAGTAGTATATTGGGAAAAGTTCGAAGCCGGTCCATTCTCATATACATATTGAGTCTAGGAAATTATGAAAATCAAAAATATTTCGAGCGGAACGCTATCTTAAATCCTCAACGCCGGCCTCAGTAAATTAAAGGCATCAGCACATACACATCCCTAAAAAAAACTTATACCCGGAAAAAGCAAAGATTCCTATTGCACCTAACAAAGAAAGGGACCGAGAGTGGCAATTACTGACGGGCGTGTGTGTTTTGTGCCCCGAGATATATATGTAATTCCATGGGCGGGCGGAATATTTCTGCTCGAATTATTATTAAAATCGGGTTGAGGAAGCGCTCTGTCATTGCTGGTCTAAATATTAGCTTTCGGTCGAGGAGTAAATAAAGACTCTTGTCCGAGAGAAAAAAGAGGTGTTGGAGGGTTTCTTCTGAGAAATGATGGGTTCCTGGATGGATGGGATGATTCTTTCTTTCTTTACCCCTTTTTTAACACCCACCGCTCGATTTCTTGATGAAATTGAGGGGCCGGACTGTAATGACGGCGGAAATATATAATTAATTGAATAAATTATTTCTTAAAATTAAAAAGCATATAGGTTTTGGACCTTGTTTTTTTTTTAATTTTGTAGGTAATATCGAGTTTTAGCTTTAAAGGAGGTCTTATATTTTGATTTCTCAGCACCTTGGGTATCCACCTGTTTTACTATGCTAAGAGGAATTTCAAGGTTAATCCCCCCAAAACTCAAAAATGTTTAACATCCTACAAAACGACTAAATATCGAATCCTAAGATTTAGGTATTGCAGTTCTCCCTAGTGAATTTTTTTAAATATTAGCATTTCAATAGTTTTTAAACTTTGACCCAGGTTTGATACCATGCGGCTTCTACTTGAGTAGCTGGTCATGGGTTAGCTCAGCCCTTCATCCTTCCGGGGTCGATAAAATGAGCATGGGGGTCCAACGTCGGGCTAGCCACTCGTTAAGTAATTAGCACCCTAGGCCTGAAGGCTAATGAAACGGAGATGGGTATCGCCTGATAGACCACTAGATTTGGGCAGAATTTGATTTGATTTGATAGCCCTCATCAGACAAAATTCGTGTTTAACAATTAGGGGACGTCCACAAATTACGTGAGGTGTTTTTCCAAATTTTGGAACCCTCTCTTCCCCTTGGTGAAATTTTGCTGCCCCCCCCCCCCTCCACGTCTAATTCTCTCCATAATTTCAATTAAATTAATTTATTTGCTATGCTTTAGCCATGTTTGTTTCGTCTTATTTTGATGTAAATAACTATTTGTTGAAATCAAAAATTGGTCTTAACTTGAAATTATCACGACTGAGTGGCTAATGATTGTCTAATCTGCGAATTTGTATTAAATTTGTGCTAAAAAGATAAACGAAAAATTGTATGTGTTCTCAACTAAAAGTTGACGTGAGATTTTAATTGACTCCCCCCTCTCTCCTGGTGAAATATTGCTAGGCCCCCTCCTCCCACTTTTTGACCTCACGTAATTTATGGACATCCCCTTATGAAACTAATTATTTTTGCAAGTGTGCAACAAATAGATTTATTTCTACACCTTCCTGTGAATTTTGCGCCTCCAAAAAATACTGCTGCAGCTGCACTGTGCTATGGCATACGCAGGGGTCAGAGTTGTCCTATATTTTTCCAAAAACCTTAAAAAGCGTCCTATATTGTCCTATATTTTTGCAAATGTCCTATATTTCTCATCTCAGCCCCAAAGTTGAAGCAATTCTGAGGCATTAAAATAAATTGTGTACAAAAGTAATGAAAAATGGGTGAAATGGAAAGTGGGCAAATGGTTGATAGTAGTAGAAAAATAAAATTCCAGTGACAATTATCATGTTTTAACTTATTTATAAAAACTGTAAAGAGGTCATCTTCAAAAAGTTTAACAACAAGAAAGTTATTGTCTCTTCTTGAAGACAATCTCTTAGGATCAAAAACTTCACACAGTTTTTATAAATAAGTTAAAACATCATAATTTTATTTCTGCCTCCAATTGTTTGCCCCCACAATAACTCATTTTACATTGGTTCTGGCAATTTTCATCAGTACTCTAGCACCTTAGAATTGCTTCAGGGTCCATTTTCAAGGACAATTCTGAATTATATTCGAGTAGTTTCGATCTGATCATGGCCGCAGTGGTGTAGTGGTCAGCGTGCCTGTCTACCAGCATTACCGACCCAGGTTCGATGCCTTCTGCTTGGGTAGCTGGTCATGGGTCAACTCAGCCCAACTGGGGATCCAGGGTCAGGCTAGCCACTCAGCCTGGACACAAGCTAAGTAATTAGCACCTCAGGCCCAAAGGCTAATGAAACGGAGATAGAAACCGCCTGTTGGGCCACTAGGCCTGGGCAGAATTTGATTTCGATCTGATCTGTCTGATTCTGATCCGTCTTTATCCCTCTATCATTTTTGCCCATGAGTTTTGAATCACCCTGTGTTATGTTTCAATCTGCATTTCAGAACATTTAATGAATGTTTTTAGTTTTATCCAAAAAAATCATATCTTTATTGTTTATCAAGTCTAAATTCACTGAGAGGTATCAGTTTTTAAAGTTATAATCTGGAAAAATGTAAATAAATATAGTTAACCCTTTTCCGGAGGGTCCTATATTTGTCCTATATTTTTTGTATAGAATGTCCTGTATTTAGTGAAATAGTTGCTCCTACCCCTGCATACGTTGCACATGCCTAAATATTAAATAATACGGCCCTGATGCTTGGATGGAATGGAACTTGTTGGCGGGATCCCTCCTCCCCCTCCGCAGCCGATTGTTGGCGCGCGAGGTGTCGCTTCCACCCCAGGCGGTACCGGTCCTGGAATGCAGCCGTGTAAATTACCCCTTAATAACGGGCAATTGATTTCTCTCTCGGCCCCGACTGCTGCTTCTTAATTGAATAGACGTTGGAACTGATGCAGCATTTTCTAAACACACCGCATGGTATTTCTTCTTTTTCAATGAACCAAGTCTTGGTGGTTGAATTAGGTAAGAAGGGGGTAATTAAAGGTGCAAGTCAGGTGATTTGGTTATTTGCACAAGGTTCGTACGCTTCCTGAAATTCGCTTTATTTTTCTAAGGGCCCTTAAAATTCCTGAAAATTGTGTTTTTTCTCCTGAATTTTCCCCCAACTCCTGCAAAACGTCTATCCAAGAGCAAAACGAAGTTATATTACTGATTTGAGAGATGTAAGCTTTTTAATTCAATAAAATTTCATTGGAATTTGAAATTCTAATCTCTTATGCAATTCTTTGTTCCAAACGTGATTAGGAACTCATTCTGCTTGTTATATGTAAAGTAGTCTAAGGTTAATAATTATTCACGTTACGTCCTGATTTATTTGATTTTTTATTTGAATCCTGATTTATCTACTCCTTAAAGACTCCTCCTGAATTTTACTCTGTTAGATAGAGTATGAACCCTGTTTGCAGCCTACAAGTTGCATGGCCGTTTGATAATTATTTAATTTCCAGTATGTCTCAACCTTTCCCCGCCAAACCCCTTATTCCATATGATGCCCCCTACATAGCTGTAGCTACACTTCATTCGTGTGTGGGGGAGTTGGCTCCCTACAATTTTAGTTACCATAATTATATGCCACGAACTAGGAGGTTCAAATTTTTAAATTCTGTATAATCCATATCTATAATGAGACTGATCTATTTTGAGGGATGTGGGGGGTTAAATTAAATAAATCAGAATATGCCCCCTCTTTGGGCTGAAAAAGAAAGGGAAGAAAGAGGGAAGGCATAAAAAGGTGAAAGAAGAAAGTAGACCAAAAAATTTTTAGTAGTCATTTAAAAGATATACTTTTTATTCTACCCTTTTACTCTTCCTTTTCCCTTCTTGTCCCCTTTTTTTAAGCCCAGGTGGTCACTGTTGTTTTAAAACATCATTCTTAAAAACAGGATTTCAATTGTCTTTTTTTTTCTTAATCTGACTGAGATGATTTGCAGTTACTACTTTAAAAAACGTCTACTACGGTTGCCCCACTTCGGTGCCTCTTGGTTTATTTTGGGAAATTGATAGTAACTAAAATATATGATTTTGCAATAGCGAGGGTTGCATTTTAAATAGGTAAGATCTAGTAATGATGTTTAAATTTGTTCTTGGGTATTTTTTCAAACCGCGGCCGCGTTTATTGAAGTCTTATCAACCCTCCTTGGAATTCATTTGAGAAATCACGCGGCTTTGTATACGCTGGGAGTCTTAAAAACACGCCCCACTGATACAATTATTCATTCTTGCGCCACTAAATTCTAAAAAAAACCCGAACCATTCGATATCATCCGATATATCGGAGTCAAAACAAAACATTGCATCATGTGGAAAAGCGTGCCTGGGATTTTAATTGGAAGGGTTGAAAATTTTTTGGAAAATCCACAGAGATGGATCCTACTGGGAACACCAGGATTTTTTTACGATTTTATGAAAATTGCTGAACATTTTTAAATATTGGGCAGTGTATAACTTCTTTGTCCTGGAAACTACACATTGCAGCATGTCACAGCTGCTTCAATAATCTGATTAAGTAATGTTATTCTGTTCCGATATCATTTTATTCAGTGCATACTTAACTTTCTGAAGGACGCGTTTTTAAGGTGGAAGTCAACAAGAATTATTAATAAAAAATTACAAAATGGAAAATACGTCAAATACAAATTAGGTAAATATCATATGATACGCCAAGGGGAAACAAAAAAATAATTCATCATGCAATATCAATTAAAAGAAAGAAAATTGAATTTGAGATTCAATGAAGGGAAAAACACACACACAAAAAAGAGTTGAATTAGAAAAAAAACTTATATATAAATTGAAAAAATTGGCAAAGTCTGATTGCTGTAAATACTGTTCTTTGCTTCATATTAATATTAAAAATAAATGTCTATATTTCGTCCATATTTGTAATGAAATGGAACAGTTATAGTCGAATGCTTTTCAATATTTTGCGTATAAAGGGGTAAATTGTTGTAAAATTTGGGTGCTAAAAAGAAAAAAAATGACTTACGGTGCTAAAAAATGATAAATGCTAAATTACGAAAATTTAGTTTCACATCCAGAAAGTTTAGTCCGCACTTATCTCCATAATGATTTCCCTATTTCATACCTGCAGCTTACTAATTACCTGCTTATTGAATTGTCAAGTCTCTTTTTATCAGTAGTTTTATTCATTCAATTTTATTACAGTGAAAACAGCACTGATACACAGAAACTTTTATCCGAAAGTTCTCCCGACACGGCAATAATTCTTATCCCCGTGGTTTTCCCGTGGACATAATGATTTCCTCCTCGGTGGTTTATTCAAATCACGGATTTGGAATAAATTCTCGTGCGTCCATCTTCCTTGCATCGGCGGCCTTTGAAGTGTCTTATCAATATCTTCATTTGCTTATCGCCACGGTAATTTGTCGATGGGCCTCTCCCTTATCTTGATTAATTCTTTATGGGTGTTATCGAAGTCACTGTTTATATCTCTGGGCGGCACTCCGTGGAAATAGCTCACCTCTTTTTCTTTGTTGGTTTTCACTCTTTTCATATTAGAGCTTCTGAGTGGAAAAGTAGTCTATACTTGACTTCTACGTTTCTTGACAGTGGAGAAATAAGCTGAAAGCAAACAGAGAAACGAAGGAAATAGTTTCCAGAACAAGGGTTCATCTAGGAGAAAAATGGGTCCGTTTTAGGACCCTTCACAAAATTCCTAAAACAGGACCAAAACTCCTGATTTTAGCTTTTATCTTTGAAATCCTGAAATTTCAGTTTTTCTACTTCCTGAAATTTGTGAAAAAATAGAGTGAAAAATTGGTTTCACGTTTAAGCCTCGTATTTCCTTTTCATTTCAACTCTATAAAATTCGAATGGAATATGTCTTCATCCTTCATTCAAAACATGGGCTGAGACGCCACCTAAGACTTTGAAAAAAGCATAATTAATTAAAAATATAATATTCTAATATCAAAGTTTTTCAAGTTAAAAAAACATGATTGTGTTTTTGTTGAATGGGGGGACCTTATTTGTTGCAGTATCCTCCTTATTTCATTTAATTTCGTGAAAATAAGTTGTGAATAAATAAACTGTAGAAGGAATGGATGGTTAGCAGCCATCAAACTCAGTATATAGAGGGCGGTAGTGAAAATGAGTCTTTAAGCACTTCCGGGTTACACTTTGGCATCTTTTCAGAGCGCCAGCAACCGCCAATGTGCGCCAGTGTTTATTATTTACATATGTAAAAACTTATTTCTTGGATATATACTGAGATATTTACATTTTACAAGATATTTTACATCGGTCAGCATATATTTCAAGTTAAAAATCAAGATATCAACTAAATAACCAAAAAGACTTGTGAAACGAACCTACAGAAACAAAACGTAAATACCGCCAAATCGAGCCATAATCGTAAAATCTTGCAACCTATTCTTATTAAAGTTAATTTAATAATACTTTTTGTGATTTAGTTGATGGATAGAAAGCTGAACGAAATTACTTAGCTCATCATTATCCTATGGATGGTACTATTTGTTAAACATTTAAAACTGTGCTTTATTTAAAAATCATGAGGAAATGAGCCTGTTTACACCTATTCTACATAACATAACATAAGCGGAAGGGTACACCGGAAATGGCACTAGAGTTAAAAATGTCGGACTGTTTGTTGTTGTTTACATCGGTTAACCGTCCATAGGAATGAAGAACACTAGAGTAACTCTCTCTCTCTCTCTCTTTGTCTCTACTAAAATTAACAACTCAACATTGGCTTACTCAAATTCTCCCAGAGCCTGTATGATAGATATCCAAAATGGACGTTCATCACCTTCATGCGAAATACATTTTAAATCGCTCATAAATTCAACCACTGCTGTTGAGTACTCGATATGATCGAGACAGTGAAGTATGCATTCAAAAATCGCCAAACCCGAGCTTTCCATTCAATTAATTAATAATCCTCTTGAAACCAACCAACCCAGCCCTGTACTATTATTGGGTTTATTTACGTCCAGGGGCTCATTAGAGAGGCAGACCCACTCGAGACTGCCGGAGCACTCGAGCGTTATTATCCGGCAAATTGTCCCGGGCGTGCTCGAGAGGGAAAACCGGGAGATTTCCAGGAGAGGGGCCGTCTGTCTAGTGTGGAACGATTCAATCCCCTTTTGTGGTTGGCTGTGGTTTGAGAGCCTGTTGCATGCAAATTCAACTGGAAAGAGTTATTTCCGAAATTTATTTTTGATTTTATCAGTGATTGATAGCAGTCGTCCTGTAATTCCTATATATTTGAGAAAATACAAAAAAAAATGTCCTATAATTTCTAAAAGTAACATTTTTCTTATATTTTCTCTCTTCATGTCAATTTACTTATAATTTAATTACTATATGACTGATTCTATCAAAAAATTATCTTTTCCAAATATGTTGCTATTATTCTGTTTTTACTTATGCATCAGAGGTTCATCCAAGTTCCATTACTTTTGGAATGGGCCCAAACTGGCAAATTCCGTTCTAAAATGATAAAAAAAACACTCCTGAAAACAATTTTCAAACCATTTTTGATCTTTGAGCTTATGTGAAGAGACCGTTTTGGGGAATTGGAATTTTTTTGTAAAGGGAGTAAAAAATGTTTATTTTGGTATTTTCAAGACTCCTGTCTGTATGACAATATGAACAGAACAGTTACTTGATTTGAAACAATAAGATTTTTTAATTTTTTTTCCGAGAAAAATTGGAATTAAGTTTTCCTTTTTGTCAAAAATTTATACAGTTAAGAGAACCTGTGGGAAAAAACTGGTTTAGACCTCTCGATTATATAAACATAAACAAATATATTTCGTATAAGTAAACATTTTAACATATATTTGTCCCGCAAACAATTCCAGTCATTTTTAGCATCCCTCCAACCAAAAAAGATCGAGAAAAATAACACCATATTATTCCTTCGCTTCCATATTCCATCCAAAAATATTCCTTCCCTATTGACCGCCGCTTGTCCATCCGTCGGTCCCCCTCCCGAGTTCCCCGAAGGCCGGAAGTTCGACCGGAGAAATTCCGCTTCCACTTCTTGGAACCGCTCCCCCACTCCGCCCCTCATCGTTTTCTTCCGCCCCGGAGCACCCTTCTGCAAGTTGCTCGCTCCCCGAGGAATGTTTTTTATTTATATTTTATTTTTTACCTTTTCGTGGTGCATTCGGGAATAAACCTCGTTAGTCCGGCCGTGTTCCCGGATTTTTACTGTTGTAACGAGGTTTTCTGAGACAATGGGATTTTTGTTCCGTGGTTGGTGTTCCGTAAATAAAGAGCAGTTTTCTGTTCCTTCGAGGGGATTTTCTGACCCTTGTCTGCGTCTGGTTGAGTTAGTTTCTTATTGTACTAGTTGCACGGAGAGTAGTTTTTAGTCGTAATAAATTGTAGTTGAAATTTAATCGTCAGTTTGAAAATGAGCAATATTTTATGTTTGTGTGTCAATTTTGGCGCAAGAAAGTGGACAAAAATAGACCATTTATTAAAAATATATGTTCATAAGAGCAAGAAATATCTGAAAAATGCAGTAAATGGCTAGTTTTTTGACCGAAAAATCTTCAAAATTGACCTGGAAAAGTCAAGGAATTTTATTTCTGAAATTGAGTGGGAACCCTGGCATTGTTTTTATTTTTATGAAACTCCACATTTTCCATTACGAAAACAAGAATAGAAGAATGATTCATGTCCCCATCGGACACACGAGTCCACCGGATTGACCCCCTGCTGGCTGACCACTACACCCTCCTTTCGCGGTTTCCTGATTCCCTCTCCACAACAATGGCCGAGGGTGGGGTGCATCAATGGGTGACAAATTTCGTTTGAAGACCGTGAGCTTGTATGTACTCCGAAAGCTGACAAAAGTTCGACGATTATCAATCCGTTGTGCCTCGGTGGCTTTATTGGGGCTTTATGGTGCGGAGGAAGGGAAGCTGTTAATGACTTGCAAGTCCGTATTGAACTGTTGCCGAAAACAAGTGTTGGATTAAATATGTTTTATGTGAGTATCTCTCTTATTGAGACAGAAACATTGATCTGATTTCATACCTAGTTTTAGGTTTAAATTATTTAAACTAGGGGACTTAGAAGTGGAATGCGGATCAAAGCTGGTCAACCAAAAACAATTAAAAATCACTGGAGAACAGGCGCGGATCCAGCACGGCTTCAAGGGAGGGGGGCACTTTTTCAGACCATCACCTTTACCTTTTGAGAAAAATGTCAAAATTTTGGGGATTTTCTAAAATGTATCTCTCAAGATCCCCTTTTGGTACCGCTTGGGGGTATAAAGGTCCTTCCCCTGAAAAAATTTTGAAATTTGATCTTTAAAAGTTAGTTTTTACTCATTTTGAGTACTTTTTAGGTTCAAGGGGGGCACTTTCCAGAGTGCCACCCCTGAATCCGCCACTGCTGGAGAAAGGTGGTCCCCGAAGCAGTCCTGAGGCGCTATAGTAGTGTGGACAATGTACGAAGCACTGAAAGATGGGTTGTTTTGGGGAAACCGTTTGGGGTAGGAATAAAATTCCAGTGCCAATTATTTAACTTATTTATAAAAAACAACTGAATTCTGATTTGATTTTGGTTTTTATCCTGTATGTAAGGAAAATCATCCGGATGCGACAGTAAAAACTTAGTAACTGCCGAATTTTAAAGATCAACATGTCAAGTTTACCTAACTGCAACTAGAAGTAAACGAATTTTAGCTGTATACGTGACATAGCCGAACAAAAAACCGCATCATCTCCTCCACCTTCATCCTTCCCTACCCACGAAGAAGTGGACGGTCCATTCATTCATTCACGGATCTTCATTTGTTCCACTCATTTAATTACCCACGACGCGGCCTCCGCGGGAGTGCTCGTATAAGAAGTAGGAGAGAGAAGAAAAAAAATAGTCCGCCAAAAAGAGTCGCCAAATAATGCCAATTCTTGCAGAAAACGTTAAGTTCTTTCAGTCGTGTAAAATGAAGGGGGTCTGTTGAAATCGTGACTTCACTTTGTAAATATTTGAAATTAGTCTTAAATCATGTTCTTTCCGCCAGGGAAGGGCTATAAGGGGAATTTGAAGGGCCCCTTCCCCAAAATTTGGAGGGGACAAAAACTATTGAAATATATTTGCACCAGTTTATTTTTATTTAATAACCTTGAGAGAGAGTTAAAACCCTGTTTTATAAAGGGTCAGTTTTCAAAAAAAACATATAATTTTTTTTTGGAAAGTGAAGTTTTTAAATTGTAAAATTTTATAAGAATAATAGGTATTATAAATTATTGTAGAGAGGCACAAAAAATGTTTGTGGATGTTTCCAAACTTATTACTAGAATAGAAGAAATATTATTTAGCAGAATTTTTTTGTGGAGGGCCTTTTGCTCCTGATATAGCTGATATTTGCTACTACCTACATCTTGAAATAATCAAAGGGTAAAAAGTTCTTTTAAGTTTGAGCCCCACATTTTATTTTTAACTAATGAAGTGGAGAAATCAAAGTTATATTTGTACTAGGTCTCAAGGTATATAATTTTCCTCGTGATCTCTGTGTATCTTCGTATTTGTACTCATGAGAAACTTGAATTTTACTTTCTTGTATAGAGTACGAACCCTTAAAGGTTCCGTAAACTTGTGGCAAGCTTACTCACCACTAATGGCCTTATTCACTGTTACTTAACCAGCGGTTAATCAGCAGCTAAAGAAAGAAAAGGTGCTTTTCGATTACTCTGATTGGTGGAATTCTTCTTTAACCGATGGTTGACCGTTGGTCAGGTAGCAGTGAATATGACATAAAAGAGTCGAATTATTCAAATGGAGTATAAGTACCAACTGAAGCGAATACAACTCTGGAGTATACTTGGTATATATCGGTATCCCCAGGGCTCGCATTAGCCACAAACTGACCCAAATGCCTTTTGATGAAAAGAGAGCCCTGGATTAATCCTTACCGAAATTATCCATTCCCGAGCATTTCGTCACGCGGCGCATTTCCAACCGAGCGGTCCGGTAAAAAAAGCCGTACGTACCTTGGCGATCGCCAAAGAAAGAAAGAGGGGGCAGTGCGCCCCCCCTCCCTCCCTTTGAGCAAAGCGTCAAAGGGGCCGGCGGTCCTGACGCCTAATGAGCGAGACCAGTTTTTGGTAGGGGGGAGAGCAGAGGCAGGAGGGGAAGTGGCCACACCTGGACCGAAGGATGCCCTGCGGAGGTGAAAGAAGGTGCGAAACATTTCACTTTGCGGCGGATAATACCTGTAGCTCCTCGGCTGCTATGTGTTGGGCGGGCTTGGGTTAGTTGGCTGAAGGAGCAAGCAGCATTTGTGCCGGAATCGTGTTGGAAATCTTTCGGATTTGAAGGGGACTTAAGTCCATTTTCAAAGGATATTGTTGGGCTGTGGCTACGCGACCGTCCTATCTGTTTACTTATGAACAATTACATGTTAATTTAAAGCAAAATAATCAAAAGCAGTCGCCAGGTTTCGAACCAGGGACCATTGGGTTAGATGTTGCCAGGGTTGCTCAATAAATAATTTTAATGTTTCTTTCTTTTAATGTAAATCTTTTTGATTTGAAGATAGTTTTGGACCCGTTTTTGGAATATATCTATTCCATGTAAACGAGAAAGTTGGGATTAGTTACGGTTTTTCACTCTAGTGGCACACACAGCCAGTATTTTCTTTTGGTGGGATCAGCACAGTTTTCTTAGGAAGGGAGGGCATTCACTCTACAATTTAACGATTCTTCCAATTTTAATTGTATTCATTGATCAATTGGGAGTTTTTTTTTCCCATTCATTTTTATGAAGAAAAATATATGTAAGGAATTTGGGATGTTACTTTATTTTAAGAAAAGAAAATTTAGTTATCCCTTTACAAATTCAAAAACACTTGGTAATATGTACCAAAGTGTTGGAACCTCAGTCCCCCAGACAAAAATTCTTGAATTCTCCACTGTTTGTCTATGTCTCTAAACTTTTAACTACTTCATATAGCAATTAGATTCAAGGGGGTACCTTACCACGAAAATTCGTTCGGTGATTTGTGTTTTATTCTTTCCATGAATGTTCTGGGTATAACGGTATAACTAGGAAGATATGTCCGCTTCAGGTATTCCAAACGCACAGAAATGGGTAAAAACCCCTTTTTTAAAGTGACTGAAACATTTGCCATTCTCATTCTGAAACATTTTATAGAAGTCAGTGTTTCCCACAAAGTTTAAGTACAACTTTTTGTGCTCGAAAAAAACCTATATTATGTTATTTCATGAGCGCATGGGGTTAATTTAAAAAAATAGTTGATAGACCCCCTTCGATACTAGTCGGCCCTAATACAGTTTTATCTTGGTCATGATATTACTATTGATGATTTACCCCAAGAATTACAATGATTCATCCCGAGCAATAAACGACGGTAAATGTTTTTACAAATGACGAATCTAACCTCCCATTTCCAGCAGAGAGCACTTTCTTCAGATGAGTAGTTTTATCGCCACCCCTCCTGCGGATTGTCGAACATCTTGTAAATTCCCCTTCAATCGGACCCAGCGTTCCCTGTGGCAGGACGACCGGTCGGCCCCTTTGTCGGCGGGGTCGGGACCCCTTTCCCCCTCTGGGGGGGAGAGGGGCTTTCAGGCGGCGGAGGCTTGCCTTTGTCTGCCCCGGCAGATACGATACACTGCAGGCGTTGTTTTCTCTGGAATGGCACCGGCTGCTATCAAAGGATGCTCCTCGTCAGTTGTCTGTTTGGTTGGTAGAGATATTCGGGAGGACCGGTAACGATCGCTTAATATTTTATCGCGAAACTGGCAAAAAATAGTTTAGCTTGAAAGCAAACATCCTTCGAGAAATATGTTAGCTGAAATAATTGTTTTAGCGCAGTCGCTCTTATTAATTGGTATACTGGATAGCAACGTTTCCTGAACCCAGTACGTCACGGAAGGAGAAAATGGGTAAACACAAAGCCTGTTGGGTTGCTAGGAGGAGTTTCGGTACGCAAATCGTGATAAAAAGACACTATTTATACATGGATTTAACAACCCTATTGGAAAAAATTTCCCATTGTTCCATAAACCAGTATCAAATCATACTGGATCCAGTATTATTTATACTGGATCCAGTATCATTTATACTGGTTCCAGTATCACTTATACTGGATCCAGTATAATTTGATACTGGTTTATGGAACACTGGGAAAATTTTTCCAATAGGGAAAGTAATCATATTTTTAAATTGACGTTCTTCATTTCACTCAAAATTCAGACACCGCTTAACTGTCACAAATACCGATAAATATTCCATTATTTATGTTGTTGGAAATAGAAATATCTAAGATTTTTTGTATGATTTTTCACAATACCACAAAAATAGAACCCTTTTTTACACAAAAACTTAATCTTAGCCAAAGATCCCTATCTAAACTTAAAAATTTGCATAGAGATCTTCATATCTGTAATAGGTGTATCGATCTTAATATCTATGGTATCCATCTGAGTGCACCTGCATCCAAAAAAAGCAGCTACACCAGCGATTGCACCTCCGTTGTCGCAATCGAATCGTCACCTTTTGTGCTTCGGGTCTTCTCTTCTAAGAATTTATCGAAATTTTCCTTAGCTGTACCGACACCCACTCCACAGTGATAAATTGTTATCAGCCGAAACCTTCGATAAAAGCCCTCGAGGTGTGTGAGATGTTCCACCGTGTCCGAAAATGCTCGAGTGTTTTGTTCCATTTCGTCTTTTTTTGTGTGCCCGTCCCTTTCCGCTGCATTGTTCTTCCAGGTGTTCCTCCACATATGAAATGGAGAGAGTACTACTATAATATCTTGAGTGTATCGATAGGTTCGATAGCTTTATATGCCGTCATAACTCATCATCTGCCTGGCTTGCCTAGTAAATCCCAGGTGTGCAGAATATGCCCAAACGAGGTTTAGGGGAAATTCAGGGAGTTATGGGGAAATTTTTATTCAAGTTTATATAGAAAAAAAAACATCAACAAATCAAAGTTGTTATTGGTAACGAATATTTTGTCTGGTGACAATATCATACTCTCCAAAGTTGTCGGCTTGGAAAGTTGGCTTTTCCTTGTGCGGGTTGATTGATATGCAGGAAAAACTTTTATGTTACTGTAGTAGTAGAACATAAACTGGAATGAAAATATAGATACATTTTTGGGGGAAATTATTTTAGCTATAAAATCAAGGAAACTAAATTAAATCTTATGTTTTCAGTATGGATAGTTAGTGGAAATCCTAATGGAATAGTCTTTCGGGAACTTTTTTTTCCTTGTAAAACAATATCTAGTTTTATTTTTTTTTCACTGTCATAAAAGGTGTCTCGGTATTCCATTAGTTTTTTTTACTTTAATCAGCAGACTTCTTTTTAAAATGAGAACTTGTGTAACTTAATAAATTAAGGATTAGAAAGGGATTTAAAAACGAGTCTTTATTGTTGTCCTATCGTAAAATGAGTTTTCTAAACGTTAAATAAATATAAGTGTGTTATGGACTTTAAATAAGGTACTACTGAAGAGAACCTATTGACTGTCAAATGAGCTGGTTTTTTTTTAAATAACTCAATAAATATTAAATCTCCTAGGACTAATTCAGACGACTACCACACCAAATGAACCAAAAATTAAATTCAAACCTAACTCGGCATTTATAAACAGCATCTCGAAAAACTAACCCGAAAGCAACGCGCCTCCCTTTCATTTCGAAAAGCCAGGTAACACAATCAAAGATAGCCCTACCCGAAATTAATTCCATCCATCCAAAAAGAAAACCAACCGCACAACAAGAGAAGAAAGAACCACGCGCGCGGTAAAAAATTCCTCCCTCCCTTCCCCGACCTATCGGCATCTCCTTTGAACATGCCGCCTTTCCCTTATCTGTCGTAATTATATACCTCCCCTCGGCACGCCATTGGTCCGTTGCTCCTCACTCGAGCCTTGGATCTCAAGCGGTACGGACTGCTGTCTGCCAGCGAAAGTTGGCCCTGCCTTGGATAAACACTCCGCTCCTTTCCTTTGGATTACTACACCTCTTGTGCCGTCTGGATTACACTGTATTGCCGCGTGGATTTAATTTTCTTCACTAGTTAGTACATTGAAATTTTTTACGAAAGTTGGTGCGGATACTGTTATTTGGATACACTCGCCTTGGTTGGATTATTTGTAGCATCGGTGTTGTGTGTTTTTCGGTGTGTCAAGTTATGTAGTGTGTATTTTGTGGATATCTTTGCCGAAAATAGACGCCTTGCTTGTGGATATTACGCTAGTTGAAATAGTTTTGAAGAATGTGTGCGTTTGAATTTTCTTTTCGTAGTGCTGTTGTTCGTAACCATGGTAAGTCTTGGCTTTAAATATGACAATCTCAAAAGATAATGGTATTCATCATAAAAAGATTATCCTCATGCTTATTTTTGGTACACATTTAGGTGTATTTCAAAAGGAAAACATTAAAAATTGTCTGCTCAAATGGTTGTAAAATTTCCATGAAATAGTTATAAACTGCCCTGTCCACCAGTCTTGAGATATATCTTGGGTCAAACGAATGATCCTTAAAATAAGTGAATAAGTTATCAAAGTAGTAAATAGGTTTATAATTTAGAATAAAATGTTTTTGAAGCAATCTTAGTACCTGACAGATTTTAGCAAGTATTCTAAAAAAATTAATTTAACACATTAACCCTATAGGTACTTTAAAAGAGTATGGTGCTGTTAGCAGTGGCATATATAAGGGGGGGGCGAGGGGGCCCTGGCCCCCCCCCGAAATTCGGACTAGGTGTACCAAAACAAGTTAAAACACTGTATTTCAGGGTCAAATTTCAAAAAAAATTCTGGGGGAGGGCCCCAAAACCCCCCTTTTGTACTTGGAATTTTATTATTAACTACTTTATCACATAATAAGTTCATCAAAATCCAAATCCTACCAAAAAATATATGTCCAAAATTCGGACTATGTGTTCCAAAAACAAGATAAAACCCTGTTTTTAAGGGTAAAGTTACAAAAATTTTCTGGGGAAGGACCCCAGAACCCCTTTTGTACTTGGAACTCTATTTTAATAACTTTTTAAATATTAAGTTCATAAAAATGTACATCCAAAATTCGGACTTAATGCACCAAAACTAGTTAAAAACCTGGGTGTTTTAGTCAAACTTCCAAAAATTTTCTGGGGGAGGACCCCCAGACCCCCCTTTGGTACTTGTATTTTTATTACTAACAACTTTTCCTATATATTAAGTTTTTAGAACCTAAGGTATCACCTAAAAAGCTACATCGGACCTATTAAATATGTGGGGAAGGGGCTGGGGAGTAATTTTGGGCCCCTCCCGAAATAAATTCCTATATACGCCACTGGCTGTTAGTTAAAAAGAAGCATCAATATTTATATAAGGGCATTTTTGGATGGGATCACACACTATATGCCTATAGTGTTTTTGTGTAAATCTAAGAATTTTTAAACAAAATATATGTAACTTTTATAAAATAATAATTTATTCACTGGTATTATGTGGCAATTAGACCCTATAATGGTCTGGCCACACAAGGTTTAAAGCTTTCCATAGAATCATAAAAGGGCCATAAATCTTAAGGCTGTAAAACGGGGGTGTCCACTGTTTAATACAGGCCGCAGGCAATGTGGAGGGGAACCGTCCCCCTACTGTTGTACACAGAGAGAAGATGCCGCCGTTCTACCCCACTGGCATTTATGGCTTTAGGTTTCTTCCCTGTGTGACCAGCCCCTAAATCAAAGCCGCAGGGCTGAGAATAGAGGATCTTCAGACTTTTGGAATTCCCTTCAAATTTTCCCTCCCTTATTTTTTACCCATCAGAAAATTTTGGAGTCACTCTGTGTTTTGATTCTCCTTGAAACAGGGTATATATTTATGTAGTTGGTTCCTCCCTATTGTTTTTCAGCATCATATTAAAAATTTAAAAAAAGCTAGATGATAATTAATAACTAATATTGGGCCATAATGGGTGTGAAAGAAACCTGAAGCTAATGTTGTGGAATTTATTATTCCGCAACCTTTATTTGTTTTGAGATTTCAATAGAATTCACACAATTCAATCGAAGTAAAGTCAATAGATTTTTTCAATGAATTATGTGTCAATTTCAAATTATGTTTTCTAAAAGATGGAGGTAGTAAAACTGTAAATTTTTGGGTTGGAAAATTTATTTATAGTATGAAATTAACTGTTTTTTTACCTTTGTTTTTTTTTACTAAAGAAGCCATATAAAACAATATTTGTTTGTTTTAAAAGTTCATTAATATACATTTGTTTGAATGCTGTTTGGCAATCTTATCCCTGAAAATGTCAACTTACAGAACTTTGTCTTGAGGTCCAAATAATAGATGGCAGCACAAAAGAGATAGTATTATAAGCAAACCCCTTTTTTTATCTTTTTGAATTACAGAATTACTCATACAAAAAATAGGGTTTAAGAACCTTAAAATATAGGCAACATTAACATAAATTTTATTTTAACATATCCCTTTCAGAAATATACATTAAGAAAATACTAATATGCAGCATTCTTTCTAAATATTGTAATGCAACGGAATCTAAAAATGTTTTATCATATGGGTTTTGAATTCAAGGTAAATGTTTGGAAGGAAACCAGCCAGATTGTATCAGGGTTCATATGCCTCCTGAAATTACTGAAAACCCCCTAAAATTTGCTTTATTTTTCTAAGGGCCCTTAAAACTCCTTGAACTCACTTGAATTTTCCCTCTTACTCCTAAAAAACATTATTTAAGAGAAAAACAGGAAGTTTTATTTTATCAATTTGCTGGAAGTAGGTATACTCATTTTTTAATTCGATAATAATTCAATTTGAAATTCTAACCTCTTTTGCAATTCTTTGTTCCAAACTTAATTCTGAACTCATTTGTTTTTGTAAAAATCTGCTTGTAATTTTGTGAATTTGAAGTTAGCATTAAATTAGTTTTTTAATTTGTGAAAATAGCATCCCATATTCCTAGTAAATTGTGAAAAATAGTTATTTAAAATTAAAGGCTAAAAAACACTTTGTGAAGGGTCAAGAGTCTGAAAACGAACCCAAATTTCTTCTAAATAGACCGAAGTAGCACATTACTTCCTGATTTTTTTGTAATTTACACCTGAAAACTAAACCATGTTACATACAATAATAATTTATTTTCCATAATGTACAGAGGGAAATTTACAAAAATATTAAACAAAGAAAGAATACATTATGGATAAACCACCACTTTAGCAGTCTGCTGTGATGTGGTGGTGGCAACATGCGAGAAAAAAAAACCAATAATACAAAACAAACTTGGAAATTATTCCTACAGAACTATACACAACAAATTGTACGTACATGAAGAATAAAAATATAAGACTCTATTAAACAAATAATCAGAACGCTCTGTACTATGGTAGAATGTCCAAATGAAGAAAACACTGTCAACCAAAAAATGTCTCCACATCATGGTTTAATAAAAGCCATGCCTTCAGGTTACGAACAAAAGAAGAAAACGTTACCGAGGAGGAAACAGAAATGGGTAAAAAATTGAACAATTTTGGAGCCGTAAATGTAAAAAAACGCTTGTAAGCTTCGATTCTAGGAAAGGGAATAGCAACACGGTTCAATTTTCTTAATCTTTCTGAAAAAACATTTAAGTTTCCCTGTAAATGCCCTCCTCTTTGAAAAAAAATTTGTAGAACGCGATATAGGGTCGACCGGGGTAATTCCCGGACACCAAGTTTCTGGGGTAATTACCGGACACTGGCCTTTTCATATTTAAAAAAGATTCTCAGCTAAATGAAAAAAATCATGGCAGTACTCTTAACTATCATCTTTAAGGTCCATAACTCAATTCATAATTATTTGGATATTTACTTTGTGAAAAAAAATATTTTTCAAACTGCTAGTTAAATATCTGTAAAATAACATTGGTCTGAGTTATGGCACTTTTTACAAAGATTGTTCTCATAGCTATATTTTAATCCTTTTTTCTAAAATTTCTTTTCTAGTAATTGTTAAACTGTTTGAACTACATAAAAAATGGCATTAATTTTTTTTTTACTATTTCAAAAAATAAACTGGGGGGTGTCCAAAATTGCCTCTTGTCCCCGGGGTAATTCTCGAACACCGGGGTAATTTCCGGACACTACACTTTTTATGCCTTACATATTATTAATTTGTTTTTAATTGCCTAAGGGTATTAGCAGAAATCATTTTTATTCTAAAAATTTAATTAGAAAAATTTCAGAATAATATTCTGATAATAATGTTCAACATTTGAAATCAAATAATTGCATTTTAGCGTTGACCGGGGTAATTAAAGGACAAAAATCAATAACATCCTAATATTTCAAAAACTATCAAAGCTAGAGTAATAATTTTTGGTATGGAATAAGTACACTATACAACAATTCTACACAATTTTTTGTTACATTGTCTCTTGCAAAGAATTTAAGAAAATAAAATTTATTGGTGTCCTTGTAACTTGATAAGCTTTTCAAACTACAATATTCGTTAATTTTACTTTGTACCACTTTCCCTTTGTAATATTAGTATTTTAAAATAAAACTTATTAATTGTACAAAAGGGTACTCTTTTTTAAGTAGGATAAGATATTTTTAAATAAATTATGTTAATAAAAATACTTTTAAAAATATTTCAATGATATCGAGTTTGAAAGGGTGGTGAGTTATTTATCTTTAAAATGAGGTTAAGAATGCATATAAATTATGATTAATTAGTCAAACATGATTAAAATGCTGATGCCATAGTTTAATATGAAAATTATAACAATATATTTTAATTAATATACGAATTTGCACTACATTAGCAACTGTCCGGGAATTACCCCGGTATTGTTCAGGAATTACCCCGTCTCCGGGGTAATTCCCGGACACCAATAAATTTCATTTACTTAAATTCTATGCAAGAGACAGTGTAACAAAAAATTGTGTAGAACTGTTGTATAGTGTACTTATTCCATACCAAAAATTATTACTCTAGCTTTGATAGTTTTTGAAATATTAGGATGTTATTGATTTTTGTCCGGTAATTACCCCGGTCGACCCTATATACATAAATTTCTTAGAGGAAGAATTCTTAAGGACATATATAAAGGAAAAGACGAATCCCGTGTCCTGGCTCCACTCACTATCCTAATTATTTTATTCTAACAAATTATTAAAACTATGCTTATTGGCTTATTTTCAAATAGGCTTATTTTCAGAAATAAACCGTTATTTCTCTTTCTTCCAGGCTCATTCATCTAGTTCCACCCCCAAAGCATGTCCATCGTCACCTGCAATGAACATTACTACAGACCCTGGCGAACACACTCGCCCTGAGGCCGTCGGGAGGGAGGGAAAGAGCATCTTCCTCGAGGAGAGACACTACCCCCGGAGAGCGATGGAACAGCCCGAGAGTGACCAGGAGGACGGAAAGAAGGGGCTGGAGGGGGAGAGGAACCCCAGCACCCCTCCTGCTCCGTTGCGGTGGGCCCAGAGCTTGCAGGACCTGTTAGAGGATGCCAACGGGGTTGTGCTGTTTGAGCAGTTTTTAACGCAGGTAAGGACTGTTGCAGTTTAGTAGAACAGATTAAGGTAGCAAAATAAATTGGTTGCTTAGGTTGGATCGTTTATGTGCAGTCTAAGTTTGACCCAAGTGGCTGCTGCTGTTGTTTCATCTCTCACATGTTGAATTTGAGAATCTTCAATGTGTAGGTTAATTATTGCTCTCACTTGAGTAGTAGAGTAGCAGCATTTTCATTTTCATTAGGGGTAGAAATAAGTAAATCTTCTAGGCCCTCTTGCATCAAAAGCATTTCAATTTTAAATTTCCAATTGGCATAGATATTGTAACTTAATTTTGCAATGTGCATTGTATCTTTCAAACTTGATTGAGCCATGTTGTTAAAAGGTTAAGTTTAATCAGTCCTGAATCCTGTAACAATTTCATATATTTCAAAATCTGAGTGTGAGTTCAGTTTAGGAAGACATGAAATTCAGTCTCATAATCAATGTTGCAGTTCAGTAGAACTGATTAAGGTAGCAAAATAAATTGGTTGCTTATTTTAGTATCTCAGTAGCGCATTGAAGTTCTCACTGCTGTGAAGAGACTGATTAATCCGACAAGATTGTCCATAGTGGTTTACATGATTTATTTTACTTTCTTTGCTATTAAACATTGAGAGATTAAATGTAAATACAAGACAGCGATATAATAGATGCTTAAGCTTTGAAAGTTACAGAGAAAAGAATGTAAACACATTATAAGAGGAGGGAATCACATGAGAGAAAATAGACAGAGATAGAGCATGTCACAGAGTTGTGGGAGGATATGTTTCATAAAATAGTAAAATACTATGATTATATACCACAAGGACTTAATGTGAATCTCATAAGGGTTTCAACCTAAGAAAAGCCCATAAACTTAACTGTTATTTGTGCATTTTTTACGTTGTTTCAGTTAGTTTGCACTAAGTATTCTTTATTCTTATAATCTTTTCCATTTTAACAGGAGGGTCACGACAACAGGGCCCTGTCGTTTTGGTTCGCGTGTCGAGGCGTCAAGAGGATCGACCCCAATGAAAAGGAAAGGTTGTGTAAGCTCATCCATGTCCTCTTCGACAAGAAAGTGAGGCGCATAAGCTGCATATCGGCCGCTACCAAAACCGACATCCAGAGGAGGCTGCAGAGCAACGAAGGTTTGGATAGCAGCGTGTTTGATGCAGCCCAGAAAGAGGTGGGTCTTTGAGACTTTTTTATTGTGATAAAAATAAATAACGTTTGCAGGGTTCTCATGGATCAGGGAAAACCTGGAAAAGTCGGGGAATTTTAATTTTACTTATAAAGTCAGGGAAAGTTGTTCATTTTGGCCAAAAACCTGGAAAATGAACCATTTTTAATGTTTGTGTTTCAATTTTGGGCTCTAGAAAGTAAAAAATATAGACCATTTATTGAAAGGATGTTAAAAACAAGAAATATATTAAAAAAATGCTGTGAATTGCTAGTTACTTTACTGGAAAATCTGCAATATTAACCTGGGAAAAGTCAGATAATTTTATTACTGAAATTGAGTGGGAGATAGAGAGCCCTGCATTAAAAACATTTCTCTACCAACTCAGAGAATAAGTAGAGTTTGTCTTGTAAAAAATTCTTGAAAGAAAATCTAGAGTTTAGCTTAGCATCCATTTCTGACTTTTTGGTATCTTTCTTTAATGTAGCAAACTCTTTAAGATCAGTCCCTTTTTAAAATGAATTTAGGCAAAGTTGTCTTTAAAAATGCCCTGTGAAAGCCCTATTTTTGGTTCTGCTGAAAAAAAAATGGTAACCCTGTATTAGTATTTATATTGATTGGATTGGTCTTGAGAAATAAGTTTGTTACACAGGGTTCGTATGCCTCCTGAAAAACTTCTTAAATTTGCTTTATTTTTCTAAAGGACCTTATAACTCCTGAAAATTATGTTTTTTCTCCTGAATCTTCTCTTTAACTCCTGAAAATGATTGCCCAAGAACAAATTAAAGTTTTATTACCGATTTTGTAGAAGTAATTGTTTGTTTGAATGATAAAATTCCATTGAAATGTAAAATTTTAACCTCTTTTGCAATTCCTCGTTCCATACTACATTCTGAACTCATTCTGCTCGTAACAACATATGTAGTAGTATAAGGTTAATAATTATATTCACGTTAGTTTTTTAGTTATTTACTCCCGAAAAAGTCCATAAAGACTGCTGAATTTTACCATGTTAGATAGAGTATGAACCCCCGTTTTCCCCCTTTAGGTTGAACAGCACATGCTGCAGACGACGTACCCCAACTTCCTTAGTTCCGAGCTGTACCTCCGCCAGCTGGGCTCTGCGAACCCAAGTGAGTCTGTGGAAGAGAGCACGCAAGGTCTGCCGACTGTACACGAGGACGCTGAACTCTCCCTGTCTACGGCAGAAAAAAACAGACTGAAAGAGAACTTTATAAACAGGAGGAAGTTAAAGGAGGTTCTGAGTAGAGCAAAGCCGGAGGCTACTGGGTATGGATCTTGGTTTTTGTTTCAGTTTAGATTTTTATGGATGTAGAAAAAAGCAGGGATTGATGATATGTATAATGATATTTATAGGGTGATATGTATCATGATGCTTATCCAATAACAAAATCAGTAATATTCAAGCTAAAACCTCTCAAAATTCATTATGTTGACTTGTTGATTAAGTTGTGAAAAAATTTTAACCATGTAATTACAATTTAATACCTATACAGAATTGTAAAATCATCAAGTGAAAGTATATTTTATGAGACCTTGTCTGATTTTGTAACAATTGCTATACAATCATCATTTAAAAATGAAAGATAATTGAAATAAACTATTGGTATCTTTCAAGTCATGAATGAATAAATTGTTCTTCAAATTATTAGTTACAGTGAAGCTTAACTTTTATAAGTAAATAATATTTTCTTAAAGGCAGAAATGAAATTATAATTGATACATTGATATTTTCTCTTAATTATTAGATAATATGATCTGGGTAATTAAGAATTAATTAAAAATGCTCTTAATAGTAATATTTCGGTTTAGACAAGTATTCACTGCTAATAAACAGTATTTTTCTAGTTTAAATATGTAAATATCATGATATTTGCCAACCCTGAAAAGAGTTAAAGATAAACATTGAATACCTATTTTAGTTTAAAATGTTTTGTGTTTCTTCTTTATTTCTTGTTAATATATTTTTATTTGCCTTGTTTGAATCAACCTGCCAATCTACACAATGATTTCTAACTCAGCTGTTTTTCTTGTAGGGCTTATATCAAGTCTCCGTATTCAGTCAGCTACAGTAGTTATCACACCAAGTATGCATCTTATTTGCCTGCATCTGCCCAAGATAGCGAACTGCAGAGTCTGTCTTCGGGTGCGCAAACAGATGATACCATGTCGCAAACCGATAACAGTAGTGTGTAAGTATTTATAATTTGGCTTTGGTAGTTAAGATGTTGATAAATTGACTGTTACTCTCCTAAATAAGTTTCCTTAAGTTAGGAGGAGGTTCTGACCAGTCTAAGCTATTGATCTTAACCAGAGATGGGCGCAATCAGATTACTTTTGTAATCAGATTAATAATCTGATTGAAGTAATCAGATTACATTTGTAATCTGATTACATTTGTAATCATCAATCAGATTACATTTGTAATCTGATTACATTTGTAACCATCAATCTGATTACATTTGTAATCTGACCGAAAGTAATCTGATTACATTTGTAATCTGATTGATGTAATCTGATTACATTTGTCAATCAGATTACTTTTGAAATCAGATTGACACAACTTAATTACAGTGGTCCGCAATTCACCGGAAGTGGTTCTTAGCTAACCGGAAGTGGTTCTTATAGCTAACCGGAAGTGGTTCTTAGATAACCGGAAGTGATCCGAAACTTACCGGAAGTGAACCATACCTTACCGGAAGTGGTCCAAAACTTACCGGAAGTGAACCATAACTTACCGGAAGTGGTTCGCAACTTACCGGAAGTGGTTCGCAACTTACCGGAAGTGGGTCACAACTTACCGGAAGTGGGTCACAACTTACCGGAAGTGATTCGCAACTCACTTCCGGTAAGTTAAGGACCACTTCCGGTAAGTTGTGAACCACTTCCGGTTATTTGAGAACCACTTCCGGTAAGTTATGGTTCACTTCCGGTATGCTTTGGACCATTTCCGCTAAGTTTCGGACCACTTCCGGTAAGTTGTGAACCATTTCTGATAAGTTTCGGACCACTTCCGGTAAGTTTTGGACCACTTCCGGAAAGTTTTGGACCACTTCCGGCAAGATGCGAACCAACAAGTACATTCTGTGTGCCTTCACATTATCAATCAAAAAGTAATCAAGATTTATTATGAGATTACTTATTGTAATCTGTAATCAGATTGCAGATTACATTTGTAATCAGTAATCAGATTACAATTGTAATCATTAATCTCCATGTGATTACTTTCGTGATTACAAATGTAATCATTAATCTCCATATGATTACTTTCTTGATTACATTTGTAATCAGATTACAAATGTAATCAGATTACAATTGTAATCGTAATCATCTATCATTAATCTGATTACATTTTGCCCAACTCTGATCTTAACATGCTCATTTTTTTACATTATCCAAGTTACTATTGATGTAGTAATTTATTAAACAAGCTATAGTCAAAGCCATATAATATGCACAAACGGCGTTCCCAGAAAATATTGCTCCTCTGCAGAAAAATTTTGATGACTATTTTTTGTTTCCACTTTCTTATATTTTACGGATTCTTAAAAGAAAATTAAAACTGCTCAAACAGCATCATTGAAAATAGAGCAGGAAAAATTATTTTTTGTAAATATTTATATTTAATTTTATTAATTGTAATGTAGATTATTATTTGTGCATTGTATTTTGAGAGTCCAAAATTAAAAATTTGAGTTTATTAGCTATTTTCAATAATATTGTCCACTAAAATAATCTGAGGCATTTTTGAAGAAAACACATTTTTTTCTCCATAAATTAAAAATAATTATATTTCTATTGTCATCAAATGATACCTTGAATATATCACAACAATGGAAAGTTGACTTAAACCACTTTCAAAATCAATATTTTTACAATTACTGTTAAGTAATATTAAACTAAGAATAAGTTTCAATACAAACAATAAGTGTATTTAATATGAAGGGGGTTAGTTTCCCCCCTTTTGCGTAAAATTCCTGCACAAAAATTTTATGAAACAATTTAAATTTGCAGAAAGGTTTTCATTTTCTCTGGCTGTAGTCATTGCTAACTTTTATAAAGGGGGGTTCCTTAACATTAATGCAGTACATGTTTTCTGGATTGAATTTAAAATATTGATCATCTTCCAGAGATTTTCCCCTGCATAGTCGTAAGCAGAAGCGCCAACTTCAACAACCAAAGTATCCAAATGTCAACATTGAACGAGATCATAACAGTTTTATTCCAGGTTTTATTCCAGTAAGTGTTATTAAAATTCATTCCTAGTGAAATGTAGTATTAATTGAATCCATCTAGCTTTAAATTTTTAATTTAATTTAAATTTTTTAAATTAAATAAAGGGATGAGATTTTTTAAACTTATGAAGGATTTTCCGACATTTTTGAATTTTTCAAAAATTTCAGTTTTAATGTAAAAAATCAGCTTATGAACTGGAATTTTCAACTAAAATTTTCATTTGTCTCATTTGTATGAACATTCTTGACTTTTTCCTATGGTAAATTTTCATAATTGGGCAGCTAAATTATTTTATTAGATTTGGTTTGGTACCTGAAATGATTAAAAAGGCAATGGGGAATTTAATCTAGTTCCTGATTTTTGCCATCCTATTCAAAGATTCTTAATGTACATTTTTAGTTTTTCTACCTATATGTAGTGAAAAAAATATGTAGTACACAAGGCACTCTACAATCTACTTTTTGTCAGTGATTTTAATAGAATTTGTAATTTGGTCTTTACTTTTGGGATCATTTTTTTAGCTTAGTTATTATTTTCTGTAGTTAAATCATGATTTCTGAAGGGTAGTTTTTATTTCTAACAGTTTTTTTTAAATGCTAGAACTTATGAGTTATTAACATTGATCATTACTTACTATAAGTTTTTCTGATTTATTATTATTTTTAAATTAAATATCATTCTTACGGTTTTCAGGCTTTTTTGTCAATCTTATCCCTGCAGTTGGATATTTGGGTTATTAAGGTTATTGATCTTACTAAGCTGAATTGGGATTGCAATAGTTGCTTTTAGTTTACTATCTGTCTTTAAGGTAATTTTAATGCTTATCGTTTTTCCACAGCGCACACAGCGCTTGACTGAGAGCTTGAGTCAGCGATCTCAAGCGATTGCGACTACAAACCCTGAAGAGTTTCATGCCAAATTGGTGAGAAAGCTGGCTAGCTTCCTAGAAGCCCAAAAGACTGATGAGAAAATGAATGAGAAACTCAAATCAATAGATGTAAGATACATCTCGTTTTTTTATCATTTTAATTACTAGGATTGTTATTGGTCTAAGCTTAGTTTCATCCATTATTACAAAAAAAAAATATTTTTGCTATACTTATAATCTAAATTAAGATAGAGCATCTTCAGTATTTTAGAATAAAGGGAAATTTCTTTTATTCTGATTAACAAAGCACGGAAATGGTGGATTTCAAACGGTAACTTGCAAGCTCTCTTCTGTCATATCCGTAATGAATTGAAAAGGAATGGAAGGATTATGAATGTAATATAACTTATGGATGTTCAGCTCATATCTGAAACCTTTTAGCAAAAGATATCAAAATCTCTAATGTTAAAGCTGAAGTTGTTGACATATTTCCAAAACAATCATTTTGCTTCAGCCAAGCTTCAAGAAACAGGGGCACCTACTAAAAAGCTTGAGATGCCATCTGATGTCAGGAAGCTTTGTTAATCCAATTTCAATTTTAAAAACCTAATTTAATTTTACAAAAATCATTGGGTTTTTTTTAGCATTTCTGTGTTGAGGGTAAAAAAAAAGCAAATAAAACTTGTTTGATACAAAAAAAACACCACATTTTTTGTTTTTTATGAAAAAAAATGTTTTTCTCTAACCCTGGTTTATCATTTAGCATACTTTATTTTGTCTCTTCCTATATTGTGTTCTAACGGAATCCCTTCGTTTTCAGTCCTGTGATCCTCCTAAATACACCATTGACGGTGCCGCCAAACCTTCCACCTGTGCCCCACCTTCTTCTCACCAGGGTCTCCTTGGACTTTGTGTCCCTAGTGAGGACAATGTGCAGGACATTTTGGACCAGCACGTGTCCAGGGTGTTCGAAGGACCCACGCCCACTCTTTCTCCAGCCTGTGCTTCCCCCAGGAATGTGCCCTTTACTTGTCTTCAAGAGAACCTGGTGATGGATCTTTCGAGGCCAACTGCTGGAAAAGTGTATACGAATCGATGCAAGAGAGTAAGTTTAAATACATGTAATTTTGAATCGTCAGTTTTAAAAAGGGAATAAATCCAAAAATGACATTGAGTTTTTGTGCTAAAAAAATATTTCCAAGCTTCGCTCTACACATGAGTGTAAGGAGGAAAAAAATAACTACCCCCTATCGGCAGATATAGCCCCTTGAATTTGCGAAATCGATGTCCATTCATTGTATTTTTTGATAAAATTAGAAATTTAATTTAATTTGTCTTTCTTTTCTTATTCTTTGTCCTGCAAACTTGCCCAAAGTAAAATTTCATTTGAATTTAAAAGTGTTTCTTCTTTTTTTTAACCAATGGATATTTGACTCCATTTATATTCACTTACTCCATTGATAGCGCCTTAATGACCCAATTTTATAGTAATTTTTAATTTTATTCGTCTTAGTCTTTCTGTCTTTCACTTTCGTACCGTGAACTAAGCAGAAATATAATTTAATTGTCAATTAAAGTTTTTTTTTAGATTTTTGTTCAGCTGATATTTCAATAAGGTTTAAGAAGGGAATAAGTCTATCCTCTTTTTTTAACTGTAAAACCTTTTTAAATACACTTATAATTTTTTTCGATGATTGTTCTGCATTCTTAACAGTGTCATGAATTTCCTGTAAAAATTTGGTGGCTGTAGGATAAAAATTTCATTACTAATACAGTTTTTTTTTTTTTTTCTCCGATTTTCTCAAAACTTCGTTTTTGGACTTATTTCCTTGGTCAGCAACCGGCTAGAGCTAATCTGACATGTCAGATCTTTTGAGGATAAGTTACATCAAGTTTAAATGCATGAACAACCAATAACAACCGTATTCTATGCAAACGTTGTAAACCATTATCATGTCTCATGTGGTTTACCTGGGTTTTTAGTCTTTTTCATGTACTCATCCTCCCAAAAAAACATATGTTGTAAGTCTTTAAAAGGTAAATTTTGTCGGTAATTTGTATTACTCTATTCTTGGGCATGCATGATAAAGACTATATTTGAGAGAATGTCGCCCATTGGTTGAAGCTATATCATCTACGCTAGTCACTTAAACAGCATGCCTCTATTAAATTCTATGTTATTTTATTAATTTTCAATACAATTTTTTTGTTACAAATTTTATGTTTTATGCAACAATTCTTATTTATATTCTTTTCCTACAGAATAATTTCAAACCTAAGGAAAATTTGTAATAACTATCTATTTCTAACTTTAATTTTACACATCAGATTCAGAAAGCTGGAATAGTTCTTACATATTTTCGTTTGGAAGTTTTTCCTGGTATTGACCAGTTTTCCCAGTGAGACGGGAAAAGTCAACCCTGATGCAATGTCTAATAAGTGGAATCCACTGTATTTGGTTTATAAATATGAACATAATTCTGAGTACAGAGTATTTTGAACTATAAAATTACGAACTTTAAATGAATGTTTCTTTTCCAGGAACCCGACACCCGTTCTAATGCAGACAGTGGGGCTATGATGGAATGGATCTCCGAAGACAACCTGGCCAGCAGCCAGTACCAGCACAGCTCAACGGAAGAGTTGAGTCGTCTTCAGAGGGATCAGCTCAGGAGGCATGCAGCTAAGAAACAGCTCGGCTCGGGCGCGACGGATTCTGGCAGCTGTGTCGATAGTGGCATTGGCGTGTGGGAACACAGTCATTCAAAGTAAGTGCCCATTGCTTGTTGTTTTATTCCCTATTATATCACTCGGGAAAAGCCTGGGATTGGCAGGGAATTTTAAATTTACCAAAGAAAAGTCAGGGTATTTTTGCTACAAAGCTGAATAACTTATGCAGAGCACTCGGAAAATATAATTTTTGTGTCATTGTTTTTTTTATTTTAAATAGGGAAAATATGCACTGTTAATTGAAAATTTTATCTTGGAAAGAGCGGGAAATATCGGGAAAAATTAATGTGCATTGCTACTTTTTTTGATACAGATAATTTCAAAATTAACCTGGGAAAGTCGGGAAATTTTATTTCCTAAAAACCGAGTGAAATTTGGCCATCATGGTAGAAAAAAACATCTGTAATTCATGCAAGAACTGTGGTTATTCTGAATTTAACAAGTGAGACACACATTTAAAGGAATTCTTAAGAACAACAATGAGATTAGGGTTAAACAAGGTTATTTGGGCTAAGTTTACTTTTGTGTTTTGGGCTTTTTAAAACAGGGGAATTGTTATTTTTTGTTAGGGTGCATCAGTGGCTTGAAACCAAACGTTCGACTGAGTATGAAAAAGAACACATGTGGAAAACCTCATCTACCTCACCTGTACTGAGCAGATCAAGGTACTTGGTTCTGTAGTACTATGGGGCCATTTACATAAGCACCTAAAGGGGGGAGTTTCTTATTTTTTTAAAATGGGGATATTAGTGATGCTTATGTAAGATAATACTTTATTTATGAAAATCCCTTGTAACATGCAAAAGTAATATAGTAGAACCTCTTTACGACAACCAGTAAAAGTATCGATTGTTTTCTATCGTAGTAATAATTATATTCGTTGCAATGATGCCCTTTTATTTAAATTTTTGGACCCAGCCTGGTTGCTCAATCAAGGTTCTACAACTATATTGAAAGAGAAATTAACTGTAGTTTTTTAATGTCAAGTCAGTTTTTTTTTATTGGAATAAAGTTTTAAAAATTTTTAAATAAGATTATTATATCAATTGTTTTGAATGAAAAAAGGTGGGGGGTTAAGCAGTTTAATGTTGTAATTTTTGTGGAATTAAGTACTAGTTCAATTTAGTATTAATGTGATAAAATTACATGCCCCTAGTGTTCCATGAAGTTCCCCTTAAATTTGATTGAAAATCTCACTAAAAATTGATTTTTCAATTAAAATATAGGAGTTGATAAAGCCTTTTACTTGCAAGGAAATTAACCTGCTGTTGTTTTTTAGCTCTACACGCAAAGCTGCCTATTGTCGCAGTTCAATGGGTATGGAAGGCCACGCTGCCCCGGAACTTTCAAGACCCAATACCACGAACAATCTAATGGAAGCCAGGCGCAGACTAGAAGATGACCCCAGGCTGCTCAAAAATACTAAAGTGAAGTAAGTAGCTTGATATTAATTCCTAAATTAAGTGTTATGTTGAATTTATTTTTATTTTTTTTAACAATTTTGAATTTGTTTAGGTACACCTCTGGAGGCAGAAGTTCCCATGACAACTTGAGGTGCAAAGTGTCTTCAAGGACTTGCGATTCCTTCGAAGATGGAATTTCGCATAGGTAAGTTTTGATGACAATATGCTTATTTAGTAAAGTTTAACTTATTTAGTAAAGTTTAGTTTATTTAATTAAGTTATTTAACTTATTTAGTAAAGGTTATGTATACAGTGGAAGCCATGGATAGGTATTTTAATCTGTTCAGAAATTATGGTTACACTGTTTGGAATGATATCATTCATTCAAAAAAGTAATTAACTTGTTAAACAAAGCTAATTTTTCCCTACTTTTCAGGAAACAAGTAGTTTTAGCAATTTAATACAAAGATAAAATAATAAACACAAAACAATTATCACAAATTAATAAATGTTTTTTGTTTTCTTGTGAATTAAAAAAAGTAAATGAATTTGGTGATTAAGATGTTGGATAGTTAAGATAGTTGATGATTTGATTTCTGGTTTGCCCAGTATCATGAGCAGAGAATTTTCGGTTATTGACCGATTCATGTATGGAACTTCCATAATCAAGAGATCTTTGCTTTTTTTACATGCATATAACACATCTATCCAGAGAAAATATTCAATGTCCTTTTTCAATTTGAACATTAGTCACTATAAGAGCAGGGTTTTCTTTCTTTATTTGGGGATGTTACTACTTTGTATTAACATGAATTGATGCTTATTAAATATCTGATTCTAATCTAACAATCCTCTTATCTTCCAGAAAGCAAAGTAAGAAATCCAGTCCAAGCAGTGGCACGGTAGATGGCTACAGTGTATCCAATAGCATTTCAGCTAGCGTCTCCTCCAATAGCAATGAAGCTACGACGGTGATAGGCTACAGCTATGGCCGCGGCTCAGTGCCTTACAAGTCTCGGCTTCCGGGCAAGAACATAACCCTCAGGCAGTTTAAGTCATTGCTAAGCAAAAAGGGAAATTTCAGGTACAAACCCTGTCATTCTAATCTTTTTTATCTTTATATTTTTGTGAAAATTTAAATTTTAAGGAATTTTGTTCTTTATTAAAATGAATACTCTACAAAAAGTATTCCTGTACTCCTTATCACAAATATTTCTTTGTATTAAATAAATTCACTAGAGATATATTGTCATTGATAGTCTAAAGATTTATCTAAGACAATTTACTTGGAGGATTACTTGAGTGGAACCTGTTATTTAGTTCTGTATTTCTTGGATACAAAATGGAACTACAAGTAAAACACTTTTTTCACTAAATGCGGGAGAACCTCAGGAACTGCAAGATTAATCAATCTAAAAAATTTTGAAGTTGGCCCAGATCTTCCTCTCTGATACTAATGGGAAAACATAAAAACTTTTTACCTTGCCAACATATTAATGAAAAAACATCCAAAACAACTCTAACAAGAACCAACTTAAGTAAAAATTATTTCTTGTTAAGCATTTAAAAAAAAAAATCTTGCCTGACATTCTTTGATTTTCATATTATCTTATTCAATATTATCGTAGCATAAGCTAAGTCTGTAGAAATCAGAAAATTTTTACAATGAAAATAGAAACCCTCAAGTATCTCACAAAAAAAAATTATGCTAGAGTTTGTTAATAATATTTTAAACTTATTAAATATTTTTATCTCAAATGTATTTATTCTCCAACTTTCCCTGTGTTTATCTTACTTATTTAACTTATTAACTATTAAACTTAATCTTATTTTATTATCCTAATGTTTGTGAGTAACATTTTAAAAGTATTAATATTTTTATCTCAAATGTATTTTTGCACTGTTATGGGCACAGTGGTTTTCAGGAAGTTTACACAAAAAGTTAACTGACACTCTTTTGATTTTCAGGTATTTCTTCAAGCGAGTGAGCGACGACTTTGGAACAGGCGTCGTTTTGGAAGAGGTTGTCGAGGACTATGAAATCCTGCCCCTGTGGGAAGGGAAAGTGTTTTGCGTCATTGAGTCCATGGAGGACAGTTCGAACACTAATGACGACTGTTGAATGGACGAGTATTAAAGCAAGTCGAGGGGATTTACAACCAAAGTGCATTCGTTAGGTACACCTCCTCTTGGTTGTGCCACCAGCCAAGTGTGTTTGCTCGCATAAACTGTTTCTTATGCTTTTCCCGGTTTCAATCAGGTGCCCCATCTTCCCTTTTTGCTAGGTAAAACATCGGCTTTTTACAATCAAAACAAGAAACAAGATTGCTGATCGCACACAATATCCGACAACAGTCGAGCTAGAAATGACGACTGTTGGTTTAGTATGATTTATGCGCTCTTTCTACAAAGGCTGCTCAAAGATAGAAAATTTTGTGTTTTTAAAAATTTCTGCCAAATGCTTGAGAGAATTGGTCTCTGAATGGTGCCCTGAACTATACAGTCTTATGATGAAGGAGCTTAAGCTTAAAATCATATCGAGTAACAGAACTGTGATTCTGCCAGCTATTGAAATATTTTTCTAGGAGGGGTTAAAGAAATATGATCAAAATGCATGTTATTAGTACAAATCAAATGGGTACTTCTCTGTTCGATCCAGCCGAGTAATTGTTCAGATGCCTCCAACTTCATAAACTTGTGATAAAAATGTTTCGACTGTTATTAAACACTTAACTTGTAAAATTCACATAGGAATAAGTCAGTTCACAGCTTCTCAAGTAACTACAATTGTACTGAGACAGGAGGAACAGAAAAATACCCATTAAAAATGTGAGATTAGAAAATATTTATTTGTTTGAAATCTTGTATCGTTGATTTTTTACTTTCTTTCGTTTTGCATTCATCAGAACCTAAGACCTGCCCAACAGTTTGGTTTTATCGAAGGAAATAATTCACTTGTTAATATGCATTTAATAGCCTCATTGCGTTGCTCATTGATTTCATTTCATTCTGGAAACAAGGATTGGGGGAAGTGCCTTTGCGGAGTTTCCAGTGAAGTCATAGGGATGCATCTACTATCCAAAACAAACATGCTTGTTAATATTTCCAAATCAGTTTTGTATACTGTTAGTGTATCCTAATCATACAGAATCCGCTTATTGGATCTGTATATTATGGAGTTATGACTGGAATTTTAAATTAAACCAAAAGCTAACTCCTCTGGACACTTCTCTTAATTTCTACTTCCACAATTTCATTTGATGATGTTTATTTATATTTGTATTGCTAATGTAATGAGTTGTACATCTAAATCAATGATCTGTTATACCTCCATAATTTGGAATACCCCGCAGGAAATGATGGATTCCTATCTGCCCAGATGATTTCAAAGTCTTTTTAAAAAAACTTACCTTTGTTTCTATAAGGTATTTTTGTTTTTTGTATCAAACGCCAACATGTGTTGGGAGGATAGTTATGTTTGTTTTGAAAAATCCCTATAACCTCAACTCTTTAAATGGTGTAGACAACACAGCTATTGCTATTGGTTAAAATTTAGTTGGGGAGAGCTGACAGAAAATAATCAAGTGTAAATTTAAGAGTGACTGCTCTTTACTCCAAGCATTTCTGAAAACCCCTTTTTTTATGCATTTGAATTTTTAATACTTGGCATTTTATGAATTCTTCTCTGTTTTAGGAAAAAACATGCATGCATTTAGTAAATATTATCCAAAAGTTTAAGAAAATAAGTACCATTTTATAGCTTATGTAAGATTTTTCGAAATATACCACTCAGTTTTATTTTAGAAAATTGCAGATGGTGTATACAGCTCTAAACTTTTGATTCCATAAGTGATTCACACAAATATTGCTGAATTTTGTTCATTAGGTTGGTTCTAGTAAGTACAGCATAAAAATTATTACTATTACCTTTAGAGAAAATTCAAAAATTAATCCTATGAAAGAGCTTAAAAATTTCAATCATATGTATTAAGTGATTAGCGTTTAGGAAGTATTTTTTAAGTAAATTTTAATTTAGGTTCTGTATGAAAGATTTTTTCCCTTTATTTGGATGACAGCAGATTTTTAACAAGACTGAAATTCACTAACAGACATTTACATTACTGTAAATTGATTTGAACTTCCTAAGAATCTTATTCATTATATTTTATAATCAAAACTTTACTTTCCTTTTTTTGACCTATAAACTGGATTTCAAATCTTAAAAGATTTCAAAGTCACATAAAATTCAACACATTTTTTTTTTCTTAAAAGAAAGTTGTCTTCTACTTAAGATTTCTTAACATGTTTGATGTAACATAATTGTTTTCAAGTATGAGCTTTTGAAAGCCTCTAAATAATCCAGTGATATAAGCAAATACAAGATGTGCATTTGTTAATTCATCATCTTAACTACCAGTTCATTTTGTTGTGGAATAGTGTCAGGATTGAATGTTCAAGTAAATCGAATGTTTCAGGATTGAATGTTCAAGTAAATGTTCTTGGGATGGTGCTCAAATATTAAATTTCTACTTACAACTTTCTTTGAGAGTTAGATGTTTGTTATATATATTTTCTCTTGTTACTAGTCTTAGTCGTAAGTACAATGTTGCTGTGGAAAAGAGAGAGGTTTATTTATTAATGTATAAATTTATTGTATGTTCTCGTCTTCACATTGTGACGGCGGCATGGCAACTTTTTTTCAACGGAGTGTATTTATTTGGAGATGTGCGAGTTAGGGTGTGATTGGAATGTTTTGGAAAGATCCTGGTTTGTGTATAGAGGTTTCAGTTGACACAGTTCGAAAGCTCTCTTTTCTGCTTTTTTTAAACAGTTTTGTGTGTTTTTAAAAGTACCAAATTAAGTTTTGTAAAAGCTAGTGTTCCAACTGATAGCTTTATCTCAACCCAGGATCTTGTCCAATTCTTTCAGAGTTAAGTGTGTAAGTTTTTTTTTTCTTTTGTGTGAATTCTTGAAATACTTAAGTTTTGAAAAGTTTGTTAAGCACTGGCACCCAATGCCCCATGATTCGCATAGTGCAATCGTAGGATTTTGTCTCGAGGATCAAAATGTCTTTAACTGTTTGTCGACCTTCTTCATTTGCACTATGTGAGCTAGGCACAAATGGAGCTGAAGCTGACTTTACATTATCAATAAATGATTAATTTTTTTTTTTTTTTGGGGGGGGGGAAGGGAATTATCCAATTGAATAGTAAATTTCCTTACGACTACAATGTTGCCATTATTGATCATGTAATGTCCGCTGATTTTTATCGAGAGGCGAGTTTATCTCAAAGGCCACTGCCAGGAAGGTCTTTAGTGATCAGGAGAACTAGTTGCAATTGTTTCGTTGCAGATGCAAGGACACTCATTGTTTGTAATTTTGATTGTAATTCATGAATCTTTGTAAATATTTTCTGAAAAGTGCTTTTAACAAATATTTTTAGTAAATAGAATTTCAGATGAATTGCTATGATATTTTTAATAAATCATATCATGTAATTATTGAAGATGTAAATAAAAAATGCTTTCTTAAAATAGTGGTCTTTGATTTCTATACTTATGTACCTGAATTTGCATGCTAATTTAGTGTTCCCTAAGCAGGAAAAACTTATCAACCTACAACTGAAGAGCTTTAGAGTAGGCATATGAAATTGTAACCCTTTAGTGCACCATTTTGAATATATCATATATGCAAAATGGTGGCTTTAAAGGGTTACAATTTATATGTCACTTAGCATAATGATATAGCTTGTGGGGAATCTATTGTTATATACAATTAACATACTGAACAATTCATCAAGATGTTTATGAACTAATATGCACCTAAAAAAAGGGGGAAACGATATAGCATTTTTGGAGCTTGAAGAACACAGCCTAAAATTTACCTTAGTTTGTAAAAATAAGTTGTTGAGATAAGTTTAAAACTTAAATATGCTATGAAAGTTACCTAAAATCTAAACCAATGTATACATTCCAGGGGTTCATCTAGAAAGAAATTTTAGATTCTCAAAAAGATAGTACTCTTCAGAAAGTGCAAAGATTAAAGGTGGTCTGAAACTTGTGATCAGAATGTGCTCCTATCTTTCTGAAACGGAATTTAGAAAAGATTTTGGGTTCATTCCGAAAGTTATGAACACAGTGGTTTTATGGGCCCTAGGTTTTCATTTACACAAAATATAATGTAACTTCCTCCAAATTCCCTGGCAGAAAAACTTGGATGAACCCCTGCTTTCTGCAATTACTGCGCAATAGATTAACTAAACCCCATCCACTAACGCCGGTGTTCCCACCTTATCGAGGTGTTGTGGTTTGCGAGTGTCGTTGATCCCGAGAGCTATGCCGGCGGTAGCTTGGCTACCGGCAGGGTCACCCAAGCCGGACAGGTCGGAGGGGAGACACCAGACGAAGAGGAACACCCTGGTCCTCCAGGTTGGGGGTTGAGAGCTGGGCCCACCACCCTGTCTCATAAAAAACATACTGCTGAATGAAGATGTCTATTCTACATTAATATAGTGAATGTGATATTGAGACTATTATTGATAAACCATGGAAGGAGGTGAAATAGGGTGATCATCCATTATGACAGACCCTGTTCCAAGCTGGAGGGATGAGGTAAGTTGGAACATCATGCAATTTCCAAGTTACTGTACATATAAGCTGAGGCATGGCATGGGTGTCACTCTTCCATCCTAGGGACCTAATTCCGTCTTTCTAAAAGTTCTGTGATTGGAATTACGAAGTGCAAAATCAGCTGACCGATTGGCAGCGATTTGTACTAAATTTCAGTACTTCGCACATTTTGCTCTCAAATAAGCTTGTCATACTCAGATACAACTTTAACTTCAAATTATTTTTTACAAGTTATTCTGCAATTTAAAAAACTGCTAGACTGGGGTAAATGATTAAAAAGATAGTTCAAAGTTTAATCTTGCAATTTTTGAAGAGGGGCACCCATGGATCTCTCCTTTTCCCTGTGTGCTGTGTCTGTCCAAGAGTATCCTTCTTTGAGGCAAGTGATGTTGGGTTGTGTGTGTGGTTATGCAATAGTCTTAAGTTGTAAAAAAATTTATGAAAAGTATATTGGTCAGGAAGTAAAATGGTACATTTTTGTATTTTATTTAACCTTATTAATGTCTTTTTAAAAGTTGTGCTTGTTATGATAGTAGTGACCAGTGGCCCAAATTCTATTTGTTGGTTCTGTAAGGAGTTGCCAACCTATATCAAGGTTGTACTGTATTTTTTATCAACTGGGTGGGTTCAAAATTGAATAACTTGAGGGAGGGCATCTCAAAAGGCCAACATTTTCCCTGTCCGCTTAAAGGTAGCTATCCTTGGGATGAGCTGGATCTACCACTGTCCCCCAATAAACATTTAGTATTCATTATGGAAATAAAAGTAGAGTGGTTTAAAGTGTAATTTTAGTATTCATAAATCAAGTCAAATCAATGCATTACCATTTTATAAAAGCTCTTAGAAAAATAGTACAAGTACATGAATAGTGCATACTGGCTTTAAAAACAATATATATGCTAACATAACAATCCCAAAAGGTAAACTATTGTGTCTACTTTCCAAATCATTACAGTAAATTTTGCGATTTGGTTCCATCGCCAAGTGAAACAATTGAGGAGCTTGCTTGTGGCAACAAGGAGCCAACTTCGACAGCTTTATTTTAGAGCTAGCTTATTGTTGCAGCAAGTGCCTTTTATTCTGGTCACCAACTTTAGAGACTAATTGTCTTCAAGCTTTTTAAATTTGGAGTAGAGAAGTCCTCAAAAACAGCACCTGGCAACAAAATGCGATCAAAAGCCATCAACTTGAACCGTGGGCATTCTAGGATTTAAATTAAAGACATGACACAGAAATTATAGTTTTCCTCGTTAGAACAGAACCACTTGCTTGTACAGTCTACTCCAGTTAATGTTATCAGTCCCGGTCATGGGTGCCACTCTTCCGTCCCCAGGACGGAATTCAGTCTTTTTAAAATTTCAATGAACGGAATTCCGTCCCAGGTATATTACGAAATGCAAAATTAGTACTAAATTCCAATACCTACATTGCACATTTGGTTTTATTCCGTTAACGTTCCTGCTAAATATTGCCATGCTTTTGAGAATGTCTTACATTCAAGTATCAACATTTTTTTATTGAAAATATGAATAGTTCTTGATCTAACTAAGCATTTTAATCTGAGTCTAAAATTGTTTTAGCAATATATTACTACTTTTTTGGTATCCAAAGGAGCATAGCGGTATTTAGCGGGAACATTAACGGAATTGAACCGCACATTTTTACCACAAGTAACATGGTTTTACTCACCTACAGCTTTATCTTAATTTAGAATTTAAGGAACTATGATTGTTGATGATATTTTATGAATTTTCATGCAATTAAAAAAATTGCTAGACTGGATGAAAATGATTAATACGATACTTTAAAGTTCCGTCTTGCAAATTTTGAAAAGTGGCACCCATGATCTCGGTCACTCCTATTTAATTTTATGTAAAATGTGCTGTCATATGTGA
Organism: Tetragnatha montana; assembly: GCA_963680715.1. Taxonomy (NCBI): domain Eukaryota; kingdom Metazoa; phylum Arthropoda; class Arachnida; order Araneae; family Tetragnathidae; genus Tetragnatha; species Tetragnatha montana. The sequence goes on along the minus strand of OY796681.1, from coordinate 53,996,912 downwards.
TAAAAAATTTCACTTAATATAATCAAAATTTGGAGTGAAATCCCCTAAAAACTTCCTTTTTTTCCCATTTGAAGGCTAATTTTACTACATAAACATACAAAATGAGTCATTGATTTATTAGTAATATATGTTTTACTCTCCAGTGGCCTGTCCAGGATAATTTTACTACCGTTTTGCGGTACCTTCACAAATTCAACATTTGACAATTAGGTACTTTCACAAATTCAGGTTTAGGAAAAAGGTACCTTCACAAAATACATTTTTAAAAGAAAGTTCTCTTAGTAAGCCATGTTCTCAATAGTAAATTATTAGTCATTCTAGACTAAATTTTCTTTTGTTTCTAAGGCTGGGCGCGCACGAGTGACTAAAGTCACGGCGACCAGGATTACTAGTATCAAAAATATCATTAGAAAACAATAGAGCATTTTCAATCACATGACTTTACCTAACAACAGCCTTAGCAACGTTGTTTTTATCCTCCAGTGATGTCATGTGCAAATGCTGCTATTGGATACTTCTATGTCCCGCCCCTAACAACAGCCTTAGCAACGTTGTTTTTGTCTTTGTCACCGTGACAAAAGTCGCCCGTGCGCGCTCGCCCTAATGCTATAAATTATATGTACATGTTTTTAAGTTGATTTTGCACTTAAATTTTCAAAAAATAGGTACCTTTTAAAAAATCCTAGACAGACCCCTGCTCTCATATTTTTCTTTAAGAATGTATAATTTGCAAAATATTAACTAGGGAATCGTTTTGAGTACTTCAATTAGGACTACATAGTTGTGATTGTAATGCAAAACTCGAGTTACACTGTTTGAAACTTTCAAGTATCAAACCGCTTATATTATTATTGTTATCAATCGGATATTCTTATCATTCTACTCTTGGACAAAGGTGATCACATTAAGCGGAGTCGACTGTACAAGGTAATAAGTAGTGTTCGGCACTAGTTAACTAGAACTAGTTGCAACTAGTAGTTAACTACTGATCAACTAGTAGTTTAACTACTTTTAGTTTAAAGTAGTTCAACTATTAGTTAAACTACTTTTTTAATCAACTACTAGTTAAAACTACTTTCAAATTTTCAACTACTTGAAAAAAAATTTTATTTAAAATTTTATAAGATATTTAAAATTTTTATCAAAGGTAGAGTATTCAAATTCCATAACCAGAAATAAAGACCATTTTTGCGCGAAGTATAAACTTTTTTGTGACATAGATAAGAAAGATGTATTAGAATTTTGCCAAAAAGTAGGTTATGAAATTAAATAGACTAGTTAACAACTTTGGGAAATAGTTAACTACTAGTTGCAACTAGTCCCAGGAAAAAATAGTTAACTACTAGTTACAACTACAATTTCCCAGACTAGTTAGTAGTTAACTATTTTTTTTCCACTAGTTGCCGAACACTAGTAATAAGTTGTAGTGGATAACTGCTTGAAGACCACCACATAAGTTAAACAAACACTCATTGTAAAATTGATCTCTGGACAACTGATAAGAGAATTTCAGCGCATGGTAAGAAGCCTATAAATGAGATACGTATTGTGAAGATAGGAATCAATTCTGAGCAATAAGTAAGTAGGAAGATGACATTAGCTAAAGAACTGTTCCTTTAACTTGGCCATGGTGTCCTCTGGACAAGTGACAGTGTTTCCTTTGATCCTTTCGTGGTGACAGATTTCATGGTCGTTTCCCCCTTTGGAAGTCTTGTCGCCGAAGAAGTGGATGTTGTCGTAAGCTTCCGTTTCGATGTGGCGAAGACAGAATGTCTTATCCCAACCAGCAGGAAAGCAGTCGAAGCTTATCTGGCCACCTAGATAAAGTGTTTGAAATATCATCATATGTTTCATCAAACAATATTTTATGAGGTTTACTTATTCACATTTTTACAACAAAATCTTGGCATTATTTTTTAAACCATAAAATATAAAAAAGGAAGCCCAAGGGGGCATGGTGTCTCACAGTTAAAAACAAGTGGAGTGGAATGAATTGATTAGATGAGTTAACTCCTTCATTCTTTGTATAACTGGATTTGTATTCTGGTGATACATACTGATCTAGTTAATGTGGTTTTTGAAAATATCTCATGTATTTTCTTTCCCCAAAAAAGATATGGCCCTTTCTGACATTTTATGAAATAAACTTTTTTAACACATTAACTTTATATTAGTCAAACCTGAATAAGTGGCATGAAAATGTCAGTCCCAAGCAATTCCACTTAACCAGGTGTGACTTTATGTGAAACAGATATTAATAGTGACATATTTAGCATACATTAATGTGTTGATTAACTTACCAATTGAATAAACAAGGCCTAGGTCAGGAAATTTCTCTCTCAAAGCATTCACAAAATTTTCCCTGACTTTATGAACCTATTGAAAAACAATTATTTCAGAATTCTTTGTTGTAAATTAAAAACAATGCATTTGTGTTTAAAGATTATGCGTTTTAGTTCCTTAATTTAAATACTTACCTTGTCATAAGCATTGAATTCTTCCCGTTCCTTTTGACTACAGCTTCTTCCAACTGGGCACACATTGATGAGACCCGTGCGAAACTCAATGAAGTTTCCACTGAAATATATAAAAGTCAATTTTATTCTAGTTAAAGACCTATACTACAACTGTCTGAATAATTTTTTGTAATGAAATTAAGTTTACTGCTATTTGATGAGTTTTGTAAGAAAATAGCCAATGACAATACCCAATTAATAAAAAACATATTTTGATAACCTGCAAGAAAATTAGTTTTACCAAATTATTAAGCTACAACTAAAAACTTCGTAGCACTCAAGAATAATACAAAAATAAGCTTCAGGGTTTAAAGGTGTCTATACAAAAGCAGGTATGGTATGGTATGGTAAGTGTTTAATGGCCTATACAAAAACAGATAATTTACTAGCATTGCAATTTTATGGTTAAAAATGAAATTTTGATTTAAAAATGTACGTACTTAAGCAATATATAAATAAATTACTTTGGGGATCATTATAAAAACTACTAGTCTTATAAAGCTAATGCTTTTACACCTTTGCAAACATTAACCATTAAATTGTTTCTGCAAAGATCATTCTACCAGATCATTAGACAAATAGTTTACTCACCGCTTAGCAGGAAGCCGTAGCTTAGACATGTATTCCAAACAAAAGTTTATGAATGTCTGAATCTTTTCCTCTCCCATATAACTAAGAATATTCTAAAAAGAACACACAGTAAAATTAATGTGATAGTTTTTTAAAACGTTTGTAAAAATGCTGTGGAATTTGTTCGTCTGTTAAGAATATATTATTTAAGTGTACTTGAAAAATGAGGTTGTAAATTCAACTAACTATTTTACCTCTTGTTCGATTAGTTTTCCTTTTTTGTAGGCAACAAGTCCATTTTCAGCAAACACATAGTCATAAACCTGGACAACTAAAAGAGAAAAAATATCCTAAAATTAAAAATGACCAGGAAAATATTACATATTTTTGGGTTTTTTTTAAATATTACTAATATTCCATTCCTTTATCATTAGGCATGAGGTGAACTTAACTAAATAAAAAAATAAGGAATGTAAATGAAAGTTCTGAATCTTGTAAACTAATTGAACATTTGAAAGCAATTATTATGAGCAACATGCTTTAAAAGTACATTATTGTTGGAACAATTTTAAACTCAATTTCAGCTACATCAACTAACTCCTTGGCATTACAGCCCGTGCTGGACTATGGCCTCTCTAAGAATTTTCCTCCAAAGTCCTCTGTCTCTTGCCTTTTGTTTCCAATTACTGACTTTTAGAATTTTAAGATCTTATTCAACCTTATCCAACCATCTTTTAACTGGCCTTCCTCTTTTCCTTTGTCCCTGGCCTTTGAAAATCTTTCTAGTGCCCCTAACTTCTTCCATTCTCTCGAGATGTCCCAGCCATTGTATTTTTTTTTTTGTCTTTCATAATTAAAGATATCCTTTTCTTTAAATAGTCTTTCAATTTCACAGTTAAATATTTTCCTCCAAAGGTCCAAAAATAGCTCTTAGAATTTTTCTCTCCCTGGTGATCAGCATCTTTTCTTGTTTTTGAGTCTTGTTTTAGGTCTCTGCTCCTTAGGTAACAGCTACATCAACTGTTACATAATAAATTCAATAAATACATTGTGCCCTGTAAGACTATGTTAGATATAAAAAATGCAAATGTTCTTACTGTGCATTCCGTCTCCCATTTGTTCGGCAATTTTGTTCAAGTCAGATCCACCAACCAATCCGATTGTTACTTTTTTCTGCAATTCTGACAAGAGAGTTTTCATCCCGGGTGAAATTTGCTAAAATAAAAAAATTATAAATAATAAAAATGACATAATTAGCTAAAACACTAACTATAGGGCACGAACTAGAGAAGTTATTCTCTCATGCTGTTCTAAGCTGATTATGTATTTTGGAAAGGACCTGAATATCTTTAATAGAAATTTAGCAAAGTAAGAAAAGGTCACGCCCAAAGCTGGATTTTTGACAGATGAAAATCTGGATGAATTTCTAAAATACCTGAATCTCAGACATTCACAAAATAATATTTGATAAAAGGTTATCAAAATTTTAGCTCAACTCATTTACCTTTAAAAATAAAGAAACGAAATAAAAATAACAGTGATTAAATAACTACAAACAAGTATAATTATAATAACTCTTGGTAAATTAACTAAGTTTGTTAGATAGCTATAAGAACTAATCAACATTTTTAACACTGAAAAGAAACATTGTACGAATCTAAAAATAGATAAAGTTTTTTCATGTATATTGAATTTTAAGCAATCATTTAAAAATTTTAACACCTGACGAGATGGAGTTAAAGTTCCATCGATGTCAAAAAGGCAGAGATCTTTTCTGGCCATTTTGGAAAAAAAGCGCCCAAAGTATGTTTTTAAAAATTTGTTGCAGAGCGTCCGATTATGTAAAAAAGCCACAGGCAGCGATCCAAATGATCTGATCGTTTTCATAAGTGGTTCATTTTTATTGACCGGCGTGGACGTTTCCTGCCGTGTTCCAAAACAACACATCAATGTTTGGGTTTCGGTTGATGACGTAGACTTTCACTTGCTGCCAATGTCTTCAAAAGTTTATGTAATTAGAACTTTAATGTGAAACTGAAGGATATTCTTCTAATTTAATAATTTTAAATTCAAATAATTTGTTTCAGAAATTTTAGTGGGATATCGAAATAAATGTTTTACTTCAAGTAGTTTCTTTGCCCCAAAAAGCATGAAAATTAGAAATTTTCAATGTGAAAAGAAGTGAAGTATTAGAATTGTAGTATTTGTTGATAAACAAAGTTAGTTTCGACCTCGACTGGACTGCTGCTGTTAAATTTTAGTTCTTATATAGAATCCTTAAAAACTTGCAACAGTTTTGCACCTTTATGTTTTTCTTGGACTTGGTGTTTTTGCGGCGTCTTTGACAGTTCTGTACATTTTTTATTCTTTAAAAGGTGAATGGAAACGCCTTTATGTATCAAGAATGATGCAGCACTTTTTTTGAGGAAGTAAATTCTGTTATCAACGCCACTGCTCCATTCTTTTAAATAGTGTGTTTTTAGTAAAACATATTATAAAAAGAAAAATGGAATCTTGGAATAGTTACGTTTCTGTTAAAGAAGAGCCAATGGTGGATTACAGGGTAAGAAACTGATTTTACAATCATGTTTAAATATGAATTAGGACGCTCAGAATAATAATAAAGTAAATGTAAATTTTATGTTCTTTTCCTTTAATACTCCAAAATCAAAAGGTATGTACAGTGGAAGCTCTTATAACGACCTGCTCTTATAAAAATCCTCTCTTATAAAGACCCAAAAATTAGTCTCTATAAGAGCACAAAAGTGCTCTTATAAAGACTAATCTTCGAATCGATTCAGCTTATCGAATACTTTTCTGGATCGGTATGTTTGCGTCACATATGAATTAGCCAATAAACGAATATCAAAGTATGACAAACTCAGCACCAAGTAACCATCGCATTTTCTTCTCGCTTGCTTTCGCCCGGGGTAACCGGCTACAATCCCAAAACGAAATCTTGCGCTACCCAATGCCTTTGTTGATTTGAGGCCAATTTATTATTATTATTAGCGTTTTAGTTTTATGTAAGCATCCGAACATTCTAAGGAAGCTAAGCTACGCAATAAATTAATATCAAAATAAAAATTTAATAGCAATCACAAATGTTTATACTTTGTAAAATATTGATCTTAAATTTAATAGCAAATAATAAGGTAATATAACATTAAATTGAAAGTATCAAGAATTCATAAAATAATAAATAATTGCTTAAAATGAGGAAAAATCAATTGGGTGATTCGAACTGTGTTCTAAATCCCAACGATCTAGTATCCTACTGTTTGGATATAATGGTAAAATATACAACCAAGGGTTTCAATTAGTTGATTAAAAAAGCGTATTACGGGTAACTGCAATTTCCATAATCCATCCCTTTGCCTTTGACGATTGAGGGTTGGTGATCGTTTTCAGGTTTAGATTTCCTCCAAACTTTATAAACTAATCTACTAAAAATATATCTTTGAGGGAATCGAGTCCACCTTCCCGAAAAGCATCAAAATTGATAGTTTAGTTTAACGAGTTTATTACTTTTAAACGAGTGATATTCTACACTCGAGTGTATCACTCGAAGTTTGCTCTTATAACGACAAAAAACTCGGTACGGATTAATTACGTTATAAGAGCTTCCACTGTACATTAATTCACCGAACCTATGCGGTAGGTGGAACTAATAATCGAGGGAAACGTTTTTAAACACAATACAACTCATATGATTTGCATCTGATGTATCACTTAATATTATTTAGTTATTCAACAGTTTGAATTTATAAAAGAGGTAAAGTGGGGAAATTTAGAAGTTTAAAGGGTTCAATTCCATTAGAGTCCCCACTAAATATCGCCCGGTTCTTTTAGACAACAAAAAGTAGGTATTCATAAATAATTTCAAACTCCTGAATTAAAATGTTTAATCAGATCAATAACTATTCAGTTTATTAATAAAAGTCAGAAAAATTAGTTGATATTTGGATATATTTAGCGATTTGGATATTTAGCAGACTCTAATACCCCGTTCACACATGAAAAGTTAATCTAGATTAAGTGCTAATCTAGCTTAAGTCGAGCATGTGTGAACGAACTTGATTAGATTTAATCTAGATTAGCGAAAAGAAACTGGATTAACTTTAATCTAGTTTCCCGAACTAGCTTAAGTAGGTTTGACAGTGTCGCTCTCTAGCGGCCGCTATGGAACTTCATTCATGCATGTGTCAACGAACATCATCCGACCGCCGTAAAACCATTTTCCAGGCCGAGGAAAGTTAAGAGGATACGAACAAAATGGTTGTTAAAAAGGAAGAAGAATTGGTCCATCCGAAAAAATTAATTTCTTTGAACGAACTGTCTTAGTTTTAAACTAGCTCAGAGATAGTTATGAGTTTGTTATTGTGGTGACATCTACTAAGAGAAATAAAAACAAAAAATACTGCAAACATTTTTTTTATTTGATATTACATCAGCACAGCCGCTTGTAAATTAAATATATTTTCGAAAGGGATAAAGAAATTGGACAACCCAAGAAGAAAAATAGCTATTCTGCAAGTATAAGTGTAAAGTAAAAAAAGTTTGAGTGGTAGACTTAGGCTTAGAGACGAACTCTTGGACGGCAGCCATTTTCTTACTCGTAGCGCCACCTGGACGAACTGTCTGATTTAATCTAGTTTAGTGAATAGAAACTGGATTAACAAGTGTGAACGGGTAAAAATAAGCTAGTTTAAGTTAAACTAGATTAAGTTCTCTCAAGTTAATCTAGTTTAACTTTTCATATGTGAACGTAGTATAACGAAATTGTACCGTTTAAAGAACCAAGGGATGATATTAAATTGGTCAAGAGATTCAAGTTATTTATTCATATGCTACAAATCATACTTAATTAGTACCAGAGAGATTAGAAGAAGGTTTAATTGGTAAATGATTGTCATAATCCAGAGAAAGGGGCTAACTCCATCTCTTTCCAAGAGCAATATTCCAATTTTAGTCATTGAATCTAAATCCGGTTTGTCATGATAATTGCCTCTCATGTATAGCAACCTTCTGGGTGTTTCCCTATAAGTTTTAACAGCAATTGTTCTTCTAAATTATGTAAATCTAAAGAATCTGGAGCATGTTGACTTTGTTAAAAGTATGCATTGCCCTGTATTCGCCAGAACAGTGTTCAGAACTTTCTTATTTTATTAAAGGGACAGCAAAACCTCTCTTATCCGACCTTCAGTTATCATGATGTCCAAGTTATCAGAGTTGATGACATTTGAATTGATTTAAAAATTTTTAGTTGCCCTATATATGTATTTAAACCAAAGACAGAAACCCATTTTATAGTTACTGAATGTCTTTTAACTAATTCTGTGTTATTTTATAGTTTTTCTTATATGTAATAAATGGTGTATGTCTGGCCTGCTCATATTTAGGATTCTATTCAACTTACACATTCAATTGCGCTCGATTAACTCTTTGGGGATTCACTGTATCCAAAAGAACAAAATCATATTTGATCAAATTCCATTGAGTTGGCTCAATTTTGTTGGAGAAACTGAGCCAGTTCGGTTGTTCTCGTCCAACTGTGATTAATTAATGCAGTTATTTGTATGGGATCCTTAAGGAGTAGCTTGTCTTGATAAAAAATGTTTTACTGTACTAAAAATAAAGTTTCCTTAAATGTATAATAAATAAGCCTAATAAGGTTTTAGTAGGCGACTTGTTTAATCTAATTTTTTACATAGATATTTCAAGCAACTATTTTTTTTTATTTGAGTTTAATTACACCTCCAGCTCTTAAATGAGGGAATTGCACGTTTTTTGTTTTAATTTTATTATGACAGAGGATGAAAATCCATGAAAAATGACGTAAAAATTATTGAAATCGGAAAACTATTCCCCAAGATATTAGTTTTTTAAATCTCGTTTCCTGTATTGGCGGGAAAAACAGTAATTTCGTTATGGCTGCTGTGTGACGTCACAGCGCTTGGACCCACTTGGACCCGCTATGTTATTGTGCTTAGCTTGTTTCTTTCTGCTTTTCTTCATAAAGTTTTAACTAAAAAACTATGATATTTTAAAGACACATACAAATATTTTTTATAAAAAGATTGGAGCGTTTTGTTTTTCAAAAAATATTAATTGGTTTTGGAATTATTAGGATTCAAAGTTTTAATTTTTTCTTTTTCTGGCCGTTCACTAGAGAAACAGACGAGTTTTATGTTTTATGCGTGTTTTGGTTTTATGATAAGTCTGATTTCTTTTATTTTCAACAATTCACTAGTTTCGACGGCGCTGTGACGTCAAATCCCGTTTTTTTCATCACATGACTTTACTAGTGTTTTGGCAAAAATAAAATCGAATTTTAAGTTATTTAAAACATATTTTTGAACTTTAAAATCTGAGAGTTTTATACTATAACGTATCAAAAAAGTGTAAAATTAAGCAAATCCCTCACCTATGCAAATCCCTCATTACTACCAATAACTTTCATACTAGAACTGTAAATAACATTTTTAAAAAGTGATATACAGTAACAGTAAGCTGTAAGTTTCAATTATAAAGGTGCCCAAAGTTAATGAAATTCAAAACTACCTAATAATGATTAATTTATTATTTGAAACACCAGTGTTCTTTCTCTTGGAGAAATCCTGAAGAACTCCTAGACATACTTGGATGATATAGAAGCGCACGCCAAACACAGCTAGTTTTAGAATTTTGCAGAAAATCTTTTCAAATAATTTAAATTTTTGGTTATAAAATTGTTCTTAATGTTGTTGCTTATGAAGCATTATTACAGTATTTAGGTAAACAATGGGACTTTCAAATAATTTAAATTTTTGGTAATAAAATTGATTTTTTCTCAATTTTGTTGCTTATGAAGCAATATTACTGTATTTAAATAAACAATAGTGCCGTTTACATGGGAAAAATGCTACCCGGGTAGCTACCCGGGTAAAAAGTGGGTTGAAGGGAATTTCCAACTCTACCCGGGTAACGAAATTTGAAGGCGTTTACATGAGACATGATCTAACCCGGCTTTTTCTCGGTCACGTGGTAAGAAAAGTGATCTGCCTGTTTCCATGGTTTCCAAGTTTGTTAACAAATATCTCATTTTTGTTTTTGAAAGAGAGCATCAGAATGAATTTTAAAAGAGCGTTGGCGATATATGCAAAAAATCAACGGATGATAGCAGATTTGCTTACCGAAGACCTGCGAAGATGTATGAAAGCAATCTTGTATTATTTGTTGAACATTTTGTTTATTTACTAGTAACACTTATACAATTATACAAAATTGTGTTGGCAACATTGTTTCAATTCCATCAATGTTTATTGTTTTGATTTCCGTTTTTCATCATGTTTGTAAGTTGTGCTTGTCTTAAAAAATAAATGGATGTTTATTAAACTTAACGTTTTATCTTCACATTTCAAACTGCATTTGCTACTTTCTACATTATTGATGTCCATTACAAATTATATCAAAACAATCAACAGAGCACACACAAACAATTAAATGGCGGACTACACAACACGCAAGGTAGTGTGGGATGGGACACGAAATGCATCATGGGAAAGGAGGGTACTACCCGGCAATTGACTAGGATTGAATCCTACCCGGCTTTTTCCTATCTTTTTCCCTTCGTAGGGAATGCCGGGTAGAAAAGAGGAGTAAGAGCCGCCTTTTACCCGGGTAATTGGCTCATGTAAACGGCACTAATGGGACTGTCAATATGCTTTTAAGTCAAAATTCAAATGACTAGGGGCATTTAATTTGGTTGGTTCTTCCACAGAGAAATATCCTAACAGAGGGTGCACTAGGCTATTTTCAAATTCTGTACAGGTGTGAGGGCAGCACGAGAAACTCAATGATTGACAGATAGGTAGGCAGTACACTTTGGTGGTCACAAAGCTGTGATTGGCTGTGACGTGATCATTCAATTTGTCCTTTCGGAGGGCTATTGGAGGATCAAGTTTTTTTTTCCGCTTCTCGTGACGTGACGCGATCCCAGCGCCAAAATTCCCCCAACCTGCACAATATTTCAGGCTTTTTCGATTTCCATCACGGCCTATGGTCGTGGACTCTCTGTTCTAGTACTCTGTGGGTTCTTGGTTGGTTGGTTGGTGTTACATATATTTTCAGGTATGTGTGCTTGATCTCAAGGATCCGCTTATACACTTTCGTCAAGTAAGACAGACACAACATAATTTTTACTGACACAAAGAAGGAAAATACACCCAGGGACGAGGTGAGAATCGAACTCACGACGGAGCAGTGCACAGACTGCTGGCTTGAAAGGCAGAGAGCAAACCGAACATTTGTGGGTTCTTCAACAGTTCAGCCACGGCTTGAACTGAAGAACTGAATTGCAAACCTTCCTATATCATATTGGCAACAGTTAGTTACATATGGACATTTTTTTCATATTTTATTAGTTTGTTCATAGACCTTGTTTTCCCTCGTAATTACTGGAATTGCCGTTTGAGTTTTTGATACTGAAGAAAAGGATTTTGTTGGAATTCGAATTCACTATATTTGATTGTAGATATGGCTGATATCAAGGAAGATACCGTGTATGGTGGCTGCGAAGGTCCTGATGCAATGTATATAAAGCTAATTAGTTCTGATGACCATGAATTCATAATAAAGAGGGAATACGTCTTAACTTCTGGATTTATTCGAGCCATGTTAAGCGGTCCTGGACGAATTCATGAGAATGAGACGAATGAAATCAACATCAGAGGGATTCCATCTCATGTTCTTCATAAGCTGTGCGTGTTTCACCTACAAAGTTCGGTACTCTAACAGCTCCGCTGAGATTCCAGAATTTCACATTGCACCTGAAATTGCCCTTGAAATGCTTCTGATTGCCAATTTCTTGGACTTTTAATTGCTTTAGGCTTTAATATATTCTCTTCCTCTTTTGAAGCTGAAAATTTTATTCCATTTTATTGTACTTACTAAAATACTGCCTTAATTCAATAAATGCATCACCATGTGTACGTTTTGACTTGTATTTAATTTATTGTTTGTCATTTCATTATTTTATGGTGGGTCTGTAGGATATAATCCCATGAGTGAAAAACTTCAGAACAGCTTTAGAAAATTCCTCTAGCCACCATGTTTATCCACAACTCAATGATAACACTTAAAGCATGTTGCTATGGTTACACATTCATATCCTAACTATCCAATATCCTAACAGAGGGTGCACAACACAAGGCTATTTTCAAATTCTGTACAGGTGTGAGGGCAGCACGAGAAACTCAAATGATTGACAGATAGGTAGGCAGTACATTTTGTTGGTCCCAAAGCTGTGATTGGCTGTGACGTGTTCATTCAATCTGTCCTATTGGAGGATCAAGTTTTTTTTCTCTGCCTCTCGTGACGTGACGCAATCCAAGCGCCAAAATTCCCCCAACCTGTACAATATTTCATGCTTTTTTAATGGAAGTGTCTATTTGGCCGGCAGTTGGCACATGCGCCGTAGGTCTCGCGGTTACGTAGCGGTCCCAGCGCTCCAATCAGAACCGTTGCTGGGCATCTGCCGGATAAAAAGAGTAGAGTTTAGTTGTAGATCTGCCGTCCAAATAGACATTTCCTTTTTCGATTTCCATTACGGCCTATTGCCGTGGACTCTCTGTTCTAGTACTCTGTGGGTTCTTCTACAGTTCAGCCACGGCTTGAGCTGAAGAACTGAATTGCAAACTTTCCTATATCCTATTGGCAACAGTTAGTTACATATGGACATTGGACAGTTTTTTTTCATGTTTGATTAGTTTGTTCATAGACCTTGCTTTCCCTCGTTATTACTGGAATTGCCGTGAGTTTTTGATACTGAGGAAAAGGATTTTGTTGGAATTCGAATTCACTATATTTGATTGTAGATATGGCTGATATCAAGGAAGATACCGTGTATGGTGACTGCGAAGGTGCTGATTCAATGTATATAAAGCTAACATCTGCGGATGGCCATGAATTCATAATAAAGAGGGAATACGCCTTAATTTCTGGAACTATTCGAGCCATGTTAAGCGGTCCATTTCCTGAGAATGAGAAGAATGAAATCAACTTCAGAGAGATTCCATCTCATGTTCTTCATAAGGTGTGTCTGTTTTTCGCCTACAAAAATTTGTACGTTAACAGCTCCGCTGAGATTCCAGAATTTCCAATGGAACCTGAAGTTGCCCTTGATCTGCTTCTGACTGCCAATTTCTTGGACTGTTAATTGCTTTAGGCTTTTAATATTTTCTCTTCCTCTTTTGAAGCTGAAAATTTTATTTCATTTTATTGTACTTACTAAAATACTGCCTCAGTTCAATAAATGCATCACCATGTGTACGTATTGACTTATCGTATTTGAAAACATAATTATTTGTTTGTCATTCATTATTATATGGTCTGTATCTGTAGGATATAATCCCATGACAACAAAACTTCAGAACAGCTTTAGAAAAGTCCTCTAGCCACCATGTTTATCCACAACTCAAATGATAACACTTTGAAGCATGTTGCTGTGGTTGCACATGCCGACTGGATGACTCTTTCTAAAGCTGTACCAAAACTTACTTGTGTATATTATCTTGTTGACCGTTCAGTGGCACAGCTATAGAAAAGTCGTCTTTTGATAACATTTCCGAATTAACGGCACGGCCAATGGGATATTAAATAAGAACCAAACTCTTATGTAACAATAGAAAAACTAGGATCAGCTGGAATAAGAGTCCTCCATTTGGCGACAGCGTAACGGTCGCCAAGTTGGTAATCCGATCGGCAGCCAACCTCTCCCTCTGCTAACCTTGCGATCGGCCGTGGAATCGTAGGTCTCTCGTGCTGGCCGCCATGTTTAGTCACCGCTGAACCGATAGTTCAGCAGTTACTTGCGTTTTGTTTTTTAAAAAACTTTACTTTAAATATTTAGTTTAAAATTAATACATTTCATCATTTTTAATTAAGATACTATTTTTAAAATTGATTACAGCCCGTTTTAGTCTTTCTTTTTTGTTTTAATTATCCGGAATAATTCAGGTCATGCGCAGTAGCATTATATTAGCTTAAGCATAGTAAATGACAAACTACGAACTTACTAAGAACGAAATAGTTACTTTAAAATAAATGCATTTCATCATTTTTAATTAATATGCTTTTTTTAAAACTTATTTCAGCCCGTTTTAGACTTTCTTTTTGTTTTAATTATCCCGGAACGGAATAGTATGAAAATTCCAAAAAATGGCAAAAATTCGCCCCATTGCCCAAAAAAGTTGCCATTTTTTGGAATTTTCACGAAGTTCCGTCACGAAATTTTGTTGGCAAACGTCAGATTCGGATTCAGCACCCCCAAAAACTTGTAAAATAGTCAAAAGAACACTTTTGTATGTAATCTCGAAGAAGCAACATATATGTAGTTATCGAAATACTATAATCTCCTGTGGAACTTTCGTTCGTAAGAGAAATCTCACAACGAAAATGCATTTAGTTAATCATCATTAGAGTTTTTAGATGGCCGATTTGATGAAGAATATTATTAAAGCAGTTTTTAAAGTATGTTCCAAAAATTCGGCGTTTTGGCGATACTAGTGACATTTTCTACCAATCGAACGAAAATAACCCCTTTTTCAACGTGCTCTATCGGCGAAACTACGCGCCTGAGAGAAAAGTTGTAATAGACTTTTTTGTAGCTTGGTTTGTGTTCTTTATTTTTTGTGTTGATTGTTTAGCTCAGAAGTGCAAAGGTAATGTTCTAGGGGCAAAAAACGAAAAAAAGGGGCGAATTTTTGCCATTTTTTCGAATTTTCACAATGTTCCGTCCCGAAATTTTGTTGGCAAACCTCAGATTCGGATTCAGCACCCCAAAAAAACATACGGATAGAGAAAAATATCTTCTACCCCAAATATTTCTCAAAATAAATACTATTTGACTGGACTATACTGGGATAATCCCATTTTCCCAATTTTTGTTTTTTTAAGATAACGTGAGAACTATTGATCTCACGTACTTGATTCAGGGCTTAAATTAAAGCTAAATAAGTGCATTATAAGGTAATAGCCTTTAATTCCCTTTTAGATGGGTAATATAGCCAATAAATTGCTTTAAATACATTTTTTACTCAAATTTTCGAATTTTTAGAAAAATTTCCCATTTTTGAAGAGATGTAACTCGGGATCAATTGGACGTATAAACCTGGGAAGGATCTTAAATTGTTGATAATTGTATATACTTTAAAAAAGCGAATTGAAACTTTTTCGTGGGGATGGATTTTGTAAGAGTAATTAGCCAAAAACGGAAAAATGAGACTTTCGAACACCCTTCCTCACTCCGGCGTAAGGGCTACGGGCGGGGACTTTTGATATGTTCACCTCTTAACTAGTCCAAACAAAGTTCCGAAGTCAAAAATTGTGCTCCAAGAATTTCGCTCTATACCTATTTTTGAGCATTCATTGCCTGGACTAATAGAAAAACTCTTTAAGCTTGTTCATATGGATTTGCCTTCTTATGAATTGTTGTACTGCATAATGATTGTGGTGATGTTTCATATGGAAATTGGGTACTTCTGGATTAATTAGCTGGGAATCACAAAGTGCATTGATAAATTGCCAAAAAAAACCCCTCTAAATTATATATCTCAATTTGAAGTGTTGCTTTTAATTGTTTTCATATATCAAACTTTGTGGCATACTTGGGGGACGTCCATAAATTATGTGATGTGTTTTTTTTCTTCCAAATTTTAGACCCTTCCCTCCCCCTTGGTGAGATTTAGTGAGATTTTGCTGGACCCCCCTCCCCCCCACGTGAGATTTTCTCAACCACTAGTTTTGTTTCATCGGCATAAAAATTACCATCCAGATTGCAAAATTTTGATACAAAAACACGTTGAAATCGAAAACATTATTCTAACTTTTAATTATCACGACTGACTGGCTAATGATTAGCTGTTGTGGTTAATCTGAGCATTTTTTCTAAACTTGGGCTAAAAAATATTAAATAAAAAACGTATATTTTCTAAACTGAAAGTTGACGTGAGATTTTAATTGAATCCCTCCTCCCCCCTGGTGAGATTTGGCGATATTTTCCTGGACCCCCCTTCCCCCCTTTTGACCTCACTTAATTTATGGATGTCCCCTTGTGTAATATACGCGAACGGCGTTCGTAGAAAATTTTGCCCTCTGAAGAAAATTTTCTGCAGATAAACTACAAAAAAAAAATTCTGAAGAATTTATTTTTGATCGATAAATTTTTCTCTGCTAATCCCTGTCCATAGGATTTTCTCAATTTTTGACCTTTTATTGAGTGAAATTTGGCTTTTTTGTAAGACTTTTTCGGATTCGCTATCGAATCTTGACGCGCGCTCACCCGGTAAGTTTGCTTCTCTTGTTCCGATCGCAATGCGGAAAAAACAACTTTAGTGCAATTGGACCTGTAATCAGTGGCGAATCCAGTAGGGGGGGCTGTGGGGCTGCAGCCCCCCCCCAGAACCAAGACATCCCAGTTTTGGTATAGTTAAAAATTGCAATAACGTTTCTTTTTTTAAATTTTGGTAGTAAATATGATTACTCCCTGACTTACTTTTCCGTGATATTTTTTTAGCAGAATCATTATTCTTCAGGGTCTGTAACCCTAGTCATTAGGTAGGTTTTGAATTTTTTGAAAAAAGTTTCGTAGGTAGGTATTTGGAATTTTTTTTCAAAACAATAATATAGAAGGTTTTTCGCCGGTTTTATGTTTTTGAAGGCGCTGATTACGAATATCATATTTGTTCCCATTTGGAAGGTCGTCTTCATATTCAAAAATCACAAAAATTTTCGATTTTTTGCTTATATTTCAAAAACTACAAGTTTAATCTCAATTCACATCATAATCTCAATTCACATAATTTCAAGAAAACAAAATTTCACTACTTAAATTTGATTTTCTGAAGAGTGGTTCTGCCGCTAGAGTGTGCTGAAAAACGGCGATTTTTTGGTCTTTACGCAAAAAAAAGTGAAAAACGTGCGCTTCTAGCGTCTACAAAATGAAAAATATTCACGTTATCAACACAAATTTTATCTAATGTGAAAGAGAATTTAATTGTCTATTCATAATGTACCCTACATTATTATTTTTTGTGAAGGGGGAGAATAAAACTTTCGCGTCTTACATCCAAAACGAACTCTTCCCAGATGTTAATCAATCGGAAATTCAATCATTTTTTTAAATTCATAAATTCAATTATGGAAGTGCGTTAATGACTGAATTTATATGTTTTTTACATTGCTGAATCCGAATTTTAAATTTAAAAACCCGTAAAAAGGCAAAAATTTAAAATTTATTTTGCATTTTTTGATGTGAAGGTGACCTCTTAAATAAAAATAAACTCGAAATTTCCATAATTTAATTTATAAATTTAAAAATAGATTAAATTTCCGAATATTTTATTATGGTGTTGATAAAAATATTAATGAAGTGCTACATCGGTTCTTAAACTGTGGTCCGCGAACCCCCGGGGGTCCGCGAGTAACCCTGGGGAACACTCAAGACTCAAGTTACCTTTGATTTGAGTGCTTCCCAAAGATTTTAATATGAGGTAAAACACCACTTGAGTATGTACATCAATCCCCCTGAGAGTTTTGACTTTGATTTAAATTTTTTTTCCTTGAAAATTATGTGGTTTACAAGGAGCTGCTTTATTTAGGTGTAACAAAAAATGTCAAAAATTAATTAAAATAGTAGCTTTTTGAAGCAAATTTTCAAAATTTTTCGGGGGAAGACCCCCGACCCCCCCCCCCCCCATTACTACTTCAAGTAGATGTAAAATTTTAATGTGGAACATTAGGGGGTCCCTCAGGAATAACGTTGGGGAAACCCCCCCTGAACTCAAATCTGGTTACTGCTCTGGGTGTTTAAATCTTGGGGGGACGTGAGGTCTGGCTGTTACATAAAGGGGGGGGCGCGGAGATCGAAAGTTGAAGAACCGCTGAAGTGCTAGATAAATTAAGCCAAAAGAGCCGAGAATTACAAATTTTATTGTAATGATTTCAAATTTAAAATTTAAATAATGATCATGTAAGTAAAAATAAAAAATATTATTTTCAGTTAAAAAATGAGTACCTTATTTGGATAGGTCTTTAAGATCACAGTTTTTTGCAGTGTATTTTAGTACCATATAAAAAGTCTTACATAATAGGAGTTAAGACATTTTTTTAAACTCAGCCCCTCCCAGACAAAAATCCTGGATTCGCCACTGCCTGTAATTCATCATCGCGTCTCCCTCAATTCTCGCTGATGTTTTCAAGGATTGTTAATGCTGAAAAGCACCCAAACCCAAAATATTTTAACCCTCTCATTTCAACGTCAGTGTTATATATTTCTATACTCGACAGCAACATTTCTAGACCCTATGACCTCAGAAGCTGCGTAAACAGAAAGCCTGTTGGGTTGCTAGGTGGAGTGTCGGTACGCAAATCGTGATCAAAAAGACGCTAATACATGGGTTTAACAAAATAATCGTATTTTTAAATTGAGGTTCTTCATTTCACTCAAAATTCAGACAGTTCACTGGGAACTACTTTGTTAGTAACGTTAGGTATGTTTGCCCGACATCATCGCCAATGCGAAACAACGGGAAGGAAGCAGAATTGTCGGGCAAATGAACGTCACTAATTCGGTAATTACCTATCGTAAAATTTTATACGAAGTGTAGAGGAATCTCCAAAAGCAGTAAAGCACATACATTCCATTCCCCGAGAGGCCCGAAAACACAACATTGCTCTTTTTCACTTTTAAAATAACTAACTGTACAATACAAAAATAACAAGTTACGAACTCTTATGAAAAGATAATTATTTGGCGATTTTGCCAAACATAATTCGTAATGTTATGAACAATTTAGTTGGTGTCATTTTAAATAACTTTATTAGTATAGCACAACTCTCTTTTTAAATTACTCTCTTCCATGGTTGGTTCTTCCACAGAGAAATATCCTAACAGAGGGTCCACAAGGCTATTTTCAAATTCTGTACAGGTGTGAGGGCAGCACGAGAAACTCAAATGATTGACAGATAGGTAGGCAGTACATTTTGTTGGTCCCAAAGCTGTGATTGGCTGTGACGTGTTCATTCAATCTGTCCTATTGGAGGATCAAGTTTTTTTCTCCGCTTCTCGTGACGTGACGCGATCCCAGCGCCAAAATTCCCCCAACCTGTACAATACTTCAGGCTTTTTCGATTTCCATCATGGCCTATGGCCGTGGACTCTATGTTCTAGTACTCTGTGGGTTCTTCACTGAAGAACTACTTGTACTTGTGGGCTTTAGAGTTTTTTTTCATGTTTGATTAGTTTGATTATAGACCTTGCTTTCCCTCGTTGTTACTGGAATTGCCGTTTGAGTTTTTGATACTGAGGAAAAGGGTTTTGTTGGAATTCGAATTCACTGTATTTGATTGTAGATATGGCTGATATCAAGGAAGATACCGTGTATGGTGACTGCGAAGGTCCTGATTCAATGTATATAAAGCTAATATCTGCGGATGGCCATGAATTCATAATAAAGAGGGAATACGCCTTATTTTCTGGAACTATTCGAGCCATGTTAAGCGGTCCATTTTCTGAGAATGAGAAGAATGAAATCATCTTCAAAGAGATTCAATCTCATGTTCTTCATAGGGTGTGTCTGTTTTTAGCCTACAAATATTGGTACGTTAAGTACAGCTCCGATGAGGATCCACAATTTCCAATAGAACCTGAAATTGCCATTGATATGCTTCAGACTGCCGATTTCTTGGACTGTTAATTGCTTTAGGCTTTTAATATTTTCTCTTCCTCTTTTGAAGCTGAAAATTTTATTTCATTTTATTGTACTTACTAAAATACTGCCTCAATTCAATAAATGCATCACCATGTGTACGTATTGACTTATCGTATTTGAAAACATAATTATTTATTGTTTGTCATTTCATTATTATATGGTCTGTAGGATATAATCCCATGACAACTAAACTTCAGAACAGCTTTAGAAAAGTCCTCTAGCCACCATGTTTATCCACAACTCAAATGATAACACTTTAAAGCATGTTGCTGTGGTTGCACATGCCGACTGGATGACTCTTTCTAAAGCTGTACCAAAACTTACTTGTGTATATTATCTTGTTGACCGTTCAGTGGCACAGCTATAGAAAAGTCGTCTTTTGATAACATTTCCGAATTAACGGCACGGTCAATGGGATATTAAATAAGAACCAAACTCTTATGTAACAATAGAAAAACTATTTAAGCTTGTTCATATGCATTTGCCTTCTTCTGAATCATTGTACTGCGTAATTATTGTGGTGATGATTCATATGGAACTTGGGTACTTTGGGATTAATTAGCTGAGAATCGCAAAGTGCATTGATAAATCTCCAAAAAAAAAAACCTCCAAATTATATATCTCAATTTGAAGTGTTTCTTTTAATTGTTTTCATATCAAGCTTTGCGGCATACTTGTATAATATACGCGAGCGGCGTTCGCAGAAAATATTGCCCTCTGAAGAAAATTTTCTGCAGAAAAGCTACAAAAATTTTTTTCTGAAGTATTTATATTTGATCGATAAATTTTTCTTTGCTTATCCTTAGTCCTTAGGATTTTCTCAATTTTGCACCTTGCTCTCTGAAGAAAATAATTTTCTGCAGAAAAACTACAAAAAAAATTTTTTAAAGAAATTTTTCTGAAGAATTTATTTTTGATCGATAAATTTTTCTCTGCTAATCCCTGTCCGTAGGATTTTCTCAATTTTTGACCTTTTATTGAGTTAAATGTGGCTTTTTTGTTTGACTTTTTCGGATTCGCTATCGAATCTTGACGCGCGCTCACCCGGTAAGTTTGCTTCTCGTGTTCCGATCGCAATGCGGAAAAAACAACTTTAGTGCAATTCTTAACCAAACTCTTATGTAACAATAGAAAAACTCTTTAAGCTTGTTCATATGCATTTGCCTTCTTCTGAATTGTTGTACTGCATAATGATTGTGGTGATGTTTCATATGGAAATTGGGTACTTTGGGATTAATTAGCTGGGAATCACAAAGTGCATTGATAAATTGCCAAAAAAACCCCTCTAAATTATATATCTCAATTTGAAGTGTTGCTTTTAATTGTTTTCATATATCAAACTTTGTGGCATACTTGGGGGACGTCCATAAATTATGTGATGTGTTTTTTTTCTTCCAAATTTTAGACCCTTCCCTCCCCCTTGGTGAGATTTAGTGAGATTTTGCTGGACCCCCCTCCCCCCCACGTGAGATTTTCTCAACCACTAGTTTTGTTTCATCGGCATAAAAATTACCATCCAGATTACAAAATTTTGATACAAAAACACGTTGAAATCGAAAACATTATTCTAACTTTTAATTATCACGACTGACTGGCTAATGATTAGCTGTTGTGGTTAATCTGAGCATTTTTTCTAAACTTGGGCTAAAAAATATTAAATAAAAAACGTATATTTTCTAAACTGAAAGTTGACGTGAGATTTTAATTGAATCCCTCCTCCCCCCTGGTGAGATTTGGCGATATTTTCCTGGACCCCCCTTCCCCCCTTTTGACCTCACTTAATTTATGGATGTCCCCTTGTGTAATATACGCGAACGGCGTTCGTAGAAAATTTTGCCCTCTGAAGAAAATTTTCTGCAGATAAACTACAAAAAAAAAATTCTGAAGAATTTATTTTTGATCGATAAATTTTTCTCTGCTAATCCCTGTCCATAGGATTTTCTCAATTTTTGACCTTTTATTGAGTGAAATTTGGCTTTTTTGTAAGACTTTTTCGGATTCGCTATCGAATCTTGACGCGCGCTCACCCGGTAAGTTTGCTTCTCTTGTTCCGATCGCAATGCGGAAAAAACAACTTTAGTGCAATTGGACCTGTAATTCATCATCGCGTCTCCCTCAATTCTCGCTGATGTTTTCAAGGATTGTTAACGCTGAAAAGCACCCAAACCCAAAATATTTTAACCCTCTTATTTCAACGTCAGTGTTATATATTTCTATACTCGACAGCAACATTTCTAGACCCTATGACCTCAGAAGCTGCGTAAACAGAAAGCCTATTGGGTTGCTAGGTGGAGTGTCGGTACGCAAATCGTGATCAAAAAGACGCTAATACATGGGTTTAACAAAATAATCGTATTTTTAAATTGAGGTTCTTCATTTCACTCAAAATTCAGACAGTTCACTGGGAACTACTTTGTTAGTAACGTTAGGTATGTTTGCCCGACATCATTGCCAATGCGAAACAACGGGAAGGAAGCAGAATTGTCGGGCAAATGAACGGATCCCCAGGAAACGTCATGTTGCTGTGGTTACACACGGCAACTGGAGGACTCTTTCTAAAGCTGTTCCCCCACTTCTAAAGTACCATCTCAATATAATAAAAAGAGTTTATAATGTTACAAGAATTATAAATTCGTTAGTGTTCTTCATAAGAGTAGTAGTGAATAGAAAGACTATTCCTATATTAGGCAATTAGAGCCATAATAAAAAGGAATTTTCCAATAGTTCAGAAAATTGCAGGTAATGTGATTATCTCTATGGATGTGAAAAATAGCTAAAAAATTAACATATTTAAGCTAACATTCTTGCTCTTTTAATTGTTTTTAGATTAATTTCTATAACGTCGAAGTCAGATTAGAGATGCTAGCACCCAGCGAATTAAAAAGTACCAAAACATTATCAAGTTTATTTTATGAATTTTGATCAGCAATATATTTTAAAGTAGTTAAGATTTAAGCTGATTTAAAACTAACGTAATAAAAATAATTAACTACTAATGATTAATGAAAGCAAAATGGAGTTGTCGCTATCTATTTTTTCATTTTATTAAATACCCCTATAAACAATTTTTAAGATACTTTACAATTAATAAATACAAGTGATAATAAATAATAGGTAATGCAAATTATTAAAGGAAGAGAGGGCGGCCCAAAATAACCTGGCGCCAAATGGCTGTAAATGAGAGAAACACCTATGGTTGGATGAGCTGGGGGAGTGCCAGAGAGGCGGCACTAAACCGGAGGGGATGGAGTGCCACAATTGCGGCCTCATGCGCCACTGGGCGTTAAGAGATTGATGATGGTGATGATGAATGCAAATTAAGAATTACATAAAATAAGCAAAGGTGTCTGTCTAACAGTTACAACTTTTCCGGATATTATTTACATGAGTTGAATGTATTTCATTGTTATGAATGTGAGCTCAATGTTTTTTCTTTAAATCTTAAAAATATGGATCAATAAATTTCTTACAGATCAACATTCAACATACCTCTAACTATGCAGAAAAGAAGTTTTAATTACTAACATTGATTAATATTTAAAAAATTGTTCACTAAAGTAATTTCGCATATAATAAATTTAAAAAAGCAGGTTATTACAATTGTAGAAAGAAACATTAAAATTTATAACCTCTAAGAATTTTAATTTAAAAATTCATAAAAGAATTAAAACTAAAAAATATATCAATACACAACAACAACAAATGCTTAATGCTACTACGAAGTACGAATGCAAGACAGAAAATCTAATGTTGGTTAAATAAAAGTCGCCAAAGTCCGCGAAACGTCATAAATCTAGAGCCCATTCCCGATTACTTTTTACTTAATAAAATCGGTAAAATAAGAATTTTTTGCATGGATATTGGACTACGGCTATTATTCTTATGAAATAAAGTATTAGCAAAGGATTAGAGAGAAAAATAATATTTTTAAGCAAGGCGTAAAAACGACGTTTTCGCCAAGCTGCCAAATGCATCTGCTATGTGAGGTTCTAAACCGGAAGTCTCCAGGACGCTGTTGATGTCACGTGACTTTGTTTACGTTTGTATTTTCAACCCATCCATAGAAAACTAGTCTTTTGATAACATTTCCGAATGAACGGCACGGTCAATGGGATAAAACATAAGAACCAAACTCTTATGTACCAATAGAAAACCTCTTTAAGCTTGTTCATATGCATTTGCCTTCTTCTGAATTGTTGTACTGCATAATGATTGTGGTGATGTTTCATATGGAAATTGGGTACTTTGGGATTAATTAGCTGGGAATCACAAAGTGCATTGATAAATTGCCAAAAAAAAACCCTCCAAATTATATATCTCAATTTGAAGTGTTGCTTTTAATTGTTTTCCTATATCAAACTTTGTGGCATACTTGGGGGACGACGTCCATAAATTATGTGAGGTGTTTTTTCCAAATTTTAGACCCTTCCCTCCCCCTTGGTGAGATTTAGTGAGATTTTGCTGGACCCCCCTCCCCCCTACGTGAGATTTTCTCAACCACTAGTTTTGTTTCATCGGCATAAAAATTACCATCCAGATTGCAAAATTTTGATACAAAAACACGTTGAAATCGAAAACATTATTCTAACTTGTAATTATCACGACTGACTGGCTAATGATTAGCTGTTGTGGCGAATCTGAGCATTTTTTCTAAACTTATATTTTCTAAACTAAACCATATTCACAGCCATCAGCGTCGGTGTTAACCAGCAGCTAAAGAAATAAAAATTAGCTTTTCGCTGCCTCTGATTGGTGGAATCCTTCTTTGACCAAGGATTTAACACCGACGCTGATGACTATGAATATGACTATAAGTGTTTTAAACGTAACAACCCTGATCGGTTCATAATCGTGTTAAAGTTTCTGAACACGGCCCTAAAATTTATCTTTCCATTTCCAGGCCGACTCTTCATCGAACTACGGAGGCTCAAGCCACCACCACCCCGTCCCGGACGACGAGCTGATTGCCCTGTCGGTCCGCGAGCTGAACCGCCTGCTGAAAGGCAGCGGCCTTCCGCGCGGCGAGGTGCAGCGCTTGAAGCAGCGCCGCAGGACACTCAAGAACCGGGGCTACGCGGCCAGCTGCCGGACCAAGCGCTTGGAGCAGAAGGACGATCTGGCGCTGCAGAAATCGGCAGTCCAGAGGGAGATGCAGATCACCAGGGCGGAGACGAGGAGGGTCGAAGACGAGATCAGGGACATCAAGAGCAAGTTCGAGACGCTCAAGATCTTCGCGATGCAGAGGAACATTCCCATTCCGCCGGAGCTGGATTTGGACTGCAGTTGATTTATATTGCGAGTTCGGTTGCGGAACTTATGATTGAGTTTTCTGAGTGAGATGACGAAGGAACGGCTTGCTAGATACTATAGAGGCTAGCCGAGGTACGGAAATCATTAAAAATGTAGATGGCAATAGATGGCATTCATCTGCCGAAGCACTAAATCTATACGAAGTGTCTATTTGGACGGCAAAACCGGCAGTTGGCGCATGCGCCGTAGGTCTCGCGGTTACGTAGCAGTGCCGGCTCTCCAATCAGAACCGTTGCCGGGTAAAAAGGACTAGAGAGAGTATATCTGCCGGCCAAACAGACAGTGCCAAATCTATATAGTACAATACGTATGTTACGTTATAAGGTGGGGCTATCATAGCGAGAAAAGTTGGAAAATGATTTTCATTGTTCAAAACTTGGCTAGCCTGTATAGTATCTAGTATGCCGTGACGAAGGTCACACTTTTCTTGTCTTTAATTTTCGCGCAAGTATTATAAAGTATGGGGTAATTTTGAAACTTGTTTTTATTTGAGAAATTTTATTTTGAACTTTGCAGTTAAAAAATCATACAGGGTGTATTTGAACTTATATAGTATATTAATGTAAAAATTAAGGGAACCTCTAGGTATACGAGTACGAGTAGACCTAGAGATGACCTAGGCCTTTCCCTCCCCTTCAGAGACATGGCAAAATTGATGAGGTAGCCATGATGGAGGCAGCATCTATCATCTCGAGGCAGACTCCTGCCGTTTATGGGCCTTACTTTCTCAGGAGGCCCTTTGCCTTAATCCTGTACGCTTTGCGGATGGAGTTTGAATATTCCAAGTGGCATTAGAAACAACAACCATGTAACGAAAGGTTAAATGTACTTTTATGTGATGTGAAAAAAAAATATCAGATTGAGATGTTTAGCTAATTACAAAGTTCCTGATGTGAATTACTTCTACAGGCCCATTCTTAAATTTAGTGATGCAATTACATTTTTAATTAAGTAGTTTTAATTTAGCAGTTAATAATTTAAAGAAGCAAAATGGAATTTGCAATAATTAAATTAAGGTTTAAATTTGCTTCGTTTTGTTTCAAAAATTGGTGCAAGGGCCATAAAAGGGCAAAGAGCACCAAAAGTTTCAAAAGTGTGACAAAGGGGGGTTAACTAGGGTAAAGAGGTTTAAAAACTTCTTGAAACTTATTCCACATAATTTGTGAATGGCACCTATTACATTAGTTATTATTTGTGCACAACTGGGTTCATCAAATAACTATATACATAAGTTATATGGGATTGTACTTATTAGCACCTGTGGCAATAAAATGTTATTTATTTTTGAAGTTAGTATTTTTACTTTGCAGTAAAACTTTTATAAAGCTGTTGTATGCTGATGAGTGTTGAGTTTAGAAGTAACTCAAATTACTTTGAATTTATAGAGCATTTTCAATCACATGACCGGTTTTTTGCCCTACAGAGGTTAACAGTTACAAAAAATGACTAGCCGTGGAATTCTTTCTTCTATTGGAGCATTTGCAATCACGTGACCCCATACTTATAAACCGCCTTAGCAACAGATAAACAACGGCCTTAGCAACAGTTAAAAGCCCTACAGAAGGTACACAGTTAAAAGAAAATAACCGGTTGTGACGTCACCTGAAAACACTCTATTTATAACTCATTTTTTAAACAAAATATAATAGTATAAAATTTGAATAAAGGCATTTATTCTTCCAGGTTTATCTTAGGTCAAAAGTCAGTGATGAATAAAGCTGTCAAACTAGACAAAAATTTAGTTATATTATGTCATGTTGCAAATGCAATTTTATTTACATGTTTTTCAATTCAATCTATACAGCTATAATTATATTAAAATTATAACATCTTTTAATTAAATACAATTTTAAGATATATTTTAAAGTTTCAATATGAAAACCACAACATTTTGAATTAATTAAGCTTTATTTTATAAACTATGTTTTTAAAAGGGTTTAAAAATAAACATTGGTGCCAAACGACAAACTGACCAACTTTTTTTAATCATAAAAATAAAAATTATTTGCATGATAATGGAATTTCTATTTAGTATTTGCCTTTCAGAACCAAGTCATATAGCTTAGTTCTGTCTTTCCCAACTTTGAAGTTCAAGAGCATGCGCACTAATTCTCTAATAAAACAGGAGAAAAAGCTGAATAGAGACAAGGCTAAACTGGATCTGTTAACTGTGTTATATAACACAGTTACCACGTTAACAGATCCAGTTTAGCCTTGATAGAGAAGTGTGCCTTTCGTTTAAATCCGAATGAATGATATTAATGATAATTATTTCGTTTGTAATCGTTGCCATACTTGGAAAACTTCGATATTTATTTTACTTTAATTAAAAATATTTAAACTACTTTATGAATTCCTTCAGTAATTTTATAATATTTTTTTCGAATGTATTAAATATTCTTCTAGGCGTTCTTTTGATTTTTTTAATCCTCTCTAATTTCTCTAATACTCTCTAAATAAATGAATATAGCTACCTACAAAAGATAAAAATTAATTTCAACCAATCAACGAAATGAATTAATAGTTCTTTTCCCTCTAATACGCAAAAAATATTTAAATTCAATTACTCAAAATCTGGGTGGCAATGTTTCAATTTTATCATTCAGCAAAACGTAAATAAATAGCTTCCATGCGTGATTATCGAAAAGTTAAGGTAAGGAAATAATTTAACCTGTTAATACTCAGAAAATCTACCTAAATAAATGAAACTAGTGTCACAACATTGCAGTAAAATCTCATTTATCCGGCCTTCGTTCATGCGAATATCCGGAGAAGATTTGTTGACATTTTTCAGATTTGCAGACATTATCAAACTTCATTCAAACGGCGCACCACACGTGTTAAAAATAGAAGATTGTGAACCAATTCTTTATTAATAAATCTTGTGAAAAGTTAATTTTATATACATGTATTTTTAATATCTTTTAATAATTCTACACAATATCGTTAAGAGTACAATTTCCCAATTGGTCCAATTATATTTAAGCGATGTTGTACTGCATATGTAGCATAAAATGTGTTTAGTGTAGTATATTTTTTATCACTAGAATATAATCGAAATATCCTAGAACTGTAGTAACATCTAGTGAAATCAGCGACCGGTTTCTGTAAGCGTTATTCTATTTGAAAAAAAAAAGTTTTATATTTAAAGAAACATCTACTCGATGAAATTAATGTTTATTTGTTAAAAACGTAATGTGGGAAAGCTGTAATGATTATCTCATTGAAAACGGCTTGTGGACGTCCATTGTGCATTGTTTTGTATTTAGAAATTGTTTGATACATAGAGCTGTAGATTTGATACTTGTAAGTAAATTAGGCGTATTTCTTGTGTTTATCATGTGATCAGGTATGGCTCAGATCGGAGCGCTTTACTAAAGACAAATTCTTCACCAAGTTATCCTCAAGTATCATATTTATATTTTGGTGCATTTAAGAAGTGAAATTTAGGGATAGAAAGTGTCTTGGCTTAAGTCCAAAGTCGTTTGTGATGGCCGACGGCTAGCTACGTCTGTCTTTCGGGGTGTATAGAGTATAGACCAGTGGTTCCCAACCTGGGGGCGATTTGGTTTATCAGGGGGGCGATGAATATTCAAAGGGGGAAATTAAAATAATAGTATAGTAAGGTTTACTGATCACCTTGACCAGTTAAAACTGACATGGAATCAAGATTTGAAGATTTGACCAAGTTACAAATTCCGGATTGGATTCTAGATCCATTCTCGTTTGAAGCTGTGGATAAGCTTGATAACCCATTGTAGAATTATAGGGCTTACAAGGAGAGGATCCCAACGTGTCATCACCGATTTGGTTAATTTTTGGTGTGGAAGTAGTGCATGACTAGGACATCAATTTGTGAAAATATTAAGAAGCAACTCTCAGAAATTTTGGAGAAAATCGCGATTAAAAATTTTATCATGTACTTATATATTTAAAAAGATTTACATCTTTCAAGCGGATTGTGGTGTAGCGGTAAGAGCAGCGATTCCCAACCCAAACGTCCCGGGATCGAGTCTCGCTGCTTACCATAACTTTTATTTTATATTTCCACGCAATTAAGAGTACAGATATGAAATAAAGTAGTACATACATATTTATAAATATCAATTTTAAAACATTTTTTAAATATTTTTTTTGTGGGAAAAATCAGATTCTCTGATAATAATACAATTTTTATAACTTGATAATATGTAATCATATTTATAAATATATTATTATTATATTTATAAGGAAGGTATGGAATGAAAAGGGTAAACACCAGAAAAATCTACATGTTCATATTTTTAAAATAATTTTATTGAAAAATCTTTTCATTCCTTGTTTCCCCAAAAAATAATTTTTAAATCCAATTTTTTATGATCCTATTTTAAATATTATACTTACCAAAAAATGTTTATTTTAACTATCAAATCAGACACATAACAAACCCTTTTAAATCCAATTTTTTATGATCCTATTGTAAATATTATACTACTTACCAAAATAATGTTTATTTTAACTATCAAATCAGACACATAACAAACCCTTTTAGCATAACGAAATTGCGTACTTTCTTTTGGATAGTTAGGGATAAATTAAGGTAAAACTTCATCTATAAAAATATTTTTTTTTTGTTTGAAAAAAATCTTTTCATTCCTTGTTTCCCAAAAAAAAATGATTAAATCCAATTTTTTATGATCCTATTGTAAATATTATATATTTACCAAAAAAAATTTTATCACAAGACAAAATACTTTAAAATTAATAATTAAATATTATTATAAGTTTATTTCATATCTGTGCTCTTAACTGTGTGGAAAATAAAAATAAATATTATGGTATGCAGCGAGACTCGATCCCGGGACCTTTGGGTTGGGAATCGCAGATCTTACCGCTACACCACAATCCGCTTGCAAGATGCGAATCTTATTAAATATATAACTACATATTAAAATTTTTAATCGCGATTTTCTCCAAAATTTCTGAGAGTTGCTTCTTAATATTTTCACAAATTGATGTCCTAGTCATGCACTACTTGCACACCAAAAATGAACCAAATCGGTGATGACACGTTGGGATCCTCTCCTTGTTAGAAAGGAAATACTTTGGTCTCGCCATGCGCATGCGTCAAAACAAAGAAGATGTTATAATAAGTTTCAAAGTTATTGAATCTCCGCTGGCCCAGTGGTAGGATGCTTGCGTAGCATGCGGCAGTTCGTGGGTTCTGTCCTCTGTTTATTATTTTATTAAAATTTCCAAAAAACAGCAAAAATCAAGTTCACAGGCATGCGCATTGGATCAAAGCTGGATCAAAGTATTTCCTAAATAAGCGCTCGTTTGCAGAATGAGTTTCCAGACTTGAAGTATAACTGTGAGGTGAAAATCATTTTCAAGATGAGCGGTTACGAGTTAGCCTGGGTGAAGCTCATGGACATTTATCCATCAACTGTGTGGAAAAACAGAACCATTTCTCATCTTGTTCCTGTCAACATTTTTAGTTGAAAAATGGTTTAATTCTGTTGTCCAGCTCCTCACAAAACAAATAAGTTGGACCTCAAAGGAGACTTGCGCCTGAACTTGACGAACATAAAGCCGGATATTCAAGCTTTAACTGAAATCTACCAAGCACAAGGCAGCCATTGAAAAGATAATTTAAATTTCCAACAATAAATAATACAATAAAATATCAAATTTTCATTTATTATTACAAATTTTAACAGTCAACTTTCTAAATTTTTCGAGATTCAAATTTAAGAGTGACCTGATAAAACTGCTTTGGTTGTTTTTATATACGGTAATAAAATTGCTTTATTATTTACACTTAACTTCAAATTAAAATTAGACATACAATGAGAATGAAAAGGGGGCAATAGGTGTTAGTCAACCTCCAGAAAGGGGGCGATGGGCCACAAAAGGTTGTGAACCACTGGTATAGACTAATATCGACAATGCTTGGTACAGGTTTTTGCTGTCCAACATCTTTTTTCCCACATTAACTTTCAAAAATGGGCAACACAATTTAATTCTCTTTTTCAGGTTTCTTTCATCTATAAATAGTGTTATTTTGTTAACCTTGTTTATGGTAATTTTAAGTTCCTCAAAAAGTTCGATATTGGCTAAAATTGGTACAACACTGATCAATGGGATAAGGGGATCCTAGGACGCAGCTTCATACAACCATCCAAACCTAAAATGCATTAAGCCCCTCATATTTTAACATCAGTGCAATAGATTTCTACACGTTTCCTGACACAATGACTACGCGGAAGCAGAAACTGCGTAAACAGAAAGCCTGTTGGGGGTCGCTAGGCGGAGTTTCGGTACGCAAATCGTGATAAAAAGACGCTATCAAGAAATCAAGGGGGAATTTTTGAGGGAGTACTTAGGTCGTTGGACCTTCAAACTCCAGTATAACTAGCCTCACTGGGTGAGGCCATGAGCTGAACTGTTACAGAACGTGTGACTTGAAAGTCACAGTCAGCTGAGGAGTGGCTAGCTTGATGCTAACCCCCTCTTGATTTCCCCAAGTAACCTTGGTACTCATGTTATCGACCCCGGAGGGATGAAGGGCTGAGTCTGCCTTGCCCGTGGACCGGGATTTGAACCCCGGGCCTGTGGTGTGGGAGCGCAAAGCGCTTCCTTTACGCCACCGGGCTTAAAAAAAGGCGCTATATATACATGGGTTTAACAAATTAATCATATTTTTAATTTGACATTCTTCATTTAACTCAAAATTCAGACACCACAATTGGAACTACTTTGTTTGTTAGTAACGTTATAGGGTCAGGAAACGTTGTTGTCGAGTACTATATCTAGGACTAGTCTGTGTCTCCCATAAATTCAACACCAAAATAAGTTGTCGGGCAAACGGCATTGAGAATTCCGAGTTGTTGAGCAGCTGAGTGATGGTCAACTAGATCCCCCTGACCCTGACACTACTACTATACATGATTAAAAAGGCAACGAAAAAATTATATCTTAATCATGGCTAACTAACTAAAGCAATTTCCTGATCTCGTTGTGACTCGAGGATCAGTGTCGTCGTGGGGGGGGGGGAGGGGAGAAAGCGCCTAATTGCAGAAATGAGCTGCGGGCGCTAAAATTATCCCGCCCACAGTTCGCGCGGCAGTCGGCTCGCGAGGAGCAACGCGCGAGGAAGCTATGGCCCTCTACGCCGCATACGTAAGTCCCTCTCTGTTATCCATCTATCCAATAAGTAGTATCTTTAATAAGTATAAGTCACTTTGGCCAATTTAGCCTGATGACAGTTTTTAAGTCCCTTATTTTTAGGATTTCTGTTCAATAGATATAGTTTGACCGCCTAGAGAAAAGCTTTGACAGAAAAACAAAACTTAGATGAAAAGAAGTACAAAGCTTAAGGATAGTCGCACAGATTTGGCACAGAACGTTTTTTTTTCAGAGTTTATGAATTACCCTTGACCCCCCTCAAAATTAAGTGGAAAAAATCCGTTTCCATAACAACCACCACAATATTTATTGTACGAAGTCAAAAGTTTTTCTCGTGGCGGCCGGTCGGACTATACCAGGTTTGCAGCTAGATATTTGTTTCTATGGAGGAATTTAATTCAAAATTATTTCTGAGGTTCCCTCTCATGCGTACGTTATAGGTTAAGTGTTTTGGAACACTTTCGCCTGTCGGGAAATACCATTTGAATCTATATAATTGTTCTATTGTAAAAAATTTTGTATGCATCGACTATTTCCGAGCAACGTATATTATAATGTAATGCAATGAAATTAAGTCCCTTTGGTCAATATCATATCTATCAGATTCAGATACCACCATGCCCAAACCGCCCAAATTCACCCAAAGAGTGAAGAAAATCTTTCATTCCCAACATTTCCCCATCCAAATGAAAATTTCTCCAAAATTTTACGGCTTGTTATTGGCTTTCATTAAGTTTGTACTGGTATACAGTTGACACAAAAACACATTGCAATATGCAAGCCGCATCTGCTTAAAAATGTATAGACTCAACTTGTAACATGCCTAGATATTGAAATTAATGCATGAAGGATTTTGATCAATCACATTGCCAATTGATTAATTTTGATTAATTTGATCTTTGTTGTTTTGTTTGATTAATTTGATCTTTAATTGATTTGATCTTTGATTAATTTTAGAGTAATTTTAAGTTTTTATGCAGTTGCCTTGGGTACAATTACAAATTATACCTAAGGCCATTTCCAGATTAAAAAAACCCCTTCTATTTCCATTAATATCCATATTAATGCATTTTTAATAATCAAAAAAGTAAGTAGGTAATTCGTACTATGATGTGTGCATAATCAGTTTCACCGCATAAAACGTGTTTTTGGCTTATAGTTATTGGGTATTGCAAAAAGGCGGCCCTAGGTATACGCTTTAATCTCCCCTATCCAATACTCTGGGAAAGTACTCGCCCTTGAATAATACTTTTTGTCGATTCTTTGCCGACAGTAAAAAAGACAAGTTCGGTCGTCATTCGCCGTGTAGGTTTTAGCGACGGAACTGATGGTAGATGCGACAAAACAAGGGCCCCACTCTCTTCTACATCCTCGGTGTGAAAGAAAGACGCCTTTTGTGCAGAGTGTCCATACAAAGGGAGGAGCTATTGCAACAAACATTGAATTGTGTATGTGTCGAAAAAATCCCCCCGTTAAATTCAATCTATTAAATTTCCTGTTGCATTGAATGGTTTGTGATAGTCCGAGAGCTAGCTTATACTACATGCAAATTCAACCGGAATTTTATTTTTTACCGAAAATCTCGTCTGAAAATCATTTTAAAGCAGGGCCGTATCCAAGGGGGGTTAGGGTTTAAACCCCTCCCGAAATTTGGACATCAATTTTTAGGTTGTTTCCCTTGAAAATTCTGCAACTTACATGGAATAATCCCTTTTGGGTGTAACCTAAAGTGTCTCAAAATGAGTTAAAACACTACTTTCGCGGGTCAATTTCAAAAAAAAAATTTCTGGGGGAAAACCCTAAACCCTCCTCCATGAACATTATTACCTGCAAATTTTCTGGTCTCTATAGGCCAACTTTTGACCCCCGCGCCCCTCAAAAGTAGTTTTCCCATGTTGTATAGGAAAAATATTGAAAATATCTTAATTTTATATTGTTTTTAATTTCATAATCCTCAAAACGCTGTTAATATTGAGTTTAAACCTATGAATCACCTTTGGGATATATCATTGTTCAATGGCACCTTCTGTGGGAAGTTCCCTGAGGGTTCCTTACACATTAACATGGGGAAACTACTTTTTACTACTAATAAAGTTTCAGTATTTGTAACAACATGAGGGGGGGGGCACCTGAGAAATTAAAAAAAAAATCCTGTAGACTTTTGGAATGGGCTAATGGAGGGTCCCTAACGTTTTTTCTCCCCAAGACTGAAGCAATAAAGTAAAATGATTCTGTAAAGTGCCGCCGGTTGTTGTGGGAAATCCACCTCAATTCGATTCCAGGTGGAAGTTTTTGGGAACAAGGTGTCTCGTGTTCAGTGGCAGGGTCGCTCCCGTTTCTGGGGGTTATTTTGGTTCGAACGGTGAACTGGAGCGGGGAAGAACCAACTGCTCTGGAAACATACAGGAAATGATGCCACCCTCGCTAGATAATGGGCTTAAAGAGAGATTGTTGTGATTCATAACAATGACAGTTACGTAGGTATAGAACGGAAAAATAACTGCCCTAGTGTTTTTTGGGTGCTGACATTGTGTCCTATATTAGAGACACAATTCTTAATAATGTCTACTTGAGCATCGGAATTTCATTGTAAAGAAATACCATTTTAAAGCTTGGACTATTTATTTAAATTGTAGGGGTCAGGTGGGGTAAAATGGTTATAGCGGGGTGAAATGGATATAGGGATTTTTACAGTTTATCTTAATAAAATTTCATGTTTTTTGACATGCTGATTTTCTTGGGTCTCAACAAAAATTAATACTTATATTCACCTAGTATGCGAATATTAACTTATTAAATAATGGCCTTTGGTTGTACGGTCTCTCGATAAAACAAGCCATAAATATACTGATTATAACTTTATGTATATGTGTACTTTTTTTTTACCTAATGATTACATTTAACAACTCGTTTTCTTTGGAAAACAAAAAATTCATCCTATCCCAAAAATTGTATTTTTCTTTCCATCTTGTCATTTATTTTTTTCTACGAACAGTATTTATAAAAACTCCATTGAATTTCTTTGCCAACAAATAATTAAGCAGACTCATCGAAATACGTCGATATCTTATTTTTGATACATTCCTTATCTAGAACCCATGTGTTCTTTTTCAACGAATGTTCACAAAAATCCATTTTATCTCTTTGCCAGCAATTCATTCACTAGCCAAGTTAGTACATATATTTGTCGATTGTATATTTTTTATACATATTCTACATCCAGAATCCATCTTTTCACTCGATGAACATCGAAAATAACACACAGAATTTCTTTGCCAACTATTCATTAGTCAAGCTCATCGAAATATGCTTGCCGATTCTATATTTATGAATGATGGCGAGTCTGTAAATATCACTCATGTGGGTGAGTATAAGCAAGGGTTCACTCGGTATCCTTTTCGATGTGGTTCCTCTTATTGGGAACCACCCAAAGTTCAGCAGAAACCTTTCTCCCCCGTCGGTGTCTTTTGCAACAAGTGTTGTAGTATTATTTGGGGCTGTCAATACCTCTGGAAGCCTTCCAGAAGCCTTCTGTCATCGCCAAGAATCGTTCCCCCGTATCGACAACCCGTTTCCGTGAGCTTACAGAAGGTGGTTTTTGCGTAACTTTTTTGTGGAGGCCAGACATGCCGATCGCTCTCTTCAAAATAGATGTCGAATTTGAAGAGCTAAATATAGTAGCACCTGCCGATGGCGATGTAGGAGATCTTTAAGAAAAATGTATGATTCTAGTTTGAAGGTTAAAATAGTAAACAAGAAGGGGACTGTTGATACTTTTTGACTATTAGGGGCCCTTAAAATATTACGTAAGCACCTAAGGTGTGCTAGGTAAAGGGAGTTTTGCTTACTTTTCCTGAGAAGGGGGAGGGGGAGTATGAGTGATGCTTACGTAAGAAGTTACAAACACTGTATTTTCAATTATATCTTGTTTCTTGCATAAATAATTTCAAAATTCAACCAAAAATAATTTTCACAAAATAACTGAAACGGAAATAAATAACGACTGATAACGGAAAACAAATTTAACCATTTTTTTACAAGGAAAGTTTTAACGATAGGTTAAGTGCTCTTGGAGAACAATGAATTTCAAAAATCTAAGCATTACTAAATATATTTTGAACAAAAAAAAGAGAACAAAGAGGGGTGGGGTCGGGCAGTTTTCTTACGTAATTATGAGAGGGGGGGTTGCGGTTTGCTTATTTTTGCTGACAAGGGGGGTCAAAAATGTCCAAAAACTTGCATACGTAATATTTGAACGGCCCCTTACTACTTGCTACTTATTTCTCCATTCTCAAGAAACTTTGGAGTCTAGAATAAGATCATCTAGTATATTTGTACAACGTTTTTTGACTTTCCTAAAAAATTTTATAAAATGAAGTTGTTGAATTTTGAGGAATTCATCTTCTTACTGGAAGGAATAGTGGATAATACAAATTTATTTTACGAAAAAAAATAAAACCGAGGCACTTGCAGGAACAGCGAACTAATAACTTCAAGAGCTTTGGAGCTGCAAGCACCTCAATTGGCAAAACCGCGTCTTGTTTTATTTTTTAGAAATTATCTCACGCTTGGAGAAGAGGGAGAGGGTTCAGTATAATCTGTAGTGTTCGGCAACTAGTAGTCAAAAAATAGATAACTACTAACTAGTCTGGGAAATTATAGTTGTAACTAGTAGTTAACTATTTTTTCCTAGGACTAGTTGCAACTAGTAGTTAACTATTTCCCAAAGTAGTCAACTACTAGTTAACTAGCCTATTTAATTTCATAACCTACTTTTTGGCAAAATTCTAATACATCTTTCTTATCCATGTCACAAAAAACGTTTATACTTCGCGCAAAAATGGTCTTTATTTCTGGTTATGGTATTTGAATACTCTACCTTTGATAAACATTTTAAATATCTTTTTAAATTTTAAATAAAACATTTTTTGAAGTAGTTGAAAATTTGAAAGTAATTTTAACTAGTAGTTGATTAAAAAAGTAGTTAAACTAATAGTTGAACTACTTTAAACTAAAAGTAGTTAAACTACTAGTTGATCGGTAGTTAACTACTAGTTGCAAGTAGTTCTAGTTAACTAGTGCCGAACACTAATAATCTGTAACACTTTGTGACAAGGGGGGAACAAGGGGGTTCAAAGAATTGTGACTTCACACATTGAAAATCAACAAAAAAAAATTTTTTAAATGCTGTTTTAAATGACAATATTATAAAATTCCTATACTAACAAAAAGTAAGAGTTCACTTTGAAATTTTAAGGTGGATTGGACTTAAACTTGATAACTTGAATAAAAACAGTGGTCCCAAATTCTTACCAACTTTATCCTAAACTTATTATTGGTAGCAGAGCGTTATATGTGACAAAGGGGGGTATAGTGAAGTGTGACACTTTGTAACACAGGGGAGGGGGTCAAAAATGTTGAAAAGGGTGACATTTATAGTGATTCAAGGGTGATTAAAGTGCTATTTACGTGAAAATCGTCTCATACGCAATTCCTTATGGACGGCTTCATTTTTTCGGGACATATAGTTTTTTTTTTTTTTTTTTTTTTTTTTTTTTTTTTTTTTTTTTATTTCCAATGGCAGAGCACAACACACATACACTATGACCGGGGTCATCGCTCCAGACATGCCGAAATCAGTACTTACTTCTCGTTACCCAGTGGGCACCTGTGGACCGAAGCCACGGAGGTGAAGTACTGTTGCCCACGCCACACACACATTCGCAGGCACAACCCCTTTTTACAGGGGGGCCACATTCATTCATCACACACACACAAGGACAGAAACTAACATCCATGCCAAACGGGGATTCGAACCCCAGACGTACGGCTTCGCAGTCAGATGCTCTAACCACTAGGCCAGTACGTCAGCTCGGGACATATAGTAAGACGTTGCAAATGTTCCGCTCTGATTCAATTCCTTCTCGATTCTTACCAACTTTCCGAGAAAGAAAGAAAGTGCGGCTGACGCAAAGGCAAGATACTCCCACAAGATTACGCGTTTTGGCATCGGGCCTCATTGACACTCCAAACGAGCAATGGAACGGTGTAGTAATAGATGATTTACTATATGAGTAAACACGGGGTTTACATCTTTTAGCATAAAACGTATTTGTGAACGTATTTTATGATTCCGAAAACCGATAATTTTTAAATTTTCCGTCCATTTTCGCCTTACTGTGTTTTTCATGTTGAAGAGGGTCATAGATTGGGGTTTTTTTTCATAAATTTCTTTTAAAAGTTACAAATTGGGGTAAAGCTAAAGTGCGACTGAAAAAATTTAAGATACTTTATTTGAAAATTGTGCATCATAGTATATTATTTCAATTGCGGCAATTTGAAGCGTATTTAAAAAGATACTTGCGTAAGTAATAAATAAGATCATTTTTAATAAAATTTGAAAATATCATGAGCAATTGTTCTAATACATGGAAACTTCTTGAAAGATAAAGTAAATGTTTTTATTATTCAAACCTTATTAGGTAGCCGAATTAAACATCAATAAAAAATCGTGTGAAATGAGCATTAGAATAATGTGAAATCTTCATTGATTTATCGAAAGGGTTAAATTAATAGTAATTTTGGAGACGAACCAACAGGAAAGTATTAACAGTATCGGGTCTCTCACTTTTAAAAAGTATAAATCAGACATGTATTTTAAGGAAAGCTGTGTACGAATTTATAACCCTCTCTTTGATATCTTTTTAAATTCCAATCTTTCACATCTTCTCTATCTCTCTCTGCCTGTCTCTCTATCTCTGTCTGCCTCGCTTTCTCTCTGTCTCTTTCTATCTTTCTCTCTCTCCTTCTCATTTTCTCCCATTCCCCATCTCTCTCGTTCTCTTCATTCTCTCTCTGAACATTAGAACATTAACTTAAGACTTAAGAGAACATCTTAAGAGGATCGTAGCTTCCCGTAGTAGGTTGTTCTCCTACAAAATATCTTCGGATCTGTTTTGTAACGGAAGCCAATTCGAAAACGTCCGTCGTTGTTTCGTCTCGTGCCTCGTTCTGCGAAATAAGGGGGAATGTCTTTTGAAATTGTTTTGAAAAGGCTCTTTAAGCAAGAACGCCTCCTGCAATAAAAAGATAAGTTGCGCCTCTTGAAATAAAAACAACCAGGGATAAAATATTCTCGTAACCCTTTAATTATAATTAGGGAGACATAAATCAAGTTGTAAAATTACCAAATATGCCCGGCCTTGCACAGGTGAAGTTAGATATTTTTTCTTTAAAATATTCAATACATTTCATGTCTTATTTTGTTAGATAAAAGGTATTTAATTCTATCCAATTGTCAAGCATTATTATTTTTGAACGATTTCTAGATTTACCCCATAATAATTATTATAATTATAATAAATATAATAATTATTATAATTATAATAAATATAATAATTATTATTTATAATAATTTTTTATTTGTTGTAACCTCTTAAGTCTTTTTTTACCCCTAAAATACATTTTTCATAAGGATAACACAGACGTCTTCACAGAAAACCTTTAATTACTATTAGGGCGAGCGCGCACGGGCGACTTTTGTCACGGTGACAAAGACAAAAACAACGTTGCTAAGGCTGTTGTTAGGGGCGGGAAATAGAAGCATCCAATAGCAGCATTCGCACATGACATCACTGGAGGATAAAAACAACGTTGCTAAGGCCGTTGTTAGGTAAAGTCATGTGATTGAAAATGCTCTATTGTTTTCTAATGATATTTTTGATACTAGTAATCCTGGTCGCCGTGACTTTAGTCACTCGTGCGGGCCCAGCCTTAGGCTGGCCAACAACAAGCAATTACAACGGCCTTAGCAACG
This sequence comes from Tetragnatha montana, assembly GCA_963680715.1. Taxonomy (NCBI): domain Eukaryota; kingdom Metazoa; phylum Arthropoda; class Arachnida; order Araneae; family Tetragnathidae; genus Tetragnatha; species Tetragnatha montana. The sequence goes on along the minus strand of OY796681.1, from coordinate 53,956,782 downwards.
TTGTTTTTATCCTCCAGTGATGTCATGTGCGAATGCTGCTATTGGATACTTCTATGTCCCGCCCCTAACAACAGCCTTAGCAACGTTGTTTTTGTCTTTGTCACCGTGACAAAAGTCGCCTGTGCGCGCTCGCCCTTACTTGATACTATTTTCAGTTGACTTTGCCCCTGCCATTCTCACCTCTTAAACTTGGGGAAAAGTTAGTTACCTTAATTAGTTCCCTTTTAAATGCTGATCTTGTTAGAAAAATTAGAAATGTTTTTCTTAGAAAGAAATTTCAAAATTACATAAGATATATCAATGTATGCACTGTTTCTGTTTATAGAGTTATAGAGTAGTATCGTAAATTCTATTGTAAGCAATAAAAATAATCATTAGAAAGAATTAGAAGATTAATAACTTATAAAATAATCACTGTTTCTCATTAATTTTTTATAGAACGATTATTTTTTACAAAAATAAAAGGAAAGGGTATTATATAGAACGTAGAACATAGAAAAAGTTTATTGTATTGGGCATTGCCCGTTTACAAATAGCACAAATAGTTTTAAATGCCATGAACTTTTAACATATTTAAAAAAGTTGAAAGGGTATTATATATCAAACACTGGATATTGAACAGTTTTCCTTTGAGTAGTTGAGAAAAATACAAAATAAAACAAACTCCAGAACTTTCATTTCTTCAAACTTGTCTATGTCTATATGATTTCCACCTGTTTACAACTGTAAAGAAAACACAAATATTTTTTTTAGTTCTATCTAGAATAATCTTGTTTTTTCTCCAAAGATTAAAAAAAATTTTTTAGCTGCCGTTATATTAGCTTCAGGTGGGCGGTTACGAGTTGCTTTTAATAGAACTTTCTTCTCACGAGCTCCTTCAATTGTATTTTCATTTCGAACAAGGCCTTGTTTCTAGAAAACACGTTTCCCCCCTCCCTCTGTGTTTGGTTGTTCCTTTTTTTTTTAAATATAATTTAGGATGCACTGGCAGTGATGGAACTGTTATTTTTAGGCTCTTTTCTTTATCAAGAACTAGTATTTTCAATTTTTATTTGACGGTATGACCCACTAACTGATCCGAAAATATTCGCTGGCTCTATTTTCCTCACAGAGAACTAACTATTTATAATCAGAACACTAACTATACTCGACAGCAACGTTAGTTGACCTTATGACGTCACTAACGAACAAAGTAGTTCCCATCGCGGGGTCTGAATTTTGAGTGAAATGAAGAATGTCAATTTAAAAATTTGATTAGTTTGTTAAACCCATGTGCATATAGTGTGTTTTTGTCACGATTTGCGTACCGAAACTCCTCCTAGAAACCCAACAGGCTTTGTGTTTACCCATTTTCTCCTTCCGCGTGAGTGTGATTAGTGAGCGTGATTAGTGACGCGTACTGGGTTCAGGAAGCGTTGGTTGTAAAGTATAATTTTTGAGAATAGCATAGAGACCCTGTAGAATTTATCTTGAGTTTTCAAATATCTTCAGAATAAAAATTTAACTGACAAGATGAGCTTTTGTGAACAACTGGATGGAGTATTAATAATGTATATTCTTTATTAATTTTCTACATTTACTTTTAACACTTACAATATTTTGTTGAGGAAAATCTTAGAGGAAAAGAGTCTGAAATACTAAAAAAAAAGTCGATGTTTCAAAACAGTCCCTTGATCTGTAATTATCTGGTCTTCTACGTAAAGTTTATCAATAATAATGATGGCAATAAAAATAAACTCTTTGTATTTACTTGAAACTAATATATTCAATACATTCACTCGAAACTATCTAACCAAACAACAATAATTTACACTAAAAAAGCTTAGCTTTGGCATTATAATGATTAAAAAATTGTATATCATAACTTTAAAAAGTTTAAGGATTTAATGAAAAAAAAATTAATGTATATCAACTAATGTTTTAAAAAAAAGCAAACATATATCGTTGTGCTCTAATTTCCTTTTAGTTCGTAATATGTTAGATTTGCTTCAAGATTTAATACACCATCCCTATTATAAATTAGAATTGTATTTCTTAAATAAATGACCGCACAAAATCCACTTCGACAAAATCACCGTGTTTTCCTAACTCCAGCGTTGTGGGGGTCCGTGATTCCCTATAGTCTGTCTGCTATAAAAAAAACCGAAAGTAGTGTTTTTGAAGGTCTCTCCTCGTGCGAGATTGACTCGATGCCTGAAAAAATTGGCATCAGGCAGCGCGCGCGGCCCACTCGATGCCGCTGTGACAGAATCGTAACAAGTGTGCATCGGCCGATCGTCAGCACTATGACTGCCAACTGTAACCGCTTGCCAGATTATGGGGGCCGCCATTTGAGTAACGAATAACATCATCATCGACAGGGTTTCAACGGAATACGTAAAATCCCCTTTCAAACCGTGGGAGTCGTGTGGTGGTTATGTTGGGAAAACAGCTATTTTTGATGATCTGAAATCAAAGTGGGGTGACAAAGATATTGGGGAGAGTCATGGGCAAGGTTTTTCAAACTTTACTGAGAAGGTTAATTCTTTGTCAGCGTTTGACCTTCGTGCTATTTTAAAGATTAGAAAATTGAATTTGGGTTGATGCTGACGGATATGCCTGGTAAATTTTCATTTTACGTTTTTAGTTTAATTGAATATTGGATCCCTAAATTTATATTAATATGAATCTGAATGTATTAACTTGATAGAAAATGATCCAGCTGGCTTTCCTCTAATGAATGAGAGTTAAATTTAATTAAACGGGTAACAAGCAAAGCTAACTAGAGTAGACTAAGGTACAATAAAATAAATTTGATAAAATTTTGATAAAATCGAAAAAAAAACTGTATAAGTAATGGAATTCTCTTTGTATAACCATCATATTTGTACTGGAAATTCAGAGCTCTATATAAAGTAGTATACAATAATCATCGAAAATAATTAATTTTATTAAAAAATATTTTACAGTTGAAAAAAGCTGACGGACTTATTCCATTTTTCAACCTTATGAAATTTCAGCTGAAAAAAACAACAACTTAAAAACCACTTAATTCGACAGCTTATAAAACGACATCTCTGCTTACAGTACAAAACTCTCTTTACAGTACAAAAGTGAAAAACAGAAAGACTAAGTCAAAAATAAATTTAAAATTGTTATACTATAACTGAGTCATTAAGGGACTATCAATGGAGTAAGTGAATATCAATGGAGTCAAATATTCATTGGATAGAAAAGGAAAAAACACTTTAAAATTAAAATAAATTTTTATTTTGACTAATTTTACAGTACTAAGAAAAGGAAGACAAATTAACTTAAATTTCAAATTTAATCAAAAATAGCAATAAATGCGGACATCAATTCCGCCAGTTTCAAGGGGCTATATCTGCCGATATAGGGGGTAGTTAATTTTCCTTATTTACACTCATGTGTAGAGCGAAGCTTGGAGATTTTTAAAGCACAAAATGTCGGCTATTTTTTGGACTTATTCCCTTTTTTAAACTGGCGATTCAATTGTTTCTGTAAAATTTTCCTTCATAAAAAGTATCCGAAAAAACCCCCCCTACTTTTTCTCTATATTTACCAGCTTTGCACTAGGTTGTTTTTGTACAAGTACTGTGTAAGTTTCCCGTTATGTGTTGAGTGAATAGTTTGTTATGGCGTGACTTTTGATACGCATATTTTAATTACTATTTTTATTTTTATGAAACATATTTATTTATATACAAAAATCCGAACTTCTGTGAAAGAAAAAAATATAAATAAGCACAAGAAGAAATAATGAAATCTACAAAATTCCATATCTCACTAAAAAAATCATGCGCAAAATATTTTCGTATCTTGGCCCAATGTTTTACAACAGCTTACCACTTATAGTAGTTAAAGGGAAAAAAACACCCGAATTGTTCAGATTGTGATAAAATCACCAAAATTGCTGGAGGTATAGTTTAAAACATGCTGAATCCAAAATCGACCGGAAGCACTCTGGCGGAAGCGTTTTTTCGGACTTCCGGTCAAAAACAAAATGGCTGCCCGCGGGCCTATTTTCGGTTGTTTTAATGATAAAAAGATAATTTTGGTGCCGAATATTATGTTTTAAAGGTCAAGGATCATGATTATGATACAAAAATATGCAATTTATCTATAAAAAATTAGTTAAAATTCAATAAAATCTCTTAAATAGTGTGATACAGTCAATCGGTAGGTTTTTTCTCAAAACATTTGTAAAGAAGTTTTTATTTCGACAGTTTTACATGTTTTTGAGGTGCTGATTCCGAATATCAAATTTGCTGTCACGTGGTAGGTCGGCTTTATATAAAAAATTGCAAAAAATTTAAAAAACTCTTAAAGTGTTTTTCTCTATCTTCAGATTTTTGCTTATAATTCAAAAACTTTAACTTATTTGAAGATGATCTCAATTACAAAATTAAAGTAAACAAAATTTACTATAAAATTCACTATTAAACTTCCCTTTTCTGAAGAATAGTGGTTCAGTTATAGAGTGCTGAAAAGCAGCTATTCCTTTGTTCTTCTGCAAAAAAAGTCACAAACGTACGTTATATTAAATATTATAATTATTAATTAATTTCCTTAATTAATTAAATTATTAAATATAAGTTTTTTTACTCGGAAAATACAGCAAAATACTAAATCTATGTATTAAATTATAGGAATGTTTAAATGTACTGATATTGTATTTGTTTTCAAATGGTGTTGAATCCGAATTTAAGGTTTATTTTCATTTAAAAGGTCACTTGAAATCAAAACTTTCCACAAATTTTTCTCAAAAAGTGCAGTGCACCAAATTTTAAGCACGTAAAATTTCTTATAACAAGCATATTAGTTCACTTTTTATCTTTTGACAAGCGGTATCACCGCTAGAGCTTTCTAAAGAAAAGTTAATTTTTCTTTTTTCAATAAAGTGAAAAATGCTTGCTATTTCGCCACTAAATCTCTAAATAAATAAAAATTATTTTCAAACATTTTATACCAAATGAAATAACATTTAATTTCTACACACAAACGCGAAAATCACTGTTTATCAGAACGCCTAATATGAACAGTGAACACTTAACAACTCGTCAGAAAATAAAAATTAACCATAATGCATCTTAAGTACTACTTTAATTTGTTGCACTGCACTTTTTTGAGTAACTATAAGATTTGTGAAAATTACGAAAAACTAATAATTAAAGTAAAAATTTTGAGGCAATTTTTGATATCTAATATTTAATATTTTATTATTATGTTTTGAACATTCTGAGTCATCAATTGATCAGAAATAATTTTCCTTATGATTAATACACCAAAAGTAAAGCGAAAATTGGAGATAAACAGCTAGGAAGGTCCGTTTTGGCTGCAAGGCGCAAAAAACATATTCGCGATTTTCGTTAACCTCCTTCCCCCTTCTCAGTAAATGATAATTTAGGGCACTATTTTAGTGAGGAATGAAATTCTCTTTCACGTGGCATAAAAATTTGTGGATATTATTTCTTTTCTAGCGGGTGGAAACGTGCGTTTGTCACTTTTTGCAGTAGAACAAAAGAATAGCTGCTTTTCAGCACTCTATGACTGAACTACTATTCTTCAGAAATTGGAAATTTAATAGTGAATTTTATAGTAAATTTTGTTTACTTTAACTTTGTACCTGAGATCATCTTCAAATAAGTTAAAGTTTTTGAATTATAAGCAAAAATCTGAAGATAGAGAAAAACACTTTAAGATTTTTTTAAATGTTTTGCAATTTTTTATATAAAGCCGACCTACCACGTGAGAGCAAACTTGATATTCGGAATCAGCACCTCAAAAACATGTAAAACTGTCGAAATAAAAACTTCATTACAAATGTTTTGAGAAAAAACCTACCGATTGACTGTATCACACCAAAGCGGTATATGTAAAGCGAAGACAACTCTATGGGAGCCCGGGTCGCTGCTTTTCGTGGCGCCATCTCGTACTCGCAGGGTGCAACTACGAGTTTTATTTTTCGGTTGCCATGGTTTCCGATTCAAACCTCCGCACGTGTCGTCATCGTCAAAGCCGTTTGAAATTTGAAGAAGTTCGTTGCTGTTGAATGTTGATACAATTTTAATATTTTTGTCTACCAGATAAACCAAGAATCTCCTCAAATGCTTCATTAATGTTTTGATAAGAGGTAAGTGGCTCTATGGTTTCTGATTAATGATAGCATAATGTTCTAAATTTTCTTACAATAATAATTGATTAAGTTAAGATTCTCAAACAATAAGTCTCCATTGCTTGCATTATTCCCTTTCCTACTCGGTCCGAGTTCAGTATATTATATTCTTAGTTAAATTCCCATAATTGCACTTTCTTATAATTATATTTTTGAAAGTTTTATCAAAAGGGATTGTTTTATTAAAGGGATTGTCTTTACATTTGTCTCATTCTCATCCTAATATAGTATAATATGTGTATAACTTTCATATGCATCTTAATTTTATTCGTTGTGTGCATCTTTATTAATATTTACAATATTCCTGATCTGAATTTCATTTTTAGAGTATCTGAGCAGAAGTAGGGTAGTGTCACTTAATTACTATGATGATTAAGCTTTGTATTTCTATTTCTATATCTTCAATAACAAATTTCCTAGTTATCAAAATAAGACTTATTTAATGGCTCAAGTGACAGATTTAAGTACATTTCTCTCAGTACCTACTGATTTTGATTAAGTCAATATAATAGGTTTAAGTTTGAATTTTAAAAATGAAATCATAGTATTTTTGAAACATAAGCATCAAAAGAACGATAATTTTGCCAATGCATAAAAAAATTTAAAAACTTCATTATTGAAATTTTTAAACTTTAAATTGTGTTTTCACTTTTCATGAATGTTTTTTAACAAGAGTTGAAAGGTTAATGTTTTAATTGTACCTACCATAATATTTCTCATCATTATATTATGTAACAAGAACTGGTTCAATTCTATTAACAGTCTCCCTTAATACCACCACATGCTCTTTTGGACAAAATTATAAATATTGTTAAATAATTCGAAATTCATAGACTAAAATGTTTAGTTATAGTATCAATATAAATTGTAAAAATTAGTCGATAGTTCAATACACAGCTGAATGTTTTCATTTTCAATTAGAAAGGTGATGCTTGATTTGGACGTGCACAAATGATAATTAAATTTTATTCTATTATCTTTTCAGAGTCCTTTTCCAGTGCCCAAAATTCTTATCTGTGGATGGTTCAAATTTATACTTAGCCTCTGAGGATAAAAGGTTTGTGTATTCTTAGATTCATTAAAAATTTAACTTCGTGAAAATAACTTGTCAATGACATTACAAATGCCCAAAAAAAGATAAAATTTTGGTTGCAATAAGTTTTTATAAATATTCTAATTATAAATGGCAGTATTTTATAAAATTTTAGAATGTTATTTCCATATTTGGATTATACAGATGCACACAAGCATGCCCTGCATAGAAAATATTCAGATTTTGCAGAAAATCTTTTGAAATAATTTATATTTTGATAAAGAAATTGATTTCTCTGTAATTCTGTTGCTCAAGAAGCAAATTACAATATTTAAGTGAACAATCAAATGGCATAATGTCTTAAGTGAAAATTTAAAGGACGGGGTGCTTATTTAATTTTCAGAAAATTTTGGTTTTATTCAAGTCAGTCTTGTTATTTCCTCATATTAATTTTACAACCAAGCTTCTAATGATTTACCCGAAATGTTGGATATCTAATTGATATTCTTAAGGTAAATTATGTTTTGGTAATTTTCTTGTATAATATCTTTTGGGTCATTCCATTTTAATGTTACATTTGTCACACTAAACTTTAATACATTTTTTGCTTAAAACACACAAAAAAATTAAGACAATATTTTGTACTCAATGGCTTTTTAAGTGTAAGTATGATTTTTTATGATAATTTAGAACTTTAAGTTTAAAAGGTGCGTGACTAATGTAACGTAGGTTGACATTAAAATGGAATGACCCTTTTCTAGATGAATCTTTAAATGGTAACAAATTTTAAGAAAAGTTTTTTTTTTCTTTTGCAGATGTTGGAAAATGACTGAGTTTCAAAGAAAAAACGACTTTGTCAAGTCACCCCAACAACACCGGGAATCATCAAATCCTAACTCATCTACATCGGTTACCACCGCTTCGTCTCGAGGATATCACAGTTCTCATGCTCAAGAATTGATAGATATTGTTTAAACTTTTTTACTTGTACATATTGCCTGAAAATTGAAATTTGAAAAAGCTTCCTTTTCTTGGGAACTAAAAATACTTAATGTAATACTTGGGGGAAATGTAATAAATCTTGTGTTTAGTAAGAAGCTAGCTTTCCTTGTGTTTTTATTCAGATTTTAAAACATGGTTTTGTTTTGAGAATTTATAATTGTTTTTCAGTTTTATACTTATTTAAGAAATGTCTTTACTTTGTTTTATTCTTTGGCTGAAGATTATAATATCCGATTTCAATCTATTTTTAAAGGAAATGTTCTCAGCTACTTGGGGATTATTCTAGGCACAAATGTCAAGTGTTGTGATTACACACCAAAGATTTTTTCAAATGTTCAAATAAAAAACATCAAAAATGTAACAATTAGCAGAGTTGTTTTTGGTTTTAAGCTTATTTTGCAAAATGTCACCAATAAAATGGAATTGGCAGAACTTGTACCAGGATAGTCCCAAAGTACCTGCTTTTGTAATTAATGGATAAAAACCATCAGAGTTCAATGCGAGTAGTATATATTAGAATAGTTCTATATTTGAATGCTCATATTATACTGACAAAGCCATCTGAGTTAAGAAAAATTTTCACATAAGATTAACTAATTGAGGATGGAGAAGACAAAAGCAACCCAATTTTCTCAGAAAATGTCTAACAATTCTATAAATTGTGATTGACTTAAGATAATTAAGTGCTAAGTTTTGGCATTTCCACGATCTTACAGCTTGGTATCGAAAGTATTTTTCCACTCTGTTTCTTAAAAATGAAATTATTGTTAACTCTAATTAAAATGAAAATTAACCTTTTTATAAATGCCTACTAATAAAAAAAAAACCTCAAAGTTTTAATAAATCCGTACACCAGATGCTCTCAAAGGATCGGAATAGTCGTTCATGCTTGTAAACAAAGCGGAATATAAATAAAGCTAGAAGTAAACAAGCACGCGAGCGCGGGTTTCCGCTGCAGGGCCCTGCCACCACCAGGCAAGATAATGGCGCTGCGATCGCTCGCTACTTGGCTTTCGCTGTTACTATGGGAGTGACGTTGCTTCACCGTGTAGTGCTTTGGTATCACACTATTTAAGAGATTTTATTGAATTTTAACTAATTTTTTATAGATAAACTGCATATTTTTGTATCATAATCATGATCCTTGACCTTTAAAACATAATATTCGGCACCAAAATTATCTTTTTATCATTAAAACAACCGAAAATAGGCCCGCGGGCGGCCATTTTGTTTTTGACCGGAAGTCCAAAACAACGCTTCCGCCAGAGTGCTTCCGGTCGATTTTGGATTCAGCATGTTTTAAACTATACCTCCAGCAATTTTGGTGATTTTATCACAATCTGAACAATTCTTCCCTTTAACGGCCCTACTATTAATATTCAAAACAGTATAACCAGTAAAACCTTTTAAAACATTTAAAAGTTTACTTATACTTACAATAGAACAACTTTTTTAAATTGACTGAAATAAATTTCTAACTCCCCGACACTGTACCGTTTCGCCAACGCTTAGTACACCTTTTTTTCATACATATTTGTTCGTTTTTTCTTTCACATTTTCCTTTTTCTTTCTAATTAAAATTCTATGTATTATTTTGTCATTAAACTTTCTTTTTTGGTTAATTGTATATTTAAGAATAAGAATAATTTATTATATTGGTTATATACAATTACACAACATACCAAAGAGAAAGAAAAGAGAAAAAAGATTTCTTATTGACCACTAAGGGGCCTTGGCCCTTCCAAGTGATAACAAAAAATATATTTATAGTACTTATAAAGATAAAAAAAGAAAAAAAAATAACAATACATTTTGGCAGAGACAGAGCACAAATATTTAGCTAAAGTATAGGGCTCATCAATTTAAACTAACATGTAAAAAAAACACATCAAGATGCATATACCTTCATACAAAGAAGTATAAAGAAACAAATACATTCAGGAAGATAAATTAACTTCATTAATGTTTAATAGAAACTTAAACAATTCCCTTTTAAATGAAAATTTATTTGAGATTGAAGACAAGTTATAAGGTAATTTATTGTAAAAGAGAGAACCCTGATATAAAAAAACTTAAACGAAAAATCTCTTTATTAGGTTTTGGAATATTTAAAAGTGGTGATTTTCTAAAATTGTAATGGTTGTTTGGGTTACCTAAGGAATATGTATTATTATGTATATAAAGTAACACTCTAACTCTTAATTGTGATAGTATTATACCTGTACAGGATCATTTTCCTCCAGGTTATATATGTTCAATTTGTTAATTCTTATTTCTTTGTCAATAAATAAATTTGTTTGTTGTTGTTAAAGGAGTATGGGAAAAAAATATCCGATCGCATCACACTTAGCCTCCCAAAACGTAAGCTAGCAACTCCTCGTAAATCCAACACTTCAAGTCCACAACCAATAAATAACACCAAGCAGCATTAACGCGACTTCCAGTAGCAGATAACGGAGATCTTTATCTCTCTTAATGAGCCCTTAAATTAAGTCGATTATTTACATTCCTTTAACGAGTGAAACAAGATTAGTCACTGTCAGAGGAGTGGGAAAGGGTTGTGTTCATCAGAAACAGGTGACGAACAAAGAGAGTGTCGTTTGTTCTCCCGGTGCCCTTGGCAGAGACACCTGTCGGATTGGGTGTCTTCCGTCTTCGCTCAACGAAGCAGATTACAGGGGGATGAAAGCTCTGGAAGGAAGGATTTGCATTGCTCATTTCCACACCTTCTCTTGACAAAATCATGATTGGTTTATTTTATTCGCCGGCGTATCAAAAGAATTACATACTACAGTCAATCCAGGACGTATTCGTACACCCAACAAATTTGCACTAGTATACCTCCTATTACGGATAAATTACACGGGCAAAATCCAAACAAAAATTATCCTAACATAGTATAGTGCTGTCCATTAAAAACAACCCACTGTTTCATATTTTCTTCATTAAAAGCTTAATAAAAAGGATAATTATATTGAACAAAAAACTGTTGTAACGGCTCATCCTCCTTAACATTTTAGTGCTTAGCATGTTTAATTCCAATTATCCATTACAAATTGGCAGTCAATTAAGTAAGAATTTGAAAAAAAAAACCCCACTTTTTCCTAGAAAGACTCTAATTGGCAAACTGAGCTAAAACTTTAATATTTTATTCTCATGGTAATGGGATAACATAAAAACGCGCGAAAAATGCTCTAAAGTCTTTATAACATACATTTTTACAAAATCTGTAAATCTGAAGCTCATTTTTTTGCCAAAAATCTACATTATCTCAGCTTGTTTAAAAAATAAGTAAATAAACCGTTCTTTAACCAGTTTTTACATCCCTGACACTCTAACAGCCATATTCATAGCCATCAGCGTCGGTGTTAACTAGCTGCTAAAGAAAGAAAAATAAGCTTTTCGCGGAATCTGATTGGTGGAATCCTTCTTTGACCAAGGAATTAACACCGACGCTGATGGTTGAGAATATGGCTGTAAGAGGCATAGAAGGACAGGGTATATGAGATGGTAAAATTATTTTAATTATGTAATTAAAAAATCTAAATGGGTTGTTTTTAGGGTACAATTTGGAGTGGGTTGTTTTTAAAGGACAGCACTATATGTTATTCTTCATTATAATCTACCAAAAAAAGAGCAAAAAAAATATCAGAACAGTTAGAAAAAAAAAATATTTAAAAAAAAAATGAAGCGATTTGAAAGCCCAAACAAATACTGGTAAAGCCATAGACTTAGCATGGGATCATTGCACTTCTACATACCTACCTAAAAACCTATTGGATGAAAGTGCGATAAATGTACATTTGCATGTAAAATGTAAAGTTTTACCTTTAAAAATTATTGCGATAAAATTATTTATCTGGCATTGTTTTAAGAACTTTCTCTTTTGCGTGAGATTAGCCAATTAGCTTAAGGACTTAACAAGAATGAAACTGACCCAAGTCCAAGAATAACGAAATAAGAGAAAATAATGGATTTGGAATTTTTATTTGGTCTTTTACTTTATCTCAATAAATTAGCCTATCTGTAAGAGCAGCCTCCAAAAATACCACATCCATAGGAACAACACAAATAATCACGATTTCTTCTAAAGCTTCAGAAATTCTCGTGTTATGCTGGAAAGATGAAATCGAAGTTTATTGTCCTGTAGAACTGGTTTTTCCTTGATGGTAGTTAGTATACAGAAAAAACAACTTTACCACGGCTGTGTGTGGTTTATTTTTTTTTTTTTAATTGCGTGATTACGGGTGAGTATCAATATGGTTTTATAAACAGAATAGAAAAATTACGAGCATTATGTTTTGCGCGATATTGCGTAGTTTGAGTCAAAGTAGGAGGAGATGTTTCGATTTTTTAAAGTTCTTGGATATAGGAATACTTTTGTAAATATTTGAGCTATAGGCCCCGTTTACATGGACCATATACCCGGGTATAAGTGGCCGATATACCCAGCAATAGGGAAAAATGCAGGGTATAAATAAATCCACCTATTTACTCGGGAATTTGAATACCCGGCTTTCCCATGATGCATTTCGGTCTCACTCAAAGCAAAAAGTCATCCATGTTAGGCTTAAGTGAGTACTTGTTGGAAAGTAAGTTGTTCTTTGTTATTTCAATTGGATATTTAAGATTGATTACTATCTTAAATGTCGAAATAACTTGAAAATAATCCATTATGAACGCAAAATTCCAAGACGAAAACAGATAACAGAATGTAAACAAACTCAAATCGCAATGAATGATGGGACCAGTGACGTCTATACCCGGGATTTGAGGACTGGTCATGTAAACGGGTTTTTAGCACGGTTTTCAATATCCCTTTCTCCTGCATTATACCCGGGTATAAGAGTGGCACATGTAAACGGGGCCATAAAAAGAAAATAGTTTTAAAAAATAAATTTAAAGGTAACAAGATAAAGAAGGTATTTCTTCTGAATCAGGAATATGTGTATCTGATCAAAGTATCATAAAACCCCTTGGATAAAACTTACTATATAAAGCTTCATACAAACTTGGATAGCTAAAACATATTAAACTCATTTAAATTTCAATGAAATTTTTCAACCCATTTCAATAACATTTATCCTTTAATATAAATTTCAACTTAGAAATGTTTGACAGCAATCATTTTAAATACATTTTTTAATTGAAATTTCATTTCTTTAGAAAGTTGAATCCCCCCAAGTTTATACAGTTTTTTATACTTATCCTTAAAAAAAAATTAAATTGGCCCTCTTTGAAATCTAGTTTTGTATGATTTTTTACAAGAATTTTTATAACCCTGATTAAAATGGATGGATCTGATTAAATGGATATTTTGAATGTATAATATATTTGATGTTCAATTTAAGATTATTTACTATGGCTTTTCATTAATTAGTGTTAGTTTTGTATTTATTAAAAAATATATTTATAATTTTTACGAGTTTCTCAAGGTGGACCACTGATGGGGCACCTTCGGACACTAAAAGAGGTTTTTTAATGTGTTATTATGAATTCCCTAAAGGAGCTAATTGGTCGTAAAAAAATTTATTAGATGAGCAAAGAAGTATATTTAATGTCCTGGCTGTGTTGAACAAATCTTATTGTATGAAAAAAATTATAAGATTAATTTAATAAATTTAGTGTCTCAAGGTGTCCCACTCTCCCCTAATCAATATCATGGCCCGCACAACACGATTACAGTTCTCCATGTCTGCCCTAGAAAGACTCCCTTACCCAGAAACCCATATGACCTAAGCAACACATAACAAGATAAAGAGTAGCAAGCTCAGCGCGACAAACCTAATTACAGACTTTGTCACAATATATGAGTTATAGCCAGGGCCGGATTAACCATGTCGGGGACACTAGGCAGTGCATGTCTCGGGGCCCCTTTTCCCCCTGAAATATTTTTTCCCACCACAACGAACTTTTACTGATAATCACTACGTTGTAGATACGAAATAGAGACGTTTATTTTCATTTGTTTCAATGTTTTGCAATAAACGCTAGTTAAACCAGATCAAGAAAAATCGAAACAAATGAAAATATTTTTTTTATTAAATTATTTAGTTTGAATATAACTTAAGGAAAAGTTTGTAACAAGTACAAACGTGCAAAAAATATGCAGATATCATTATTTAAAAATAATGCACCAACCCCAGCCAGAAAAGTCTGCATAAAATCTGCAATAAAAGGCCTTAAATGAGAAAACTGCCTCAAAATACTTTAAAGTTATTAGGCACATTGTTCCGCAGTTTTTTTGCAGAAATTTTAAAGAATTTACACCGATTCTGCAGACAGACTGTAGATTTATTCTGCAGACTAAAATTTAAGGCAAAAGGTTTCAATTCCCTTCAGTTTTTGAGGTTATTCTGTAGTTTTCCTTCATTTTTCTGTGCAGATTTCTTGCAGACTTTTTATAAACTTAAAAGAAATTATTAACTTATTACCCTTTACTCTATGAGGGGTAGTAAGAAACAAGGTATTTTGCCAAATTTAGTCATGAAAACAAATATAAATACTCAGTCAGTTAAAAGTTAAGCAAAAAAAAAGTTTCACACAACTCAATATTTTTATTTATAACAATTAAAAAAATATGAGACGTTACAAATAAAATTCTTCTCTGTTTTCATTTGGGGAGACAAATTGATTTATTTTATTCACAATACTTGAAATTAAAATGAGCTATTTTGATGAATTATTTTACAAAAATGCATTTTAAAATTTAAGTGAGGAGTAAATTAGCTTCTTATACCTTACAGTTGTCTGTGAAAAGGAGGAAACAAGTAATTTTAAACTTAGCTTGATAAAACAATAAAAACCAGGAAACAGAATAATATGGAAAAAATAGGAAAAGTAAACTCCTAGAGATAAAAACAAATGTAACTTTTCCCCCTATGTTTAAATTCTGTAAATTTTATTACATTTAAATGTTTACCCTTCTAGCTTTTTTGGAAGCAAAATCTTTCAAAACCTCTTCAAAACTAATGCGTTCTAATACATCATATTCTATTGACATTATAGACAATGAATTTAATCTATTTTGAGCCATCGATGAACGAAGACAGTTTTTGATGAGTTTTAATTTTGAAAAGTTTCTTTCACCGGAGGCGTTCGTAATCATCAGGCATCTGTAGATCTGCAAGGCAGTCATTACATTTGGGAATGTAGATTGCACCATATTATTTACAATAAGTTGGTTTAACTCTTTAGCAGGGCCGTAACCAGACTTTTGTTTCGGGGGGAGGGGGGGTTTGACTCAAAAAATTTCTGAGATACCTTCTTACGGGTACTTTTATATGTTAAGTTTTAGGTGACAACACTGGATTTAAATTTTGATGCACTACATTTCACAATTGTTTAAACAATATGAATTCGAAGTAAAAGGGGGGTCTGGGGGTCCTCCCCCAGAAATTTTTTGGAAATTTGCCCCTCAAAAGAGTGTTTTAGCTCATTTCTGAGACCCTTTAGAATTTAGATTACACCCATAGAGCACCACTCATTGTAAACGGCCGAATTTTCAAGGTAAAAAGAAGGTATATTGTAATAAATGGCGAAATGTTAAGGGGGTTTTTAGGTTCCTACTCCAGAAAAGTTTTTGAATTTTTCCCCTAATAGTGGCATTTTAACTCATTTTGAGATATAGGTAACATTAAAGAGGACCAATCCTTGTAAATCACACAAGTTTGAAGTGTGTTCTTTCCAGTGTGAAACACGTCATCGGCGGGCGGATCCCTCATCGTGTTGCCTTTTTCTTTTTCTAATACGCAGATTTTCATAACTGCAATTTGTTTTTTCTTACGCCTTTTTCTCATAATGGTCAAATAAATCTCTCTGGGATGTTAAAAAATCCATCAATGATTTTAACAGATCCACTGCCGTTCCAAGTTCGATAGTATTTTTCTACGATATACACATGAAACAAACATACTTTTAACGAGTCGAATTTGTGACTTACCCTTTACTTCTCGAGAATTAGTATAAAAAAGACACGAATACGAATGTACGACCAACAGCACGTTCATACAATATATACTTCCAAAGGACACTCTTTGGTGGGCCGTAGACTTTCTAGATGTAATAAAACTTGGATGTAATAAAACAATTATCTCCAGGAAGAAACCTGAGTTTATGGCGCCGGTGTCTTCATGTGGTGAATTTTCGTCAGCTCTCAGGGGCGAGTGCGAGGGGAGATACAAAGAGATTGAGGGAGATAGGGGAGATAAACTGCTGGTGGTCCGGCCGCAAATTGTTTTATTACATCCAAGCACTGGATGTAATAAAACTTTACGGTGGCCCTTTACTTTGTGAATTCTTCTGAAGTACGCCTATTAACAAGTGTCCATTGGTCTAGACATGCAGGTCACGTGTACATTTTCAACCTCTTTCTGTCCAAGGACAGAACAGACCCCTATCTGAAACTCGACCCCTTAATTGGAAATAGTTCCCAAAATAAACAAAACATTCCCGATGAATAGGGGGCCCCCCGGTGAAAATGTCCGAACGATTTATGACCGCGGTATTTCGACCCTTTTCCTCGCTTATCTGGAAGTGTGGGTATAGTAGCGCACATACATCAACACTGACAGGTGAACCCCTTTCTGATTAGGCTCGCTTGAATGGTCCCTACTTAGAGGGGCCCGTTTCTGATTAAACCGAGGCCCACATACTGATCTTCATGTTAAATTTCCACTTAAAGAAAATTTTAAAAAATCTTAGACCAGTGGGCCCCTGGCTGACGCGGGGCCCCTAGGCAGTTGCCTACTCTGCCTATTGGATAATCCGGCCCTGGTTATAGCCCAGTCTATTTAAAATGGTGCGACCCCTCTTGGCAAAAAAAAAAACTTTAATCACACCAGGTGCATTGTTTTTTTGCTCGTCTCGTAGTAACGTTATCCCTTCATTAGCGAGTGAAAGTGTCTGAGCGGGCTTGGATCCAGCGTGGATGGCGGCCAAACTCTTTTGCATGTTTGATGTTTACTTCCGAAGCTCGCTTCGCGGGCGTTCGGCCATGCTCGGAACTTGCCGAAGTGGGTGGATCGGCATTTTTTTCGGTGTTCGAGGTTATCCCCGGGAGTAGGGTTGTGATGAGTTGGGTTTTGTTTTAAATATCGAATCTCCTGATGTTTCAAGCGCCACAATTATTAATTAATATTGTTAAAAACTCCATGCTCAACATCATTTCGTTTCTGCCATGTAGAGAAAATGTTTGGCGTGTGTATTAGGGTTATGGCTTTTTTTTTCAGCTATAAAATCTGTAGGGAAAAGGATGGGTATTGGCCCATAACTCCCCAAAATAATTTTTTTATCTTTCAGAATTGTACAAAAAAAACCTCCCATGCCTACACTGCAAACGCTCCACATAAAAATAAACACATTTAATAACACTTTTTTTTGTCCTCGAATTAAAAACACTTTTGTGTTGTTAGGTTGAACCATGGGTTGAACACATTAACACATAGTTTTAATGTGTTCTTGTGATAGTGATAGTGTTTTAAAATAATACCTATTGTAAAATATGTTTAAAATCTGAAAATTTCTGAACTTTGGATCGAAAAAAATACTACAGTCGACTCAGCTTAGTGTGATCACATTTGCCCAAGACCAGAATGATAACAATATCCAATTGATAATAATAAGTAATTCTATAATGAAAAGTGGCACACAAGATAACTCGAGTGTTTTTATTAAAAATACGACTGTGTAGTGTAGTCTTAATTGAAGCATTTAAAACGATATTCTATAGAATTCCATTTTGCAACTACTTAAACATTCCTAAAGAAAAATATAGGAGCGGATCATATAACACTAAAACATTAATGTCTCATTATTTATGTTTATGTATTAGAAATTGGCCTTCCAACAGGAAAAAAGGAGGGGTTTTAAGGATTTCACCAAATTTTAATAACATTAAACGATATAACATAAAACAATATATTTTGGGTTAATTTAAATAGGAGTGATCGGGACCAGTCACAATTTCGATAATATTATAACATTAACCGTGATCACATTAAGCGGAGTCAACTGTACATCAGGTACTGGATCTTTTTTTTCCCAATTTTTTTATAGATGAAAATTATTTTTGGGAATTATGGACCAATACTCATTGGCCACCATAGGCTATGAATTATATTATTATACTCAAATTACGTTTCAGTCAAGCATAAATACAACGTTATTTTGGTTATCAAACGATTATTTTATTTTTCTGCATTTCGAAAGTTTTATCAATCATGATCTTTGCCAAACTGCAGCACAAACACGATCATCACTACACCCAAACAAATTATAAGGATAATTCGAATGTTCCCGTTTTTTCTGCCATGGAGGCGACACCGGAACATCGCGTCCAATTGAAAGCGAGACGGAGGGGAATTAGCTGGGCAGTATAATCACCCTCGAAGGACAATCGTTTGCATTAAGCTAATTTGGGGTGACGCAGTTCCTGCCCGGTTTTGTTTTCCAACTCGTTTTGTATTGAGAGATTGTTGAACGAGGGGATTGTGGAGTTTAGAAAACATGATGCTTCCACAAGGGCAAGGCGAACTCACACTGAGCATTGTCGTGAAACTTCTCCGTTAAGTTTTAGGTGGAGAAAAATTCCTTAAGTTGATCTTCATACAGTGGCGGCTCGCAGGCCTGACGAGAGAGGGGGCGAGGGGATACGATACCCCCAGGCCGGTAGGGGGCCCGGTACCCAAAGCTTTTCATATTGAGTACTAAGACGGATATCATTTTGAATATTTGGGAAATTTGTTCACATAAAGGTCCAAAAATGAGTAAATTCCCAGTTTTCTAGGGCATATTTTCAAAAATTTTCTGGGAGAAGATCCCCACACCCCCTTTATTACTTGTTACTCATCGTACTATCAAGAAAACGATACTTTTAAGTTGAGTGAAATTCAGATCTTGCCTAGAAATATTCTAAAAATTCATATATCAAAATGAATATAACTGATAAAGTTTAACTGTCCCACCCCTACCATTCTTGTCCGCATCTCTCAAAATGTCTTCCGCCAAAATTTCAATCAATTCCTTTGAACGGTTTGGTTGCTAGAGGCCCTTAACTCGGGTTAGTTATTTTATGTACATGCTGCATATATAGAGCATTTTCAATCACATGACTCGGACCTAACAACGGCCTTAGAAACAGAAGGGTTACAGTTTTTTGCCCTACAGAGGTAAACAGTTACAGAAAATGACTAGCCGTGGAATTCTTCTATTGGAGCATTTGCAATCACGTGATCCCATACCTAAAAACCGCCTTAGCAACACATAAACAACGGCTTTAGCAACAGTTAAAAGCTATACAGAAGATATACAGTTAAAAGAAAACAACCGGTTGTGACGTCACCTGAAAACACTCGATAATGTAAAGGAGGGATCCAGGGATTCGCTTTGGATACGATACCCCTTGTATACGCCGCTGTGATTGACATTTTTCAAGCATATATTTGCTTACTCAACAAAAAAAATCTATTTTTTCAAACGGTGTCACTCAAGGTGGAAAACGAAAGGTGAAAGTAGGTTTGTAGGCAGTCTAACGAACTCCCTCTAAGAAGAGGACGAGAGAAAAAAAAACACACTCTTTTTTTCTCTCTTCTGTGATGCCGGAACAGGAGTTTATTTTGGATTGCTTCCGAAACCTGCAAATCACCTGGGTTCTTTCTTCTGCTGAGCGGCAACTTATTTGATACTGCTGTCGTTCGGAGTTCGTATATCTGATGTTCTCTTTTTGGTGACGTGACCCCCCAAGGATGCGCGTCATTTAAGACAAAGGTTTACGTCATTGGGTTGGACTTGTTTGATGTTACAAGTGCTCGAGGGCCGCAATCGAAAGCACAAGTCTAAGGGCGGATCGCAAAGTTAATCGGGCAATTTAATTATTACTTATTCATTAGGTACTTATTCATTAGGTACTTATTTTTGGGGGTAGATTATTATTTAATTTATCCGATGAGGGAGGAATGAAGTTTATTTAGATTGTATATAGGTACTACTATAAAACTCTCTGATGATAAACCTTTAACCCTGTCACTTTTAGTACTGAGTAAGTTTTAACATTTGGGGTCCTCCTTTTAGAATCGTTATGAAATTTCACTAAAAATTGCGTTTCAATTTAATTTTTAGATACTCGAGTTTCTTTGTAACATTTAGACCACAAACCCTTGTTATGGAATTTCAAAACAAATCACTTCCAAAGTAGAAACTTGTCTCTTTTCATCATAGAAAACGTCTAAAACTACTCGTCCTTCTCCGAGATAATTTTTGGAATTTTAGAATGCCAAAAAGTGTTCTGAAGCTGTGGGAGATTTTCGGGGATTCTTCAGAAGGCTTTGCGGGCCGCACCAAAGACTACCACTGTAAAGATTGAAGATTGAAAGGATTGAAGAGAGAGATGAGGCAATACTTAAAATAAATGGTTTTTAGTCATTTTAGGCCAAAACTCTTAATTGAGGGGGGGAGGAGTCAAAAAAATATTTCGGCTCCACTTATAAAATGAAACAAGAATCAGTTTGGAACTGAAAAACCGCTTAATACCTAAATTTAAACGTTGACTTCGTAAAAGACAATGTAAATCTGATATGAAAAAAATGAAATGAAGGTTAAAGCTGGAATACAGCTTAATTACAGCTTCTATCTAGGCACTGACGAAGGAGTTCTTTTTGGTAACTCCGAAACAGCTGCATGCCAGCTTTAACCTTCATTTTTTAGATCAGAGGTAATACACATTGAGAATGAGGAAAACAAGGTTAAAGTTAAACTCTTATTTAAAAATTATAAGTAATTTTTTTATACATATGAAAAACTTTTTCACCATACAGTGACCATAAAGTGATTCACTTGAATCCCTTTACCACACAACAATATTTGACTCCACAGCTAATACTTAGTGAACTTAACTCCAATACTAAAAAAAATGTACTTGTACCCCTTGGCTTCTTGGCTCCTCATATGGTATGCAGTTCTAATTAGAAATCTTAAGAAACGGTGCTGGAGGTATAGTATAAGGTCGAAAACGTATAGGTTGTTGGAATAAGCTGACTTTTAGCGGGTGTTTATTCTGCGTCTGAAGCCAGTGGTCTTTCAAGGCCGGGGCAGAGTTCCAAATATAACCCTTTCCTACAACATTAACAGAGCCAAACAACCTTTTCTCTCAGCGATGCGAATCCGGGTTCAAGCTGTAACAGTGTTGTCTTATGCAAGAAGTGCTTTACTCTAAAGTCGTCCAATTTCAAAATATTGATACAAGACTGTTTTTGCTCGTTTCTTGGAGTTGATGCGATGACATTTACGCCGCAGAGACACACGAATGGGTGTTGTTATGTCATTGACGGTTATGGGACTTCTCTTAAAAGAAACACCTTTATGTACTATGTTGAAACAACTTATGTACTATGTTGAAACACCTTATGTACTATGTTGAAACACCTTATGTACTATGTTGAAACACTTTAAGTACTACATAAAGTTTAAAAAAAAGTACCTCATACTATGAAAAATGCTATTCTAAACTTATTTATTGTTTTGTGAGAGACTAACTAGAAGAAATATCAATTTAAAATATTAATAGGAGATTTTTGAAAGCCTTGAAACAATTTTAAGTTTTCCTAAATATTGTAATTATTAAATAATATTTTAATAATATACATTAAATATTAATATACTAAATATTAATTTTTCAACGAGGTTAATTATAAAAATACGTCACAAATATTTTTCAATAATCCATATTAACAGAAATTATATTAATAAACATGTATATGTCAATATGTATATGTCAATAAATATTTTTCTGAGTATTTTTTCCATGTTCAACCAAAATACTTTATAACTGCCAAATTTGAAGAAAAAAAAATCTAGATATTTTTTATCCTGTCTTTTCAAGAGGTGTGACTGAGAGAACATGCAAATATATAAATTAAACTTGACAAACTACTTTTCGACTAAAAAGAAAAGTTAAACATATTATACTCTTAAAAAAATTCCAAATATTCTTTTAATTTTTTTAACGCTTTCATAAAACATGACTAAGTTCCTAAGGCTTATAATGAATTTGAAATAAATTAAACTTAAAACAAGATTGCTACATCTTTAAAAAGAAACTGAACAGAGATCTTTCTTTATTTTAGCTTCCAAGTAGCCGGACGAAAAGCAGCAAGAGCCAGATCAAACCTTCGCAATACCTCTCTCCCAACTATGGAAGCAGCAGTTCCAGCTACAGGTCCACCTCTCCTCAGCGCTACCACACACTGGACACCTCGCGTCTATTGCATAGGGAGAAAAGTCCGACGAGGTACTTTTTTTTAGTTACTTTCAAGCCTTTTATCTTTTTTTTTTTCTAAATTAGTCTCATCCTTTTCATCACCCTCTGATTATCTTTATCCCACTCATTCCCTTGGTCATCCTTATCTCATCCTGTTCATCCTCTTTATCCCTAAAATCCTCTTTATTTCTCCCATACCGTATTCCCCTTCGCCCCTTTTATCCTCTCAATCTTCCCCATTATCTTATTCTTCTTCATTCCTTTGCTTCATCCATATAAATCTCCCTCAATCTTATCCATTATCTTAATCTTCATTCCTTTAACTACTTCATCCATATTAATCTAGTATCTCATCCTCTTTATCCCTTTTGTCTTATTGATCCTTTAATCCTTTTAATAAATGTCTCCCACTCTCTTGATTCTTTTATTTCTTTTATCTCCTTAATCCCTCTCAATTCTTTTATCCATTTTATCTTCATCATAATCCCTCTTATCCTTCTAATCTATTTTAACCTTCTTCACACCTTTCATCTTTCGCTCTCATCCTTTTAATCCTCTTCGGCCCTCTCATCATCTCCCTCCCTTTTATCACCTTCATCCCTTTTATCTTCTTCGTCTCTCTTATCCTCTCCCATAATATTTATCCTCCTTCTCACATCATGTTGATCCTTTTCTTTATCCCTATCATACAAATAAATAAATGTCCCAATCAGTACTTTTTAGTTTCTTTTTTGGCCATGTGTAAAGAGTACAGGATACAAAAAATAGTTAAATTAAAAAACAATCTTTTTTAAAAACTTGCCTTCTTCTTCTATTTAAAATTATGTTTTAACTATGTTTCTTTTTTTATTCAGCCGTTTTCATTCATTTCATTTTTTTTTATTCAGCTGGATCTAACAGTCTATGTTTTATAAAAAATACGTTTTTATTTCGTATTTTTTTACTACCTCAATTGTAATGAGACAAGATCCTATTGTATTATTTAGGAGTAAAAAGACTTCTAAGAAAAGCTGCATTTATGTCTTTATTCTTTAATTGCAGGTATGGCACGGAAACTACCATGGGATATGGTCTCGATAGAGATAAGAATTGGTATAACAGAGATGCATTGTACGGTTGTATGTCATCTAGTTACAGTTCACACCAAGATAAAAGGTAAGTACTTAATTAACCAATAATGAACAGGGTAATTTTGATGATAAAATCTCGATCATTAGTAATCCAGAGGATCAAATTCAGATCACTACTAATCTTCATGATTTTATCATTAGAAATTATCATCAGATTAATCCTAACCATCATTAATATTTGATTAATTATTGCAGCATGCCCAGCTACACGCTCCAGAGGGAGCGCAGCCCTGGCCGCTACATCTTGGAGAGGAACATCGCTAAGTCGGTGCGAAAGAAGGGACTGGCGTCCTCTCGGAACACGGTGTGGACGGACCTCTCGCTCAAGTACCCCAGGCACACCACCACTTGGAGCACCGGGAGGAACGAACCTTGTAAGAACACTTCATTTCATCAATGGAAATTCCGGTTTCATTATACAACCGGGTGCCACTTGTTTTTTTGTTTGTTATACTGGATAGTGGATTATAATGGGCCAACAATAGTGGCATGGGAGGTTTATTCGTTTTGTTGTTGCTCATCCCCCCTGGCCCAGATCGACTAAACCAGGTCCAAGAGATCATGTCGCAAAAGCAAATTAAAGGCCTCCTCCCCCTCACTCAACAGATGCCTCACGGAGGCACCACTGTAACGTTAAACGTTAACGGAGGTAAAACGACCCTGAAATCTGAACTAATAAACCCCTGAAATTGAGAAGAAAAATCCGTTCTCATAACATTTGCAACACTATTGCAAGACGTCAAAAGGTTTTCTCTTGGCGGTATAACTATGTAGTATATGTATACTGTAATAAAAGAAGAAAAGCAACGTTTGCTTTTGCACATACTATAATTAAAAGATTTAATAAATCTAAAAAACAGACATGTTTTGAGGGTAACATGGACCCTCTTCGTCCTCTTCGTCAGAGGGTCCATGTGTTACCCTCGAAACATGTCTGTTTTTTAGATTTATTAAATCTTTTAATTATATGTGCAAAAGCAAACGTTGTTTTTCTTTTATTACTTAGTTTGCACAGCTTGCCCTCTTATATTTTATGTATACTGTATTTGTTTCAAATGTTAGATGTGCGATATTGTTTATTCCACAACGATATACATCAGGTTCACAGGTAAGAACGTATGAACCTATTAATAATCCAGGTTTGGCAAGTCAATTTCAAGTTAGAAATCAAGTTAAATTCATTCAGCTATTAACTGGAATATTAAGTAGAAATCAAGGAATATTCTAGCTCGATCAAGCTAAGTTCAAGCCAGTAATCAAACTGGAATCAATCTGGATGTGCGTGAGGTGCCGAAGTTGAGTCCAGCTAGGTTTCTAGTAATAACCCATGTAGAGCAGGTCAATTTCAAGGCGGAAATCCAGCTTGATTCTGACTTCCTGTGCCGTCCGGGTACTTGAAGAGCTGTATCTTTTTCATTGCAGACGTGGAGGGATGGCGTTCTCGGCTGGCGAGGGAGGCACAGCACCACCCCAGACGATCCCGCGAGCGCAGGTGGCACTACGCGGACGACGAGGATGTGGAGGAGGGGTTCTCGGTGCGCACCAACAGGGGGTGCGGGGGGGACGCCCCCCACGACAGTGTCGTTTCCAGGACAAGGACCATACAGCTGGAGGCGATGGAGGAACGGGCAGAGGTCAAGGATGCACAGACGCAGGTAAGCGGGATTCTGTAGGGTCACCGTAAAGTTTTATTACAGAGAGCCACTGGCTGTAATAAAATATTTATCTCCCCCAATCTCTTTGTTAGTCCCTCGCACACGCGTCCGAGGAGGGGTCGGTAATTGACCACATAAAGACACCGGCGCCATAAACTGAGGTTTCTTCCTGCAGATAAGGGGACATCCATAAATTACGTGAGGTGTTTTTTTCCAAAATTTGGACCCCCCCTCCCCCCTTGGTGAGATTTTGCTGGACCCCCCCCCCTCTCCCCTACGTGAGATTTACCTATAACTTTTTAACAATGATTTTCCTTTCTCATACTTAAAAAGAAAAGAAAATCGTATAATTTCTAACTTAAAAAGTTGTGAGTTTTTTACTTTTAATCAACCCCCCTCCCCCCTTGGTGAGATTTTTCCAAACCCCTCCTCCCCCCTTTTCGACCTCACGTAATTTATGGATGTCCCCAAAGTGTTTTATTACAGCCAGTGGCTCGCTGTAATAAAACTTTACGGTGACCCTTAACGTCCTCCTAGACTTTTATGGCCCTCAGTTTATGGTCCCGATCTTTTTGTGTGGTTTGGGGAATTCCTCTCGCACATCCCTTCAGATGAGGGGTTTTCTTTTGTTCACTAATTGACTACTTAGTCTTAGAGAGACCGGGGCCATAAACTGAGAGCTGTAAAAGTCTATCCTGAAGCTGAAGGGAGCGTGCAAGATTTATTTCAGACTATAGAGTTGCGCTGTTGTTCTAAAAGCAATGATAACGCGAAATAGTAGGCAGAACGTCACTCAAGATTTCGAGCCTCTCTGGCCTTATGTGTCTAGAACTCTAGATGCCCATGGCTAAACCAACCACTTTTAACAATAGAGTCTGTGGTGCCGAGAAGAAGAAAACCACAGAGAGCTCGAGAAGAAGATGACTGCCAGAAGTGTCGACGGCATATAAGACCTTCTCCTCTACTCGTGCGCTTCTCTTTTTGTATATGATCAGTTTTGTAAACCTTCTGATATATGAGTGTAATAAATTATGAGTTTAAAACCACCTCATACTGGTGACTCCAACTTCTGATCTCTTATACTGCGTGACAGATTTTTACCCAGCTTTTGCGTACCTGAAGTTCGTCATCTATTTTTCGCCAAGTTTTGGATTCTTCGTCAGCGATCGGTGATGATTGTGTGAATCAGTGACTTTGGTTCTGCTTCTGCAGCGTCGTTTTTGTTCGCGGCGCCGATTGCATTTTCCCGTGCCGTCGGGTTGATCGCCTGATCTCATTCAAAATCTTGACATACCTTTTTGAATTTCTACCAAAATGTCAAAGGACAAGATCCCAGGGTTAAAGGATGATTACACCTCAACTGGAACTGGTTCTCAAGATTCAGGTCAGCCATCCACAAACCCTGTTATAGAACTTTCTCCCGTTGCCTATAAACCTCCAGTATTTTGGGAAGATGATCCAGAGCTATGGTTCATTCAAGTGGAATCCCAATTTACGATGGCTAGAATTTCCACAGATTCCACTAAGTTCTGTGCTATAGTATCTGCTCTTAGTTCAAGTGTTTTGAATTGTGTCAGAGACATAGTTAAAAATCCCCCAGCTGCCGATGCATATACCATATTGAAGGATCGTATTCTCCAGTACTATGCACAATCAGAATCTTCACGATTGAATCTTCTGTTAAAAGATTTGCAACTTGGAGATAAAAGACCCTCCCATTTACTTTATGAAATGCAAAGCTTGGGCGCTGGTAAAATGGAAGAAAGTGTACTAAGAACTCTTTGGTTGCAACGCTTGCCGATCAATATTCAACAGATTGTGTCTGTATCCTCTGCTGAACTTAAAGAAGTGGCTCTTATCGCAGACAAAATTTATGAAGTCTCCGGTTGCTCACTTGCAATTTCGAGTGTGGATTCAGGTAACTCAGAACTGCAATCTCTTAGAGCAGAGATCGCGGATCTCAAAAAGATCGTTGAAGAGTTGGCAATTTCCAGAAACCGATCTTCCTTTCGCAGTCCTAAAAAGTTTCGTCGTAGATCTCGATCTATTTCTCGCAGTGCTTCTCAAAATTCTGAAAAACTTTGTTGGTATCACCAACGCTATGGTAAGAAAGCTCAAAAGTGCGTCAAGCCCTGTAACTATACGGAAAACTAGACTGCACGTCTGTTTTGTCGGCGACAGATAAGTGCATCCCTAATAGCCGATTGTATATTTCGGATTTATTAACTGGATCTAAATTCCTTATTGATAGTGGGGCCGCTTTGAGCTGTTTCCCTAAGGCTCTTGTAAACAATCGCAAGCCTGGCGATTTTTCTCTTTTCGCTGCAAATGGATCATCTATTGCCACTTATGGGACAATTAGGTTAGATTTAAATCTAGGATTACGTAGAAGTTTTCCCTGGACATTTATAGTTGCAAACGTTTCAGACCCCATTTTAGGAGCTGATTTTCTTGAGTATTATGAACTATTGGTAGATGTCAAGAACAGGCAATTACTTGATCGTGTCACATCTTTGTCGGTAAAGGGCATAAAGTGTCCTGGTCAATCTTTGGGTTTGACACCGCTTACTGTAAACTGTCCTTTTCAGTCCATTCTGTCAAAGTTCCCTGAACTTTTTTCTGCTAACATAAATTCAAAACCAAAACCCTCCACCTACACCCATTGTATTGAGACTAAAGGTCCGCCAGTTCATGCTAAAGCTAGGCGTTTATCGCCGGAGAAATTAGCAGAACTTAAAAAACAATTCAAGCTCTTTATCGAACAAGGGATTTTACAACCTTCCAAATCTCCTTGGGCTAGTCCAATACATTTTGTAAAGAAAAAGGATGGGTCTTGGAGAATATGTGGGGATTTTCGGCGACTAAATGCCGTCACAATTCCTGACAGCTACCCCCTACCTCATATTCACGATTTTGTTAGTGGGTTGCGGGGTAAACGTGTTTTTTCCAAAATTGACCTGGTGAAAGCATACCACCAGATCCCGCTTGAACCAAGGGATGTTCCCAAAAGTGCTGTTATTACACCCATAGGTCTTTTTGAGTACAACTACATGTCATTCGGACTGCGAAATGCTGCTCAATCGTTTCAACGATTTATCGACGGCTTGATACGCGACATTGATTGTTGCTATGCCTATATCGATGACTTGCTCGTCGCATCGGAAGACGTAGAAACTCACAAACAAGACCTGGCACGTGTTTTCAAGGCACTTAGTGAGAACGGCATGGTAATTAATGTACAAAAATGTATTTTTGGTGTTGATGAATTACCATTTTTGGGTTTTTTGGTTTCCCCCCAAGGAATTTCTCCCCAACCAGACAAAGTTAAGACCTTGCAAAACTTTCCATTACCCAGCAATACGCAAGAATTGCGTCGTTTTTTGGCAACTCTCAATTTTTATCATAGATTTTTGAAAAACGCTGCTAGTGAACAGGCATGTTTACATGACCTCATTAAAGGGAAAACAAAGAACGACAAATCACCCATTTCATGGTCAGAGGAAAATAAAGCAGCCTTTGAGTCCTGCAAAAATTTGATCTTTAATGCCTCTGCCTTGTCATTCCCAGCTCCAAATGCTCGTGTCTCGTTGATGGTTGATGCTTCTAGTTTTGCTGTGGGTGCTACACTCCACCAACACATAGACAGCAAACCAGAACCATTAGGTTTTTTTTCTAAAAAACTAACTCCTGCTGAACAAAACTACAGCACATTTGACAGAGAATTGTTGGCTATCTACCTTGCTGTAAAGCATTTCAAACATATGTTGGAAGGGCGCGAGGTGGTAATTTTTACCGACCACAAACCTCTAACATATGCCTTTTCCCAAAAGCAAGATAGCTTCTCTCCTCGACAAGTACGTCACCTCCAGTACATCAGTCAATTCACAGCAAATTTACAGTTCATTTCAGGTTCTGAAAACGTAGTTGCTGATGCCCTATCTCGTATTTCTCAAGTTGATGGTTTACCCTCCTTAAACTACGACGAGATGGCTGACGAGCAGCAGACCGATGAGGAACTGCAGTCCTTGCTGCGGTCTGGGACCGGTCTCGAACTCAGGCGCATGCACATCGACTCATCTAAAAATTCACTGTACTGTGACTTTTCTACTGGAACCGTACGTCCTTATGTGCCTCCCTCATTCAGGCAAAAAGTTTTTGAAGTAATCCACCATCTTGCTCATCCAGGTGTTAAAGCAACACAGAAGTTGATCACACAACGTTTTGTGTGGCCATCCGTTAACAAGGATTGTGCTGCTTGGTGCAAAGTTTGTGCGGCGTGTCAAAGGTCAAAGATAATCAGACACACTAAATCACCAGTTGGCAGTTTTCCAGCGACATCTGAACGATTTTCACATGTGCACATAGATGTCGTGGGGCCACTACCCACAGTTCGAGGAAAAAGTTTTTTGCTAACGTGCACTGATCGTTTTTCTAGGTGGCCAGAAGCGTTTCCTATTGAAAATCAGCTGAGTGAAACCATTGCTCGAACATTTCTAGAGGGATGGGTGTCAAGATTCGGTGTGCCTGCTGTAATCACCACTGACAGAGGTACAAATTTTCAAAGCAATCTCTTTTCATCTCTTGTTAAATTTCTAGGTATTTCCAGCACCCGAACTACATCCTATCATCCCCAATGTAATGGTGCTGTCGAGCGATTTCATCGTCGGCTGAAGGAGTCCTTGATGTCACACAGTCCTGAAAGCTGGTTGGACGCCCTGCCAATTGTTTTACTCGGAATTCGTGCATCTTTGAAGGAGGACATCGGAGCATCCCCAGCCGAACTGGTGTACGGATCGCCACTCAAGCTCCCAGGAGAATTCTTTCGCAACTCCCCTAAAACCTCAAACCCTTTTGATTTTTTGCAGAGTTTGAGACGATTCACGCGATCGCTAAGACCTACTCCTATGTCTCGTCATGGTTCCTCTGCTATGTTCATCGCCAAGGACCTGAAAGACTCCTCTCACGTGTTCCTTCGAATCGACCGTGTTCGTCGCCCTCTGGAGCAACCGTACTCTGGTCCCTATAGGGTACTGACCAGGAATGAGAAGTTCTTTCAACTGGACATGGACGGCAAGAAAGAGACTGTGAGTATAGACCGCTTGAAACCCGCCCACCTGCTTGGTTTCGAAGCTGCCCCTTCGACTTCACCAACTGTCCCCGTCAAGAACGACTCCGAGCCGCCAGCAGCAGCAGATCCAGTTGCAGACCCTCCTACAGCAAAGCAGCCCGTCACCACAAGATACGGCAGGAAGTCTCGCCCTGTAGTCCGCTTTCACCCGGCTTCATGACTGCAGGGGGAGTACTGTGGTGCCGAGAAGAAGAAAACCACAGAGAGCTCGAGAAGAAGATGACTGCCAGAAGTGTCGACGGCATATAAGACCTTCTCCTCTACTCGTGCGCTTCTCTTTTTGTATATGCTCAGTTTTGTAAACCTTCTGATATATGAGTGTAATAAATTATGAGTTTAAAACCACCTCAAGTCGATATTCTTTTCTAGGTGGATGAGGTAGAGCTGGAACTAAGTCGCGAACAGGAGGAACGTCGCCTGAAGAGGACCTTCTTGTCGTCCCGCCACCACTCTTACTACGACAGGTACCTCTCCCCCATGCCCTGGAGAGGGAGGTACACCGCAACTCAAAGTTCACCTCAAGGCACTCCTCAAGGTACGTGTGTAATACTCCTCCTCAATTACACTTAAAAATTAGGGATAATCAAGGGTTTTTTTTATAATTATGACCAATGACAAAAAAGCCCATGATGCTTAGTGTGGATTTACTCGAGCGCGTCAGATAAACATAGGGGTGATACCTTGCATGCTTTTGAGTAACTCCACCAAATATAAGCCCCCTATGTAGGGGGGTTTGTCTGGAACAGCCAGTCAGATTTGTAAAAAAAAAAACTAGTTACATGGACATACTATTTGAGAAACCTATTGAGACATACTATTTTTTCCAACGCCCTTCATGGTTTCCACTTATCAATGTTAATTAATCATTAATTTATTATCATCTTATTTGTAATAGTAAATCAGGAAGGAACTAATTTTAATAAAATTCTTTTCAGTCGTGGAGCCGCCCGTAATCGTCAAAAAAGAAACCGGGCGCAGTCCGAGCTCGGAAGAGGAGGGCGAGACGGGATACGACACCGACAGCTGCTACGACACAGAAGGGTGAGACTGCCTAAAAGTCTTCTATGCATTGATGTTTAATTTCCTTTTAATAAATTATTTAATCTTAGTAAAAGGGAACGTAACAGTTTCTGAGCAGCGCTGCAGTAGTGTGAACCATGTTGGGTAGAAAAAAAATTGCTGTTACATTATAATTGAATGGTCAGTTTGAAAAAGGGAATAAGTCCAAAAACTAAGTTTTGAGAAAATCGAATCCGAATAGAAAATTCAAGATCCTATTTAGAGTACAGAATAATCATCGAAAAAATATAAGTAGTACGTATATTCAAAAATATTTTACAATTAAAAAAGGTTAATGGACTTTTTCCCTTATCAACCTGATGAAATTTCAGAGGAAAAGAAATCTTAAAAACCTTTTTAATCGACAGCTAAATTATATTTCTGTTTAGTTCACAGCACAAAAGTGAAAAAAGAAAGATTGATACGAATAAAATTAAAAATTAATGTAAAACTGAGTCATTAAGGCACTATCAATGGAGTCAAATCAGATTTTATTTTAGCTAAGTTATCAATACAAAGAATAAGAAAAGAAACACAAGTTAACTTAAATTATTAATTTAATAAAAAATACAATGAATGGACATTGCTTTCGCCAATTCAAGGGGCTATCGCTATATCTGCCGATAGGGGGCAGTTATTTTTTTCCCCTCTTTACACTCACGTGTACAGCGAAGCTTGAAGATTTTTTTTTAATTTGCCACTTTTTGGACTTATTCCCTTTTTCAAACTGGCGATACAATTAACACTTTGACTAAACTTTGTGACCAAAAAGTCCGTGCTTTTTAAACTGTACCAATTGGTTAGCAAATAGTTTTTGCTTTTACTTTTTGATGCATTACCTACCATCAGTATTGCTAATGAACAGTACCATGGCCAAGGGCTTGATTTGGGGATATGCCCTCCCCCTGAAATTCATTGAAAACACCCAAAATTATTCCATATTCCACATCACCATAGTAAAGCTTGTCTTTCCCCATTACAATGAACCACCTTCTTAACGCAAATAAACTTTAACACAGATTTTTTTTAAAAATCTCTGCAAGAAATTGACGACCGTCATTTTCCTTTCAGGTTCCTGACAGATCGCTCCTGCGCTCTGTCCCTCAGGAGCAACACCCCCTACGGAGACTTTAGCTTCACGGAGGATTCGGTGGGTTCTATTTTTGTTTCATTTCGTCTCTCTATTTACTTATCCGAGTGTAACGAACCGGCGAAAGCAAACAAAAATAATATCCAGTTTCAAAAAAAAAAAAAATTGTGACAGTTTTTACCCTTTCATCCACAACTTTTAGGATGGTGTTTGTTTTGCAATGAGGTTATACTCGACAGAAACGTTTCCTGAACCTAGTACGTCTCTACGAGGAAGGAGAAAATGGGTAAACGCAAAGCCTGTTGGGTTGCTAGGAGGAGTTTCGGTACGCAAATCGTGATTGAAAAGCTCTATAAATACAGGATTAACAAAATAATCATATTTTTAAATTGACGTTCTTTATTTCACTCAAAATTCAGACACCGCGATGGGAACTACTTTGTTTGTTAGTGACGTCGTAGGGTCAACTGAAGTTGCTGTCTAGTATAGTAATCTTGGGATGGATTTAAGTTCGAATAATCTCTTGCAGTTTGATACATTGCAAGACAGTATATTGATACTGTGACTGTGAGTATGAATATCCTCTCAAATTTAAATTTTCTGAATCTAAATTATACATCTATTCGATTTTAACTGGGTGCTCCTATGGACGAGCCGCCACTGCTCAAAATACATAATTACAAAAGCATTTGACCATGAAAGTTTGATTGGAACAATTTAATAAACATAGCAGGGGTATTTTCTTTCCACTTCACGAAGAAAAATATAAAGAATATTTCTAAAAACTAATATTTTTCCACTGATCGTTTATTTTGCCATAAAAATTAAAACTTTACAATAACTCATTACTCTGTATTTTAAAAAATTCAATTTAATGATGGTTAATTATTTAATATATTTTTTTTTTGTATAAGGAGTCAGAATTATCCCTCTTTTATAATTTACACAAAATAAAGTTGAGGAATGGGTTATTCTGAGCAGATATTTAATCTTTTGGTGTCACTTAAGGTAACCTCGGACATGTTAAACAGGGTTATATCAAAACAACCAGCGTGAAAAAATGGCCTGAGCATTTATTAAACGTCAGTGATGAATTCTGTAGACTTACGAGCATGATCGTGTTTTTATTAGAAGTTTCCAAGTATGCTCGAAGGTATGCTGAAGCGTTTGAGAAAAAACGAACATATTTGGCAGACTACAATATCTTTTTTGGCAAATAACTATTTAGATCTAGGTGGTCGTGGCTGTAGTTGGCTTTTTACCGCTGAAAATACGTTAACAGCTTTGATATGAACTTGCTCCAGAACTACAGAATTTTTTCGGTTCGCTCTAGCCCCTCTTTGGGGCCCTTCAAATATTACGTAAGCATGTTTTTGATAAATTTTGATCCCCTCTTATACAAGGCAAGCAAACTGCGGACCCCCTATTATTGTTCAATTTTTGCTGTGTTAAAAAATTCATCCAAAAAATTGCTCCTTTTAAACAATCGTCCTATGTATCGATAATGTTTTTCTTATGTGGTCAAAATGCTAGTCCTTGGAACATTGAAGTTTTTCAAAGTTTAATTTTTTTTGCACAAAACTTAATTTTTGTGTGTTAATTATTTTTCAAGTTGTGAAATGTATTCGAAAATAGTGTTTTTTTACTGTCTTACTTAAGCATCATTTATAATTCCCCTCTCCTCTTTCCAGCAAAATTAAGTAAATGACAGAAATGCTGCAAATGCTCAAAACG
Organism: Tetragnatha montana; assembly: GCA_963680715.1. NCBI lineage: Eukaryota > Metazoa > Arthropoda > Arachnida > Araneae > Tetragnathidae > Tetragnatha > Tetragnatha montana. Next base: position 53,922,522 of record OY796681.1, on the reverse strand, counting down.
CATTAAAAATAACCCTAGTTTATCTTGTTTGATGGAACACTTTAATGTAATGTGTTGTGAAAGTGTTCTGATTATTCTGTTAGAGGCTGGACTAGTGAATCTGAATGGTGAAATAAATAAACACAGAATACTAGTTAAATCGTGTCCAACAATGAGTACTAGAGAACAGATAATTAATTTAAGTTTCTCTTTAAATGTTTGGCAATTGTAAATAAAGAAATGGAATTTTGTTTTTTTTTTTTAGAAAAAAACCATGGTAGATGTGAATAGTGAATGGAATAGTGAAAAGTATTGATAACTTTTAAGTAAATAAAAATGTGAATTATTTTAAAGAAAACGTAATTATTTCTGTCTGAGTAGCAGTCCCACTTTAACAATTGGCAACTCTGTTTTTTACAATCCTATAAAACCGTTGTTATTGAGAAATGGGTTCTAAAAATAGTGCGGTAAGTAAAGGATTACTAAACATTATAAAGACAGAAAATGTGTGTGTTCTTATAATGTTTAAGAACACTTTCAGATTCTAAACAACAGTTTTTAAACGCATTCTGAACGCTATTCACAACACAATAAATTTTCAAAGTGTTCTCTATACTAGACAGCAACGTTACCAGACCCTATGACGCCACTAACAACAAAGTAGTTCCCAGCCCGGTGTCTGAATTTTGAGTGAAATGAAGAACTTCAATTTCAAAATATGATAATTTTGTTAAACCCCATGTATATGTTATGGGCAAAGTGATTAATTGGGCATTATTAATAATGCCCGAAGTGGAGGCGGGCAAAGTGATACATTTCATTCATAAATTCCACTGAATTTATCACATTGCCCGGGCATTATTAATAATGCCCGGATTTATCACATTGCCCGTAACATATATACATATAATTCATTTTAATCACGATTTGCGTGCCGAAACTCCTCCTAGCAACCCAACAAGCTTTGTGTTTACCGATTTCTCCTTCCGCGTTTGTGACGTACTGGGTTCGAGAAACGTTGCTGTCGAGAATATCTCACAACACCACTAAATTGTTGTTAATTTGAGGACAAAAAGTATTCTTAAACATGTTTATTTTTGTGTGTTTGCAGTGTGATATTTTATATCTTATGCTTCGACAGGTTTCTTCAGGCATCTACCTAAGCGAAGGCCCTCGCCACCAGCGAAGCATCTCGGAATCGACATCGACCATCGCCGAACCTCTGACGGACTTCTCAGAAGAACCGGAAGGAACCGGTTACCTGGAAGCCAAGGACCTCTGCTTTCGGTTCCTGACCACTTCTCCTGGAACTTCTCAACGGGACTCCGGATTCGCGGAACTGCTCCAACCGCCACATCAGAAAGGAACCGATTGCTCGTCGACATCGGTTCCAGCAGAGGACGTTCCGGACTCGGAACCGACTGACGTTTTTGTTGGAGACGTTCGCGACGTGGACCTGCTGCTGTCGAGCGAACCGTTTCTGACGTTCGAGGACTTGGAACGTTTCGTGAACCGATATCGGGACGATATCAGGAAGAGTCATTGTTGCGAGGGTGAGACGAAATGTGACAAGAAGCGACCGAAGGAGCTCAAGCTGGACATTGGCTATGTGGGGAGGTGTAGAGACATAGACGAGGTGCTGGGGTGGACTCCGGAGCCACCCAGCCCGGTTGACTGTGACACAGCAAAGGTAAGGGCATGGTAGCTTTTTTTTCCAAAGTTTCAGGTGCACTCTTGAAAAAAAAATGTTTATTTTACAAAGTAATCCTGGCAGCTACATATTATACTAGATAACTTCTGTAATTTGTGCAGGTGCAGGGAAATACAGGGATGCAGAATATGTCCGATCCGGCGATCTAGGATCGGGGGAAATTTTAGCCATCTGGGGAAATTTTGTGGAAAAGTGTACTATTGAATTCAATTTCAGTACAGTAATAAAAATTTACGTGGTGATTTTCGCCTTTACCATCACAGATCAAAGGTTCAATTTCGAAAACTCTCTCTCTTGTATCTTGGGTTTAACAAAATAAGTCTATTGGTTTTAAAGATAGAACTTTTATTTAACATATTTTTGATACCGACGATAATTCTGAATTTTTGTAGGTCTTTATCACCTTTTAAAATTTTGGAGAAATTTGGGGAATTTTGTATGGATTGGGGGAAATCTAGGAAGTAAAAACACTTTCTGCATCCCTGGGGAAATATAGACCCTTTAACAAATATAAACTACAGATTATCTGTGTAGGAATCTGTAGTCTCACAATGGAGTCTGTATCAATATAATGGGATTTCTAGGATTTCCCTTTAAAAATTTCAGGATTTCGTTGTCAAATCAACAGGTTTTATAATGTACTTGGATAAAATGTGGGTTGATAAACGTTCCGAGGTTTTGTGTTAGCAATTTTTAGAATGTAAGGTGAAATTCAAAATTACTAATAAAAATCACCTCAAATATAGAGGGAAATATAGAGGGAATTTTGAGGAATCGTGCAAAGTGTGAATTGGCGTGAATTTCAATGCAAATTAGCGATTCACAGGAGTGAATCACTCAGGTTGAACATAGGAAGTGAAATGGATGATGGAGGTGAATGAGCCTGATATTGGTCATCATCATTTTCGTCATCATCTTTCATCCTAAACTTACCAAATCTCCAAAGCAGCACAGAACATTTTCAGCTATCCATCATCCATACAAACACCAAACATTGTCGCGAAATCTTTCAAAACAAAAACAAGCGAACGTTGACACAAAAGTAACTTCTCGAGGGAGGGGGCAAAGAACCTTCTACTCCAGTCAAAGTCAACATCTGGAGTTCTCTCAAGGCGCTTTGTAACCCCTTCAGACGATAAAACAAACTCCACCGACCTTGCGAATGCAGCGGAGGGAGGAAAATTTAAAAATAAGGCGCCGTTTATCACCTTCACGGCGGCACTTAATTTTAAAAGCTTATACATATACTACCAGACTTTCGATTTTTTTTTATTGAAGGTCAAGTCTGTTCGCCTGTGCCACTTAATACTTCTTTTAGTCGATTTTTTATTACTGTGATTTTTTTTTATTTATTCATGATGGTGAAATTTATTTGCATCATTACAAAAATTTCCTTAAGGTATGCTATGGTGTTTCATTTATAAACACATTTCAGAGAATGTATCATGGAAAATATTGATGAGAAGGAGTGAAAGGTTACATGAAACTACAGAATATTCAAATTACTAATAGCAAAGTAAATCCTGGTATTGATAATAGTAAACCCATTATTTTCTAATATCCTTTTAAAGTATGTAATAAGAAGGTAAATGAGCTTGAATAAATAGAAATACTCTCTGCTTTTTTTTAAGCGTAAAAATTTAAAAGTTGGTCCCCAAATGTATCAAAAACGAAGAAGAACATCTTTAAATGGCTTTTCAAAGAAGAAGAGCTATTAAATTTAATCCGATAATACTAATTACTAATATGTTGTCGATAAATAGAGAGAGATTTGCGCCTTGATAATCCACAAGGACCCCAGACAGAATATTGATATTTTAAAATTAAACGGAAGAGATGTAAAATATCAAATAAAAAAGATTATAGGGCTTACTTTTAATATTAAAAATAACTGGGTAATATTTCTCTGTTTTTGATTTTTCTTTAAGGTGATAATTTGATTTTTTAGACAAACAACATCCAGCCACTGAAATGAATCTTTAGATTTTAAAAATCTCTCCAGATAGCGCCACCAAAATAATATATGGTTGAACTTACTTTAGTCTTTAATTAATTATAATATGAAGTATATATTAATTCATTGGATAAAAACAGAAAAAATTAATTTATCCTATTCTTATGCTGTATTCTACGAGTATGATATTTTTTCGTCTGAAAATGTGTTCGTTTTCTGCTCCTTACATCAGTTTATTTATTTGATTTCTGGTCTCTTTAGTAGATGTCGCCACCACAAATTTAGAGGAAGATTTGCTCTTTATCTTTGAAATTAAACTATAGTTGTTGAGTGTTCTTTTTCACTGAATAAACTGAAAAAAAAATGCCCAACTTTGGAAAGATAGTAGCCGATAACTGAGATAACTATGCGTCATTTTTGAATGCTAATTAGGTACCAGAATTTTTTGTAAGGTCTGTGAAGGTAAAAAAAAACTATTGTCTATTGTTCGTCGTCTTTATCCGTTTAAGGGGAAGAAAAATTAAGTATACATTTTGTTCCTTCAATTTTAGGGATTAAATTTATTTTCAGAATTTAAAAAGATATATTTATTTGCTATGATAGGCCCCTCCTTCATGTTACAAAGTGTCACACTTTACCATACTCCCTCCCCCTTCTGTCACATGTCAGTCCCTCTACTACCAACAATATAATCTAGCACAAGATTGGAAAAAACTTTGAATTAGAACTCATTTGTGTTGAAGAGTACCACCACTTTTTTTTTTTTTTTTTTTTTTTTTACAAAAACACCACAAATATTTCTCTAGGGATGGTCCGAATATGCGTCCCCTCCAATCTCACTGCCAGTTTGTTAAATAACGGGTGAACGCGGATGTTTCTTTCTTTAGATAAATAAACACAACGAAACTTTTCGTTGTTTTCTCCGCACCGAAAATTTAGAGGAGCCTATGCGGTAACAGTTAAAAAAGGATGCGCAATTAACTCTGATGGACGCCTTCCGGTTGCCAAGGGCAACAGACACCGATCACGATGACAGTCCTGTTGATGTGATACCTCGGCCGATTGCTTTGAATACGATTCGCCAGGGATTTTGTCTTGGATCCATATGACTTTTCTTAACATGTGGTGTGCATTTTGAAGGGGGAATTGCTAGCTGTGTTTGGATTATTATTGCTTGAAAGCTGTTTTTGTTTTGTGTATGATTTTTTTTATTGGCGATTCTTTTCTTTTGTTAAAATTGTTAAAAGCAAAATTTTGCAGATAAAAACTGAGGTAAACTTGAAAAATTAAAGAGAACGATGTTTTTAAGGAATTTAAGGTTGGACAAATATATTTTTTTCGATACTCAACTTCTTATTTTGGTACATCCATATGAGTACACTCTGGGTTTTCATATAGTGACGTTGGTTTAATATATTTTGTATAAAACCTACATTTCATTAGTTTTTAGTAAGACCCGAATCTTTTAAGCAAGGAATAAGGAATTTAAATAAATTTCATTTTGTATGAAGGAATAAGGAATGCCTTTTTACTCATTGCCTAAAACAGACTAACTTGCTCTAAGCTGACAGTTATTAAATAACATTAAGCATAGAAGAATAATAATCAGCTGTTCAAAATACTTATTGTGTTACTTCAGGCTACTACATTTAAATATCATTTTCATTTTCTTCTTTTAATTATCTTGTAAATTATACCTTCCTAGAAATTAGTAAAAAATTACACAATTAGTAGCAAGAAGTTTAGTAGAAACAAAAATTCTTGTCTTTCAAAAATAAGTACTTAATTAACTTGATAATTAGGCCTAGATATTATAAATACTAGCTTATCGGTTTAACTTTGCAACGGTTACAGATATGTAATCAAATCAAAAGTTAAGTCCTAAAAAGCTTATGGTTCACATGTAGTAAAATGAAATGAATGGTTGTAATACAGGAAGGAAATCATTCCGTATCCTTTTTAACATCCTTACTAAAAAAGTCTCTTCGCAGATAAGATTCACCTAAATATAGATTCCTCTCTTGAACACTTGAACTGTCCACTTCTGTTGTACTATTTCCTTTAAATTTGATTGTCTTTCTATATTTGCTTTTAGGGTGTTCCCACAGTGTTCTTTCTACTAGAATTCTTATATCACCAATGATTTTCACAATCCTTCTCTATTGCATAACTTAAGTTTACCTAAGCTTGCATAACTTGCAGTTTACTTGAGTAAAAAAAAGTGTTAATTAGACAACTATGTTTACATTGCAGTCTTTAAACTTTGCTTTGACTTTTTTTGCCACTTGACACATTTTGTCAGAGCTGATAATTAGATAACTATGTTTATATTATAGAAGTTTTTCATTTTCCTTTTAAATTTCCTTGCCACTTGATACATTTTTACAGAGCTGAAATTATGTTTTTAAGAAATTATACAAACATGTTTTGTAATTATATTAAATTGAAAAATTTTAGGGACCTTCAAGTTTAAGAATGTAAAATCATTGTATTTTTATCTTAATATTTAAAATAGTAGATAGTTAATACTAAATGCATTGACCTTTTACTAAAATATGTTCCAATTCTATTATTCTACCATGCGTGAAGCCCTGTAAAGATATTTTTTACTAAAGTATAGAAAGCAAAATGGGATATAGCTTAATACATTTTACAAAAAAATATCTAACTTTGTGTACAGGATATAAAAATAGTTGTAAGTCAGCTTTTTTAAAATATTTCTAAGCACCCGGCTAATCCAAAAGTTCCCAAAATATTATAGATATAATAATCCAAATAATAATCAACAGTTTCTTAATCCAAACCGTTTTCCATGCAGCTTTTAAAAATGTGGTATTGTCTGAAAATACTTTGTTTTCAAGATAAATATTTGATCTACTAGATCGATTTCGAAATCAATTTTCATTTTATTGAAGGCGAGGCTTAAAATTCCCTAAACAAGCAAGGTTTTCATCAGTTGTAATACCTTTTACCTCAAGGTTCATACGCATTCTTATTAGAACTCACTGAGCATTTCTTACTAAAAAAAGGGCGTTGGAAATAATCGTGTGAGTTCCATGCCTAATTGTAATTGATATGCGACCAACTCGTAAACTCTTATAAATAGTCGTTTAATATATCTCCACAGCCTATTATAAAACACTATTATTAAAACCAACTTTCACAAAAGAAACTTTTCATGCCTTTTGAGTTGGTGAAACTTGTTTCCAATAAGTCAATCGTGTGTGTGTTTACTGTTTTCCAAAGTTTAAAATTCTGATAACCTGATTGTTTCTTCTTTATTCCATAAAATAATCCGCAAAAATTCGTTCTCGGGTAAGATTTCGAAAATAGGTTACTCAAAAAGAAGGACCAGCTAACCCAAATTTGGAAGTTCGAATAATAGAACTTAATCCCAAAAATGTTCCTTTTTTATGGTGATTCCGTTTAGGAAAAACCAGTTTTTTCTGCTTTTCTTTTCTTGAGGCGTACACGCCTCAAGTTGTCTCTTTCTCTCTCTCCCCCCTGAGTAGGAGTGGTTTACAGAAGTAATTCCTTAAATGCTCTTTAAGAAAGATTTTTTTACATTGGCCTCGTCAATTAAGGATTTTGAAATCGCGGTAACCTCAAGTTCAGAGCTAATTCTGTGGCTTAGCTGTAAAATTTTCCAGCGATATATATAATACTAGCTGATATGCCCGCCGTTGCTCGGGGGATAAAAGGCTTATCAAACTGTGTGTTAAAATAAATAAGCATTATCGTTTACATGCAATAGAGTCAACAGTCTTCCCGCTAGGATTCTTTTTTAATGCCATACCACTTCGTTAAGATGTAAAAAAACCCTTTAAAAATGCCACCTGTTTAGATTTAATGTGTGAAATCCCCATCCCCGTTTTTAAAGAGTATTTTTCAAAATAGGAAAAAAGTCAGGGGACCTTCTGAACCCCATTATTTTTTTTCTCTTTTGTCCTTTTCTCCCTCCATCCATTTCTGCAATTGCTATAAATGTATATTTGAGGCAAATTTCTCCGCCTTCGCTTCACAATAAAGATATATTATTGAACAGCAATGTCTATAGATAAAACTTATTTCCCCCTCATCCCGCTAAATTTTTATATAATACAAAACAAATTAATATACTACATACTTTTATACTTTTTTAAGATGTTATAAAAATCTTAAAAAACCGGTTTAGAATTAGTGTTTATAACCATTTTTTATTAATGATAATTTTTTTTTAAATCAGGGGGAGACCCCCTGAACCCCCCTTTGCTGATTTATCACCAAATCATTCATTGAAAGAAATTTCAAACATGAAATAAAAGTAAACATCATTTGAATCGACACTGAAAATTCCTGTGATAAAATATTGTTTAATTTGAACTTTGCTGGAAATACTTAAATTTGATTAAATAGAAAAAAGAATAAAATTTTTCAGTGGAACGGTTTTTGGTTATCATAAAAAAAATTATTTAATCATTAAAAATTGTTTCTTTATCATATTTTTTAAAAATTCACCTGTTATAAAACATTTCAAAATAAATATTTCCAACAATAGAGTTTTTGCGTGTCCTGGAAAGAGCAATAATCGCAATAAATTTAACATTGAAGGCTAAGCATAAGAATTTAGAAAAGGGACACAAAAGGCTCCTTGGAATGCTTTGATTCAGAAAATTCTTTTTCGCAAACCTTCCTGGTTGTGTGCGGACCAACATGCTAAAATTTCATTACAATCACATTAATAATGTGGGTGATAGAATCCAAAAACTAAAAACTTGAGTGAATATTCAAACCCCCGTGCACCCCCTCTAGAATGGAATATCGAAAAATCCAGAAATTACTTTCTTTGAAATACTCTCAAGAAGGTATTACCAACAGTTCACTTCGTTATATTGATTTCTCGGTATTGTTTTCTTTGAAAATGTAAAACTTTGCTTATGCTCAGCAAAAACGGGGTTTTGGAATTTTCAGACCTCTTAAAATTCGAATATCCAAAATCTGAAAAATACCTTTCTAGATATTGTTGCTAGGTACCTTCCTGCGAAATAACGAAGATCTGGGGTCATTTTGGACGCCGCTGGGCTCAAAAACGTTGAACACGCTCCAAACCCCCCTGTGGGTCAGAAAAAAGATATTTCGAAAAATCCCTTCTTAGTGCGCGTATACACCGTAAGGTCTTCGACCCTACCAAGTTTCGAGTCTTTAGCCCCGGTAGATTTTGCTGTGCGTTGCTGAGTGAGTGAGTGGTAAAGCTCTTTTATTATTATAGATGAATAGTCAGTTTGAAAAAGGGAATAAGTCAAAAAACTAAATTTTGAGAAAATCGAAGAAAGAAAATGTATAAGTAATGGGATTTTCGTTGTTTAACCACCAAATTTGTACTGGAAATTCAGGACCCTAATTTAGAGTACGGAATAATCATAAAAAAATACAAGTATATTCAAAAATATTTTACAGTTGAAAAGAGTTGTTGGACTTGTTCCCTTTGTCAAACTCATAAAATTTCTGCTGAATCTTAAAAACTACTTTATTTGACAATTAAATTATGTATCTTCCTATAGTGCACAGCACAAAAGAGTAAAATAGAAAGACTAAGACAAATAATATTAAAAATTATGGTGAAACTGAGTCACACATTAAAGCACTATCAATGGAGTAAGAAAATATCAATGGAGTCAAAATATTCACTGGATTAAAAAAAAGGTGAAACCACTTTTAAATTAAAAGTAAATTTTATTTTAGCTTAGTTTACAGCACAAAAAATAAGAAGAGAAAAACAAATTAACTTAAATTTCAAATTAAATAAAAATACAATGAAGGGACATCGATGTCGCCAAATTCAAAGGGTTATATCTTCCTATAGGGGTAGTTATTTTTTTCTTCCCACTTAAGCGTAGAACGAAGCTTGGATATTTTTTAAGCACAAAAAGTAAATTTGCCATTTTTTGAGCTCATTCCCTTTTTCAAACTGACTCTTCATATTCTCATAAACACTCTTGGCCATACCTGACGTTATATAGGTGTAATGGGTCGGGAACACCGCGACCCCAACTTTGACAACAATCCTTCGTTAATATCAAATTATGGAGGGAGTCACAGAACTCGCTTCCGGTGAGTAACGAATACCTACCTACCTGTGAGTAACATTCCAGGTAGCGAAGAATGCCATAGATGCCACAGCGTCACCCATGAGCTAGGTGTTCTTGGAATGTTTGCTTCCTGAATGGACCAAGCACCCTCAGTACTCAGAAATATCGTTCTTTTCAGTTCTTAGATGTGTGTGCTAAACTATTTTTCATGCATATTTTTACGTAAGAAATAAATTATTCTTAAGTAGTGACATATGAATGATGGAGAAATTGCCATGTGTCATTAAGTACCAAGGGGGTGATTTAGGGAGTCACCCCCCAAAAAAAAAAATTCTATTTTTATAATAATCTAAATTGCCTATACTAGACAGCAACTTAAGTAGACCCTACGACGTCACAAACAAACAAAGTAGTTCCCATCGCGAGGTCCGAATTTTGAGTGAATGAAGAACGTCAATATGGATGGTTAGCAGCCATCAAACTCAGTATAGAGGGCGGTAGTGAAAATGAGTCTTTAAGCACTTCCGGGTTACACTTTGGCATCTTTTCAGAGCGCCAGCAACCGCCAATGTGCGCCAGTGTTTATTATTTACATATGTAAAAACTTATTTTTTGGATATATACTAAGATATTTACTAGATATTTTACATCTATGAGCATATATTTCAAGTTAAATAATCAAGATATCAACTAAATAACCAAAAAACTCGTGTAACGAAACTACAGAAACAAAACGTAAATACCGCCAAATTGAGCGATAATCGTAAAATCTAGCAACCCATTCGTATTAAAGTTAATCTAATAATATTTTTTGTGATTAAGTTGATGGATAGAAAGCTGAACGAAATTACTAAGCTCATCATTATCCTATGGATGATACTATTTGGAAAACATTTAAAACTGTACTTTAATCAAAACTTGTTTGAGGAAATGAGCCTGTTTACGCCTTTTTCCCATAGAAAACATAAGCGGAGGGATACACCGGAACTATCACTAGAGTTAAAAATGTCGGACTGTTTGTTGTTGTTTACATCGGTTAACCGTCCATAAAAATATGATTATTTTGTTAAACTTATGTATATATAGTGCTTTTCAATCACGATATGCGTACCGAAACTCCTCCTATATCAACACAACAGGCTTCGGGTTTACCGATTTCTCCTTCCGCATTTGTGACTTACTGGGTTCAAGAAACGTTGCCGTCGAGTATAGCTAGAATGTGTTTTATTTTTGTTTTAGTTTTTAAAGTGAGGGGGCTTACTTAGATGTTCTTACAGGTATAGGGGCATGCATAAGGGGGGCCAAGGGCACCTCCCCCAGAATTCAGACTAAGTGCGCGTTAAAGCCACCTGAAATATTAATTGAGTTAAACATTCACTAGATTAAAAGGTAAAAACACTTTTAAAATTGACAATCAAATTACAGTTCACAGCACAGTAGGGAGAAATAGAAAGAATAAAATTAATAAAGTTCTAAAGTAGTATTATGAAACTGAGGCGTAATAAAAGCAGTTTAATAAATATCAATGGAGTCTAATATTCACTAGATAAAAACACTTTTAAACTGAAAACAAATTTTGTTTTGGGTAAGTTTACGGCACAGATAATAAGAAAAGAATGATAAATTAATTTAAATTTCAAATTACAAAAAAAAATGAATGCACATCAATTTCGCCTAATTCAGAGGGCTATATGCCTATAGAGAGGTGTAATTTTTTTCCTCTTCCCACTCATATGTAGAGCGAAGCTTGGAGATTATTTTGAGCACAGGAAGTCAATTTGAAATTTTTTGGACTTATTCTCTCTTATCACAAAAAGTTTGGATTTTTTATGATATTTAGCATTTTAAGCAACACTGGACTTCATTTAGTCGTTCCAAAACTTAGTTTTCATTTCCTGGTGGAAAACTATCGACTCTTATTTCGGAGAATCGTCCCTGCGACCGCAAAAAAAAAAAAATGGAGAGAGAGAGAGAGAGGAACATAATATATTTGAAGGTTAATCGCCCGTCGATGCCCTCTCTGTTCCCGGAATGTCCAGAAAAGAACGATTGTTTCTCCCGAACGCGGAAACCGTTTCTCCCGTCGCCGTCGCACGCCACGGGGCGCTTCGATGATTCCGTTTGGTCGGACAAATGGGGCTGTTAAGAATTAAAGTGACCTAAGTCCACCCGCTGATCTTTTTTTTAGTAACGTAGAACGGGATTAAAACACTACTTTTGTGTGAGGGTAAAATTTCAAAAAAATTCCATGAAAAAACCCCCAGACCCATGGAAATTTTTACGTCTTTTAATTATTTTTCCCTAGAAAATTATGTGGTTTACAAGGAGCTGTTCTCTTCGGATGTAACCCAAAGAGTCTCAAAATGAGCTGAAAAAGTACTTTTAGAGAAAAATTTTCACAATTTTTCTGGGAGTGATACCCAGACCCCCATTTTTCAAATACTACTTTTAAGTGATCTAAAACTTAACGTGTAAATGTACTCGTTAGAAGGATACCTTAGAAATCTTTGAGTCAACCCCCCCCCCAAAAAAAAAGTCCGGTTACGACCGGTCAAAATCTTGACTTTGGCTTCCATAATTAGAAAATATGCTTTATAACAATTATAACAAGATAAATGATCTAAAAAGAATGAAGAAGAATGTAACTCAAATTTTGCAAGTAGACCACTTTCATTCCTAGCAACTCAATTGAATGAACCTTTTATAAATTATGAGTCAATATAATGAGGGAATTGCATAGGTGAGGGATTTGCTTAATTTTACACTTTTTTAATACGTTATAGTTTAAAACTCTCAAATATCAGATTTTAAAGTTCAAAAATATGTTTTAAATAACTTAAAATTCGATTTTATTTTTGCCAAAACACTAGTAAAGTCATGTGATCAAAAAACGGGATTTGACGTCACAGCGCCCTCGAAACTAGTGAATTGTTGAAAATAAAAGAAATCAGACTTACAGACATAAAACCAAAACACGCATAAAACTCGTCTGTTTCTCTAGTGAACGGCCAGAAAAAGAAAAAATTAAAACTTTGAATCCTAATAATTCCAAAACCAATTAATATTTTTTGAAAAACAAAATGCCAATCTTTTTATAAAAAATATTTGTATGTGTCTTTAAAATATCATAGTTTTTTAGTTAAAACTTTGTGAAGAATAGCAGAATGAAGCAAGCTAAGCATACAATAACATAGCGGGTCCAAGTGGGTCCAAGCGCTGTGACGTCACACAGCAGCCATAACGAAATTACTGTTTTTCCCGCCAATACTGGAAACGACATTTTAAAATTAATATCTTGGGGAATAGTTTTCCGATTTCAATCATTTTTACGTCATTTTTTATTGATTTTCATCCTCTATCATAATAAAATTTAAAAAAAAAACGTGCAATTCCCTCATTATTATTTTGCTTTTGTTTGGACGGTCATAAGCATTGCGTATTTTGCACCTCATAGAAGAGAATCTTCGAGGGAACAATTTCTATAATCACCCAAAAAGAGGGGAAGCGAAGTTACCCCAAAGAAATTCCAACACATTTCTCATTTCCCCCACCTCTAAAAAAATCATTGTTCGACGCACCCTGGGCAACAGGTGATCGGAGTAGGAAGGAAATTCTCGCCCCGGGGACCGTCGATACCTCATCGATGACTCGCTGCTCAGAAAAATGCCCGCTATTTCTTCTGTCCCCCTCCCGCTTTTCCGTTCCAAGAGGGTGGATGACCCGGGGCATGCAATCGAAATTTCAAAACTCATATCTTGCTCTCTTTGTTTAACATTAGCTAGTCAATAAATGAATCGTGAAAGGGAATGAGTCCAAAAAATGACAAATTGACTTTTGTGTTCAAAAAAATCTCCAAGTTTCGCTCTATACATGAGTGGGAAAGGCACCTATAGCCCATTGAATTTGGCTAAATCGATGTCCTTTCATTGTATTTTTGGAGTTAATTTGAAAATTTTAAGTTAATTTGTCTTTCTTTCATTATTTTTTGTGCTGTAAACTAAGCCACAACAAAAGTTTTCTTCAATTTAAAAGTGTTTTTATACTTACTTTTTACTTTTTTTATTACTTTTTTCCCCAGTGAATGTTTGACTCCATTGATATTCTTTTAACTGCTTTTATGACTCAGTTTCATAATACTCCTTTTGAACTTTATTAATCTAGTCTTTCTATTTCTCGCTTTTGTGTTGTGAACTGTAATTTGATTGCCAATTTCAGTGATTTGATTCTTAATTATCAAGCCATTACTTGTTAGTTATCATTTGTAATTTTTTTAATCTAGATGAAAACAAAAAAAATCCCTCAATTTACTTTCAAATGAGCCAAGATTGTTCTTATTTTTTTAAACAAACCGATTTTTCATAGGTAGTGCTAAATAATTAATTAGTTCTATCAAACAGTAAACTCAATTATTATTAATAATGTTATTAAACGCTTTCTATACTCACCTACTAAATAACACGAATAAATTTGTTTGATATTGTAAAAATTGTTTAACTCTTTGTATTGTAAAAAACCCAAATACATTTTCCATCAAATCTTACGACCCAAATAATTTACAAAAATTTGATAAAAATCGTAAGCAAAAATATATCCCTTATTAAATTAACTTGCAAAGTGTTCGTAAATAAACACACGATAACAGCTTTTAATGTCATCATTAAATAATGTTTTCACAAATAATAATGTTTTCATAAATGTGCATTTAAATATACTCCACCCAAAAAGATAAATTTAGTGTAAAACCTTTCTGGTAAAAAAATGAATGACAACTCTGACCTCAAGGCCAATTAAAATCTCAGTCAGTCCAAACGGAGATTTGAGCTTACGCCAGCCCAAAGGACAGAGATAATATGATGAGAAAGCAGAGGGTGGTATCAAGGCTATATTTAGTTAGAGACCTGCGGAATGTTTGATTCCATCGTACAAACGAATCTGTGTCGATTCGTCCCCTGACACACTTTTCTGCGGATGGGCGTCACCTTGTTGCTTCCCCGTCACAGCGGCTCCGGGAAGTGTCACATTCCACACAGGGATTCATCCCCTCATCCTGCTTCATCTTCATCAAAACGATTTTTTTTTCGAATTATAGTCGACTCCACTTAATGTGATCACCAGGGCCAAGGGGGTGGTTTTAGGGGTTCAAACTCCTCCCGAAATTTGGACATAATTTTTTTTATTGTTTTCCTTAAAAATTATGTGACTCACTAGGAGAGGTGTAACGGGTCTCAAAATGAGTTAAAACACTACTTTGAGGGTAAAAATTCCAAAAGATTTCTGGGAGAACCCCAAAACCCCCCTCAAAATTTTAAAACCTATTATGTACTATTTTTCCTTGAAACTTCTGTGACTTATCAGGAGTAATTCCTCATTTTGTATGACATAGTCTAAATATGAATTAAAACACTACAGGCAAGTAGTAGGCCTTAACCCCCTCAAAATTTTGTTGTTTATTATACTATACTGGGTTTCTTTGAAAATTCTGCCACTTATAATGAGGCGTGCTTTTAGATGTAATCCCAAAAGGCCTCAAAATGGGCTAAAACGATTCATTAAACGGTTAATTTTCCTCTTCCCATTTTTATGTGTAAAGTGAAGCTTGGAGATTAGTTTGAGCACAAAAAGTCAATTTACTTTATTTTCGACTAATTCCCTTCTAACTGATTCAATTATTAATATTAAATTATCACATTTTATGTAGAAAAATTAAGAAACTAGCAGCAACAACATGAAACTAACTTGATATATTAGACAAAACCTAACTACTTAAGTTCGTTTACCACAAATAGAAGATGCTTATTCACTTCGTTTAAAATCATCCCAATTTAAACTTTCTCTTTTGGAAAAAGGGCACATCGTTGCGGGTTCTCCCGACAGGAGGTTTGACCTCACTCAGTTAATGTGTATTTCGAACAAATTCAAATTTTAACACATAAAACTCTTTCACAAGCATGAGATGCTTGGAATAATAAAGGTCCAAGTATACTTAGTTTTAGGAGTAATTGGGGATTTTCGGTCTCTCTCTCTGTTCTTTCTGTTCTAACTCTTCTCTATAACTCTTTCTGTTCCCAAACTTCTAAACCTAGCAACCCAATTTGTTAAACCACGGCTTACTAGATACTTATACAGGCTAGCCGAGTTTTAAACAATGAAAACCATTTGACAACTTTTCCCGCTTGGAGCGCTACAAGACCTACCTATATCACCCACCGCCTTCAACACTGTGAATATGCTTTGCCAGTTTGTCCAATAATGCCATCTGGATTTGCAATGATTTCCGTACTCGACTAGCCTGTATGAGTATCTAAGTAAGCCGTGGTTAAACAGAATCTAATGCGTCCCACCTCCATTTCGGTTGAGGTATTTAGTATTTTAAGAAACTAACTTGATCCGAAGAACATATTAATCAGCGTTTCTAAAACTTTTTCACGCCTCTCCCCGAAGTCCATTTAATTTTCCATGCCCCCCAACATGGCCGCAACAATAAGATACTTTTCTTATGTAACAATTACAAGTGCTGAGCTTAAGTTTACCATTTTAGAAAATCAAGAAGTAGTATTTGAACATCAAGGCATGAAATTTTGTATTTTTGTGTGCAAACCTGAGTCTCGCCTTAAAAATAGGGTACTCCTCCAGAAAGATTTTTGAAATTTGAATTTTGAATACAGGATACATTTACATACATACGTTTTTTACATTTACATATATTTTTGCATACAGTAATTTTGAATACAAGCTTGTTTTTTACTAAACTGAGGGTAATATGCAGCTAAACATTTCTTAAGAAAAGTACCAAAATCTGTATTTTTTGCATCATCATCGGCACATTAGATTGATACATGTTTTTCTTTACTTACATTTTGCTTTAGACTCCGAATTAATAAGAAACAACGTAAATTTCTTTGCATATTTAAGAAAAGAAAAAGAAATTTACGCTGTTTCTTATTAATAAATATTTTTGAACAGTTGTGCATTAGGGTGTCCCTTAAAATCGAAGGTCGGGGAAACTTTTGCGGCACCCCCCAATTTTTTTCCTTTTGCAATCCTAAGACAGTGAGCAAAATCTTAAATCGATCAGAAAAAGTGAAATCAGTGAAAAAGGGTCAAATGTGTCCTTTTAGGTGCATTAAAAATAAAATATTCAACCATACAATATTCAAATAATTTTTAAAATTTTTTTGAAAAAATGAAAAAAATGTCCAAATTTTCAAACTTTAGTCCGTTTGGGGCACGTGTTAATATTTTCTGATCGATTTAAGATTTTGCACACTATCTTAGGATAGCAAAAGGAAAAAACTTGGGGGGTGCCGCAAAAGTTCCCCCGACTTTTAAAAAAAACCGCCCAAATAAGGGACACCCTATTGTGCATTCAATTTTTATCATTTAGACTCCGAGTTGGTTTTTTTTTTATACTTATTGCATGCAACTACCACACAAAATATATAATACAAAAAAAAATAACCAAATTTCTTAGTTAAGTTATCCCAATTTTTTTTGTCAAACCACAGACATTCCGAGCAGATCACGCGTTTTTCTTACAGAAAAACTTAAAACAAACCCTTCCTTGATTATAATTATTCTCGACAGGACGAGACATGATGGAAAATAATCATTCGTTGACACTCGGTGGTTAATAAAAGACACGCATTCAACCACTGCACACCAGAGACAACCGTAGCCGAAAGCGTTGTTAAGTGTCTAATGAGGTTCCAGACGTGTGTCAAACAGAAGCTTTCGCTAATTAGGCTTGAAGAGAGAAGAGAAGAACTCAAGGTTAACTCTTCCTCAAATTTTGAGATCTGTTCCGCAATTCCCTGCTGCTCCGGCTCATTAGGGGTTTAACGAACGTCGATTTCGGAAGGGCAAATCGTTTGGCATGTCGCAATCATTGGTTCGCACAAACGTTAGTGAAGAACTTTTTTCGTTTACACGATATGCAGACAATATGCACATTTAACACAGAACAGGAACACACAAGAAGGAAGAAATATATGAAAAAAGGAAACATAGGAGTTGCCCAGGAGTTTTTTACATAAATTTTCTTTTAATAGTTAGTTTGAAAAAGGAATGCGAGTCCTAAATATTGAAAATTCACTTTTTGAGCTCAAAAAATTATCCAAGCTTTGTTCTACACATCAGTGGAAAAAGGGAAATATTGACTACTCCCTATAGCAGACATAGCGAACATTACATTCATTGTATTTTTGGTTGAATTTTAAATTTCAGTTTATTTGTTTTTCTTTTCATATTCATTGTGATGTGAACTAAGCCAATATAAAATTTGCTTTTAATTAAAAATTGTTTGCACCCTTTTTTCATCCAGTGAATATTTGACTCCATTGATATTCACTTACTCCGTTAATACTGCATGACTTAGTTTCATATTTTTTTTTTATTTTATTTGTCTTAGTCTTTCTATTTTACACTTTTGTTCTGTGAACTAAGCAGAAATAGAATTTAATTTTCGATTAAAGTAGTTTTTAAGATTTTTTTCAGCTGAAATTTTATATGTTTGAAGAAGGGAATAAGTCTATCAATTTTTTTCAACTGTAAAATATTTTTGAATATTCTTATATCTTTGGCGATTAATCCCTGGCATGCGGATAATACGAAAATATGTAATTTTCTTTTAACATAGAGATGAAGCCAAAGGAATCCAACCAAAGGGATACATGATGCATAGGAAATGAATTAGTCACAAAAGTTTTAACTTTAAAAAATACTCTAAATCTAAATGGTTGAAAAAGTGTAAACGGAAAACTTCATGGGTTTCAAGGTCCTGACTTTAGTAAAATCTGCATTCCTATAGGAATAAAAATCTAATAAAGTCTTGTATGACTTTATTGTTTGTTCATCAGATACTGTTAAGAGAACTTGAAAGAAGCGTTTTAATTAGAAAACTCTAATGCATTTTTCTCATCACCACTCACTACTTCTACATAACGAGGCTTGAGTTTGGTACACAACGAAACATTTCTCTTTGGTAAATATTAAAAGTGCGTTGAAGGTCTCTGCGATGTGAAGGACGATCTCCAGGTAAATAGTGCTTTCCAAAATACCTCCCTACTAAAACTAGTTGAAAACTGATTCTTTTATTACATTTGCGCCAATATCATCTAAAAAGCCGCACAACCATATTAGACACAACAAAATTTACTTAGGTATGAAAACTTGAACAATTAATTCAGTTGTAATTTAAATTATTCAAATTTTTTATTTACAATAACAAGGAAAAGGAGAACATACAATAGGCGTACAATAAACTTACTCACTATATCAGATACCAATACAAAAACAAAACACAAAAAACGTACAGAAAATAATTTTATGATACCAAAAGAGCACAAGGCTCCTCTTGGTATCTATAATTGGGCAACAAAGCTGCGCCGACTCTATTAGTATTTTAAATAATGCTTTAGTATCAGTTAGTTTGTTTATGAAATCCTATATCCCAGCTTTATTTTCAAATGTATTATTATTTATTTTGAGGGTTTCTTTTAATTTATTAAACAGAAAAGGTCCTAAAAAAGCATGGAGTTTATGAAATATTTTTTTGTTAGTCTTAGGTAAAAATAATTTCCTTGTAGTATATTTCTGAGTGCGAAGTTACTGGTTCTTATTGAATTGAAGGATTTGTTATTGAAAATTAAAGAAAAACAAGCAGAAAATAAAGAGAGAAAAGAAGAGAGAAGAAAGAAAGTTGGCTTAGATGAAGAGTTATTTTTTAATATAACTTTTAATCATTTTCATATTTGTAATTTTGTAAAATCGATATTAATAGCGTTTTGTAACATTTCCAGAAAAACTATAATATTTATTAAGCAGTTATACATCAGTAGTATCATTAATACAAATAAAAGAAGAAGGTTAGGGACACGGCACATGAATGATATGAAACAAAAAGGGATGGTAAATTAGTTTCTCAGGCAAAGTGGAACTTTTTGCATAAGTACAAACAGCAGAAGCACTAAATAGATAAGCCGCAGATGTAATTTTCAACTTTTAAACACGTTTATGTCGTGGCTTAGCTACCCGAAATTATACATCGAATTCAGCATATGACATCAAATATTACAAAACAGTAGGTATACAAATAATGAAAGAAAACAAGAAATGCTCCCACTTCCTGAACTGTTTATTCCATGGTTCAAAGCATCTCATTCACTCTCATAACGTTTCAGATTTTCACCCGTTTTTATTTCCTTCGATTCTTCTGACATTGTATATCCCATGTGAATTCTGAATTCCCTTGAAAAACGTTTAAGTTTGTCGCTCTGGATGTAATACTACTACTGTAATGACCTTTGAGTTCGGAACTTTTTTTTGTATATGAAAGGGGGGAAATTTCAAGAACAACTAACTCTTTAAATTGGGGCGTCATTCGAAAACGGAAAAGGTGGTCAGTGTCAAAATTTTTCAAGGATTTATATTCCAAAAAAATAACTTTTGTGGAATTTCAATGGATAGAAAACTTATATGGGTGTAAAGCAAAAAGGTTTTGTAAAAGAAAATGCAATGATCTAATTAGGCTAAGAACCTTGCCATTAGACAGATCACATAAAATTTTTGTGTATACAGTTTTTTTTTTTTAAGATTGCAGGATTTCAAAAGGGTTTGATGATGTTACCCTTTTTAATTGTTATTTATTTCAACCAATTTATTTAACTGAGTTTGAATGCAGTTTAACATTAATTAAACAGAAATGTGTACACTATAAAAAGGTGATATGTCATGTAACTTATAATGCTACGTGTATAAGAACTATTTTAACATCAAAATTATTACTTTTAGTTGTCATTATATGTTTGATTATTAGTACAATAATAATACGTTTCAAAATTATTTTTTTGGAAACAAGCTTTTTATATTTATCAACCAAATAACTGATATTTTTACTACACTTTATTCTGTAGTATATCTTCTATTTGTTCTTATACGATTTCTTCTATTAGTTCGAATTTTATTAAACCATTATGATGTGAAATATTACATTATAATGGTTTATAATCGTATTCGAAAATATTCCCCCAAATGCCTCTTCTTCATCTATAGGACTAAAACATGGAAATTAGCTGGATAGTTTGGAGGTCACTGTTTTAATTTTCTTGAAATCAGGGGTCCATTTGTCCAACTACTTTGTTCTGCCAAAAGATGTATCCCAGACGCATAGTGGCCCCCCAGTCCCCCCTCAAGTCAAACATGGACCCGCCCCTAATCTCAACTAGAATATATGTATTTGCAACTTAGCTTAAATGGCATGGTCCCAAAAGGCCAAGTTGCATACGCCCTTGAAGATAACTAAATACTGACCCAAGGGCGGATCCATGTTTGGCTTCTTGGGGGAGGGGGGCACCAGGATTTTAAAAACATCACTTAAAATCATCACTGAATTTTCACTGCGGGGGCAAGTTAAATGTCCATGAATTTTTTGCTAATGCTCTTGCTTTTAGATTGACATTCAGGGGTATCGAGAGAGGGATGCAGGGACCCTTCTATAACTAGGGAAAATCATACCAGTTAAAAGATAGTCTGAGGGGGGAAAAATTTGAAAACTTGACGCAAAAATGCATTTTTAGGGCCAATTGAGACAGCAAAAATTTAGGAAAAAGGTTTCGATTTTCTTCATTAAAAGAGGAGGTATGAGGTATATTATGAGGGCATCCCCAAAGGAGTGAAGAGGAGCAAAAAATTCAAACCTCGCTCATTACGAAGTCTGGGTCCTCGGAAATTTACCTTTTACACTTTAGGGCAAACTTTCATAACTTAAGGGGCAAATTAGACCACTGCGGGGGAATTT
Organism: Tetragnatha montana; assembly: GCA_963680715.1. NCBI lineage: Eukaryota > Metazoa > Arthropoda > Arachnida > Araneae > Tetragnathidae > Tetragnatha > Tetragnatha montana. The sequence goes on along the minus strand of OY796681.1, from coordinate 53,901,016 downwards.
GCCCCCAAACTTCTTACTTAAAAAATTGCCTGGGACCCGGAGACCCCCTTGGCCGCGCCCCTGGGACTCGGTGGGTGTTTGAAGAGCGTCCATTGTCTCGAAGGAGGCTCTTCGCTAACCAAACAGAAGGGAATGGGGGCAGCTCTTTATCGAACCGGTTCTGCTGTGGAACTTTCACTTGACCGGTGAAAAACTTCTTTTTTCTTCTTTCTTCTCCGGGCCAAGGAGACTCTCCTCGCAGACGATTTTCTTCATCATCAGCTTTTCTTTCGTTCGTTAACCCTCTCTGCCGCGGGACGGCTCTAACTAACTTTCCATATGTCACTGTTGGTAACGGGACATCGTCTGGACAGGCAATTGAGTAGGGTGATGTGTTCTCTAATAATTTGTTGTTGGTGGAATGGAGAAGAATTTCTCTCTTTTTGTGACTGGAATGTGAGGAGAAAAATTTGAATGCCTCAAATTAGAACTGTCGTTTCCTACAAATACAGTCGACTCCGCTTAATAGGATCCACCTTTGTCCAATATCCGATTGATAACAATAAGCGATTTGATATTAGAAAACAGTGTTTTGCATTATAGAATCACAACTATGTAGTCCTGTACTAATTGAAATACTTAAAACGATTCCCCAGTTTGTATTGTGCAAGTTATACATTCTTAAAGAGAAAGATGAGAGTGGAACCTGTATTATTAATAAATTAATGATTCGTTTTGTAGGTTTATGTATTAAAATTGGCCTTCAAACAGGAAAAAAGGGAGGTTTTTAGGGGATTTCACTAGATTTTGATAACATTAAGAGAAATGTTGATCACATAAAACGGCGCATTTTACATTAAATTAAATAGAAGTGATCGGGACAGGACAATTTTGATAACATTATCCAATTGATAACATTATCCAATTGATAACATTAACCGTGATCACATTAACGAATTTGACTGCAATCATTTTACTTCTAAATTTTTTATAACTAAACACTATATTTAATGTATTGAATTGAATACTACGTAAGAAGCGATACCTTAGAAATAATGTTGCCCCTCTTGAAACTTAACTCTTGCTATGGGCCAAATTTTGTGTATCTTACTTAGGAACATACGTAGTTCACTCATATTTCCTCTAAGAAAATTTTCATACCCACCAAATATTTTTAGCTTCTTTCAGATTCTTAGTTAGAGGGAAAGCTTGTACCATACATCTATAGCTGATGATTTAATTTGAAAACCCAAATACTACCCCAACTTTTTCTCCTCTTTTTAAATAATTTCTTTTATTATCCTTATAACAGGCCCAATCCCTTCGACGCTTGAGTAACTTTTGTAATTTCCTCCTGATATCAAATACGAAAACAACAGAATGATCGATTTCCATTATGTATGTGAGCATCTCGATAACAAAGGTTCGACAATGAGATGCTTAAGAAGCTCTCTAGTGGAAAAGGGGGAAGCTACTCTCACTAAGAATGAGTTCTCTTTGGTGATTTCCATGCTCTCAAGCACACCATACAAGATGTTCGAAAGTACAGCATAACGGATCGTTGACTCCCTCACTTTACTAAAGGTTTCACCTAATGAAAAACGTTTTTGAAAAGATTATGCTTTCTTTGAACAATGCATGCACCATTGAGCTGTTTATTCAACCCCTAGCTCATTGATTGTTTATTTGTGTTCTTTTGTAGTCAGCTGTTATGAAAAATCAGGGGTGTATTCAGGAATTTATTTTGTATATAGGTATCAAATTTATTTTGTGAAAAAAAAACTTATATTTTATAGTGCAATTTTAAAGCCGCGTATATCATCATTAGGTTTAGAAAATAATTAAATTTTAATTATATTCATATTCGTATATTCTTTTGACGATGCAATATTTCTTATTGTCAGGTTCTGGACAAGTTTTAAATTTACCCCTTTTAGTTATGGAAAAATTTAACTTTATTTTATAAGAAAATCACATAAAACTGAATACGAATATAACTATTGTTAAACTCTAAATTGAGTTAAAATTTGTCACCTTTTTTCAGTATCTATTTAGTACTAAGACTTACCCTGCTTTCAATAGAAAAAAAACTTTCTTCGGGTAAGAGAACAAAAATAGCCAAGAAGTATTACACCTTTCCAGGTCATAATAAGCATGTCTGATTCCATTTTGATGATAAAATATCCCGTAAAATCAAGTTTTGAACAAAGTTTCAATATTTATTCTTTTTATGATACATCGAAAACGTATTGAATTTTTAAAAAAATAAAATATCCTGTTTGTGTCATTATAGACATGTCTGATCCCATTTTGCGTTTATAGTATTTTGCAGTTAGTCAATTACATGGTTAACTCAAATAACAAAAAAGAGGAAAAGTATCTTTATAAAAAAATTTTAATTATAGATATAGAATATTATTAACGCAGATAATCCTCAATTAAAAATTTCCTAAATAGTGATCTTGCAAGAGAGAAATTTCCTTTCATTTGATTTTGAATTTTAAAAGTGAAAGCTTGCTGCCCACTGGCCATCCAATGTTTTGCTTTCTCTTGTGAGTTTCTGTTTGACGGTCAGCGTTGTTCTGCTGTCAAACTGCTCGCGTGTTTTCCCCGCGGAGCGTTGCCATTCTTGGCAACTTATCGCTCTTTTTGGCAACCCGACCGCGATCACCTGGAATCTGAAAAGGTGTTGAAATAATCAAACATCGTAGTCTCACACACCTCAAACGTAATATTATTTTCGTTAAGAAAGTCTTAAGTGCTTGAAGATACACGAAGGATATAATCTTCAATCAATTTGTATTTTTTTTTTGAAGAGCAGGAATTTTTTTTCTAATTTTTTTTATAATGCTAGTTTAATACTAGTTTGATTTTATTTGCTTTTATTTTCATAGATTAGTTGATTAGCAGAAATATTTATAACAGATGTAGGAGATATAAGCAAACAGTACTTTCAGTTTGAAATTTCGCTTAAGTTGCGACTTATTTAATTAGAAATAATACGTTTTACTTGATTTAATTGATAGAGAAACTTTGCTACGTTTGTATTTATTTGCGTAGTTGATTTTATCTACTAAAATTTAAATAAAACTGATTGCTTCATTTGGTTGATACTGAATTGCTTTCATACTATCATCAAGGAGATAATAGAAGATACTAAATATGAATGTAAAATCACTTCGGGATATTTTTAAACCCCTCTGTAACATTTATCTATTTTTATTCATTTATTCTTTTAACCTTACTACCTCTTTTGCATATACTCAGATAGCGAAGTTTAGCATGATAAAATTTTACAAATGGAACGTGAGTTCGTAAGTATTTTTCAGATTCAAATTACGTATTATGAAACAGTGAGTTTCCTCAGTGAAAGTTTTTTTTTTAAATTCAGAAAGAAGTTAATTTGTTTGTGCAAATAATCTTTAATTATTATTCTTTAAAAGTTTTTTTGCTCTTCTACAAAACCAAATGGTTAAAACAATGGAATCTATCAAGCGCCGATTTAAAAACGCTTTTTTAAATTTTAAACGCCGATTTTAAAAGATACCATATGTTTTCTTCTAACATTAACGACATAATGATATTTAGCATCGGTTGTGAAACTTATTCAACCTCGAAGTTATTTTTTTTATCTTCAAACAATACCTACGATGTGAAACTAACTATTCTATACATTAGTTTAATAATAATAATTGAAAAGAAGAAGAAATTCCGTTCAGATGGTGAAAGATATAATTAATTTACAAAATTAATTTAAGAACATATCCAACAAACAAAGAAAACACATTGAAATTATTGCTTAATTTCAGAAATATAAATGTGAATGATAATACAAGAAAAAGAATAAAATTTTAAATAAACATAGATGTACTTTTTATATGATTATAATAATATCATAGGGTAAACGCACCAGTACCCGACCAGTTAAGGAAATTTTCACATTCAATTTGATATAGCTCCTCGGAAAAATAATCAAATGTCAGACTAATGCTGCCTTTATATACCTAAAATTATCCTTAACAAAACGTATGTTCTCAAAAATTGATTTAAAAAATATTAAGCCATTAAATTTTACAATTTATGAATTTATTGCCATTGCACCAGTAGCCGACCACCTTACCCCAATATCCGACCATAGCATGCACCAATATCCGACCAGATTGTAAATCTGCTGTAACTCCTAAAATATTAATTAAAAGGACTGAAACAAAACTAAATATAAGCAAGCAAAAAGTGTCAGTACATAATTTAATCAATTACTATCACTTATTTTTCAAATTTTGATTATTTTTTATGAAGATAATTTTTTTTTCTGTATGTTGTGAGTTTAGAATCCTCTACAACTTTTCGCCACAACCTTTTCTGTGGACAAAATAATCCCAAATCTGCAGGTTGCAATGTATGGGCGGAATTTGGCAATAATGAATATAAACTTACACCTTTAATTTAATATCAGTGGTGAACATAGAAACTTATTTTGAGACAGGCTCAAATATCCTCTTAAAAATTTAGCCATTAAAATTTAACCCAAAGGTAGATTCTTGCACCGGAGGAGAGGTCCCAAATTAATCCTAAGCACTCAATGCATATTTAATAGATTCAATGTATTTTTTAATACATTTAAGGCATAACTCGCATCCTCATGAAGTGAATAATAAAGGAAATGTGAATAATATAGTCACAAGTACAAAGAGGGGGGGGGGTTCTGGGGGCCCTCCCCCAGGATATTTTTGGAAATGTGAACCTTTAACTCATTTTAGTACATTTACTCAAAATTTCGGAGGGGGGAAACGCCCTTGTTTCATATTCAGAATGTAGAAAAGTCTTAGTCACATAAAGATGAAAATTTCAGGCCTTTTCTCTAAATCGTTTTAATGGACTAAACAAATTCGCTTAATGATTAAGAAAATGTTCGAGATTTAAGGCCATTGCTATCTGTAAATATTTAATCAAACATTTATTTGCTTTTCAATCGGAAATCAAAAGATTTTTCCCCATTTTCAAATAAAAATTTAGGTCCTTCTTAAGAAATGGTCAAATTTAAGAAAATTTTAAGTAGTAAATTTATTATTTAATTATTAAATCGCTAATGTAATTCCAGCAATAAAAATTAAAGAAAAATCTTTGTTTATAAAATAAGTAAATATATCTAATAAAAAATTAATTAAGATTTTTTAGCTTGGTAAACAAAACAAGCCATTCATACTTTTTAATTAAAATTGCTAAATATATCAAATAAAAGTAGTGAAATTGAATTAATTATCGTTTGATACTTGTTATATTTAAGGCTGAATCTTTTTTAAATATTTCTAGTTCTTTGTGAGTATTTATTTTGGTTAAATTATTCCTTGTTTTATTAATTTTAAGTAATGGTCGGATATTGGATTTAAGCAAAAAATACACTGCTCCATTTTCCGACCACTCTGGTCGGATATTGGTACAGATTCGTAAAACAACGTTCCAATACCCGACCACACTAAAATTATTGTTTAAAAAATTATTTGTTCAAAAATGTTTGTTTACTTATTTTGTTTGGACAGTAAACAATGTGGTTATGCAAAAATTAAATATCAAATAGCGTTTTCAAAGGAATTATTTGAAGTTTTTTAAAAACATACGGCCATATTGACGTAGTTGCGAGACACTAAAAAGTAAGCAAATTTTTAGGTGTGTTCACATTTTCGCTTTCTTCACCTTTGATACAAATTTTAGGGGATTTTTCGGATAGCTATATTTTTATACATAATTTTATTGAATTTTTAGAGTTGACAGAAAGTTTTTAAGTCTTTTTATTTTCTTATTCTGATTAAATAAAGTCGCTTTGGACGGAAACTGGTGACTGGTCGGCTACTGGTGCACTTACCCTAATTATAATATAATTTGATATTATGTATGGATTATGATATAGGATTATCATATAATTATAATTTTTAGTAATGGAATATTTATCAATGTATTTTGTAAATTAATATTTCAATAGCTATAGATGACGGTAGCTGAGTAGAAAAATATTAATGGAAAATTTATTTATACTTATGAATTAAAAATTCTATAAATTTCATTTCGTAATATTTGGAATGTATCCCCTTCTAAATTACACTTTTGATTGGAAAAAAGGTGTAATGCGGTAATACATAATTAGGTATATCGTATCGCTATCAATTTAACATTAATGATCTGTACGTCAATATTTTCAAAAAAAATTGGGAAAAAATCGTTTGGAAATTACATAAATAACATTCCGAACAAAAAAATATAATATTATGAATTTAAATAAAGTATAACACGGAATAAAAAACATCTAAAAGACAATAACTTAATATTTTCGAGTTTTCACGGCAAAACACCAATCGATAAAAAAACGCAAAAACCGGAACCTCGCTTGGCGCACTTCTGTCCGCTTGGCGCTCGCCGTGGCGGCTCGGCAGCCCGCTCTCCGGCGGCGGCTGTCAAAAGCAGCAGTCCAACATGGCGTCCCTGACGGCCCGCGTTCAGTTCCTCAACGACATCGACCCCTTCTCGGCCTCTACCAATTTCCCTGAGCCGGCCAGACCCCCTCAGTACACTTTCAACGTCAACATTCCCCTCATCAACCAAATCGCCGGCGTCCACAGGATACTCAAAGCTCCGCACAAGGTTTGTTTCTGATGCTTCTTTGATCACCTGTGTGGAGTGTGACAGCAGTGGGTTTGTTTACGCTTTTTTTTTGTGTGTGTGCTGGGTGCTAGGTATTCGGGTGGAATGTCCAGGTATAGGGCCAGGTGTGCCTCTGTTAGAAGGAAGTCTTCTTGGAGGATGTCAGTGGTTGTTTTTGTGTCCGTGTCGTCGTGAAAGCATTCATTGCTGTACCTTAATAGATTAAACAACATGACATTGTTGTGTTTGAGATTTCAGTTAAGAGAAATTAATGGAATTTTTTTCGTAGAATGATTCTTTACAATACCATTCATGCTTCTGTGGAGATGTCATCGAAAATTCACGATTATTTAATTGTAAAATTAAACCCCAAATATGTGAGGACGCTTTGAGGTTAAAAGGTTAAGAAAAGTTTATTTAAATTAACTTTTCTTAACCTTTTAACCACTTAGTTTTAAATATTTTTCTAGTGTTTCTTTACAATACTATCCATGCTTCTGAGGAGATGTCATCGAAAATGCACGATTATTTAATTGTAGAATAGTATTAAAACCCCAAATATCTGAGAACGCTTAGAGGTTAAAAGGTTAAGAAAAGTTAATTTAATTTTAAATAATTTTCTTATAATGATTCTTTACGACACTATACGTGCTTCTGTGTAGATGTCATTGAAAATGCATGGTTATTAAATTGTAGTAGTATTAAACCCCTATAATAATAGTAGATAGCATTAAAATCCCTAATACATAAAGTACTCTTTGAGGTTAAAAGGTTAAGAAAAGTTAATAGAATTTTAAATATTTTTCATAGAGTGATTTTTTACAACATTATCCATGCTTTTGTGGAGATGTCATCGAAAATGCAAGATTATTTAATTGTAGTGTAATATTAAAACCCCAAATATGTAAGGATGCTTTGAGGTTAAAAGGTTAAGAAAAGTTAATTTAATTTTAAATAGTTTTCGAAGAATGATTCTTTTCTTGCTTCTGTGGAGATGACATCGAAAATTCATGATTATTTAATTGTAGAATTAAAACCCCCGAGTATATTCGAACGCCTTGATGTTGGCTAAAATTAAGATAAGTTAATGCAATTTTAATTTTTCTTTCGTATAGTAATTCTTTATTACCTTTACCATCCTTCTTTGTAAATGTCATTATTGAAAGTACATAATTTTCGAAGTCGTATTTAAATACGCGATTATAAAACGGGTATTCCTTGCTTGAAAATAATCGTTATAGACTTTCATAATGTCAGCCAGCTGAACTTGAATAGGTAGTTGAAATGGTTGGAACTGTTAAACAGCTGTTAAGAATACCTGTGTACTACATTCTTAAAAAATAGTATCAAAATTAAGTTCTTCTCCTTAGCATCATCTCTCCATTCTGACCTGACGAGTAGCAGGGGTGCAGAAAATGTTCTAGAGCCCAATATTTCCCCCAAGAGTTCCTAGAGTTTCCCTAGAGTTCAAAATTTCCCCCAAAAATATTTCCAAATTTTCATCAAAATTTTTCCAAAAATGCCACATACTTTCATTCTAGTTCATGTTAATACTAAAGTACAAAGAGGTTTTATTATGAAATAATAAAAATTATGAATAATAACTTAATTACTGAACTTCTGCAAGGTTCAATAATTACCAAATAATCCATAAGTTTTAATTTTTATGGACTCAATAATTCTTTTATTCTTTCTTGTATACAAGCAATCTTGGCTATAAAATGTTCTTTTAGCCAAAAACATCATTCAAGAACGTGGTTTTTAGTGAAAATTGCTAATTCCGCTTCGGATACGTTGTTTTTTTTGCATATCTGTCCAAATGGAAGGAAAAGACAACTTTCAGGTATTCACGAAGGAAACTCGTTTTTTTGCCGTAAATCCGTAGTTTTCACCTAATTTCCGTAGAAGTTGGAGGGTATAATGAATGTCCCCAGCCAAAATATTTGTTATTAATTACAACTTGGATTTGTAGATTTTTTTTGCTTTATAAACTCAGGGAAAAATTTCCCCAAAACTGTCTGAATTTCCCCCGAACCATGTTCGGGCGTTCGGACATATTCTGCACCCCTGACGAGTAGTACAATTTATATAATGTCTTGTGGTTTAAGTTGAATTCTACTGCCAAAAAAAAGTCTAATTTTTCTCTGGTCACAGGCAATCAATTAGGTATAAAGAAATAACGATTGTTATGGTATATTCTCTATAATTATACGATATAAAGAATATAAAGGATTTACGGTATATACTTCTAAATCGCGAGATACCTAGATTTATAAAACATTTTTATCTTTGCTTCAAGCCAAATTATGTCAGAGGATGAATATTTTGGTGTGCCTTTCTTGATTTAAACGAAATTGTCGGAGCTGGTTTTCTATTAATGAAAAGATAAGTTATTTATTTTTCTAACAGGTTAACATGAAAACAGCCCTCAAACTGATTGAAACCCGTGCAAATTTTGAAAATTTAGGTGGAAAGTTTGCTTGAATTAATGATATTACTATACTAAGAGTAAAAAAGTTTTATTCATTTATATTTATAAATTTTGCTTACTCACAAAATAATTTTGAACGGCATAATATATACCATACCATACTTGTCAAATTCCCATTTAATTTATTAGCGAGATTCTGTGAAAATATTACATTGAAATTGGTGTAAAAACTATTATGTCGCTTTGCAAATTTTCCCGATAGAGAGTAGTGTGATATCTTCCTTTTATATGAACTCGATGTTTTCTCCCTATGCATGCATTTTCGACAGAGGAACGCCTCCTCACGCTGTTTTCCGTTTCTCCTACTAACACCGATGTTTGATAAAAGCAAACTTCGAACTTATAAAGATTTGACAGTTCATAGATTCATTCCTAAATGGAAAGTGTGCAATATTGATACTAGTTATTTGCTATAATGTTTTTTCCCGCAAGTAAAATAATTTTGCCGTAAAATATTATTTAAAGACTGGGGGAGGGACTTTTTAATGTTTTCTATCGGAAATAAAAATGTTTCAACTCGCATGATAAAAAAATCCCTTTTCGGGATAAAGAATCATTAAAATTAACTTAATATAATTGCAGGCTTACTTTGTGTTTTGGAAATTCTTTTAAACTTTGTTTCTAACTTATGTGAAAAGTTTCACTTTTACTATACTGCTTATGTAGTAGATGCAATTGCAATATCAATATAACACATGATAAGAAATCAAGAACGTTTTTTAACAACTCCTCGCCTTGTGAGTAAATTTTCAAAGATAAATTAATTGCAAGCAGAGTGGCTATAGATGGAATTATCATATGGAAAAGCCGTTAATTTTAGACTAGAATAAACCAGGAAATTTTGAAAATGTACCAAGTTACAAAAATAAATTCCTTTTTCTAACTTTCAAGTCTTAAAAAGTGCATTTTCGTGAACTTTCTATGAAATCCTGTGTACCGAAATAAGTTCTGTGCTTCTCCCGAATTTCCATTAATTTATTATTTCTTTCTACAAGCATCCGACTACTTTCTCCCACCTTCCCGATTTTTACCGTCATTTCAGGGAATTTTGATATTAGTTTTCTGTGGCCACCATAAACAAAAACAACATATTTACTGTGTTGTTTCCAGATTTAATACATACCTTACTCAATTAACGTTGATGAGGTCAAAATCAGAGTTCCTCACGAAAAACGTATTTATCCAGGAAAACTAATTCAAACGGCTCGATTTTCTCCTTAATTTCATTATTATCCTTGGCTTCTAAACTCTCGAAGTTCATTCATTATTACGGGGTGTTTCCTAGCAATGAAAAACCAAGAAGCAGAGCAGGTAACTTCTTGAGCAGTGACGTTGGTGGGAAAAGCGGCGGCTGGGTGTTTGTTATAGAGTGGCCCTCGTTTGACAGGTGTGTGTATGGGGAAAGAACCTCCATTTCTAGTTTGCTCTTTTGCCACCATTGTCCTGCTGCCGGCGAGTTTTAACACTTTCGACATCTTTCCCAGGTGCGTTTTGCTATTAGTTCTTGATGGCATGAAAGGCACTGGTTATTTCCACGAAAGTAACAACTCAACTCCAACTAATCTCGCTATTTCTGAAGAATTACAAGTTAAATAAAAGCAAAATACTTCAATAGCAGCCTGTAATCGAACCGGGGACCATTAGGTTACTACTAGATGCACACTATATCACTAAGCCATCGATGCTGATGACAGGATTGTTCATAACATAATTTTAATGTTATATAACACATAATAGTGCCATAAACAAACTCCTAATACTGCGTATGCTTCAACTGTCGTGGAAATAACTACTTCGGTCAAAAATTCGCCAGTTGAAAATAAAAAATAATTCGCTCTATTTAGAAAGAATACAGAACAATCATCAAAAAAAATTTAAGTAATATTAACAAAAATATTTTACAGTTGAAAAAAGTTGATGTTGAAAATTGAGAAAAAAAACTTTAAAAACCACATTAATTAACAAATTATATTTCTGCTAAGTTCACGGCACAAAAGTGGGGAAAAAAGACTAAGGCAAATAAAATTCAAAGTATTTATGAAAATGTGCCATTAACGCAGTTTAATGAATATCAATTGAGTCCATTCACTGGTAAAAAAAGGTAAAATCAATTTTACATTAAAAACAAATTTGGTTTTGGCTTAGTTTACAGCCAAAAAAAACAAGAAAAGAAAGACAAATTAACTTAAATTTAAAAATTAATAAAAAAAATACGATAGATAGATATTGATTTCGCCAAATTCAAGGGGCTATGTCTACCTATTTTTTCCTCTTGCCACTCATGTGCAGAGCAAAGCTTGGAGATTATTTTAAACTCAAAAAGTCAATTTGCATTTTTTTTGTACATTTTCCCTTTTTCAAACTGACGATTCAATTTTCCCATCAACATTCTGATACACTTTATACTTACAACAGCTTCATCTCCTTCGCTGTGAGTCTCCTTTGTGTGCATCTCCTCTGTCTCTCCACAAAACCTGTTTTCTCCCCTTTTTTAACTCTCCTCGGAATGGATTTCTAGTTCTCCGGCGATGAAATTGTAACGCTAATGAAATTTGCCTCTTCGTGTCAGGGGATTCGCATAAATAACGATACTAAAACCTTTTCTGTAAAAAAGCCCCCAGCGGTCTCTGGTTGCTCTTTCTTTTGCGTTAGAGCTTTGCATACCGATTCTATCCCGCACGAAGGTATATTGCCTTTCTCGAAGGAGAAGTTACTCCTGATGGGCATTGGATTCTTTTTTTTTTGGAAGGTAATATAGCGTTGCACTTGTAAGTAAGGGGATAGCGGATTCTGGAAATCCTTATTATTTTTTTTTGCTGTGACAGTATACATTCTAATACATGATCATGAATATCTTAATTGATACATTCTTTTGCTTGTCTTCAAAACATCAGAATTTTTATGATAATAAATTGTGTTACTTTCTTTTAAACTACAGCAAAAACTGGATGGATGAAAAAGGTTTTTTTATGTTTCGACTAAGTTTTGTGTTTATTTAACTTAAAGACCACAAAACTACGTGAAAACAATAAAAAATTTGCAAACTTTTTCTCTTTTTTAAGCCTGAAAAAGTGCTATTTTCACACGCTAATATCTCCGCGAATATTCACGATATTTTCATTAATTTTTTTTCCAGTGAGTTTTTCATAATATTGGCGACAATATTCGTTATGAAGTTTTCGCTCTATTTCCTTTAGTTTTTTAACTTTTTTATTTCGCCACTAGGGTCTCTCAGTAAGTCATCTCAATGCATACTCCATGGTCACTTACCTAGGGGTAGACCTTACTCCCACGACCCTAGGAGACGTTGTTTCCAAATAAATACGTGAAAGGTACTTTTGAAACACCTTGCATATAAGTTTAAGAAACTTTTATTGAGGCAGCCATAAATTTCACTATAAAATTCATACCCCATTATTTTAAATACGAAACTTAATAGGTAGTCCACATTTCTTCTTTAAACACTATTCTTAACTTAGTACACAATGTAATGATATTTCCCGTATTTTATCACAACCCTACTATTAACCTTTTTCCACCGACAAAAATTATTTTCCACTCCCCTCATCTGTGCAGATTTCTCGGTCATGCTCGGGTACACCGCCAGAAATAAAACCACCTCCTGTAAACAGATCTTCCTCGGCTGAAACCGAACCTTAAGTGTCCACCTATACATATTAAGATACCTCAAGACTGGGGTTCTCAGCTTGGTATTTCCCTCGAGATTCTCAACCAACAGATCTCCATATTCTAATGGGCTCTTCCTTAGAAAATTTCCTCAATTACACTAAAAAAACTTAAGAATGGAAACGACAGATTATTCTCGATATTATAAGCTCTGATTAATAGAATTTTCAACTGGAGGTCTCTTATTCCTCCCCCCGGAAGTTCTCCTCCATCCAGCCTTTTCGTTCTTATATTGGGTTGGAATCCAATTTCAAGTCCATTTATTTATTTATTTCCATATGCTGATGCCATTCGTAGCGTAGATATGTCTCGGGATTTAATTTAAATCTAATTTCTCTGGGGTCGGGGTTGTAAATGGGTCGTTATAGACCACACAGAAGTTATGATAGATCTGGTTAGAAGGATAGTGAGTTAAGTCATGGCCACCTAGACTCATAATAAGGGCAGAGAAGCTCGAAATTGTGACGCATAATAGTTGTCCTGACGCAAGACCCTTTATATCAGGGGTTTCCAATTTATAAAGTAAGTGCTCGAGGGCAACAACCGAAAACACAAGTCTAGCAGGAGTCGATCCATCCGAAAATTGGGCCCTTTTGCTGCTGCCCCTTCACAAAATTCCACATTCTAAAAATGGCTCCTTCACAAAATTAAAGTTCATAAAAACGACCCTTTCACAAAATTCAAATTAGCTTTAATGGTTATTTGCAAGAAAATATTCACAAAATCTTGTTTGTTTCAAATCAAAAATGTGGTTTTTACGATAATTTTAAAAATTAAAATATAATTTGACTTCAGTTTTTCACAAAAACAATTCCTTTTTCACAAAAATATTTTCTTTTTTTACAAAAATATTTTTTTTTTCACAAAAAAGGGCCTCAAAAAATATAACCTGGATCGACCCCTGAGTGGGAAGTCATTTTCGAAGGGATGGGGTTGGGGAGCCCTCCCCCAGGAAATGTTTAGAAAATGGACCCTTAGAAGTAGTGTTTTAATTCATTTTAGGGCCTTTCGTGTTATACTCAAAGAAGACCATTCCTTGTAAAGAATTCCTAAAACCACCAGCCAAACCATTCCTTGTTCCTTTCCACAGAAAAATAAAAATAATATACATATAGACCGTCAGGAACCTGGAAAAGTCAGGGAATTTTAATTTCACCTAAAAAGTCAGGGGAGAAATTGCTTATTTTGGCCAAAAACCTGGAAAATCATACAGAATACCTGGAAAATGAACAATTTTTAATGTTTGGGAATTGGGTGTCAATTTTGGCTTTAGAAAGTGGAAAAAATAGACCATTTATTAAAAATATACGTTCATAAGAGCAAGAAATTTCTGAAAAATGCCGTAAATAGCCTGAAAAAGTCAGGGAATTTTATTTCTGAAATTGAGTGGGAACCCTGGACCGAAATTTCGGAGGGTTAGGCGGTCTTCCCACAGAAACAATTTTGAAATTTGACGCTTGAAAGTAATTAACTAATTTTCCAACCTATTGGGACCCAAAGAGGACCACTCCTTGCAGTCCTTAAATTTTTCAAAAAATAATTATGAACCGTGTAAAAGTAGACATCAAAATTTGGGGGGGGGCACGATGTTTTTTCGAGAACAGAAGGCGAAGGGTGTCCTCTAGGAGTACAGGAAAGGAGCTCCTGGCTAATTGAAAAACCTTCCAATAGTGTCCATCAACGAGTGATTTTTGCCGGACACCCTGAGTTTTTCCATGCACTACTGTTATTTTATTTATACCATTGCTAAAATTATCGCAAACTGTGAATATTTTCTAGGGGGGCAAATGAAACTGGCCATGGGGGAGTGGGTGCTGTGCTATTTAACAAAAACATGCTCACGTACGTAATTTGAACGGCTCTTTTGGCAGTTTTTGAATTGAGCCTCCGAAAAATTTGAGAAAAATTTTGGAATTTGGCCCCTAAAAGAGGTTTTTTAACACATTTTGAGACAATAAAGGTTACATCAAAGAGGACCGCTCCTTTTAAGTCACATAACTTACAAGGAAAAAAACGTAAAACAAAATAGATGTGAAAATTTCGGGAGGGGTTTGAACCCCTAAACACCCCCCTGGTTACGGCCCTGGTGCTATATAAGTTAGTTGCAAAACAAACAAAGTAGTTCCCAGAGCTGTCTGAATTTTGATTGAAATGAAGAACGTCAACTTCAAAATATGATTTTTATCACGATTTGCGTACCGAAACTCCTCCTAGCAACCCTACAGACTTTGTGTTTACCCATATTCTCCTTCCGCGTAGTGACGCACTGGGTTCAGGACATGGTTGGTTCAGGAAACGTTTCTGTCGAGTATAGTGCTAATTAAAAAAAATAATGTTTGAACGGCTCTTCTGGTAATTTTAGAAATACGCCTCTGTCATTTTGACGAGCAACTCGGATTTTTGAACGCTTTGTGTTGCAGTACCGCGTTGTGCGCCTAGTGCCCCGGTTTGCCGAAGCGCCAGGTGCTGTTCTTTTTGCTGTTCGAAGGAAAAGCTGACCGCAGGAATGCTCCTGGCCTTCCAGAAACCAATCTGAGGCAGTATAATAGTTGAAGGATTGAATCGACATCTGTTTGATGTTTTGTTATGAAAGTAATGATGGGTTTTTCTCGGAAAGTTGGCATGTTGCAGTTTTGGAGATGCCGTATGTATGGGTTTATAGTAAAGGGAAATTTACATGGTGATTGGCAGGGCCGTAACCAGACATTTGTTTCGGGGGGGGTTTTGACTTAAATATTTTCTGAGGTACCTCCTTACGGGTACTTTTATGTGTTAAGTTTTAGATGACAACACTGAATTAAAATCTTGAAGCACTAAATTTCAAAATTGTATAAATATATGAATTCGAAGTAAAAGGGGGGTCTGGGGGTCCTCCCCCAGAAAATTTTTGAAAATTTGCCCCTCAAAAGAGTGATTTAGCTCATTTCTGAGACCCTTTAGATTACACCCATAGAGCACCACTCATTGTAAGAGGCCGAATTTTCAAGGTAAAAAGAAGGTATATTGTAATAAATGGCGAAATGTTAAGGGGGGTTTTAGGTTCCTACTCCAGAAAATTTTTTGAATTTTCCCCCTACAAGTGGCATTTTAACTCATCTTGAGACACAATACAATACACAGGTTACAATAAAGACGACCACTCCTTGTAAATCACACAAGTTTGAAGGAAAAACCGTATACTTAAGAGATTTCAAAATTTCGAGGGGGTTTGGGGGTCCTCCCCCAGAAAAATTTTGGAAATTTTACCCTTAAAAGTAGGGTTTTGACTCATTTTGAGACCCTTTGGGTTATACCCGAAGAGGATATCGCTTCTTGTGAGACATAATTTTCAAGAAAAATAGCAGTATAAAAATTGATGTCAAAATTTCGGGGGGGGGGGGGTTTGAACCCCTAAACCCCCCCCCTTGGATACGGCCCTGGTGATTGGATCAGTGGTTCCTATTGCACGGGTGCACGTGTACTTAAAGGTATTCTTTTCGAATCAGACTCTGATAGCTATGAATGCTTCAGTGAGCAGTTTTGTGGCTGGAAAATTATATCGTTGATCAGTTTTCAAAATTCTCCGATTCTATGACAGAACATGTTGTAAAAATCCCGATGCCCCTCCCAGATACCAAACCTGAATCCCTGTAATTAAAAAAATCCCATCAATGAAAGCTTCATTCAATGCTTTTTACCCTCCTTTGTGCTTAAAACTACTATATTATTCACATTTTTAAATATTAAGTTCACCAAGATGCAAAACTTACCTTAAAAGGTATCGAAAAGCTACATTGCATGTGTTAAGTATAGACTGTTTTCAGGTGACGTCATGACCAGTTATTTTCTTTTAACTGTTAACCTTTTGTAGGGGCTTTTAACTGTTGCTAAGGCCGTTGTTAGGTCCGAGTCATGTGATTAAAAATGCTCTATGCATGAGGAATTAGGAATAATTTTGGGTCCTCTTCCCCTGGTGCAAAAACCTAGCCTAGAGCCAATGGCTAAATATTTTTAGAGTATTTGGGCCCCTCCCGAAATAAATTTCTATTGTAATCACTGCAATTTCCCATCTTTAATTATTCGGAAAGCGAACCCAATTCAAATTAGACGATTTCTCTCGAGAGTGAGTCAACCCAACATATAGCTTTTTGGGAGCTTTCTCTCTCTTTTTTTGAGGTCGCGTTTTGTCATCCAAGCCCCACCCGTCGCTTCCACCTGGAGAGATCCACCCACAACCGCGGAAGTCTGGCGACGGCAGAGAAATTGCGACACAAACAAAAAAGGCGAAAGTCGTTTTTCCGATGGAAGGAGCTTCCCATTGTCTCTCTCTCTGTTGGGGTTTTTCGCTAAGGCCAATGACTCGATTAATCCTTATAGAGCAGTGGTACCCAACTCGAAGGAGTTAGCAGACCACTTACTTAGCCTAATGTATCATCGTTCAGGGACCACCCATAGTATCTTGTTTCACCCCCCGAAATTTTTACATAAATTCTATGCTGATTTTTTCCTTGAAAATTATGTGACTTACAAGGAATGGTCCTCTTCGGGTGTCACCAAAAGGTCTCAAAATGAGTCAGAACCCTATTTTTGAGGGTAAGCATCCCAAAATAATCCACACATCATAAAATAGAATAAAAAGTAATATACACAATACTCAATGTGAAATTGTTATACATATGTGACATCTTAAAAAAACGACAAATCCTAACAAGACAAAAGATTTAATTAAAATTAACAAAAACTTAGAGTACAGTTCACTCAATAGAATAAGGAATTTAAAAACGGAAAACAAACAATATAGAAGATCACATTGATACATTAAAACTACATTAATAAATTACATGATAGTTAAACCAAAATCTTACAAAATCAAAATCTTACCAAATCTTAATAAGCCCAAACATTTAATCAATAATTAACACAAATCTTGACAGTCAAAATTTGTAAAAGCATTGATATACATTAAAGCTACATTGATGCATTACAAGATTATGAAATCTATAAAACTAACTCTAATACTTAATCAAAAACTAACATAGACTTTGAGTACAGTTCATTCAATTGACAGTGGAGAAGTAAATTTGAAAACGAAAAACACGATAAGCCTAATTAAGATGACCAATTTGTAAGAGCATTAATAATTTATCCACTTCACATAATTCAAAATTTTGAAATAGACACCGAAGAAATCAGATCAAATTGTATGACTGGTTGCTGACGATAGAAAAACCATGCAAGTAGGAACACAGGAAAGTACCCTGAGGTATAACTCACTCCTAGGCTAGTGTAGCCTTGACACTACCCTAGCTACTGGAGCCAAAATGAGAGACCATCCATTCTATGCGATTACGTAACCTGACGACTGTAAGCAAAAGCTGTTCCTCGGAATACATCAACAGGAGTGTTTGTTTGTTTTGGACGTAACCACCGATGTCTGTCTACCAGAAGAGGGGTCTGGGGGTGCCCAGGGAGTGCCTGCAGACAGAGCACTTGTTGCTGAAGTTCTTGCTGATCTTGTCGGCACAGTGGCTGCAGTGCAGGTGACCGCACTTGCCGCTGACCAGCCGCTTCTCGTCGGACTGGGCCAGCTCCGCCGCCGTGTCCAGGCACACCACGCACGCTGGTTGCTGCCCTGAAACAGTGCGAAAGTTTACACTGCGAATATGCGTAATGAAACTCTTTTGCAACACTAACAAGGAAACGTTCTCAGGCTGAACTCAAAGAAATGGACGAAAATTTTACAGAGGTTAGTAAACGACTCAAAACACGTATTGTGAAAAAACCAGCTGTTGAATTACAGTATACATAGAAAAGCTGTAAAACATTCTTAAAAATCATCATTTTTAACGCCAAATGAAAACCTACTAGGCGAGAAATGCGGAGAAACCGCCAAATTCTTAAATGAACTGTCCGCGTTTTCTCTGAAGCAGTGAGCAGTGTAAATCCACCAATCAAAAAGGTAAATCATATGCATGCCAAATCGTGCTAACTGAATGGATTCGGCAACTCAGAACAAATTTTCAGTATTAATTTACTCCTCTCGTAATGAAATTCCGCAGCTAATTTTTCACAGAAAGTGTTTTGAGTCATCTTCTTATGCCTGTAAAAATTTCGCCCATTTCTGTGAGTTTAGCCTGGGGAACGTTTCTTTGTAAGTTAACACTTTAAAACTAAAGCGTTTTGTATTCCGATTGTATGTTGCGATTGCGTTGCGTGAGAAAAGGATAGTGTTGTAAAAGTGTTAAAAAAATTATTACAGACAGAAATTGTATTCTTCTGGCGTTGCGATCCAAATTTAAGGACACTTTCAGATTTTAAACATATTTAACCATTTTGCACCTTTTTCTTGCTGTGCCCGATGGAATTTGTAAATTTTTTTTCGCCATAGGAAAATGACCCACCCTAATATGCAATTTAACAGAGTGTGAATGGCTGTTTTTGTTCAAAGGAATGTTTACAAACATATTTGCAAAAAATTTGGTCAATTAGATGAACCATATCTTTAAAATTAAAAAAAAACTTAATAATTTCCTCTAGTGGATGGAGCCCCCCAGCCAAATATTGAAAATAAACGCTAAATAATGTATCCTTTAAATTGTCAGATGTCCAATTACAAAAGTCTCATATAACTAACTCACCGTTGGTTTTCTTGGCCGACGATGAGTGTTTAACATCGGTGAGCGCGTCGGCGATGCTTCGATGGGCCTCCCGCGTGTCGATGAGCACCGCGAAGCCCCCCTCGCGAGGGCACGAGATGCGGACGCTGCCGCTGAAGGGACGGTCGGCCAGAGGGGTCCCGATCCCCGACACCGCAGCCTGAAGTCGCTGTAGCACCTCTCGCAGAGTCAGCGGCTGCAAGGGAGAAGATGCGAGTTAGAAACCTTAAGTATTATCGTTCACGAATCACCCTTACACTGTATCTAGTATTTGATTCTTAGCTAGCATCCCTTAGCTCTTCAACATCCCTTTGTCTTTCAGCATACCTTTGCTCCCAAGACTCTTCTCTTGAGCCTTTTTTACTCCTGATGTGATCTTTTTGAGTATCATTTACGGACCACTCTTACTCTTTATCTAGTATCTCTTCTTTAGCTCTTTAACTTCCCTATATTCTCCAGCATCCACTTGCTCCCAAGACTCTGCTCTTGAGTATCTCTTTTCAGCTGAGCCTCTTGAGTATCATTCACACTACCCTTTCCCTGTAGTATCTATTTGCATCCCTTTGTTTCTCAGAATCTCTACACTCTTCTGCATCCTTTTGCTCTTAAGTCTCTCTCTGCTCTTGAGCATCTCTTAACTCCTGATCCTTTTGAGTATCATTTACGGACCACTCTTACCTTGTATCTAGTATTTGCTTTTTAGCATGTCTTCCATAGCTCTTCAACTTCCCTATACTCTCTAGCATCCCCTTGCTCTCTTTTCTGCTAAGCCTCTTGAGTATCATTTACGGACCACTCTTACCCTGTATCTAGTACTTGCTTTTTAACATCCCTTTCTTGGCTCTTTAACTTCCCTATACTCTCCAGCATCCCCTTGCTCCCAAGACTCTGCTCTTGAGCATCTCTTTTCTGCTAGGCCTCTTGAGTATCATTCACACTACCCTTTCCCTGAAGTATTTATTTGATTCTTAGCTTCCCTTAGTTCTTCAACATCCCTTTGTCTTTAGCATCACTTTGCCTCTCCGCAACTCTACACTCTTCTGCATCCTTTTTCTCTTAAGCCTCTATCTGCTCTTGAGCATCTCTTTACTCCTGATCCTTTTGAGTATCATTCACGGACCACCCTTACCCTGTATTTTCTTTTTACCATCCCTTTGCGATTGAGCCTCTCACTTTTCACCTGCATATTTTTCCCTCTTAGCATCTGGTTCAATTCCGTTTAACATCGCCAAACTGATTTAACCGCCAACTATTCAAATATATCACCCATTTTTTATGGTTGTCATTGACATAACTGTATAATTTAACACATTGCTTTCCAATTTTCGGCAATATTTGTATTACTTGGCGTCTTGGCGATATTTAAAGGGACGGATAACGGAACTGAACCGCTGTCTATTACAAGGGAGGGGTTCGTCCCCCCTTATGGGCGACCTTGATAACTACAGCTTCCTCGCATCTCCACCTTTCTTACGAACAAAGAAAGCATTTCATCCCCATCAGTCAGACCGGAACAAAAGTCAAAACGCGGAAATAACTGCCTCTCCGATTAACCTTAAACTTCGGACCACAAAAGAAAAGGAGAAGACTTTTTTGTCGAATAAAATAACAGCCCACGCAAGGTCCGCGTGCGGTTACGGGAGAGAAAAAAGGGGCCCCATCACATCGCAAAGCTATAAATTCCGATCACAGTTGTTGCATCACGCACAATGCGAAGTCGCGAAGAAATGAATGACTCAGGGTTCTTTGTTTCCTTGTGTTACCCGTGTGTGGGAAAGACCTGTTAAAGTTTATTAGACATCAATACTTGAGGAGAGCAATCAAAACTGGGCAAAGACATGGTACTTAAGGATTAGCCAGACGCAAATCTTGGACTTTATCAAATCTATTTGGACTTTATTGGCGACGTATCACAAATTTCACAAAACAATTTTAATACAATTGAAAGCAACTCTGCTAGTTGAGATAATATTGGTTCAATTCCGTTAATTGTCCGTTAAATATCGCTAAGCTAAATTTGATGTAGAAACAACATATAAAATGCACAAATAACACTGATGAAGGTGATCCTTGGTATCTCTGAAACAGTTGTATATGCCTGTTTTAACTTTAATTTTATTTGTGCATTTTATACGTTGTTTCTACATCACATTCAGTTCGTACAAAGTATTTCTTTATCGCTAAGCTATTTTCGACTCCAAAAATTATAAATATTGCTAAAAATTGCAAACTAATGGATTAAAATGTAGTTACTATATCAATGACAACCATAAGAATTTGGCGATATTTCAATATTTCGTGTTAAAAACCAGCTTGACGATAGTTAACGGGGACTGATAATGGAATTTAACCGAGACGACAAGTGTATTGGAGTCCATCAAAATAATGCCTCTTTCATGCATGGTATCAAGCTCTTTCTTTTAGACAACAAAAAGTAGAAATATTCATATATAATTTCAAACTTCTGAATTAAAATGGGTTAATTATATCAATAACTATTCAGTTTATTAATAAAAGTCGGAAAAATTTGTTGATATTTGGATATATTTAGCGATTTGGATATTGGCGATATTTAGCGGGGACTCTAACGGAATTGTACCTTTAATTTATCGGGAATTCTAACGGAGTTGTACCGAGATAAAATTGGTTCAATTCCGTTAACTGTCCGTTAAATATCTCTAAGCTAAATGTCATGTAGAAAAAAAGTGTAAGTGGAAAAAGTATTAGAAGAGTTTCTTTACAAATTATTGATTTTTCATAAAGGCACATTTTTTAATGAGACAATACCATTAATGATATTTAATTCAATATTTTTTGATACTACTAATAGTTTTTTTCCTATTGTTCAACAGAATTATTGGTTTTTAAATAAGAGTTGAGATCTTTTACATTATATAGCATTTTTGAAATGACATTTACTAAGTTCTTGGTCAAATCGTATACAATTTTTTGCCATGAAATATGTATACCATAGGCGCCAACCCGTGAACCCCTCTTAACCTGTAATCCCCCTCAATTTTTTAAAGTTTAATCCTTAAGAATATTGTTTTAGCTATTTTGTTTAGAATAATCACATTAGCACCTCAAGAAATTTATTACATTAAATTATTTAATCTGACATATCATTAAAATAAAAACAAAAGACAAACTTTAATAAACGTGTTCCGTATACTAGGACTTAACCTTTATCTAAATTAAAGCCTGCTTACCATTTTTTGTAAATTCTTTAATTTATAAATATCCGTATAAACGATAAATTTAACA
Organism: Tetragnatha montana; assembly: GCA_963680715.1. Lineage (NCBI taxonomy): Eukaryota > Metazoa > Arthropoda > Arachnida > Araneae > Tetragnathidae > Tetragnatha > Tetragnatha montana. The sequence continues at coordinate 53,878,324 of OY796681.1, read as the reverse complement.
ATTGTTTTCAAGTTTGATTATCAATTCAATGGATTGCGTGGAAATTGCTTGAAATATATATTTTGATGAATTTGAAGATGTGTTCACTAGAGTCAGGCTTAAACCAGTATTACAGTTTCAATTAAAAATTATAAATTTAACTTCTGATGAATTAGATGAGAAGTTATTAGTTTTTTCCCTCATAGAACTAGAAGCTAAACTCTTCAATACTTAAAAAATACCTTGAAGTGTTAAATTATACTCCATGGAATAATTTAACCCTCAATTATAAAAACGATTAACTTACAAATTAACGATTTTCACCAAGAATCAGCGAAGAACCAAATTGGTACAATTCCGTTATCTATCCCGTCGCCGTGCAAAGTTCTTTTCTAAGTTCATGACTGTTTTCCGTTTGTCTCTACATTTAGACTTCTGACATCGTATTAATCAACCAGTTCCAAAACATGAACGCGTGTACACTGATAAAACAAAGCGCATTATTTATTTGCTCCGTATCATTTGAAGCATCTCTACCAGAACAGGACGCCATAACGCCCATCTGTAGATACTATCTATCTTACGCCCCCATCTTCAACTCCATATAACAATACATATGCTCGACTTTTTAAGACCATAAAACACTCTTTAAAAGAATGGTTGAAAAACACGGGGAAATTTGTTACCCAAAATTTTTGCCGCTCCGTGTGGCTGAACCCATACATCACTTCGCCTCTTGTCCGCGAAATTTATTTTTACCACCGACATTTAGAATGATCTACTTTTTCAACGACTGTTTTCTAAAACTTGGTCTTATTAGTCAGAGAGAATTCGTATATGCTGTTAGATGATTCTGTATGATTGTTGGTATCTTGGTGGTCCATCTTGGTATCTTGGTGTTTGTATTTTCTACCTGCAGCTACATTGTATTGTTGGATATTCAGGTGGATATATTCCCTTCTATCTATTTTCTCTTCAAATGAAGTTAATTGCAGCTCTAAATTTGATAGAAAGAGAAAAAATTCTTCTAAACTCTTCAAACACCTTAGTCTTTACTATTTAATTATTTAGCTTTTCACTTTCAAAAGGGCATTTCTACACTTTTGGAAAATATTTGATGCAATTTCTATAAAAAAATCAAGTTTTGAGTCTCTTAAAGAAAGTCAGATAAACCATGATTAAAAAAATAACCCTTAGTTCTGTAATTAATTATTTTTAGCGCCTTTACATTTTATTTAGGAACCTATAGAATATGTAAACAAATGTTCTCATTTAAAATTATAATTTATCTCTTTTCAATACAATTTTTTAAGGAATTTAAACATTTAACTCTATTAAAGAAACCAACTTAAACATGTTTTTTCTTTCAATGATCGAATAATGTTAATGTGTCTCCCATTTGTAGAAGAATATGTGGAGATTTCAGACGAATTAGAAAGTTACAAAAACAGCATTTTAGGATTTTATCCAAATTCCAAATCTAAGTACTCTTGCATAATCCTATCGCATTATTTCCTTTTTTTTTAATATTGAGCGTGAATGCATATAAAAATAAAAATAGTTACGTTTAGTTGCACTCGTCTCTCTGTTTCATAATAAAAAATCACAAAAATAAATGGAAAAAATCTTACGCCATTGAGCGTTACATTTTAAAATTTTTCGTTATGCACCTTTTATAAGCAAACAGTATTTCTACACTTATCTTTAGATAGAAGTACTTTCTAAAGACCTAAAAGGACATTACTTTTTCCATTAGTATCGGGCATCGTGCGTACACCGTTCGGCCACTTTTTCTGTCTCCCTTGTTTGTGTTGGTGTGCCGCCAAAGGTGCGAATAAGCGTCAACAGCCGCTATGATGCGCTCCCGAAATAAGGACTGAATCACTCACGAAGGCTTTTCCTTTGCGTGCTGTAAATAAAAACACCGCTAGTTCTCACGGAAAAGTAGCCGCTATAGTAGATCATCTTCCGGATCTACTATATGCGCATGTTAAAGTAGTAATTCCGTGCGAAACTTTCTCACCGTTTCACTTTTAATCCTCCGAAATCATGAAGATGAGTTTTTTTCTCTCATTTAGTTTCTAGTTGGGGTTTCCTATGGATAACTTGGTTGCAAATGAAAATCAACTAATAGATCAAACTATATAGAAACATATGAGAGGAATATGGAATATCCGATTTATCATTAATACATAGTTTGGGTGTGATTAAAAATTGCAATTGAAAATATTTTATGACTTAAGTAATATTCTTCTGCTAAGCAAATTTACTCATGGGAAAATATGCTTTCCAGATTCCTTTATGAAAACCTTCCTTTAAAATACATTTCATAGTCAAGATATACTATTTACACTTCAATACTAAAAAAAAAGAAAACTAAAATATGTGTTTTTTTTACGAAGAAACTTCTGTTACCTTTGCCATCTTCCTATTTAGCTATATGTTGATTTAGTTTCAGTTGCTGTTTAAAAAACGATCGGCTAGGTGTAATATAATTAATTAGAAATTTGAGACTGAAACTCTCTGTAACATGCATAATGCATGGCGGTTGGTTTCTATTTTGTGCTTTAATATTACTTCTATTCCTTGGGTATTTTTACTGGAACCAATGATTAATTAGAAGAGAAATTTTGATTTTTAGATGTTTATTTTATGTTGTATTATACTTTGGTGGCTTGATAATTTTAAGAACTTAATAAAGGAATGGAATGACATAAAAAGGTTGATTAACCCTGCTTTTTAACATTGTGGGGTACCTTCTCGGTCCTCATGTATGTTTTGTTTAACATTTATGCATGCTTTATTAATACTTCACTTAAATGGTTGTTGTGCTCATTGGCATGTGTTTTTTTATGTGCAGCTGGACGACTGTACCTTGCAGCTGTTCCGGTACAGCGGCAGCGAAGGGGACTATGGCAGCTACCTGGACCTCGAGTCCACCATCGATGAGCAAGCGGAGGACTTCGAGGATTTCCACTCAAAGTGAGTACAATATATTGTTTTTGTCCTAAAGTGGGTTGGAATCGTAGGAATAGCTTTTTTTGAATGTAAACTTGAGAAATTTTAAAAGCGTAAAAAGGGGGATTTTTTTTTTTTTGAAAATTTTAAAAATATTTATTTATTATATATTTAGATGAACGCAATGTTGCCCAAAAAAAATCTCATAGTCACCTGAAATTTCCGGGTCCAAATTGTAAATTAATAATGAATCTTTTCAAAATCGGACAACTTTTTTTTTTACTGAATTTATATTTTAGAGGCTTATGGAAGAAAAAACTGATGTTTTTGCGCTTCTTGCATGCGTTTAATTATAATTATGAAAAACCTTTATTTATTAAGTTTACACACAGATAACATATGCATGGGAAAAACTAAAAGTAGAACAACAAAAAAATAAGACTAATGAATTTGCCCTGAAGTCGAAGACCCATTTGTGATATGTGCAGGACTACAATATGGTGGCAAATAAATAGAAATTATATACTGAACGATAGCGAAAACAAGGAGAACAGTTATTGATTGAAAATGGTTTACATTCATCAAATGAACATAATTTACGAAAAAACCTTTGAAATCTTACCACAATATGGCTGTTATATTTTTTCTCTTAACATTTTGTGTTTAAAATTTGGTTTTGAGTTGAATACCTTTTAATTTTGACTTTTGACGAAAACGATTTTTCCCAAATGAGTGAATGAACCTTTAGTTATTCCCGAAAACTTAAATAAGTGTCTTTCATTTAACTTTTCATTTATTTATAATCCATGCACATCTTCTTATTATTGTAAGGTTAAGATATTTAGATATTTTCTTCCCCAAAAACCTTTCATAATACAAACTTTATAACCTCCCCACTAGTGTTCGGCAACTAGTGGTCAAAAAATAGTTAACTACCAACTACTAACTAGTCTGGGAAATTGTAGTTGTAACTAGTAGTTAACTATTTTTTCCTGGGACTAGTTGCAACTAGTAGTTAACTACTAGTTGACTAGTCTTTTTAATTTCATAACATACTTTTTGGCAAAATTCTAATAAAAATTCTAATATATCTTTCTTAACTATGTCACAAAAAACATTCATACTTCGCGCAAAAATGGTCTTTATTTCTGGTTATGGTATTTGAGTACTCTACCTTTGATAAAAATTTTAAATATCTTTTTAAATTTTAAATAAAAAATGTTTTGAAGTAGTTGAAAATTTGAAAGTAGTAGTTAACTAGTAGTTAATTAAAAAAGTAGTTGAACTACTTTAAACTAGAAGTAGTTAAACTACTAGTTAACTACTAGTTGATCAGTAGTTAACTACTAGTTGCAACTAGTTCTAGTTAACTAGTGCCGAACACTACTCCCCACAAGTCTGCTTGAATCAAATAATGAGAGCGTATTTAATCTGTTGTCTGCTAAAGGATTGGGGGAAGAAGCATTTTTCCGCTTGTTCACCTGCCTTTTGATATTTCGTGTCTTGGGATTATTATTCATCTGTATGGATTTGTTTCCTACTTTTGCATTAGAGGAGCATCCTGTCACTATTTAATAAAGAAAAGTTAAATTTTCCACTTATAAATTGATGATTAGAACTGTTAGTGGCCATTCATTAATTACGTAAGGGTCCCGAGGGGGTGGGTGGGTTGGAAAAATCTCTACATACCCTTTCTTGGGGGATAGGGGATCAAACCCATTCTTACGTAAGATTTTCGAAGTTAATGTAAACAAATTCCAGTTATTCTAATCAAATTTAATTTGATTACAGATTTAGAATATTACTTTTATCTGTTGAAAAATAAAAATTTTTGATTTACGTCAAACTGAGAGTTTTAGTGTAACTGATTCTTTTCTAACATTTTATTATTTTGAAAAACGAAATGGAATCTTGCGTAAGAATAGGGGGGAGGGGTTTGAAAAATCTTACATATCCCTTACATGGGGGTAGGGGGGTCAAAAATTGCCCAAAACATCCTTACGTAATTAATGAATGACCCCTTAGTAGTTTTATTTGGATTAAAGTAATTAGGTTTTGAAGGGCTTTAGGTGAGGAATTTTTTTGTGATGAAATGACCATAATTACCCTATTATGATACCAAACTCAAATTTGATGTCACGTTGTCTTAGAACTTAGATCAGGGGTTCCCAAACTTTTTTGGCCCGTGGACCCCCTGACGACATTTTTCGTACCCTGTGGACCCCCTGTCTTAGGGACCGTTCAAAAAGTAGCTAAAATTCTTATTTCTAAACCACTCATAAATTTTGTAATTTTTCAAATGTTTCTTCGTGCATTGATTTACATATTTAAAAAAAAAATTATTTTTGCTATTGATTCATATATGGTTACACAATATTTTTAAGGAAATTATAACATCAATCCAACATTTAAAAAAGTTTGAAATAAAAACAAATCTAAATTTGTAATATCACTACATTTTAAGATAAAAAAACTAAATTTCCCTAAAAATAGTCTGTGAGCTTAAAAGTGGGGGTCTGGAGGTCCTCCCCCAGAAATTTTTTTAAAATTCGCACCTCAAAGTAGTGTTTTAGCTCATTTTGAGACTCTTTGGGCTGAACAGAACCGCTTCTTGTAAGCCACACAATTTTCAAAGAAAATTATTATGTACTATTGCTTGAATAAAGTTTTTCAAAAAAATTAACAAACTGAGAATTTAGGGGGAGGGGCAGGTACCCCTATAGCCCCTTGCTACACTCTGGGGAGATCAACCAAAGCTACTTCATGATTTAAGAGGGAAATAGGGGGGGGGGTTCGGGGGTCCTGCCCCGATAAATTTTTGAATTTTAGTGTGCTAAAAAATGTTCTAAAAGCTATTTTTTGGCCATCAAAACAAAAGACAAAATTTTTGAAACATATCAAAAGATTCATTTTAATAAAGTTTTTCCGGTGGACCTCTGAAAGTTGCTGTGGACCCCCTAGGAGGCGCTGTGGACCCCCAAATTTCATTTTCATGCCCATGGACCCCCTGGAAGTCGCTGTGGACCCCTAGGGGTCCATATGGACCACTTTGGGAACCGCTGACTTAGATCCTCCTTGTGATCAAAATATAAAATGTTTCTCTTTTTGCATCTTGCTTCATCTTATTAGTAGTGGCTAACTTTTTCTTATTCAAGGCCGCATTGCTTGTTATAAGATAAATCTCGTGAGCCGAACATATAAAAAAACCGATGTATGAATATTTAAAAATTTTCCAGTTGAAGTAATTGCCAAATCCAAGGGGCCTGTAGGGAGTAATTATTTTGAGGATATTTTTTTTTGAGCTCAAAAGTAAATTTGCCATTTTTTTGGACTTCCCTTTTCCAAACTGGCGATTCAAATGACACATTAATAATTTCCTCTTTGAAGCTTTAACATTAAAAAACTTCAAAATATTTAGAAATTTCTTGCAAAATTTTAACATAACCTTGTCAAAAGACCGTTCATTCACCGTTATGGAGATTCTTGTGGGAATCGATGATCTCCAATGGCGTATAGCCGATACCTAACGTGATCAGTGTACCGTGAAATGCTACTTGATGCCAGTAGCGTGTGATAACTTCATCCATCAGAGTTAGGAGAAGAAAGAATTAATAGATGATTTTCCGGGGATCGGGATCGATGAATTGGTTCTCCGTACCCACAGGTCATTCATTCCTCGTGAGTTTATGTTTCTGGTATTTATCACAGGGATGTTTCACGGTAAAATGTACTTTAACCCTTTCATTTCCCTTTTTTCCCATATGATTCAATGGCTATCTTGGGCGGTCTAGGATTGAAAGGGTTTAATTTACATCGCAAACGCTCCACAAAATAAACTTATATAAACACACTTTTTTACCCTCAAATTAACAACATTTCAGGTGTTTTATTCTGCCGTCCTTAGCAAGAAGGGCGTATCTCGGATTTTGGCGATTTTCAGGTTTTTGCATATCTAGAATCTTTGGAGTCTTCTGCACCTTATGATACCTCATTCATGTACCTATGGGTACGAAAAGGTACACAAAAACGCTAGTGAAAAAGGGCGTATCTGAAATTTCATGAAATCCTTAGGCGAAAAGTGCTTGTACTGAAAATCTTGATTTTCGGAGATGCGCCCTTCTTGCTAAGGACGGCAGTATTATGGTTGGACACTGCATCCCCTAATTGTTTTGTGATAATGTTCTGAATATGTTTGAGAAGTGTTGGAAATGTGTTCTATCCAGAAATGTTTTCTAAAAACAGTGATGTAAAATAAGTTTAGAATCTGAAAGTGTTCTTTCTTTACATTTGGATCGAAAAATAATAATACATTTCTTGCCCTTTAGTTTTTAGTAACACTTTTGCAACACTATATATTTCTCACACAAGACAATCACAATATAGTTATCAAAACATAAAAATGTCAGATTTTTTGAGGAGCTTTGTTTTTCCACTTGAAATTTTTTGTTTATATCTGTTTATTAAACCTCTGATAAAATTCTGATAAAAAACATTTTTTAATGTAACTTTTTTTTATTTTTACACAAATATATCTCTAAGAATTTGTATGTAATATCAAGGAAAACTCTTAAGAAAAAATGGGAATTGCATATTATTTTAAACCTTGTAAGTAATTTAGTTTTATTTTAAGTTTTTTTATTACTAATATAAAAACCAAAACAAACATTCTCACCAAAATTTTCTTTATGCAGGTTAAGATTTGTAAAAAAATATTTTTACTGTCCATTGTATCCTTAATACTACATTTTGTTTTACTTACCGTAAACTTTTAACACACAAGCTTCATGTTTAGTTTTCTTTAATAACATGAACAAGTTGTCCATGTTACGTCCTTGCAATTACACATATGTTCCTAATAAGGCAAGCATTAAGGAAGTGCAGAACACAAGGTTCGTACTCCACCCCTTTTGGAATCCTATTATTTTTCTCCGTCGGGAAAGACCTCACGCATTATGGCATTGGAATAACCATTTACAAATCGTAATGAAACTAGGCCCAGTCATTCACAAGAATGTTTAAGAACCATTAATATTTAAATGTATTTAATTTCGTGAGCACATTTAATTACCATGTCATTTGTATGAAGGTGAATTTTAACCAGTCTTGGATAGATATCGCTTTGATATATCAAGTAGTTTTTATTAGTCTGTAGTCGTTTTATCAATTGGATTTCTCATACATTATGTTAGTGAATGCACCTACACTGCAAATTTTTTTTCTTAAATTCAATAATTTTTTTATACTATAAACGATTTCTCTGATTTTACTTGAAAAGTGGAAATTTAAGCCAGCATCTAAGTAAGGACTCTACCTATAAAATAAGTGAAGCAGAAGCTTGTATCTTAAAGCTAGAATCTTTTAGTTAGATTGTATAAATTAGTTTCCGTCATTGTTAATATCATTCCTAGTTATAAATTTCTACTGAATCGAATCCGAACATGATAATGCTATGATTTCAAGATCTAAAAAACTTTGGGTTAATGACCCTTGATTAAATTATTTTCTCTGGGGAAAATAAGATATCCTTGATGAGTCTTTTAGCTCTAAGTACCATTTTTTAGTAATCATTTAATTACGTAATTTTTTATGATCTCTAAATTTGAAAAATCATTACATTACTTCCAAACGAAACGAAGTGTAGATGAAAGTTCTCATCGCATCGGCTTAGGATCGTTAGTCAGGAGGTTTTCAGTGAGAAAAGTTTGGAATCCATTTACACTTCGGGAAACTCCTGAATTCATTCTTTCTGGGCTAGGCTGTATCTTACGAAGGATTTATTGAGTTTACTTCCCTTTTTACCTTGAAAATTCTGCGGTTTACATACAAGGAGCGGTTCTCTTCAGGTGTAAACTAAAGGGTTACAAAATAACTTAAAAACATTATTATTTTTGAAGGTTAAATTTTTAAAATTTTCTGGGAGTAACCCCAGACCCCCTGACATGGTGTTTGTAGTGTCCTGGCCGAGTGGTTCTCAATAAAACAGGCCTTTTATACAGCACAACACTTTATTTTCTCCAAAAACAAAAATCATCCACGCCGACGCACGGCACACAACAGCCTCTTCGGCTCTAGCACTAGCTTCTCCAAAGGGGAAAAAACCTAACACCACCGGCGCGTCAGCCACGCCCTCTAGCGATCAGTCAGAGCCGATCGCTACACCCCCCACCTAAGATTGGTGTTTCAATTATTTAAACACAAATCTGATAATAAACAGAAAACTTAAAATACTTAAACATATACTTAAATGGCCACATCAAAACACAAAATTTTACCACATTACAACAGTTATACAAATCTCATAATAATACTAAAAGAAAACACTGAAATGAACTATTAATCATGACAATAATTCACCCTCGAAAGAGCGTCCGCGTGGGGCATTTTAGCTCCTGGGCAATGTTTAATATCAACATTATACTTTTGTAAAGCAAAAGCCCACCGCTGTAGTCTAGCGGATTGAGGTGCACATTTGGTCAAGAAAGGCAAAGGATTATGATCAGTGAAAAGTTCTACCTCACTTCCAAAAATATACATTTCAAACTTTTTTAAAGACCAAACGATGGCAAAAGCTTCCCTCTCTATAGTGGCCCAAGACTGTTGACTTTTTGATAACTTTTGGCTAATGTAAGCAATAGGGTGAAATTTATCTCCAACCCTCTGAGAAAGGCACGCGCCCACAGCAAACTGTGACGCATCAGAATGAATGATAAATGTCTTATCAAGCACGGGCGTGTATAGAGAAGGAGCTTGAACCAGAGCACATTTTAATTGATCAAAAACAGCTGCATGTGCAGGGGTCCATGGAATATTATCTGGAACACCCTTCTTTGTGAGTTGGGTCAGAGGATACACTAATTCAGAATATTTAGGAATATAGTCCCTATAATAATTGCATAGACCAAGCACACTGCGAAGGTCCCTTTTGGTTTTAGGGTCAGATAAATTCTTAATAGTATCAGTTTTCTCAGGATCTGGCTGATGTCTACCTGATCCAATTATATGACCTAAATACTTAATTTCTGACTTTGCAAAAGAACATTTTTTGATATTTACTGTAAAATTAAGTTCCTGCAATTTAGCAAGTACAATAGCTACATGACCCAAATGTTCCTCCCAGTTCTGTGAAAATATGGCTATGTCGTCAATATAAGCACGAGCAAAGTCTCTGTATTGAGACAATGCCTTGTTCATGACCCTTTGAAACGTAGCAGAGGCATTCTTAAGTCCAAAACTCATCACTTTAAATTGGTACTGCTGTCTGTGAGTTTTGAAAGCAGTTAGTTCTTTGCTTGCAGAGTCCATCGGTATTGCCCAATACCCTTTGAGTAGATCCAAGGTTGTGATTACATTGGCCTGTCCAATGGAGTGGATCAAGTCCATAGCCTCTTCCATAGGAAAGTCATCAGAAACAGTCACTGAGTTCAGAGCTCTGTAATCGACACAGAGTCGCATGGTGCTGTCCTTCTTACTAACGCACACTATCGGATGGGCGATTTCAGCGTCGCTCTCTTCAATCAGGCCTTGAGCTAAGAGCTCATTTATCTGCGCGTCTACTTGGCTTTTAAGCGCAATAGGAATCCGATAGCAGAAAGGTTTCTTCCTCTCTGAACCGGGCTTTAGTCGGATTCGATGGGAACCCACTTTGGCAACTCTTACTTTTCCAGTGAATAATCCTCTGTAAGTGTGAAGTAGTGACTTCAGTTCTTTAGACCTTTCATCATCCAGATGGGTTAAGTCCACAAGATCCAAATTTCCTTCAGATCCAGCATAGTCCACAGGAGGGGTAGGATAGATTTCTCCAAAATCACTGTCTTCCTCAAAGACAACTCCAACTGCGAGTGAGCGTGCATGATATCTGCGGATCTTGTTTACATGCACTTGTCGAACAGTCCCATCAGGTAACTCCACCTTGTAGGAGTGCGGAGGAAGGTGTTTAACTATCACTCCGGGGCCTGTCCATCTAGCATAGATCTTGTTGTTTGAGTCCGGTATCAGCAACACTACTTGCTCTCCAGCATTATATGTACGGACCGAAGATCGTCGATTGAAATAATCGCTGTACGATTTTTGCTTCACAGCAGCCATCAGAGATGCCTTCTCAGCAGCTCGTTCCATATTTATCTTCATCTCTTGTAGATAGTCTACTGCGGAGGGAGTGATCTTGGTAGGCAGACTAATCTCACCTGCCCAGGAAGATTTCAGGACAGCAAGGGGACCTCTCGCTTCCCTCCCATACAACAGCTTGAATGGGGAAACACCTGTCGTGGTATTTGGCACCTCTCGATAGGCAAACAGCAGGAATGGGAGCTGGCGATCCCAATTCCGGGGATCCTCCCTTATGACGTGATGTAACATGTCCTTTAAAACTCTATTCCATCTCTCGACTAGTCCATTGCTGGCTGGATAACCAGGACACGAGAATCTAGGACTCGATCCAAGTCTCTTCACAAATTCTTGGGTGAGAGACGATGTGAAGTTGGTGCCCTGATCACTGGCGATAATTCCAGGGATACCAGTTCTAGTAAATATTTCCAGAAGAGCGTCACAAGTCACTTTTGCAGAAAGCGAGCGCAGAGGCACTGCCTCTGGCCAGCGAGACATCTGGTCCACCAGGCATAGGACATACTTGTGCCCACGGCTAGAGGGTGGTTCAATGGGTCCGATGAGATCAACATTTACAGCCTCAAATGGGTACTCCGGTCGAGTAACTGGAGTAATAGGGGCTCTGTCACTCACTTTGTCCTTCCTTCGAAGTTGGCAACCCGTACATGACTGAACAAAATCGGAGATATCGCCAGTCATATTAGGCCAGAAAAAACTATACCTAATCCTTTCTTTCGTTTTTCTAACCCCCATGTGTCCGCCAAACACTGATTCATGCGCGAGTTCCATTACTTTCTTTATCCTACATCGCGGCAATACAAGCTGAGTGACGGGCTCATCCAAAACATTATCTCTATGGTAAACGATATCCTCAATCAAAACAAAGTTGCCCTTATTATTTTTTATCAACCCCCAAACACTCTCTAATGATGGACATTCCCTCTGCTCCCTTTTTAGTTTAAGCGCATCTGAATAAACAGTATCGTTTTCGCTTTCGCTATCCCCTTCATTTTTCTCCTCGGTGCTCGCAGCCTCTTTTTGTTCTTTCCCACTTTCAACGGAAACCTCCTGCAAAAGAACATCTGCCTTCAAGGAATCATATTCGCTTTCATTCGATTGACTTCCCCCCTCGTTACTCAAGTCTTCGTTCATTTCGCATAATGATTCATACAAAGACAACGGAATCAACCCATCCACACCCAACTTGTCAGTTAACGCGATAACGCATTCCATCGGGTGCTTTATTGAATGTTTACTTTCCAAGGCTATCGTTGCTTTAATTAGTTTCGCTTCTATTTTATCACCAAATGCTGAGGAGAGCATTATTTTGCCTCCTTCCCTTGAGTTCAAATTTTCCACCAAAGAAGAATGAATAATTACCAGTTGCGTTCCCGAATCTACTACGCATCTCACTTCTTTCCCTTCCACACAAATGTTTTCCCACCTTAAGGGATGTAAGACCACCTCTGGGCTTAAATATTCTGGGTTAACCTTGGCTACTAGAGGTCCCTTATTTTCTCTATTATCCCTGGGGCAGTTTCTTTTGGGACAGTCCCTAGCTCTGTGGTTACCCCCACAATTATAGCATTCTATCTTTATAGGTCCCGCTCTAGCGTCTCTGCTATCTCTACTTCGCAAATGAGGTGGAATGTACCTTTCTCTGGGTTTTTCTCTTATGTTATAGGAATTTACTTCCGCGAATGACCTACCCTTTGAGGTAAAATACAAATCACAATATCGACCCAACTCCAATGGTTTAAACCATTCATTTTCCTGTTTTATATTTATGTGCGTACAAGTTTCCGAGTCTAACGAATCATATACTTTATCACTCACTATTAACTCTTTCAGCGTCTTAAAATCTGAAACTCCCCTTAAATTACAGTACTGGTCCCAACTGGTTGCCAAGCGTGAAGCGAATTGCACATGTGTCTCATTTGGCATTCGTTTTGCTCTCCTAAAATTTTGCAAGCAAGCCAATGGGGTTGGCTCAAACTCTCTAAGAACTACCTCTTTAATCTTTGCATAGCATTGCAAGTCCTCCTCTTTAATGTAAATCAATATATTGCTCGCCTTTTCCCCCATTATGTTTAACAGTATCTCCCCTTTTTGGTCTTCTGGAACATTCTTGGCACTATATGCCCTTTCTAGTGACGAAAAGAATACGTTCCAACCCTCCGCTCTATTGGGTACAGGGAGTGTTAACGTTCGAATACTATTGATTACGTTCTCAATTGATGTGGGATTATTATTGTCGGTCCCATTCACTGTATTTGTTACCTGTCCACCCAAAGTTTCTAACTTAGCCTTTTCAAGCTCCAATTGAACTTTTAATTTCTCAACCTCTAACCTTTCCTGTCTTTCTCTTTCTTCCCGTTCTAACCTTTCTTTTCTTTCTCTTTCTTCCCGTTCTAACTTAATCTTACTTTCCCTTTCTTCCCCGATCACTACTAACATATTCTTAGCATCCTCCTCAGTGTACACACTTGATCCCAGAATTAACGTTTTCAACTCATTAACTTTCATACTGTCATCGGGGTTCTCCCCTAGCTCCGTTGCCAAAACCCTCAGGTCCTCTTTCTTCGCCCGAGATAAAAAAGACATACTTAAACCACTAAGCTCAACTTAATACAGTATACAAAAAAATATCTAGCCTAATAGACCAACTACACTCTCCAATATGTCCAACGAACTTAACGGTTGCTTACCTCCAGTTTCGTTTTCTCTAACAAAACGATTCTTCTGACTTCTAGACCTTCAACATCAGGTCGTCTCTGCCAACTATAACACTGGTTTCGATCCTGGCGGCACTGCGCCAATGTAGTGTCCTGGCCGAGTGGTTCTCAATAAAACAGGCCTTTTATACAGCACAACACTTTATTTTCTCCAAAAACAAAAATCATCCACGCCGACGCACGGCACACAACAGCCTCTTCGGCTCTAGCACTAGCTTCTCCAAAGGGGAAAAAACCTAACACCACCGGCGCGTCAGCCACGCCCTCTAGCGATCAGTCAGAGCCGATCGCTACAGTGTTATACTTTGTTAAATTTTTTCGCTATTCATAGATAGTATCAAAGTTCTGATTGTGCAATGATAGTTTATAAAACATATTGTTTCTCTGGATTCGAACGTATGGGGGCGAAACAAAGTACCACTATAGGTGGATCTCGAGAGATAATTTTCAGAAAAAAAATTTTTACTATAGCATGTATATCTTCGGAAGGCGGCTGAAAATTACGGAATCTTGTATTGTGGAAGGTACGTTTAGCAGTTCTCTGTCGCCTTCCGAAGTAATACAAGCTATATTCAAAATTTTTTTGCTAAAAATTATATCTAGAGATCCCCCCTTGTGGTATTTCGTTTCGCCCCGCCCCACTTTTTAATCCAGCGAAACAATATGCTTCATAAACTATCATTTCAATCAGAACTTTGATACTATCTACAAATAGCGCAAAAATTTAACAGACAAAGTATAACACTATGGTTAGGGAATCTGTGTGGGGTTACCCCCAGAAAATTTTAGAAATTCAACCTTTTTTCAAGATATGTTTTAACCCTTTAGTTTACAACCGAAAGTGGACCGCTCCTTGTAAACCTAACTCCTTGTAACTCCTAACATTTTGACTATTTGCGTCTACAAGAAAAGGTGATATGCAAATGTGTCCTTCCCTTGGAGGCGACTGTATCCGCGCCTGGGCTGTCATCCTATAAAATCAACTCCCATGTTGGCCATTCCGAATTTCTCTCTCGTATGGCTCGTTAACCGATGCAGCTTTCTGTGGGATCGTTTGGAGCGCTCCAGTTCCCCCCAGGAACTGCGAACCACTTGTGGTCATGCTCTTCTTTCGTGCTGAATACGAAAGTTCACTTCCTCCGCTCCTTGACCGAGCTGCTTGACTCCAGATAATGGTTTTTATGGCCATTTGAGGGTATCAATTTTTTTTTTCTAATTGACCATGAATTCGTTATCTTAGAAAGTAGTGAGCTGCACCAATTCATCGCAATCCGAAATCAAGCACTTGTTTGACGTTGATAGCTTTAGTATTATAGTATTTTGCATTTTACATGAAGGTCGATTTATTTAATTTTATTGATATTTATTGAACTTGAAATAATTTAGGGAGCTTTTTTAAAAGTTAAGAAACAGTCATCATAATTTATGTTTTTTTCTTTACTTAGGTTGGTAATAGTCGGCGAACCAGCATTTTCATAAAATTGGTCTGCTGGGCCCAGTGCCGTATCTGAAGGGAAGTTGGAGGTTAATGTCTGTATAAAGGTCCTGAAATGAATCAAAACACTCTTTTTAAGTGACAAATGTTAAATGAATTAGGGGAAGGACCCTCCAGATCCCCGTTTTCGCTTGAAACTCAGTATTACCATGGCCATCTAGACACATAAAACCAGAGAAGCTCGAAATTTTGAGTGACGTTCTGCCTACTATTTCGCGTCATCATCGCTTTTTTGGACAACAGCGCAACTCCAGTCTGAAGGGAGCGTGCAAGATTTCTGACTGGAGTTGCGCTATTGTCCAAAAAGCGATGATGACACGAAATAGTAGGCAGTACGTCACTCAAGATTTCGAGCTTCTCTGGTCTTATGTGTCTAAATGGCCATGGTAATACCCACAATTTTTTAACACTACATGAAGATTCAAATCCCACCTTTAAGTGTTCTAAAAAACTTCGTTTAACTTAAAACGTAATTAGTACATAGAAATAATTTAAGACCCTGGGAAACAAAAGTCCAATTACGATTCCAAATAGCTGCATCGGGAAGGAATTTTGTCGATGATTTCGCTTTCGGTGATTCCTCGACACGTGTCTGAAAGCGAATGTTGGAGATGTCACTGGAGAAACAGGTTCCGAGGAGCCTTGCCGCGGGCTGCGACGCTTTCCACTGACCCCGATCTCCCTCATTACAGACTTCTTTCAATTATGTCATTAGGGAGCAGCATTCATTCAGGGCCACGCATCCTCTCTCTTTCCCTGTGGTCATCATTGAGGTATAAGCCAAGGGGGACGTGTCCTCCCACCCCCGAAATGTCAAAATTTTCCTCAAACGATTGGTTGGTGTAGTGAGTGTCAGTGATATGGATCCATCATGGGCTTTTATCACATCCCTTGCCAGCTCTGAAGTTTGCTATAAAAAATCTCCTTGAAAAGCGAATTCTGCTGGACAATTGAAGGTGTGATATAGGGGGTCTCTTCAGGACAGTTGTCGCAAATTCGAGGCGCGGATCCAGTACGGTTCCAAGTGGGGATACTTTTTCAGACCATCACCTTTACCATTTGAGAAAAATGTCAAAATGTTGGGGATTTTCAAAAAAGTATCACTCAAGATCCTTTTTTGGTACCTCTGGGTGGGGTATAGGGGTCCTCCCCCAGAAAAAAATTTTAAAATTTGACCTGTAAAAGTAGGGTTTTAACTCAATTTGAGTAATTTTTGGGACTTTTTTTCTTACTTGTGAGTGATTTTTTGGGTCCAATGGATCCGCCTCTGACTCTTCCCTTGGTGTCAAAAGAGCAATGAAGTATGGACTTCAGTTTTAATTGACTCATTTGAACCTTCTTTCGATGATGAGATTGGCTAGTCTTCTGATTAGTCTTTAAAGGCACTGTGCCATCTACATACTTGAGCCTTGGACGCAAAATCCTTCCTAAAGGTTTCTGATATCCTGGAAAGAGTCTCAGAAACCGATTTGTATAGTTTGACACAAAAAAAGTTATGGTGTATTGCTGCTGGACATTTAGGGGCATTCTGAAAACGTAACGCCATTTTCAAACATGCTCCTGCTTTTGGAGCTCGCTGGTCCATACAAAGGCTCCAGGCCTGAAACCATCTTCTAATCATTGTAGCTGGGATCCCAAAACAACCCTTGCCACCAATAAAATTTGCCCCATTCCCTCTTTCTGCTTCGCGTAAAAAATTCAGTCTCATTACTTTTGGGACAGACTCTGTATACCAAGTTACAAGGACTAAAAGCTGTAGTTAATCGTTTTTCCAATTATATTTCCTTGAATTCCTTGGGAAAAAAAATGATTGCATTCGTATTTCTCCCGTTCCGTACTTGCTCTCCGCCCACAGATTCTGGAGGAACAGGTGTGTGGTGGCGAAGGGGTGTTCTGCCAGAAATTCCTCCTTTATTTCCTCGTGTGAGTCACGGAAGCATCGTTCTGCTGGAGATTTTTCCGCAAAATATTCATCCCTGACATTAATTCGGATGTTTTGGGACACCGCCAAAGGGGGGAAATGTCTAATGAACAGTCAAATGGACCACACTGATGATGTTCGAAAAAAAAAATAAGTTAGGTTGCTGGTGGTAAAAATGAGTGCAATACGTCATGTTCATCTCTATTTACTAGGGGAGAATGGGGTAATTGGAAACCCTTTTTTATTTGCTGCTTTGTGTGTGGGCCTAAAAATCTGAAAAATGTCACAGAATACCTTTAAGACATACTTTATATCCCATATAAATTTTATCGTTTTGGAATAATTATTTCAGTGAAAAACTCCAGTTTGTAGTTGATGCAACCAGCAAAATCGTCCACCTAAAGTCCTGTTTTTTCAACTATAACTTTTTCAAGATACAATCGCTTGGGGTAATTATTAGATACATTTAATAATTCCTTTCCGCTTTTACTTAGCAGATGCATTATTTTTTCGAAGAAAGCTGATAGTGATATAAACATTCTTGTAAAAAAGTCAGCTTCTTAAACCTAAGGAATCCTGTTTAATTCTGTGGAATTTTGCATGTTTCTTATTACCCCCGCATTTGCATCTTACTATCCCACTTTCCCCTGATTCTCGCTTCTGTAGTATTGGCTCTAAGAGCCAATGAAGACGCTATAAAGGTTTTTTTCTATATGGCTATGTGTTCAAAAGTCAACTTAAAAGAAAACCTTCATGACACCTGTTGTAAATATTTTTAGCTCAACCATTAGACTTGCCCACCTCCCTAGACCGGAACCTGTAAGAGTTCTACCCTTCCCCCGAATTTGGATGGGGATTTTTGTACTGGCCTAAACTAAACACTTTATGGCTGTCTTGTACGTTTTTTTTCTCCAAGAATCCCTATGTATGGTCTAGAAGAATTAAAATATTTTAAAAGGTTTAAATTTCAAAAATTATATGGAGAAGGACCCCTAACACTCTTTTTTTTTTTGGCATAGAACTGGATGTTACTTCTACAACTTAAAATTTAGAGATGAAAAATTAAACAAGTAACTAAAAAAATTATATTTGGTCTCTCACCCTCCCCCAAAAAATGTCCAGTTTTGGGCCTGGTGATGGACATTACCTCTTGTTTTGAAAACATTGACAGATGACGGTAAGAGATGCTTGTGCAAAGGATAACCACAGAATAATAAAAACAACGTGAATTTATTGCACAAATGTAACGAATTAAGTAACAGGTAGATAAATTGGCAGATGATAAAAAAAGTGTAAAAGACTCATATTCATTTTATACTTACATATGATCACTTCCAAAAACTTTTATCAATTGGCAAGCTTTAAGATAGAAATATTGCGAGTTTAAAAGCAATAGAGCATTTTCAATCACATGACTCGGACCTAACAACGGCCTTAGCAACTGAAGATGTTACAGTTTTTTGCCCTACAGAGGTTAACAGTTACAGAAAATGACTAGCCGTGGAATTCTTCTATTGGAGCATTTGCAATCACATGATCCCGTACCTAAAAACCGCCTTAGCAACAGATAAACAACGGCCTTAGCAACAGTTAAAAGCCCTACAGAAGGTACACAGTTAAAAGAAAATAACCGGTTGTGACGTCACCTGAAAACACTCTATAGAGCATTCGCACATGACGTAACTTGGAGGACAAAATCAACGTTGCTAAGGCTGTTGTTAGGGGCGGGACATAGAAGTATCCAATAGCAGCATTCGCACATGATGTCACTGGAGGAATAAAACAACGTTGCTAAGGCCGTTGTTAGGCAGAGTCATGTGATTGAAAATGCTCTATGGGTTTTCCCAGTTTTTGTTTAATTGCTGAACTGACGGGAAGACGGATAAAAAAAAAATCACATGTCGTGGCGAGTTTTCTCTTAAAGAGAGTTTCCAGCCTCTCTTTAAAGAGTTGATGGACAGGAATGTGGTTGGGGACACCAAATAAGTTAATCACTCCGAACCGAAATCCAAACAGACTTGTGAAAACAGCTCAACTGACAGCAGCATCCTAACGAGACAAGGGCGACGAGATATTAAATGAAGATTGGGTTACTGGCGATTTCATGTCTCGTTGATCCATGGATAAATAGAATGTTTTTATAGTTGGTGTGAATGACTTTTTTTTAAAACTTACGGCCTCCAAGGGTTTATATTCCTGTCCGGGGACTTTCCTTATTTGAAAATTTCATGATATTAAGGTTTTCTTAGGTGCAATGGCTCAAAGGCTTGTTGAGTAATTTCTTGGAGTTTTTCTTATTCACTGCGTTTAGAAAGCCATAGTTTGCTAAAGACTTTCTGATGTTTTTTTTTTTTAAAGCTTATGCTTTTTACTAGTGCTTGAATTTTGAATTTACGTAATTCCGAAACTATTCAATATGTGTAAATGAAATTGGGCTTAAAATCAGGGCAGTATAGAGTGTTTTCAGGTGACGTCACGACCGGTTATTTTCTTTTAACTGTGTACCTTCTGTAGGGCTTTTAACTGACTGTTGCTAAGGCCGTTGTTTATCTGTTGCTAAGGCGGTCTTTAGGTATGGGATCACGTGATTGCAAATTCTCCAATAGAAGAATTCCACGGCTAGTCATTTTCTATTACTGTTAACCTCTGTAGGGCAAAAAACTGTAACATCTTCTGTTGCTAAGGCCGTTGTTAGGTCCGAGTCATGTGATTGAAAATGCTCTATCTAAGGGGGCTTTAGAGGTACACCCCCCTCCCCGGAATTTTGACATCAATTTTTATACTGTTTTTTTTTCTTGAAAAGGGTCTCAAGATGAAATAAACACAATTCTTTTAGGGGCAAATTTCAAAAAAAAAATTCTAGGGAAAGATCACTATCCAATGTCTATATTTATTCTAAAATGTTTCCTTGGAGCGGTTCTCTTTGGGTATAAACTCAAGTCCGGTTATAACTTCTAAAGGGACTTCGATAGAATGAGCTGAAACACTATTTTAAGGTCAGATTTCTGAAATTTTGACATGAAGTGAACCAAGATTCAAATCCTACCTGATCTAAAAATTAACATGTTGAGTCAACCCCCCCTCCCCAACCCCGAAACGAAAGTCTGGTTACGGCCCTGCTTAAAATGTTGATATTTTATGTATCCACCAAATTATCTAAATTATTGCTTTTGGTACCAATTTGACCATGCGGTTGTACTACAAACTATAAACTAAAATGATTTTCGCGTGAATAGTATCTTTCTGACCAACTCTCACCATGCAACGCGCAGTAGTATTATGCCAAACAAAGTCAAAGGTGTGTGTGGGCCGTGTAAACACGCATTCGATTTCGGAAGCCCGTCGTTCCATTTGGGACGCGGCGGAGGAGGCGGAAAGAATAAAGAACAGCGTCTTAATTGAATCCGATTAGCATGCGGTGACTCACTCGTTACCTGCGCCTCTGCAGCAGATAGCAGCAGCGCCAACGTTGCGCCAAGAGACTGCCTGCTGTTGCCATGACTATTACAAAAAGTAGTATTTCTTCGATGCTGTAAAAAAATGCGAAAGAATGTTTAAAAAATTGGTCGTATCCTATGAGGTGCTCAAAACTTTGATAATTATGAGGTACTGGTTTTTTAAACAAATTTTGGGACATAGTAATAAGTGTTGGGTCTTTCCCAGGAGCATTCCACAGTTGGGGAATTGAGGAAATATCCCCTCGAAAGTATGAAAATTTCCATTTTTGACCATAGAAAAATACCAAATAAACAGTGGCGGATTAATGCAATTTTGTGGGTAGGGGCGGTTAGATGGAATATTCAATTTACAGTAGGTCCTCCCTGTGGGATGTAATTTTTTAAAAAATAATATCTTTAAAACTAGTACTGTTAAGCTGTTTTGAGACTTAAAACTGATATAAAATAAGTTTAAAAATAGTGGAGAAATGGGTACTTTAATTTTTATAAAATTGGACGTAAAAAAATTGTGGGCAGTATAGAAATCCCTCTGAAATATTTTTCTGTCTACGCCATTGGTCTTCCTCGAGTATCATCCAAGGGGTCCCAAATGTCCATTCTTAAAACACTATTTTTAAAACGTAATCTTTAGTCCTTGTCAGGCCAATGCTCATCTCTCTTTTCATTGGTCGAACAAAATAATTTGATGATGCTTTAATTTTACTTGAGAACTTTAACTTAATAGAGATGAGGAACGTCTCAACTAGACTACTATTTTTTTTTGGAAATGTATTTACACTTTAATCTTTAATGCATACAGCCCTGGGCAGGTTCAGGAGAAAGATCTTGGGAGCATGCCATTCAAAAATTCTATACCATACTATCCTGAAAAAGTTGGAGGAGGACATTGTTCTCAAATGACCCTCCGTAAATCCACCAATGCATGCAACGGTAGTACAACTGCGCCGATCTGAGTGGGGTTTTTTTCTCAAAAAAGCCAACGGCTAATCCAGGCGATCCGTTGTAAATTTTTGTCTACAAACACTGATGCATAACTCACAAAATAACTAAAAATTGAGTTGTGTCATCATGCAATGATATTTCCCTTTTTAAAAGGCATCATTTGAGTGTTGGCGATCTTTTTTTTACTTTGTCGCCAAGTAGATCTGAATCTGCTGGGAGTGGATGCATACATAAGCAATTAGAACTCTCCGAATGCAAATTGGCTTTCCTCCGTAATTGAAGTGAGTGTGTTGGGGAGGAAGATACATATTTATGCAAAATCCTCCTAAAACGGCGTTTTCGGTGTTTGTTTTGTGCGGGGATATTGCAACAGATAAATATGCATCTCTTTATGGCATATTTCTTTATAAGTTTGCGTCTTTTTAAAAGCCAGGCGGAAGGATGCTTTTCTTTTCTTTGGCAACGATTTGTTTCAATCTTCAATTGACTTCAATAGTATGTGCCGAGACAGTGGAGAATCTTTTATAAGGAGCTATTCACAATAACTACGTCACACAATTTTTAGGGATTTTGTACCTTCCCTCCTTGTCACAAGATGTCACAATTCAGTGACTCCCCCAACGTCAAAGATTTTTCTGATTTTTTTTCCAATGTTGTTAATTTAGGAACTAGGTAATTATTCTTTCATCTTAGTGGAAGAAATGATTTCTTTAGCATTGTAACATTAACGTTTGTGGAAATTATTAAGTGTGATTTCACAAATTGCAGTGCTTCTTATGACACAATGTGTCGTCACTCATGTAGGACCTCTCCCCCTCTCAAACACGTGATGTAATTAGGGAATGGCATCTTTGTCTGTCTATCCATCAAAATTAGCCAAAAACATTCATTACAGTTTTTTTTTTAAATTGAATCGTCAGTTAGAAGAAGGGAATAAGTCCAAAAACGAAGTTTTGAGAAAATCGAAAACAAATGTATAAGTAATGGAATTTTTATCCTATAGCCACCAAATTTTTACAGGAAATTCATGACACTGTTAAGAATAATACAGAACAATCATCGAAAAAATTATAATTGTATTTTAAAATGTTTTACAGTTAAGTAAAGATGATGGACATGAAATTTCAAGCTGAACAAAAATCTTAAAAACCACTTAAATTGACATATAAACTACATTTCTGCTTAGTTCACAGCACAAAGAATAAGAAAAGAAAGACAAATTAATTTTATTTCCAAATTAAATTAAAAATTACAATGAATGTGGATATTGATTTCGCTAATTCAAGGGGCTATATCTGCCTATAGGGGGCAATTATTTTCCCCCTCTTTCCTCTCATTTGTAGGTCAAAGCTTGGAGATATTTTTGAGCACAAAAAGTCAATTTTTCATTTTTTGGACTTATTCCCTTTTTTGAACTGGCGATTCAATTAGTATTACATACAATAATTCCGTTTTACGGTACTTTAAATTAATGCTACATCAATATTTTCTATATTAAGGGAAAATTCCATGTGCAAACTTATGGAAATCATCTGGGGGGGAAATAACGCTGTCAGGTGGAGCTCTGCCCCCACCCCTTTGGCTCATTGTCAAGTTCAGTTGAAAAAGAATGATCTTTCGGGGATCGTTTCGATCTGATGGTGGCGTCACGACACGATATACGTGACGTCCGACGGAGGCGTCGAACCAGAGGTAATTGCAGCAGATACTGACCCTGAACCCTGGTCAGTGGAGCACACACTCCCGCCATTAGAGCGGCAGGTCAAGCTCATAGGCGCCATCTTTGGACACAGCACCTCCTATAGCTTATTCATGTGTGTGTTCTTACAAAAAAGACGGCTTGTATAGTGAGTGTATCGAGGAAATATTACTGCGAAAATGTTGAAGAGCAGAAATGTGTCGGTATTGATGTAGTGTACGGTGATAGCTTTTTAGTTGATTACTTTTAGTTAGATGGGGGGGGGACAGTGGAAATTGACCAAGGATATTGCACTATGCTATAGTCTGTTCATTTAGAACTGGCGCCTGAGACGAAACGTATTTTGAGCAGTTACTATTGTAATTATCATCGAAAGCATTTTCTTCTGCAATGACAAGGCAGCCGAAACAGAAGTAGTTAAAATACTGTAAAAAAATCGGTCACTGAAGTTGTGTGATGACCGTTATGAAGCATTATTGAGCGTTTTTGATCCTGTTTCAGGCGCCAATTCTAAATGAACAGACTACAGCAACGTTAGTTAATCCTATGACGTCACTAACAAACATAATAGTTCCCATCGTGGTGTCTGAATTTTGAGTGATTTGAAGAACGTCAATTTAGAAATATGATTAATTTGTTAAACCCACGTATATATATCGTCTATTTATCACGATTTGCGTACCGAAACTCCTCCTAGCAACCCGACAGGCTTTGTGTTTACCCATTTTCTCCTTCCGCGTAGTGACGTACGGGCTCATAGGAAACGTTGCTGTCGAGTATAGACTGCGACGTTTTTTGACCCTATGACGTCACTACGCGGGAGGAAAATCTGAACAAACAGAGAGCCTGTTGGGTTGCTAGGAGCTATAAAAATATAATATTATAAAAGCTAAAATATTTCGCTATTCTTACGAAAATCTCAAATCTGAGGGGTTTAGGTTCATTCATTTCTAAAATGAAATTTCATAACACATTGAAGTATGACGCTAGGCATTCACAGCTACGTGTTCTTAACCCTTGTAGAAAAAAAATTGAAATTTCTAACTCCGCATACCTGTTGAGCCGTCTTTTAGCAGTTGATACATATTTACCTATCTTAAGGAAGTAAGCTGCCAGTGAATTGCATTATTATCGTGCTCGCATCTTAAGCTATTCAAGAGATAGGATTCAGATGAACGGACATCATGAATAGTCTTCGGTTCGGAGTAAGACCAACAGATAGCTGCTTTGACAAGCTATCACACTTGAATGTGAAAGGAAAAATGGTGTTCATTGAAAATATTTCAGCAGGATCAAAAGCTGGGATCGAATCAATCTTTCTACCCTGTTTCATGTAAATCGATTTACTTCAATGAGCATCGTAATCATTGAGACATTTTCGTAAGTTCTCTTCTTTACCATTATGAAAGACTCGGGAGAAGATGGTAAATTGTTTATCCCGTGGCTATATTTGATTTATCGTTTTATCTTGGCCAATGTTTTTAAGGCTTGTATGTTTGTTGTACTAAGGGTTCACTCATGAATTACGATGCAGGTAACATAGGTATTTTAAGGACATCGCATACTTGCCAACTCTCCGGATTTTGGTGGGAGACTCCGGATTTTCGCTCTCTCCTCCCGCCCTCCGGATTTTCCCCGAAAATCTCCCGCTTTTTCGGTTTTCTCCCGCTTTTTTTCCGAATTCCTGGTTTTTTCGAAATTCTGCCCAAAACCAACCGTAAATGGTTACTTAAGAAGTTATGTAGTATTTCAGGCATGTGATTTTTCCGCTAATTAGCGGAAATCCGCTAATTTTAAAGGTATTGATTATCGGAATTCCGATTTTTTGAAATTTTATATTCCGCTCAATTTGTGATGCACAACCTGCGGTCCGCGAACTGATTTGAATTTTTTTCAGATAATCCCTTTGTTAAATAATCCTTACTTTCCAGATTTTTTCCAAGAAAAATGACTAGTTCCTGGAAAAAGTCGGAAAAATCGCGATTTTCGTGCAAGTTTCGTTTTGCGTGCGGAGTGTCCCGTTCCTCCCGCGATTGCTTTCTCGGTCGGCCGCGGGCGCCAAGTTGGAAGGCGGCTTCCTGTGTTGCTATTGCGATGTAGAAAAAACAACTTTAGAGTTGTCAGAAGCCTACAAGTCCGGTCGGTGTTCAAGATCACATTCTCCGGAAAAAGTCGAAAAATAGCGATTTTTCGCGAAAGTTCGGGCGCCTAGTTGAAGTTGGCTTCTCGTTGTAATTGCGATGCAGAAAAAACTTTTTCGTTGTCAGAGGAGCCTATTTAGTGTGAAACCTCTCAGATCGCATTTTTGTTGATTTTAGTCAGATATATAAGGAGGGAGCCAGGAGACTTCCCCCCCCTAAAAAAAATCTGACTAGGTGTTCAAAAAAAGTTAAAACCCTGTTTTTAGGGTCAAATTTCCAAAAATTTTCTGGGGGAAGACCCCCAGACCCCCTTTTGTATTTGGAACTCTCTTTTTCACAACTTTTTTTACATTAAGTTTATAAAAATGCAAATCTTACTTAAAAATTTCACCACAAAAAAAGGACCCCTAGACAGATTTATTTGGGTCCCTCCTGAAATCGTATATAGCACTGTAACTCATCTAGACACTTCTAAAAATTTTGAAGCAATCACATGCCTGGTATTTAATCAATGGTTACTCAAGAAATTATTTGTTTAAATTCTAATAGTGAAGATGTTTAATTTTTTTTAAATCTAATAAGGTAGATTAAAAGCTACAACATTTAATTTGTGGAAGTTTTTCAAAGGAAAGGACTTCAATATATGTTCCTATTAAGATTAGTGCAATGGAAAGAAAGGTTCTTCAGTAAAAGGTATGCTAGCATTATAAAACTCAACATACATTAACTTTTATTCAACTTTTTACTTAAAGGTAATTATTTCTTTTTTTTAAAAAAAAAAACATTTTGTATTGTTACGTATATTATTTCTATACTTTTATATTTTTCAATAACTAAATACAAAAATTTTTAAAACTGTTAAATTTTTATTTTGAGCACATTTTATCTTTTTATAATTGGTTTGCAATGGGCCATACATCGATAAAAATTTCTCCTGATTTCTATGGAAAATCTCCTGATTTTTGACTTTCAGAGGTTGGCAAGTCTGACATCGAAATCGATCGAAAACGATCATTTTCGAAACGAGTACTTCAGTCATCGCTGGGAGGTCCAGCGAATTTCTTTTCCACCAATCAGAGTCCGCTATATTACTCGTTTTTGAGGAAACGAGAGAGCTGAAGTACTCGTTTCGAAAATGATCGTTTTCGATCGATTTCGATGTCGTTCTCGGTCTCGAATCGTTATCGACTCGTTTTCGACTCGTGTTAAAAGTTTCTGAATACGGCCCATAGGGTTGTAAATTTAAAAATTCTTCCGGTTTAATATTGAGAGTTATGGAAAAGAAGGTTTCAAATTGTTAAAAAGTTATTTTCAATCTACATCGTCTCCAAATATTAAGGATAGTTTGATTGTATGAGAATATGACACAAATCTTATTTCCTGTAATGCAATTTTCTGGATCTCTTGGCATATGTCAAAGCATACGCGAGCTTCAAAAAATATTGTTACCACCCACTAATAAAAGATCCAAGAGTTAAAATCCGTCTAAAATGAAGACTGAGGAGGTGTCACTTAATATCGTCTAAAAATCATACTTAAAGAAATTCCACGCTCTTTTTAAGTTTTATTCTTAGTTTTTGAGATATTTTGCGAAGTTTCCACGAGTTTCCTGTGTAACCTATAAGTTGGTTTTTCCTTGTGATTCGCTTGTTGCATTGCTGGAATCATGTTTTCGCGTCGGAATAGATAGAATTTGATCTCGAATAACCTTCATAATTGATGTCCATTCATTGTATTTTTTTTTATTAAATTTGAAATTTAAGTTAATTGTCTTTCTCTTATCATCATTTGTACTGTAAAATAGGCTAAAATAATATTTATTTTAATTTAAAAGGGTTTTCTTCTTTTTTTTTATATAGTGAATATTTGACTCCATTCATAATCCCTTACTCCATTGATAGTGCCTTAATGACTCAATTTCATAATAATTTTTAATTTTATTTGTCTCTGTCTTTCTATTTTTCACTTTCTTGCTGTGAACAAAGCAGAGATATAGTTTAATTGTCGAATAAAGTGGTTTTCAAGATTTTTTGTTAGCTGAAATTTCATAAGGTTGAAATAGGGAATAAGTCCATCAACTGTTTTCAACAGAAAAGTATTTTTGAATAAACTTATATTTTTTTCGCTGATTATTATTCTGTACTATAAATAGGGTCCTGAATTTCCAGCACAAATTTGGTGGTTATACAACGAAAATTTCGTTACTTTTACAAGTTTTTTTCTCCCGATTTTCTCAAAACTTGGTTTTTGGACTTATTCCCTTTTTCAAGCGGACGATTCAGATGTCTTCTACCTAATCCAGAAACTTTTAAAAAAACATTAAAAAAAATCCTGATTTTTCTCCCGCAAAAAAAAAATTGAAAGGGAGAATGTAACAAAGCGATTACAGCCCCGACACATGTTCCGAACGCAACAACAAAAACATCCGCGCAAAAAAGAACGGAATGTTTCCACTTGGCTGACCAACTGCCGCCACCGCTCTTTTTCTTCTTTTTAACATCACTTTCTCCCGCGCTTCCTTTTACCCCATTATCCAATCAATGGTCTCGGGTCATCAGGGCCCGAAAGATTCAAAGTAACCATTTGAGAAGTTTCTTTTTCGAATAGTTTAAGCGTTTATGGATGGATGTCTTTAACAAAAAACACGAGTTATCCTGAGTTGGGGTTGATGTACTGTTATTTAAGGTGACCATTCTTTTTGTAGGCTCTATCCTCCCTTGAAAAGTGTCCTCCTACCTGTCCTCCTTTTCGATATTTTAAAACTAAATAATCTGTTGTTAGATTAAAAATTTAGAACAATTTGAAAATCAGCATGTTGAAATTGATAAAAGATATGTGATTAAGATTATTTACGTTGTAATTTTTTTCTTAAAGGATGTTTACAGGGGAGTTCACCAAATTTTGATAACATTAAAAGCGAAATATCGATCACATAAAACGGCGCATTTTATATTGAATAAATAGGATATAATAACATTATCCGATTGATAACATTAACCGTGATCACATTTAAATGGAGTGGACTTGTATAAGATTAAGAAAAAGTGCATGTATAACGTTATTTCCTCTACTCTAAAAACATCAGATTGATGACTGTCATTTTAATTTTAAGCGTTCTTTTCTTTCTAGCCGCAAGAACACCGTCATTCTGCGTACGCAGCTCTCAGTTCGAGTCCATTCCATCATTGGTGAGCCTTCCTCATTTTATTGTAATTTTATTTGAAGTGAAATGCTAGATATTATATCTCTATTTTAAGTAAGTGTGATTGATTTGTTTTTGTAAAGTAAGGTTTCTCATATCGTTCAGATCCAAAAATTTGAATAATTAGGGTCATTCCATGTCAAATCAACCAAAAATTCTCAATTCTAAACCTGACCCTCTCTTAATTTAACGAATCTTTCAGGAATTGTTCTCTCCTATGATATAAATGAGAAAATGTGTTTATTATTCAATTTTTGAAAAAGAAAGAGAAAATCCTATTATTGGTTCTTTAATCTTACATAACTTCAGTTCTATGTGTCCGAGAGATCTATCACCCCTCGTACTACCCCCTTTGTAAGTTAAAGTGGCCAAATATGGAGTAGTACGCCATATTTGACCACAAAGTGGTATTTTAAAACAACTCTTTTTGCTATAACTCCTGATTCCATGGCTGTCCCATTCAATAATTTTCCGATTGTTGCAAAATATGTATAATCTTTGAAAAAAAATTCAATTACACCACAACATTGTTTTTTAAAAACTCTTTTATAAAAAGACATGAAAATAAATATTTTTTTCATGGACATAGCCAAACCTGATATCAAATTAAACCTTGTAAAATTATCTTTAGGCGAGGGGTAATAAAGTTTTCTCGAACGAATTGAACTGGAGTTATGTAAGATTAAAGAGCCAAAAAATTGGATTTTCTTCCTTTTTTTTTTTCAAAAAAAAAAAGTTACCAAGAAAATTGAATAATAAAAACATTTTCTCATTTATATGATAGGAGAGAACAATCTTTGAAAGTTTCAATAAAATCTGAGAGGGTCAAGTTGAGTGCCTTGTTGATTTGATATGGAATGATCTATTAATGTCACTATTAACCCCCCGCCATAATGAACAATTGAGGGCCCCCAAAAGTCGTTCACTATAACCGTTATCTGTGGTTCTCTGTAGCGGTGTTTGACTGCATATTTCTATTTATTAAGCCTCAAAATTTCATATACATTTACGTTTTCTTTTCATACTAGCTTAATTTTCAATATTTCTGTCCACGTGCCTTCCTCATTCCGTAAGAAATATCATCTTCTCTTTCTTGAAATGAACTGCTATTCCCTTACATAGAATTTACGATGAAACCCACATTTACATTTAGATACAAGCGTCCCAGTCGAATGGACGCAAGTATTCGTTTCTCTATCTCTGTAATGAGCTCTGGGAAACGCACTTTCTGAATGAGATAGTTTTTCTCTATGACGCGTAGCGTAGCTATTTATTGAGTGCAATGGAAATGGATACTTCTTGAAGCGATAGCTATATTCCTTTTCAAGAATAACAAATATATCATCTCCAGTCATGCGTTGGTGTTCACCAAAAAAGGAAACATCGCCGATTTTCGCCTTGTTAAAATACATTGCCTGTACTATGCATTTTTGGACATAAATTAATTGAAAATTGTGAAGTTAGTAACCTCTTTCATGTACAGAATGAATTTTACGCTTCCGAATTTATTTTCAAGAGAACTTTTAACTAAACTGCCTTAAGTTAAAGGAATGGTAAAGTTTGTATAAAATTATTTAGCTAAACAAACGATTAAAGTTGTGAAGGATACGATTTGCGAATAAATCTTCCTGTTTATAAATTTAATTTAATTTGTAGTTTACATAATTCATCTCTGCAGTATTTTTGTTTGTAATACTACTACTACTACATTTATAATTTTTGAAAGTTTATACATCGTCAATTTTGGCAGTTTTGGTGAAAAGTAAATTTAGACTTCAGAAAAAATTATCACTATCTGTTTTAATATAACATTATCATGATGTCATTGCCATATAACCTTAAAATCTTAAGTTTACATTTACGTGGGCGGGTCTCTTGTTAAAGGTGTGATGGTAAATCTCAAGTTAAACTGTTATACTAAGTTGATCTTTTAATGATGAAGTAAATTTTAATTGCTAACCATTATCAACTATAGTTATTTTGAGATAAATAGGACCGTATACAAGATGAGCTTCATAGATAATTTTTTTAACCCTAGTTTTAAAAATCAAACTTCAAAGTTTTCTGGAGGAGGTTGTCTAGACCCCTTTTTGGGCATAGATCTCAGTGTTAGCATAAGAATTTAAAGTTAGAATGAAACAAGGCTCAACAGAAAAACATTAACAAACTTGGATTATTGACAAGAAAGAGTGATTGACAACTAACTAGTACAAATTACTTTTGGGTCAATAAGTAGGAGAGGTTATAGCTAAAGTCACACACAGTTAAGTTTAAAATCAGCAAATGAGTTAGTTAATTTAGGGTTGTGGTAAACAAATACTATCTTCTACTAACAAATACTACTGCTACACAAACCTACTATTTGCATGGAATCAGCCTGGATAAGACCCTGAATATCGCTATGAAAAGAGCCTGGAAAATAAATGATGCTAATTGTGAACACTTTAGTAAATGGACTCCCTCAAAGTAAAACGCATTCGAAGAATCATCTTTTTTTAAAGAGAGCCTCGCCTCACTTTGTAATAAGAATAATCTTGGTAATGGCTCCTAATGGAAAATCCTCTCCAGAGATGCGTTTAAATGGTATTTATGACGGTTGTCCGTAAACAGCAGCTATTTATCCAGTTGGCCTTAAAATGCAAATTTAATGGTATTATGTAATTACACTCGACTGTTTTTGCTGAATCCCTCCTCGATATTATTTGCTAATTTAGGGTTGTCTATTCAACAGGACGGTAGTATTATTATGTGTATGACAAGAGTAATTTTAGGGTTAGTTTATAACGATCTTGAATATTAGGTAAACAGCCAAGAAAACATGCCACCTCATGTGCAAAGCGAAGCTTGGAGATTTTTTTTTCAGAACAAAAAGTCATTTTGCCATTTTTGGTCTTTATTCCCTTTTTAAAACTTACGATTAGGTACAGTTTTTCGTTTCAAGTCAAGTTAGTTTTTTACTAATAAAGTTATAATTTTTTAAAAATTAGACTATAAATAAAAATTTGTTACGTACTCATAAGAGGGGGTGAATGACGTGCTTATTTTTGCTGACATACACTGTAAAAAAACTGATGTTTTTTAACAGAATCCTTTTAAATTTGCTGCCAGAAAACCCCTGTAATTTGCGCAAGGAAATCCTGTTATTGCATACAAACTTTCTCTGTATTCAATAACAGGATACAATACTTAGCGAAAGAAAATCTCTAGAACAAATTATTTTAATCGGATTAAATGTAGCTTAATTTGTAAGTAAGCTTCTGGCAACAATTAATTCATAAAAAATAATTTGAGATTGCAAAAGCTTTGATGATTCATTGGCCATGATATCAAACTATAATTTGACAAGATGTTATTATAAAGCAATACACAAATTTTGGGAGTGATTTTCTTGTGCTATTAGGGAACTGTGTTTTTCTTGGGTTTTTACTGTACAGTGTACATCCAAGGTAAGAAAGAGGATAATAATAAAAAAGAATAAAAACAGTAATGTGTGGTTTAAGTGATCTGACGAGAATAAAAAAAAAACTTGGCACCCAAAGATCCTAAACCTAAATTACAGAAAAAAATTATTTTAAATAAAATGAAGATTTTCTGTTTCACGACTGATTTTCTGTTACAGGACTGTTGTTTTTGTCAAAGAATATCTGTAAAAAAAACCCGAAATTTTTCATAGTTTGCTGGATTACAGATAAAATTTTTGTGTTTTACAAAAAAAATGTTGCTATGATGTTAAAAAGTTATAAACAACAGGAGGGTTTTTTTTACAGTATAGGGGAGGGGGTTAAAATCCCTCAAAATATGATTTCTTAATAATATTTAAACGATCATAGAGAATGGGGAGAATTCTAACATGAGACTCATCTAAAGAAGATCGTTTTTCTAACGACGCAAATGGCATGCATCCTCTGTTATTTTCTCTAACGCATTACTGCGTTATTTACTGCATATTTTGTTCCTGCCTTAAAAGCCTGTATTGATAGGATGTTAATTAGCATCCAAAGTTTCTAGAAGGGAGTTTAAAGTAGTAATTTCGCGTTGTCAAGATAATAGTGTGACAGTTGCATTACGGAGTGACGTGCTGGGAAGATGTTGTGTGACGTATTATTATTTGTGTTTGTTGTTTCAATTGTCTTTTCCTTCCCTTTCAGAGAAGCTCCTCAGCTGTACTGGAAGAGACCTGAGAAGGGCTCTGTTCTCCTTGAAGCAAATATTTCAGGTAAATGTCTCTTTGATTTTTTATTATTTTTACTCTGAATTATGATAATTACTACACTCATTCCCAAAACTTAATCGTTTTATCTTAAATTGAGAAAAAGGCATCTTCAACGTTCCCAACCTTGTTTATTCGAGTCAGAATTGAGCTGGTTAAAATGAAAGTGGTATAAGTCCACTGAACGTAGTTTTGAGTAATTGTAGGTTTTCTCTAACGTCTCTCTGTGTTGTTTCTATGGAGAATGCATTTTTTAGGCAACTCTTACCGGCCACATATTGAGCTTTTGACTTAGGCGACTATCCCACTAGGTAAGGCTGGGCGCGCACGAGTGACTAAAGTCACGGCGACCAGGATTACTAGTATCAAAAATATCACTAGAAAACAATAGAGCATTTTCAATCACATGACTTTACCTAACAACGACCTTAGCAACGTTGTTTTTATCCTCCAGTGATGTCATGTGCGAATGCTTCTATTGGATGCTTCTATTTCCCGCCCCTAACAACAGCCTTAGCAACGTTGTTTTTGTCTTTGTCACCTTGACAAAAGTCGCCCGTGCGCGCTCGCCCTAAAGGATCTTTAAAGAAATCCATGTTTTTCTTAATTTTTGTATTTTTTTTACTTGTATGTACCACTTTTATCCTAAGCAGCTCAATTGCAGAAATTTTTGATTTATTTGACAGACTGATGCAAACTAGAGTCAGCTAAACGATGTTTTTCTGTATTACAGGGGTCGATCCAGCCGAAAATTGGGGCCCTTTTGCTACCCCTTCACAAAATTCTACCTCCTAAGAACGGCCCCTTCACAAAATTCAAAATAACTTAAATGATTATTTGCAAAAAAACACATTCAAAAAATCTTGTTTGTTTCAAATCAAAAATATGTTTTCTAACGATAATTTGAAAAATTAAATCATAATTTGAATTTAGTTTTTCACAAAAATAATTTCTTTTTCCACAAATAGGGCCCCAAAAAATAAAACCTGGATCGACCCCTGGTATAACTTTTCTATTTAAAACTTATTAAAAAAGCTAAACTATTGAAGATAGTGGTCTGTATTGTGTATAATCGACACATCCCTTTTCCCAGGATGACAAGGACCTTGTTCACGAATTCGTCCAGAACGATGGTTTGGCCTGCCTTATCAAGGTGGGCTCAGAAGCGGACCAGAACTACCAAAACTACATCCTCAGAGGTAAAAATTTACTCAGTAAATGCATTAAGATTAATAGTGAATATGACGATAAATGGAATAGAATTATGGAAAATTTTACTTTTCACGTTGCTATTATTTAATTAGGATTTAGAAAGGTTTTCAATTTCATTGTAGGAACAACAGTAATAATATTGTTGCTTACGTATAAATGTGTGACAACCTTTTCTAATAATAAGATGTCACCAAATAAAATGTGTGCCTAAATAATTTATAACTATTGGCAAGTTTAAAAAACAAGTTTAGAACATAATACATAATTAGATAATGTAATTATAAGAATGTGATGAGAGGGTCAAATACCCAAATTTTATTGAAGTAAAAGTGGAGTAAATTTTGTCCTTGTAATTAACTCAGGAGGCCCCGTTAACGCGTGTATATTTTTCAGCTCTCGGGCAAGTGATGCTCTACGTGGATGGTATGAATGGCGTCATAGAGCACATAGAGACGATCCAGTGGCTCTACTCTCTGATAGCTTCCAAGGTAACTAACTGTTTCTGTAACTGTTCTTTCTAACAAAAAACCTTTTAAAAACGTTTATCAATTGCATTAATGGATAGAAATAAATCGTATAATGTGAAGGGATTAAAGACCCATCCTAATGAAATGCTTCCAATCCTAATGAAAGCCTAATCCTAATGAATGTCAGGTGTTGACAGAAAAAATTTTCATTAGGGCATAGGAATTTTTGAAAGAGTATTGGGTAGTAGTTTAAATTGTTTACTATGGTCTAAAAAGAAAGTTTTTTGGTAGGAAGTATAAACATATTCCTAAAAATTTCTTCTTGGTCTACTAAAGATTAATAAAAGAGTTCTCTATGAGGGAAAAATATCAAAATATTAAAAGCAAGTAAAATATACAAAAAATTTGATTCCAGTTTAGTTTTTGAAAGATGGTTTACTATTTTTGATTGTAACACAATAAAAGTTCGAAGCTTTTAAGTGGAAATTTAAATGCAGTTCCAAAGAAAAATTTCTTGCTATTTAAGCTTTAAAATGATCTTACATTTCTTTTCATGGAGTTTTATCGATTGTTACACACAAAAAATTAAATATAGGTAGAAAGTAGTCTAAAATGAAGTAATCTTAGTTTTATTCACCCCACTAATAATTTTTATTGATTTCAAACGCTTCTAATTTTGAAACGGTTTCATGAACCTACTAATTTTAATATAACACTCAAGAACTTATTAAAACCTCAATATTTTTTATAGTACCGTCTTGTTGTAAAGACAACTTTGAAGCTTCTTTTAGTCTTTGTGGAATACTCAGAGTCCAATAGCCAGTTACTGATAAACACTGTCTGTCTCGTCGATTCACATAAAGGTATCTTTTCCAGAATCCATTGTATCAGAATATACTCGATTATGTGGTTCAGTTTCTCATCACCCTGGCATTCTTTTTGTTTCAGGTTCAACGCCATGGTCCAATATTATGAACCTCCTGAAAGAAAAGGATTCTGCGGACATGGAGCTTCTTGTGTATGCCGTCACACTTATCAATAAGGTGAATCTTTATATAAATATAATTGAGATCTAAATAATTTGCAGTATCATAGAATATTGACAAGTTTTTTTACGATAGTTATACAGGTTGTCCCACGAAAAGTGGCCCAACCCCTATAACTTTTGAACCCCTACAGATATAGTCATGAAAGTGGGGTCTAGGTATAGTAAAGTGACCATGCCCTATCCGATGAGACAACTTTCAACGCCCTCTAGCGGAAACTTTAGGAGTTATAATTTTTATTTTAAAAACTATGTGAGGTATGTGGAAAAAGTCAATGACTAAGTTGTAGAGCAGCATCGATTCATTATAAATCGACACCTCCACCACAAAAATGCCTAGAATAAAACTCATTAAACGCCCGTTTATTTAATTGTGATTTGGAACACTCAACCTCACGAAGCGCTTAAAACGCACTGAGCTATAAACAAACTGGAGTGACAACTGAGCGTGCCGAAACCGCATCACACCTTATCGAAGTTTGTGTCTACGCGGAAAAGATTTCCATCTTCTTTTAGTTTTCCCCATCTGTTGGCACAATTGTATGCACAGCATGATCGGACCATTCTAAATGTTGCTCAAAATATTTTTAAAAAAGGGGGTTTTCTAGAAATAGTTCAACTCACACAATGTTAGTCAATGGAGAAATTCGTTTGTTTTGAGCGAACCGGGCCAATTGTGACCATCCGCGCCGGCACGTTCGGTCGCATGTTATATCATCAGAGGTTGTCACTCCAGTTTGTTTATAGCTCAGTGTTAAAACGCTTTCTTGTTTGTTTGAGGTCTCGAACATTTAACCTGCTCATGAAAATAAACTTTTAACATTTACCGCTGATGCTGTATGTGCTTCCCGTCCGCGACAATGCACATTTGGACTCTAGATTGAATATCGAGTTGCACATTTTACACCTCACACACAATTACGCATAATCTATATCTATAAAAGCGAAATACCACTGACTGACTGACTCACTCACTCACTGGTAAGTAAGGAACACTCAACACGGAATCTCTGAAACTACTGGACCCAGAGCTTTGAAATTTGACAGAGACCTTCCTCTTGGCTATGCGACGCGCACTAAGAACGGATTTAAAAATCGAACGACTCCTTCCCTGTTTTTCGGCGCTTTTTCTACTCCGTTTTTCCCATTGAAATAGCATTATGCATTGTTGAAATGCGTAAATTGCAGTAGGTTTATTTCTCTCTTGAGGTTTCGTCTGGCCTCATGTGATAAAATATAATTTCAAAAATTTCATAATTTATAACAAATTAAGACGAAAAACACAGTGTAAATTTCTATTTCAAAAGTATAACAATTTTCAGGAAACATATAAATTCAAATAATTAATTTTGAAACAACATTTTCCTTTATTTGTAATTTTAATTTTTTTCTAAAATAAATATATTTATGGAAAGGCTAAAATAAAGGGTTTCCATGGAAACAGAGCTGAAATTATTTCATTGTTTCATGGGGCATGGTTTACTAGACCATTCACTAAATTTTTATTTTCAAGTACTAGAAAACCGTTTTTACTAAGAAGTTGGGCTATCATGATAAAAGGAAAATGAGATTTATCAAGCATTTTATTATTTTGATAAAAATGTTTTTATTTTTGGAGATGTAGGATCATGCAAATAAAAATGGATTCTTTATTATTTTTGAATAGAGCATTCGCACATGACGTCACTTGGAGGACAAAATCAACGTTGCTAAGGCTGTTGTTAGGGGCGGGACATGGAAGTATCCAATAGCAGCATTCGCACATGATGTCACTGGAGGAATAAAACAACGTTGCTAAGGCCGTTGTTAGGCAGAGCCATGTGATTGAAAATACTCTATATAAATTAAATTAGGTACAGTTAAATATTTTGCTTTGGCGGCGGGAGTTGTTGACTGAATTACACATAGGGATTATTTTTTGATTAAATTAATATAATTTTTGGAAAACGATAGAAACTTCATATACGGTTTGTAACATCCTGTAGGAAATTATTCCCAAGGGGTTCAAAGAGGGTTGTGATTTTTACTTCCTAAGTTTTTATCAAGTTATTTATAAAAACCGAAGCGTAATTTTTGAAAAGGACATCGGAAATACTTCATAGAAATTTTGTTTAAGATTTTAAACTATAAATTTCAAAAGACTGATGATTTCAATTGGATTGTTCTTTTACAGCCACAGTAAAATTCGGGACGGGATACGTTAGGGTATATTTTCACAGTAAAAAACCGGGATGAAAAAGACGACGGGGACGACGGGGTGATAAGTGATTGCTAACCAGGAAAAGAAAAACTATATAACTCAATAAACCTGATGATTTAAATTGGATTGTTCTTTAACACCCAAAGTTAAAAGCGGGGCGGGATGAGTTAGGGTATATTTTCAAAGTAAGGAACCGGGAAGAAAAACATGACGGGGGTGACGGGATGATAAGTGACTGCTAATCCAGAAAAAGAAAAGACATATAACTTGATAAACCTGATGATTTCAATTTGATTGTTCTTTATAGCGCATGTAACAGCCAAATTTAAATGCGGGACGGGATGAGTTAGGGTATATTTTTACAGTTAAGAACTGGGATGAAAAAGACGACGGGGACGACGGGATGATAAGTTCCAGAAAAAGAAAAGACATAACTTGAAAAACTTTTTAAAATATTTATAAATTAACTCAACCCGTGCAAGGCCGGGTAAGTCAGCTAGTTCAACAATAAAACCCAAAATTCAATAGCCTCTTAATTAGTATATCCTAAAGCCCTGGATGAAGACGTTACTTAAGTAGCGACATGAGTTCAATCGTCCTCCATTGTGGTGAAATGCGCTATTCTCTCATAAAGTCCGCTATGAGGGAAAGGAGTTGCAATAGTTGAAAAAAAAATTGTTTCTTTTCCAACCTCTGCGAGAAGTTGGTTATTTTGAAAGAAATAATATAGTTATTACTCAGGCTGTTTTATAACTTTAACTTTATTAGGGAAAACGATTTTAAGCATTGTTTATAGCTTTGATTTTAAGATACTGGATGGATATTATTGTTAAATTTGTATTTTTAAAGATATTTTGAATTAGTTTTTTGAGGCCACGACATGCATATCAAATCTGCTACATATGTATGTTAAAAAATTAATCAAAAACGATTAATGAAAACTGTTGTTTTTTTATAATGACCTGATCACTTTACAAAATCAATACGGGTTGATTAATTTAACAAGTGAGCATGATAAATGCAATACATAACTTGCGCATCATTACAAATACAATTCCGTAAAACTTGATTAGGATTATTATTTTAAACTTACCTCACAAGGTGTATTAGTATGAAAATCTATCGCACTGGCTCTGGGCTTAAATACCATTTCACCACAATGGCGGCTGTTTACATGCGTGACTGTTAAACGTCCAATCAAAATCAAAAGCGGCAAGATCAGCAAGATCAAAGTATGCCGCTACTTAAGTAACGTCTTCATCCAGGGCTTTAGTATATCCAACCGACAGAGGATTTCAAGCACCAAGTTACTACATGCAAAAGCGTTTCATGAAGTTAAGTGTTCGACACAATTAAATAAACGGGCGTTTAATGAGTTTTATTGTAGTCATTTTTGTGGTGGAGGTGTCGCTTTATAATGAATCGATGCTGCTCTACAACTTAGTCATTGACTTTTTCCACATACCTCACATAGTTTTTAAAATAAAAATTATAACTCCTTAAGTTTCCTAAAAGTTCTCCTAAAGATCTTGAGAGCATCTGTTCTTCAGCGTCTATTTACTCTTAAAGCGTCTTTTTCTCCTCTTCACCATCTTGTTATTGTTGAGCCTATCTTTGCTTGTCAACATCAATTTTGCAGTTGAGCATCTCTATTCTCTTCAACATCTTTTTGTTGTTTTGTATATTTTTACTCTTTAGCATCTCTCTCGCTGCGCTTCAGCATTTCATTCCTGTTTAGTCTCTCTTCTAATAACAATTTCGCTCTTGAGCATCCTTTTATTTATTTATTTTTTCGAAAGTGTCGTAGCACTTCTTTCTGGACTACTAACTTTCAACGATCTTTTGGACCACCGGCTAGGAACCATCACTGGGTCTAAACTATATCGAGCCAGTTTAAAAGTCATCAGTGAAATATATGAAATTTGTGCTTGGGAAAATAACGTTCTTATATCAGATTTTGCTTTTAGACTCTGAACAGCATCCCAGACCAGGACACGTACTATGACATGGTGGACTCTCTGGAAGAGCAAGGCATGGAGCACGTGATCCAGTACTACATGTCAAAGCAGGGAACCGACCTCGACCTGTTACAGCAACTTCACATATACGAGGTGATATATGAAAATTATTCGAACTAGTACCTAGTTGAATGAGCTTTCCTTCTTATAGCTTATTCCAGTGATTAAGAATCGTTGGTACAAATTTGAAACAGGTCCTCCATGGCGAAAAGGGTGATGGGTCGCCAAGAACTGAAGACCGGCTGAACAGAGGGCAGTCGCCAACGTCGTTAATCGAGGGGAACCAGAGTTACTGTTATTTTTCGATCGTATGTCACGAAGTTGAATTAAGCCCAAAAGCTTTGATTTAGGAGCATCAAGTCTCCCGGATGTGCTCCTATATTAACCCGACAATGAGTGAAAATCGTCGCTAAACTTTCCTGTTTCAAATGCCTTTGGAATATCCAAGCTCCCTCCGCAAAGCGTACATGATTTAAGGCAAAGGGGGTTGCGGCTCCTGAGAAAGTGAGGACCAACAATGGGCAGGAGTCCGACTTAAGCCTCGGTAATACCATTCTAACGCCACCTCCACAATTTTACCATGTCTTTGAAGGGGAGGGAAATAGTCTCCAGACAACCTGGACCCATTGTAAACTGCACCATGACCGACACCACAGGACTTTCGGACCCACAGATTTAACGAGCACGTTCTCCGCTAGTACTTTTAACTTGATGTTGGCAGAATACTTGTTCTAACAAACTAAATTACATGGTTTGGATCTAAATTTCAGAAAATGAACCTGAACCAAGGATCTTTACACCAAATTTTTCATAGAACACTTTCTCAATTCTTGCTGAGCACTGTTGTAGACGATGTTATACTGTTTTAAGTAGTAAAAGAGCTTACCTATTTCATTTGTAAACCATTCTTTTCTTTCAGGCTGTTTTAAAACACGAGGACGGAGTCCCAGACACAAAACCGCTACCCCTTGATGCTCGGTTCAGGTAAGAAGCCACTCGTTTCTTCTGCAAAACTTTCTTAAAACACACTTTTTCCTTGAACATTCCTAAACATCTTCGCATTCGTAAACATCTCGTAGATCTCCTGTGTAGTTTTTTCTAATA
Source organism: Tetragnatha montana (assembly GCA_963680715.1). Classification (NCBI taxonomy): domain Eukaryota; kingdom Metazoa; phylum Arthropoda; class Arachnida; order Araneae; family Tetragnathidae; genus Tetragnatha; species Tetragnatha montana. The sequence continues at coordinate 53,837,435 of OY796681.1, read as the reverse complement.
CCAGATGGTCAATTGTGTCTTTCTCCACCCCAGGCGCAGTCGGACGGCGGTGTCAGACGAGAACGAGCGTCGCAAGAGCCGGCGACACTCTCTGGGCACCGTCAACGGTGGCACGCCGGTCAATAACAACAATAACCACCACCCCATCAACTTCCACAGTAGCCGCTCCCTGGAGAACACCCCAGAAGAGTCTCCTTACTGGCAGGACAGGTGAGGCCACCTTATTCTATGGTTCAGATTGTTGGTGGATGGAATGAAGTATACCACATTTTTATAGTTAATACAGTTTAGCCTCGTTATCTCAGAACTTTGATACTTCGAAAACCTTTATATCTTGAAAAAGTATTTCCCCTTTTGAAATTAGGTACTATTCTCCGTTTTCCCTTCAAACTCCATAGCTCAAAGTTTTTTTTCGGGTACCTTCGATTTTGAGGTATCGAGGTTATACTGTAATGAACAGTGGTGTAGCAAAAGGGATAACTGTCCGTTTCTGGTAGCACCAACATAACATTCAGAAGATTTCAGCTAAGGCTATAAGGACATTACCATTGACCAAGTGAGGGAATTGGGACCCCCCTCGAAAGTCAATTTCATATTTGACAACAACGTGCAGTTTGCCTTTCATTTACTACCTTCACTTATGTTTTTACCCTATTTTATCCACTCAAAAAAACCATAACAATTGAGAATGTCTTCTTGATTAGCAACAAGAATTTGAAGATGCATTGTGGAAATTAGGAAGATATTTAGTTCTTAAATGATTTATTCAAATATTTCGGTAGATGTTTTAGTGTATCCAGTACTTAAATGTATAGTAGTTTTCTCTCTTCGTTGTTTCTAGACCTTTATGAGTATGTTTCTTTTGTTTACAGGAATCAAAACCTCAATGAAGCGAAGACAAATCACCACCAGCACAACGGTCACGTGAACGGCAATGGACACATCGAAACAAATGGTATGTCGACTTTAAGCTTTATTGCTTTTGAAAATATTTTTACGAAAATAAACTACATATGTATAAAAATGTGTACTCTTTCTCCTATGTATTGCTCCTATGTTTTAATGTAATTGTTGTATGTTGTAGGCCACGGGGTGACGCCGTCCCTCCGTCGTCGTCGGGAACGGGACGCGCGCAACAAGTCGCTCATCAAGCAGCAGGAGGAGAACGGCAAAACCTTCCACCGCTCCGACTCCCTCTCCTCCTCCAGCAGCGACACTCTGCTCAACGACACCACCCCTCCCTGTACGACACACCCCTTTCTTCTTTCTTATCCTTCCTTCTATATAAATGCATATTCACCAATCCTACTCGGTAAGATTCTTGGAGACCAATCAGATTGAATGGCGATCCCAGAAATCCTTCAATCAGATCTCTCTCCGAAGTCATACAGAGTAGGATTTTTTAATATGCTTGTTGCTTGATTGTATGAGGAAAAGTTGTCGTACCCGAATTTTTTTCGATTTTAAATTTGACCAATTTTGGGGTTCCTGGAAAGTTGTTCTTCTTTCAAAATGGTTTACCTCCAGTTTAGTTCCGAGAAATACTGAACTAAACTTGAGGTAAACCATTAGTTAAAAGAGATAGTAATCCACTCAAAACATTAGTTTTCTTAACGTCATCCTTCTTTTAGGTAGATCACTTTTCCTCGTACTGGGTATCACTCTGCGATTAATGTGTTTGGTTGAAAAGTTCTGTTTAACTTTTAAATGAATTCTCAACTAGGAATTTTAAGAAATGTAAGGTAATTTTAATAGTTGTCATTCATTTCGATAGATCCTTCTCGTCTGGACAATGTTGACACGAACCGGCAGAAGGAGGAGAGCATTCCCCACTACGGCAACAACAAGAAAGCCTGGATGCTCTCGATGATGTATGCCAAAAGTCAGGAAGAAGACAACAATAGGTCAGTAAGATTCGAGAGAATAAACCTCAAGACTTTTATTGCTCTATGAGTTTCGAATCATTCAGTAGGTATAACATATTCTTCTCCCCACCAGGAACTTGAGCGACCCTCCATCCCCTCTAACAGAGAAAGTGATCATCAGCAACAGCCACCAGCAGGTGTCGTACAGCCCCAGCAAGATCCCGGTGAAGGAGGTGGTTCCCAGCGGCATCGTAGGGCGCGCCAAGGACGGGCTGGCTTCGGGGGGCACCGGGGCAGCCTCCCCACCACCCCCCAAGCAGCCCTTCGACCCCGACGTCAAGTGGGATCAGCTGGTCAAGACCGTGCGGCGGCCACTCCTCATCAACGGGCTGGACTTCACGGATCTCAGGTGAGTTCAGCTGGACTCATGAGGTTGTGACGTGTGATGGTAGTCCTGACGTCACGATTGATAACTTTTTCCCCCATCAACAATCACGGTTAGGCTCTGTCCATACTAGAAGACTTTTGCAGCCTGAAACCATTAAGAATATTAAGATTTGAGGGATGATGCACTATATTCGACAGCAACGTTTCTTGAACCCAGTACGTCACAAATGCGGAAGGAGAAATCGGTAAACACGAAGCCTGTTGGGTTGTTAGGAGGAGTTTCGGTACGCAAATCGTGATAAGAAGACACTATAAATACATGGGTTTAACAAAATAATCATATTTTTAAATTGGCGTTCTTTATTTCACTCAAAATTCAGACACCGCGATGGGAACTACTTCGTTTGTTAGTGACGTCGTTGGGTCAACTTAAGTTGCTGTCTACTATAGAGCAGACTACTCCTGTAGCGGAGGAAAACAGGGGTCATCCTTTACACTTCCAACCGCTACTGGAGTAGTCTAGTACATCACCCCTCAAATCCCCTTCTTTGGTGCACCGTAGAGTTTTATTACAGCCAACCACTTGCTGTTATAAAACAGCTTATCTCGCCCAATCTCTTTGTTGGTCCCCTCGCACTCGCGTCCGAGGAGGGATCGCTAATTGACCGCACAAAGAATCATCCTTTTGATGGTTCTAATCTTATTTGGCAAATCAATCAGATACTTTTGTTCATCATCACAATATTTGATAATTCTTTTTGTTCTTGAACATCTCACTGATCTTCAGCATCCTTTTGCTCTTGGGCTTCTCTTTCTTTTTAGAATGTCTTTATATTATATACTCTTTGACATTCCTTTTGTGTGAAAACCCCTCACAAAAATGTGATTTTCAATTATTTTTCCAGATCTGACGAAGACGACGATGTACTGGAGTACCTGGGTCCCCCGGAGGGGTGTTCAGAAGGTCCCCCTCCACCCCCTCTTCCACCTGGTCTGGGGCCTCCCCCGCCACCCCCTCCCAACGGCCCGCCACCAGCGCCACCTAGCTGGACCAAAAGAAACCAACCTGACAAAGCTAATAAGGTAAGCAAACCTCATATAAACGCAAAGTAAATACAGTCAACTCCGCTTATTGTGATCACGGATTATAATTGACCTATCCTGATCACTCCTATTTAACTAAACGAAAAATGTATCGTTTTATGTGATCAATATATCGTTTAATGTTATCAAAATCAGGTGAAATCCACTAAAAACCTCCATTTTTCCTTGTTAGTAGGCCAATTTTAATTCATACTTTTACAAAATAAGTCATTAATTTATTAGCGTTATAGTTCCACTCTCATACTTTTCTTTGAGAATGAAATACAAAATACATAAATCGTTTTAAATACTTCAATTAGGACTACATAGTTGTTATAGAGTGTTTTCAGTTTACTTCACGACTAGTTATTGTAGGGCAAAGCGTCTGTTGTTAAGGCCGTTGTTAGGTCCGAGTCATGTGATTGAAAATGCTCTATAATAAAGCTAACACTCGAGTTACACTGTTTAAAACTTTCTAATATCAAATTGCTTATTATCATCAATCGGATATTGTTATGATTCTACTCTTGGACAAGTAAAGTGATCCCATTAAGCGGAGTCAACTGTAGTAGTTAATGGCAGATTTAAATCTCATGGACTCTTTGTCAACGTGTGATTTCATTTCTTCTCCCTGAATCAGCAATCTGTTCACCCCGCAAAGACGAAGAAGACCGTCAAGCTGTTCTGGAGGGAGGTTCGCGAGGACAGAGCGGGGGTGCAGAAGGCGGCCAGCATCTGGGATGACCTCACCCCTGTCCACCTGGACACCCAGAAGCTGGAGCATCTGTTCCAGAACAGGGCCAAGGAAGTGCCAACAAAGGTAGGTTTTTTTTTTTTTTTCGAAATTCTCGAAATTGAACCGTCAGTATCAAGAAGAGAATAAGTCAAACAAGAGTCGAAGTTTTAGACTAAAAGCTAAACTCATTGGCGCAACAGCCCTAGTGGACCTACGATGCCCATCTTCGTTCTCTTGACCGTGGGGCAAAGTTTTAGACAGCAGGGGAAAAACTGTATTAGAAATTTGTATTTTATAAACCACCAGTTTTCTGTTATTTAAGAATCCTATTTAGAGAACTGAACAGTAGTTAAAAAATGGAAGTTTGCCTGAAAGCTTTTGTGTAATACTTAGTAGTTGGGAAAAAAGTTATTGTGTGGATTTGTTTTCTTTCTCTTAAAAGTTGAATGTGGACAAACTCAAAACATTTAAATTGAAAATTAAGTTATATTTTTGCTTAGTTTGTACATTACGAATGTAAAAATAGAAAGGCCAAGATAAATATATTAAAAGTAATAAAATATAGTCATCAGGTCAATTTAATGATTAAGTTTATTTCTACCTTTGATATGGTGTAACTTTGTAAAATTACTACGATTTGTTTTTCTTCATATTTTTAAATGAGAGAAAAGATGAGCCTATTGTGTGTCTTGTATTTGCATGATTCACTAATGTTTTGCTTCTTTCTCTTGCTTTTGCTTTGGCTGATCTCCCATTGGAATAATAGGAGGTAAGTTGTTCGCTTTCTTGCATGAAGACTAACTAATGCAACGACTAATGTTTCAAAATGAATGATATCTCTACCCTAACCGTCAAAACCCGCCTGGGAAAAATTATCTTTGATTTTATGAACTAACACATTATGCAAATTTAAGAATAACCGTATTTTTATCTCTCCAGTGCATTTTCTACACTGTAAAAATAATCGTAAAAAAACGGCAAAAAAAAGTGCTAAAGCTTTTCTGTACACAGGATTTCTCTGTCGACTAAACTCTTCTGTATACAGGAATCTTCCGTCAACTTTTTCTGTCAAAGCTTTTTTGAGAGTTACCCCAGGTTAGGTTGCAAAAAACTGCTAAATTCTTGTACTATACAAAAAAAATTCAGTCGACAGAGAAATGCTGTGTAAAAAAAGCTCTAGAAACATTTTCTGCTAGAACTTTTCTGTTAAAACACCTTATTGCTGTGTGACAGTGTTCTGAAGGTGCTTTAAAAGAGTGTTATAAGTTTGTTTTATCTAGAAATGTGTACTGAAAATAGAGATGTATTTAAAATAAGTTTGGAACTGAAAGCGTTCTTAAATTATAAGAACACATTTTATGTCAGTATTTCAGCAACGCTTTTATACGCAACAGCACCATCTTTTTCTCAAACAACGCAATACGCTTCTGGCTATACTCGACAGAAACGTTTCCTGACCTTATGACGTCACTACGAAGAAGTAGAAACTGTGTAAACAGAAAGCCTGTTGGATTGCTACGAGGAGTTTCGGTACGCAAATCGTGATGAAAAGCACTATACATACATGGGTTTAAAAAACTAAGTTGACGTTCTTCATTTCACTCACGATTCAGACACCGCGCTGTGAACTACTTTGTTTGTTAGTGACGTCATAGGGTCAACTTAAGTTGCTGTCTAGTATAGTATAGAAGTGTTCATTATTGTGTTTCCTTACCGTTGCAAAAGTTCCATGAATTTGCAGTGAAGTTCATAGAAATCCCTTGCTCAAGAAACAAACTTTCCTTCGGGCTTTGACGGTTGCTCAAATATTGCAAAAAAAAAAAGATCGCGTTATATTAGTTCGTCTGTTCTGATTGGTCGTCTTTTGCTTTTCTACAGAAGGGTTCGGAGTCGGTGGCGTCCAAGAAGAGCGAGGTGATCGTGCTGGACACGAAGCGCTCGAACGCCATCAACATCGCCATGACCAAGCTGCCCCCGCCCCGCACCATCAAGACTGCCGTGCTCAAGATGGACTCAACCATCGTCAACAGGGAGGGGATAGAGGTAAGAAACTCTGCTTTTCTATGCTTATTATACTATGATGTTGTACTACTAACAGTTGGTTTAATTTACTCACCTAAGAGCGAATGGATATGGCACGGTAAACGCAACGAGACGAGAGATAATTCGGTCTTGGAGCTACACCTACACTCTAAAAGACCTGTTGATTTTTAACAGAAATCCTGTCAAATTTTCTGTTGTAAAAGTCCTGTGTAATTTGTGCAGGGAAATCCTTTTATTGCATACAGACCTTCGAGGTCCAGTACGCTAATCATTGGGCCACGACATCGTGTAGTATTGTAAGTTTTATTAATACAAGCAATACCCAAACTTTTTTGGGGGTGGTTTTCTCGGAATTTGGGGGCGTTCTCGGCGATTTCCTTGGGTTTTTACTATACATCCAAAGTAAAAAAAAAAGATTATCTATATCTATAAAAGCGAAATACCACTGACTGACTCATTCACTCACTGGTAAGTAAGGAACACTCAACACGGAATCTCCGAAACTACTGGACCCAGAGGCTTGAAATTTGACAGAGACGTTCCTCTCGGCTATGCGACGCGCACTAAGAAAGGATTTTAAAATCGAACGATTCCTTCCCTGTTATTCGGCGCTTTTTCGACTCCGTTTTTCCCATTGAAATAACATTGTGCATTGTTGAAATGCATAAATTGCAGTAGGTTTATTTCTCTCTTGAGGTTTCGTCTGGACACATTTGTTAAAATATAATTTCAAAAATTTCATAATTTATAACAAATTAAGACGAAAAACACAGTTTAAATATTTCTATTTCAAAATTATAACAATTTTCAGGAAACATATAAATTCAAATAATTAATTTTGAAACAACATTTACCTTTATTTGTAATTTTATTTTTTTTCTAAAATAAATATATTTATGGAAAGGCTAAAATAAATGGTTTCCATGGAAACAGAGCTGAAATTATTTCATTGTTTCATGGGGCATGGTTTACTAGACTTATACATTCACTAAATTTTTATTGTTAAGTACTAGAAAACCGTTTTTACTAAGAAGTTGGGCTATCATGATAAAAGGAAAATGAGATTTATCAAGCATTTTATTATTTTGATAAAAATGTTTTTATTTTTGGAGATGTAGGATCATGCAAATAAAAATGGATTCTTTATCATTTTTGAATATAAATTAAATTAGGTATAGTTAAATATTTTACTTTGGCGGCGGGAATTGTTGACTGAATTACACATAGGGATTATTTTTTGATTAAATTAATATCATTTTTGGAAAACGATAGAAACTTCATATACGGTTTGTAACATCCTGTAGGAAATTATTCCCAAGGGGTTCAAAGAGGGTTGTGATTTTTACTTCCTAAGTTTCAAGTCAAAAATCAAGTGATTTATAAAAACCAAAGCGTAATTTTTGAAAAGAACATCGGAAATACTTCATAGAAATTTTGTTTAAGATTTTAAACTATAAATTTCAAAAGACTGATGATTTTAATTGGATTGTTCTTTTACAGCCACAGTAAAATGCGGGACGGGATACGTTAGGGTATATTTCCACAGTAAGAAACCGGGATGAAAAAGACGACGGGGACGACGGGATGATAAGTATTGCTAACCAGGAAAAGAAAAACCATATAACTCAATAAACCTGATGATTTAAATTGGTTCTTTAACAGCCAAAGTTAAAAGCGGGGCGGGATGAGTTAGGGTATATTTTCAAAGTAAGGAACCGGGAAGAAAAACACGACGGGGGTGACGGGATGATAAGTGACTGCTAATCCAGAAAAAGAAAAGACATATAACTTGATAAACCTGATGATTTCAATTTGATTGTTCTTTACAGCGAAGGTAACAGCCAAATTTAAATGCGGGACGGGATGAGTTAGGGTATATTTTTACAGTTAAGAACTGGGATGAAAAAGACGACATAACTTGAAAAACTTTTTAAAATGTTTAAGAATTAACTCAACCCGTGCAAGGCCGGGTAAGTCAGCTATATGATTATAAAAAAGGAATAAAAACAATAATGCGTAGATTTAAAATAAAAGAAACACAGCGAATAGCGATGGGACGAACACAACAAAAAAAAAAAACATAACGCCCAAAGAGAGTGTGGCTGAGTTACAGAGAAAATTTGTATTTTACTTAAAAACGGAGATAGTCTGTTAAAAGTAAAAAGTATTGTTGTATTACGTAAAAACATACGTTAAAACAACAGTTTTTTTAAAGTGTACTACGTAGCAACGTTTACCACATAAACCAATGGCAAGTGACCAAATTAGTCAAAAGGAAGACCTGAACATGGTTGTTATACGCGAAAGGGAAAACCCTAGTAAATGGAGTCATCCAGCCAAGTTGGCGAAACTTCCCCGAAGACCAAGGAGCGTTGCAAAACAAAAAAACCTTTAAACCAGATGACGATGGAAGTCAACTACCATCAATTTAATTTATTTATCGCCTTAGCAAATATACGCTATTTTATTTGGCAATCTGTTGAACCCCTTAGATAATCCCCACCTAACATATTCGTAGCAACGCTAGGGAATTTGGTCCTGCAATCGGTTCCTGGCGCTACTACGTTGTAGCAACCAATGGCAGAACCAGATCCTCCCGCGTTGCTAAGATCGCGTATTGTCTTTACCAAACCACGGCTTACTAGATACTTATACAGGCTAGCCGAGTACGGAAATCATTGCAAATCCAGATGGCAATACTGGACCAACTGGCAAAGCATATCCACAGTGTTGAAGGCGGTGGGTGATATAGGTAGGTCTTGTAACGCTCCAAGCGGGAAAAGTTGTCAAATGGTTTTCATTGTTTAAAACTCGGCAAGCCTGTATAAGTATCTAGTAAGCCGTGACCAAACCATGTTCATAGCGACGCGACGATGATGTCTGGTCTATGAGTTTATATTGTGCCATGGGCTAACTGTGCAATGTTATCTTGGTTGATATCTACTCTGGTCATTTAGGTCTAGGTTGCCATTGCTAGAGTCCATTCTACTAATGGCTCATGATGTTTTTTTCTTCCTCACAGAAAGTGCTGGGGATGCTGCCAACGGAAGACGAAAAGTCTCGCATCTCGGAGGCCCAGCTGTCTAACCCCGACGTGCCCCTGGGGTCGGCCGAACAGTTCCTGCTCACCCTCGCCTCCATCAGCGAGCTGGAGGCCAGGCTACGGCTCTGGGCCTTCCGCCTCGACTACGACTCCTTGGAAAGAGTGAGTACTACTTGCCATCTGCTTCGTAAGAGTCGAAATGCCATTTTGTGTATCGCTAGTAATAGCTGTATATTTTCAAACATTTTTTTAAGAATTTTGGGGATTATTTCCAGTGTTACAATAGGGGTTTGCTTAATCGGATCCGCCATTTTGGCTTTTTGCATTCATCAGTATTTTAAATTGTCTAGCCTCCGACTATGGGCCTTCCGCATCAACTACGACTCCTTGGAAAGAGTGAATCACTTGCCATCTGCCTCAATTCTGTTGTTGAAGGGCATATTTTATGAAATATTTTTAAGAATTACGCTTATTGCGATAATTTTGGGGTAGTCTGTATACCAATTTTATCATACTTATTTTTAAAATAAGACGAATGTTAGGTTCTTAAAAATAATTATTTTTAATTAATTGCGTTACTTTTAACACTTTGGTTCAGTATCATGAGTTGAGCAAGTTAAGGAAGAACTTGATAAACAATATATTTTAGTTGAGTGGACCAAGCTGATAGTTATAAGTCAAGAAACTACTATTTGAAAAGTTTTATGAAACCAAAAGTCTTTTGATGCCTCTTAATTCTTATTATTCACACATTTATCACCAAGTGTCCAGTATTGGGTCAAGGCCTTTTTACCAACCTTTACCTTACAGTTTACTGCTTTTCATTGGGAACCAAGGTGTAAGAGAGCTGATAGTAGTCCATGCTGCCATTATACTTCATCGTTCTTATTTAGTACAAAGTTAAAAAAAAATACAGAATTGTGACCAAGTGACGGAGATATCGACAATTTTGGATTTGAAGTTCAATTCAATCTACAAATTCGTTTGTTTTAACTCATTGGTGACTTTTTTCAGGAGGTGGCCGAACCCCTGATGGACCTGAAGCAGGCCATGAAGGAGATCGAGGGCAGCGAGACCCTCAGGGTCATCCTCTCCACCCTCCGCTCGGTCGGAAACTTCCTCAACGGGGTCGAGGTACGTCCTCTTTTTTGTCATCTTCATTTTCGATGCATAAAACTTTATAAAGTAATGGATGTTTTTTACTTTCAATTTAAACGGTTTTTCAAAGCAAAAGTTGACTAGTAAATATTTTGAATCGATAGAAGGTATCTAACTAGATCAACAAACCTCGAATGTGAGAATGATTTCGTGGAGGAAAAAAGGGTACATAAATTCATTAAATGATTTGTTAAAATTTATTAAGAACTTTTTACCTCTTGACAGATTCAAATATTGGGTCTGCCTCATTTCTATTAATTCTTGATGTCTCATATGTCATTGCTTGATTTTAAGCAAGAGTGAATCCAGGAAGAGGGGCTGCAGCCTCCCCCCCCCCCCACAGAAATAAAAAATTCCTCCAATAATTTAAATTCTTTCTCCTTTTCCCATAAAAACAGGTATTACTAGGGAATTTATGACGTTTCTTTAGAGAAATCCTTTAAAATTTGAAAATTAAATCTTTTTAAAACGAGAAAGTCGTGTCAATATACACGTTTTAGGTACCTCAGTCTCTCCTAGACAAAAATCCTGAATTCACTACTGATTTTAAGTAAGGGTGTATGTCCAAGTCCATACCTTGGCAAAAGCAGCTTGATACAACGGAGTAAATCCGGCCCTGCCATTGGGTTTTGGCACTATAAACTTTTACGTGTTGCTGCGTTTACTTCCAAGAACTAATAGAAAGGCTGAAAGGGGTTAACTTTAAGGGTTTTAGCTTTACCTTGGTTCTGAAACAGGTGTATTGGTGCATGACCCCTTGTATAGTAAGTAGTTGTTAGACGTGTATCGTCTTCTGTTGTAGATCAAGGGCTTCCACATCGAGTACCTGTCGAAGGTGCCCGAGGTGAAGGACACTGTGCAGAAGCACTCTCTGCTCCATCACCTGTGCCACATCGTCATGGAGCGATTCCCCAACTCATCGGACCTCTACTCGGAGCTGGGCTCCGTCACCAGAGCTTCCAAGGTAACACCAATTCGAAATCACAGGGTTCTCCAAAGACGGTTCAAAATCAACAAACCCACTATTGGGAAGGCGGACTAAAGATGTCAGAAGCAATGAAAGGGGGGATTACTGTTGGTTAGGGGTAGAAATAGAATTTCAGATGTAACATAATTTTCAAACACTGGGTGTAAAACATTTTTAAGCTGTTTACAAAATTTTGACGGTGCAATATGTAGCTACAACAAAGTTTTTACTGTCATATTTTAAGACGATCCCTCAAGACGAAGGCATTATCTCTAGTTTATGCTAACTGGCACTCGACCTTTATTTCTACCTTCAACCGTTTTTCCTCAACAACTCAACTTTCATTGCTTATGGCAACTTAAGTTTGCTCTCTAGCAGTCCTAGTGTATGTTTGAGACCCTCCCCTTTCTATGGGGATTCTACATTATTCTTGGATTGTCTACCTACATCAATGAGGAAAAGCCGAACAGGTGGTCCAAAAAGCTATTTTCAAATTTCATCTTATGGTAGAGGGCATCAATGCAAATTTCAATCACCATTTTGGTGGTCCCCAGCTGTGACTGGATGTGACGTGTACATTCAATCTGTCCTTTCGGAGTGCTATTAGAGAATCAAGCTTCTTTTTCTCCGCCTCTCGTGACGTGACGAAAAAGGCGTGAGCTGCAGTAGAGTAGTGGATGCGATCCAACACCACCAGAGCCCCTATCACAATCCATATCCTATTGTTTTTCGATTCCCATTGGACCCTCTGTTTTGGTATTCTGTGGTCTATTCGTGTGGTGTGTGTGGTAATGTTTGGCAACAACCTTTTAAGGAAGTCTATATCCATTCGAAGGATCCGATCTCTGATAATATCGATTTATTTCCCCAGATCGATTACTGCGAGGTGAGCAAAGCTCTGAACAAAATGGAGAGCGAGTGCAAGGCCTCTTGGGACTACCTGAAAGCCATCCTCAAGCACGACTGCAATATCACGCTCAAAGTCAGGTGAGTGGAAAATTCTTAATTTTTTTTATCTTGGAGGATGTATCTGTGTACTCGAAAGGTAAAACATCGTATCTACGTCTTAATATTAATACAATTACAGTAAATTCTATCATGACTACCTAGAATGGGCAGTGTACTATGGCTCTGGCAATGACTGGTAGAGACCAGACTGAAACAACACCAGAGCGCATGAATTCAATGCAATGAAAAGGGCGAATGCTTCGATGTTTTTTTCTCAATTAATTGAGGTAATCTAATTTGGTCTGAAATTTGAGTGTTCGTACCACTGAGCTTACGATCTTTGTGCTTGGGGATGTTTAAAGGGGATGAAATTCTTGTAACTAGTTTGATGCTTTTAAAGTTAATGCAATTATTTTTCACTTTGAATTCTGTGTCTTTAGTAGTACATGAAAATAAAATCGGTTGGTAAAAGCCGATAACTGGAAATCAAGATTCAATGTTCTATATCTACGTATATTACGTGTTATGATATGTAAAGTAGAAATAATAGTTTATATCTCTCTAAGATGTTACAGCTTAGAGATAACCAAGTTCAATGGAATGTATTTTGCTTAAGCTCTTACCCATCAAGTTTTTCTTCAACTAGGACAACGGAGTTCCTAACTGACTGCGCCGAAAGAATCATTGTCCTGAAAGTAATCCACAGGAGGATGCTCAACAGGTAGGTTGTCCACCATATACTGAAAAGGCTGACTTGTATTTTGGGCTTAATAATTTGACTTTGGATTCATTTCTTTAGGTACCACAAGTTCCTGCTGTACCTTGGGTGCGCAGGCGGGTCGGAGCAGGAGCTGAGCGTGCAGCGGTGCTGCCGCGTCCTCAGCGAGTTCGCGCTCGAGTACAGGACCACGAGGGAACGCGTGCTGCAGCAGATCGAGAAGAAGGCCAACCACCGACAAAGGAACAAGACCCGCGGCAAAATGATCACCGACGTGAGTAATATACTAGTCTCTCATGGTCTAAAGCTCCCAGCTTCTTAAGCAAAAAATATGGAACCCTCAGCTCTAAATACCACCAAGAGTATTTATCTCACAGTAATATAACAATATCTTAAAAGTGCTATTTTAGCGCGCTGAAATTTGAAATTTTCCGATGGAGAGGATCCTCCAATTACTCCTTTAAACGGATATTTCCAGGAAGAAAATAGTTCAAACCAACTTTTTTAAGTAAAATTAAAAAATATTTTTTGGGGAGTATCCACAGCATAAAAGTAGACATTTCCCAGAAAATTTTAAAAGCCAGTCTGGATGCTTTACTGAGTATCCTGTCCAATATGAAATTTCTTTTGAGAATTCATTTCATTTTTAGGTTGTTGTGGTTGTAGTGAACTTTATGCTATACCAATAGCATCTAGTCGGCTTACACACTCACTAAGTGACGAACGGCCTTATTCACTGCCAATTCACCAGCATTTAAAGAAAGAAAATGAGCTTTTCGTGTATTCTGATTAGTGGAATCCTTCTTTGACCGATGGTTAACCGCTAATAGTGAATAAGACCAATAGATTCTTCTTTGTAAGCCGACGATATAACTATTTGTTTTAAAGCGTCTGAGGTATAGTATTTATATTCTGATTTTATTAATATTCTTAAAATCGTGTTTAAGATACTTAGAGGTTTCCCTACAACTTAACCATTGTCACGAGGGTTCTGAAAAGGTTGGGAAACGCTGATCCCTAGCCACATGTAGGGTGGACATGGAGTAATTCTTTCTCCTTTTCTTCCCTTCCAGATGGATCGCTTCAAGACGAAAGAGCAGCTGGCAGACCAGGAGTTGAGACAACTGCTCAACGGGAGCGGAGAAGGGCAGAAGTGGGGCACCGTCCCCACCACCAGAGGCAGAGTCAGGTCGCAGCTCGGTCAGTACCTTCTTTTTTTTTTGCAACTGGGGTATTCATAAATTAAGGGATCACTAAAAAACTTCGGTTTAAAGAAGTTCCATTTTTTTTAATGCAGATCACCGAGTCTGTGACTAAAGGCCAGATGCAGCTTCCCAAAAACGTCGTGTAAATGATCCAACCAACTGAAATATCGTCAACCAAATACTAGTAATTGGGGTATAAAAAACGGAATTTCGGGAATGATCGTTTTCTTGTAAAAAGAGTAATTTTTTACTTAGATATAAAAGTTCAAAATTTCGTTTATTTGGTTGATATCGTTTTCTCCATCGTCTTTGGTAAGCTTCATCGCAGGTATTACTTTAACTTTAAAATCAAATAATTTTAAACTGTATCTGCATTAAAATGGGTATTTACCCCTAAAGTAAAGAATCGGATAATGCCAATAACTGTGATAATTTTTGAAAAAAGGGGTGTTAGGCCAGTGGTCTGTCCAAGGCAATTTTACTACCGTTTTTAGGTACCTTCACAAATTCATCATTTGATAAATAGATACTTTCACAAATTCAGTTATAGGAAAAAAGGTACCTTCACAAAATACATTTTTGAAAGAAAGTTCTCTAGTGAGGTATATTCTCTCAATACAGTAGAGCCCCGATTATCCGCGAGCGGTTGATCCGCTGTGCGGATTATCCGCGACTGCCACGAAAAAAATTTTGTTGATTTAAATTGATTTTTTTATTTGAATTTTGAAAATTTTAGTGATTTAGATGTAGAGAAAATGTTTCTGCTGTACTGTACATATTTTAAAAAGTTTTCATATCATGTTTTTTGTACAATAAAACAGTTTTTATGCTGAAAATTTTTTGGGGGGTGTTTTCACCTCATTTTTAGTTTTTTTTTTCGGGTTATCCGCGATTTTCGCTATCCGCGGTACCCTTGCCACCCAATTCCGTGGATAATCGGGGCTCTACTGTAGTTAAATTTTTAGCCATCTATCTTCTTGTTTTTAATGTTTAAAAAATTATGCACATGTTTTTATCTTGATTTTGGACTTAAATTTTCACAAATTAGCCCTAAATTTTCACAAAATAGGTACCTTTTGAAAAAACCTAGACAGACCCCTGTAGGCATGTTTCTGAAATAAACGGCCAATTATGCAATTTATTCAAAACTTTCCTTAAAGGACTGGGTTTTTAATGCTTCTATTTGATTATTTCAGCCGGTGGCAGCCTGGGTCGTCACAGCACGCCCCCTGTCCCCAAAGACGAGGGAGGGGTGGACGAAGACGCCATCTTGGAATCCCTGGTCAAGACGGCCACTGCCCAACCCCACAAGTCCGAGCCCCGGATACGCAAGAAGGCCAGATACGGAGACAGGAAGTCGCGTAAGTTTACCTGTTTGTGAATAATTAAACATGTTGTTTAAATTCAAGATTTTAGTATTTGGCTTGTGTTGGTAACGTGTGGTTCAAACGTTTGTAACTGGAGACGTAGCTAGCGACGGCAAAGTTTTTGAGACTGTCGATATTCCCACTATCGAAAGGGAATCTATGGATTGACTGCTCGATATTGTGTGTCGAAACATAACTATCGATTTATGTATCAATGTGGTTTTTTTTCATTGAAAACAATTCTTAATTGATACAAATATGGTCCATTGGGGAAAGTTTATGGCTTGTCTTTCTTCGGAAGGCGGCTGGAGAACTGGGTAATCTTGTATTGTGGAAAGTACGTATTTCCGCAGTTCTCAGCCGCCTTCCGAAATACACCGATTAGGCCGTACCGAAGAAAGACAAGCTATAACAATCAGGAAAAAAAAGGCAAGCCGTAAAGAAGCCACCAAGTGTTTTGGTCACAACAATTAGGTCTAAAGACCTCTTTGGTAGCCTCTTCTAAATAAGAGAAATACACTGGCTCTTGATAGGCCACTATAAACTGCTATGGAATACATAAAACTCTGAAGTTCTAGCGTCCGCTTGAACTTGCTCTTTCCTTTTCAAGGAGAAAAATATCCTCTGGCGAGAAACTAGCATTAGCTCGACTAGCATTGTGTAAATTGGGCCTAAGGGACCATTTACACTTATCCGGATCTGCTGCGGTACGACATTCCGGCCAGGCCAATTAATTAGACGCAACATTGAGACAACTCAAAATGACGTCATGTGATTTGTCAATCGGTCTCGCCGGATCGTCGTACCGCAACGGATCCGCGTAAGTGTAAACGGTCCCTAAGAGTGTTCTCTCTCTCCCCCAGTGCGTCGAACGCTGAAGGGCGGCCTCGAGCTGTCGGAAGAGGAGAGGAACCTCCTGACCACCATGACCACGTGACTCGACAACTGTGATGATCTTCGAACTCTCAGTCAACCCCCAATGTGATAGTCGGTCCCTTCCCGGGATCATTTTTTTTTATTATTATTATTATTACTGTTCCAGTATTTTCGTGCGACTTTTTTGTACTCCAGGCTCGAAGCCGAAGTGTTTCCTAAAGGATTTTTACGTAGAACTTCGTGGTTCCAGTTCAGCTAATACTATGCCATCAAGTCGAGATCAGCGCCAAAGTGACTCGGAAATGTTTTTAAAAAAAAGACTTATCTCGTGTTTTGTTACTTGGCGAGGGTTTTACAATCGCCAACTTTTCATTTGTGTAAGGCTAAAGGACATTCTCGATGTAAATTTACAGATCCTACTCGGTAAGATGTTGGCGAGAGCTCTGATTGGTTATCCTGAAGGATGTGTATGACATTTTCCGCATTCTGATTGGTCCTTAAGAATCTTACCGAGTGCGATAGATAAATGTGCATTCTCGATTCAGCATTACAGATCCTACTCGGTAAGATGTTGGTGAGAGCTCTGGTTGGTTATCCGGAAGGATGCCATTGCCTATATGAGATTTCCTGCGCTCTAATTGGTCCTTAAGAATCTTGCCAAGTGCGATATGTAAATGTGCATTCTCGATTAGCATATTTTTACACAATATTATAATCGCCATTTTTAAAATTTGGCGGTACATGTTGCTTTGGAACTGGTAATATTGTAACTAGATAGGTTTGCCAAGTCCTCATGAAAAATTCATCAGTTTCATTCACAGATTCCTTTGCCCGTCATATGGTTCTAAAGGAAATCCACACAGTAAAGGGAAAATTTAGTAAATTACTAGTATTAGGATATTTCAAAGAATTTGGGATTTAACAGTTCATTTGTTCTTTGGGATGCCGTGTATTGAATCGATCTAGACATACCTGGAAATGCTAAATTTAGATATTTTTAAGTTACATATGAAGAAAATTAAGTGAATATGAATCTAAATTTGTCTAAAAAGGGCTTCTAATATTCAACGAAGTTTTCACTGATGCAAAAAAGTGGTAAATGTCTTGAATTATCAATAAAATTCCCAAGGAGCAAAAGAAAATATTTATGAAATTTTCAAATTAGAATATTGTTAAATTAGATTGAATGTAACAATCATTTCTTCCTAAAAGTAGTTGTAGAATTACAGGCCCGTTTATCCTACTACAATTTTGGATATTATCTAATCATGAATTTTTCCTACATACTGAACGAAGTAAAACATACCTTGGGATGAAATCTCTTATGATATTATCAGTGAAATGTATTCTGTCCATCGTTTTCAAAGAAAATATGTGAACGCAAATTATTAATTTTAAACTAAGTTGTCTTCCTTTTTGTGCCAAACTGTTTCTGGATTTTTAAGTATTTGTTAAATGTAATAAAGGCTGCTAACCAAAGCCTTATTCGTGATGGCTTTAAATCGATTTAGAAAGATTCTGAAAAAAAACTCTTTATATTGTGCTTAGTACTCAAAGTGGAACTCCTTTAATGACTAAGTTAAGTTTCACTGTTTTTGCAACTAACGATGATTTTTCTAGTTCAAACACTAAAATAATGCATATTTTGTGATATCACTTTCATTTTTAAATGAGTTAACTTCATGTAGTTAGTTAATTACCCTTAAAAAAGATGGAAACTAAAATTAACTGGTAACTTGGGGGAAAAACTTCTATATATGAATTTTACTTTACTTTTAAATTTTTGTTGTGGAGACATTTTGGTCATATAGTAGTATCTGAAACCAGGACAATAAGTGTATTTGTGAGGAGTTTCAAGGCTTTACGAACTGTTGTTATATATAAGAATCTTGTATTTGAGTTCATTCTCATCTCATTCAGCTGTGATTTTTGTTTTTGCTCATTTGTTGTACAGTTTTAGCTTCCACGAGGGAATCGGTATTTACGAATAGCTTTTTTACATAATAGACCTAAAATGCTATTTTTTCAGTTAAAAAACTATTTAGTTAGATTGACTTTTAAATGACAGTTAAACAAATAACTTCTTTACATTTTGGGACCGGTTTAATGTTACGTAAGCATGTCTTTGATTAATTTTGAACCCCCCTCATTTTTTTAGTAAAAATACTAAGTACTAAGCAACTTTTTTTTATATATGCAAAACTCTCAGAGATTATCAAATTTTAGAACTCTAAACTCAACTTTAATGTTAAACTAATTTCTCTGGAATAAAAAATGTATGTTTAATTTCTTATTAATAAATCAATTAATTGATTTTTTAATACATTAGAAAGTACTAGATAACATTTTTGAATGGAATTGTTTTTGTAAGATACAAGATATTTTTTTTAAATAAAGGGTTTAAATGTATCTCGTAATTATTATTATCCAATACCTAAACCCCTCCTTCTTTAGATGGTTACGTTACTTGAAAGGGCCCCTAAAATTATATATATAGAAAGTGAAACTTTAAAAACAATTCTTTGTAAGAATTAAGTTTTCAATTGCCATAACTCCATGACTTTTACTTAATCCGAGGTAGCTCTTAAAAATATTTCTGTATGTAAATACCGATCCTTTTTATTCATGTTTCACTTTAAGAATGTACATTATGCCCAGAAGCTTTCTGTATGTTAAAAGTGGTGAATAAAGTTGTTTATAATGAATTCTTGTCTTTTTTGAATAAATTGTATACCTAACTTTTTACACAACTTTATTGATATTTTTTTCACACAAAATGTAAAAATATGAAAACGCTTTGAGTTAAAAGTAATTTCGTGGAGTTTCAGTAGTGTTAATAATACACATCAGTTTTACTTGCAACTTTTTAAAATAAAGCTCCAAATGTAGCAAAAGTTGTTAAAAATCTGAACTAAAAAGAACCATTATAACTACTGCCTTACTTTAGCAAATTTAAAGTTCTGAAGTTTTTCAAAAAAAAAAAAAAAAATTTAATGAAAGGCGCAGTAATCAAAATGCACGAAGATGTTAGAGGGAAATACTTTTACAGATAATATAATAAAGGGTTCTGTGTGATAAACTGTTGAAATTATGCAATCAAAAATATAGAGTAAAACGTCCCTAGACATTTTTAGGATTTCTGCGCCTTTCTCAAGAAGAACTGCGAATTTAATCCTAAAGGAAATATTTAATTTCTAAGTCATTGTTTCATAAACTTGGCAGATCCTATAGATCCAAACTTTTCTTGGGATCGGCCCCCGTTATGAAATTTTGAATCGACCACCAACTACTTTTTTAAAGATCAATAATGGTCGCAAATTTTTAACTTCTCGATCTGATCTATTTATTTAAGAGCCATTATCAACCCCCTGAGATTGAATATCGACCATTTTTGGAAAATCCGAATCTCATATATAATATGTAATTTTCTAAAGTTTGAATTTAATGGAGGAAATAAAATCTAGTTGGTTTTCAGATTCACCATATTTTAAAAATAAGGACGGGGTTTCAAAAGACCTCCATCGAGAAAGTAAAGTTGTTTCTCCATCCAGCAACATTTTTTCCTATAATTAAGCTGCTGTTCTCTCTCGAAGCTATTCTGTGAAGGCAACTCTTGCTCAGTATTCAAGGTAGGTGGTTTTAAACCTTATTTTTACTTGTACTGTCTTAAATTGAATTGTCTGTTTGAAAAAGGAGTATGAGAAAAATGAAAGAAATTGTATAAGTAATGGAATTTTCTTTGTATAACCACCTAATTTTTACTGGAACTTCAGGACCCTATTTAGAATACAAAAGAGTAATCGAAAAATATATAAGTATATTCAAAAATTAATATCGTACAGTTGAAAAAGGTTGATGGACTTATTCCCTTTTTCAAACTTATGAAATTTCAGCTGAAAAAATCTTAAAAACCACTGTAATCGACAATTAAATTGTATTCCTGCTTAGTTCACAGTAGAAAAGTGTAAATTATTATGAAATTAAGAATTGTTATTGAATCTGAGTAATTAAGGCAGAGTATCAATAGAGTTAGAAAATATCAGTGAAGTCCAATATTCCCTGGATAAAAAAGGTAAAAACATTTTCAACCTAAAAACAAATTTTTATTTTGGCTTAATTTACAGCATAAAGAATAAGAAACGAAAGACAAATTAATTTAAAAAAAAATACTATGAATGGATATCGATTTCGCCTAGTTCATCTGCCTATAAGGAGAGTTATTTTTTTTCTCTTCCTACTCATGTGTAGAGCGAAGATATATTATTTTTAGCACAAAAAGTCATTTTGCCATTTTTTTTTTTTTTACTTTATCCCCTTTTTCAAACTGACTATTCATTTTCAGATGCTTAGGGGTTAAGCAAGCTCCAAAATAGGAAGAAGGGCCAGTAAAAATATAGAAAAAATGGGGTTTATTAAAATTCTAGGCTAACTTCTATCGGAGAGAACATGCATTTCTTTTCAAAAAAAAAAAAATAATATTGTATTATAATAAAAGTAATCCTTTTTTTAAAAATTAGCATAAAATTATTAAGTTTATAAAGACAAAAGCTTCGGGTCAAAGCTCACCTGAAGAGAGGACCTCTCCTCAACAAGAGAGAAAGGGGATCCCAAGTGGATATGGGAAAGATATAACCACCTCCCTGTAAATTAAAGACTTCTCTATGCTGCCATCTCGTTTTGACGAGCTTTATAAAAATTTAAGCATAGATTATTATTGTTGACTTACTAAACCGACTTTTGAAATAACTTCAAAGTTTGAATAAGTTGTGTATTAGGTTTGGGTACGTGGATAAATTGTGTTTGCGTGTAAAATACAACTCTTACAAAACAAGTTTATAAGTAGTGAAAAAAAAATTTAAATCTTTAAATTTAGTTTAAGCTTTAAAAATTTTACATACACCCATCCGGCCTGAAACCCAATAGGGAAGATTAATCAAACTTTTAAGCGCTAAAACAACCTCTTTTAGAAAACATCGCTATTTATTTTAATTAATTGGGGGTTATTTATTATACTAGACAGCAACGTTAGTTTACCCTATGACGTACTAACAAAGTAGTTCCCATCGCAGTGTCTTAATTTTGAGTGAAATGAAGAAGGTCAATTTAAAAATATGATTATTTTGTTAAACCCATGGATATATAAGCGTCTTTTTATCACGATTTGCGTACTGAAACTTCTCCTAGCAACCCAACAGGCTTTGTGTTTACCCATTATCTCCTTCCGCGTAGTGACGTACTGGGTTCAGGAAATGTTGCTGTCGAGTATAGAAGTGGAGGGCACTTTCCTGAATGCCCTGCTTTGAATAAATACTCTGGGATCCCCATGACACAACAAAATTTCCAATGAAAAATCAGCTCGCAAAAAATTATCAAAATTTTATAAGGGGTTGAACTTTATAGCCCCCTTTGGATCCAGGTCCAAGCCTCCCTAATAACCACAGAGGAAAAACGAAGAGCTTCCCCAAGCTGTACAAATGTTCAAGATTCGTTTAATTTTCGTCACGCATAGCCAAATTTTGTTTACTTCGATGTGCACTTTTACGTATATACAGGGTGAGCAAAAAGTCAGTACGCTTTTTGAAATTTCATAAAAACCGGAATAAAAAACGGTTTTCAGTCTTAGCCATCCTGAGAACACGGGGATTTTTTAAGACGATAATAAAAAAAATTAGTTCAAAATTATGTTAATAGATGAAGATTCATGATTCACGGTGTTCCATGTCCGATATCAAAAGTAACCCGCTATGATGTCTGGCATAAGGATTAACAAATTTGAATGTACTAATTAGTTTATGAAAGAAAAATGAAATATCCTGAAAAAAATTTCCCCCACGACCCTCCGTATTTTCCCTAATGGGCGAAATAGAACCCATATACTTTCGCAAGAAACTATTTTGCCTATATCCTATCTTGGATGTGGGGTGTGATTCACAGTTCCGTGATGTGATACACTGATTCTGTGTTCGATTCCAGACAAAGAAGGCGTGAGTTTCATGAGTAGTAGATGCGATCCCAGCGCCACCAGAGCCCCTATCACAAGGCAAACCCCGTGTGGGGAAAGGGCGGCTTAGTTGGATTATGTGCTGCAACTACGCTATAGCAGTCTGCGTGTTGTACCTGTCGTCCGTCGGTTCGATTCCGGCCTTGCCCTGGGTGTACTTTCTCTCTCTCCTTGTAGCCGCATTCACAACAACCATTCTAACCGGGGAAAGGCAGAGAAAACCGGTTCTTCTTCCACCGCTCTCCCTATGCTAGGGAAAACCTCACCGGACCATCCGTTGAAAATTCTCCCCTGGGCCATAGCAGTAGGAAATGTTTTAATTGCACTAACCGCCTGTAGAGGGAGCTCTCACTCGCTTCCCGTAATGTATTTCTATGAGCTTGCTCGCTTGTCACGTGATTCTTTCTACCGGTAGGACGAGTTAGACGAGTGCGGGCTATTCTATTCCTCACGGTTAGTTTTCGGACATCCCTTTTCCCCTACTTTTTTAGCTCTTTCTCCGGTTGAACAGGTTGTCTGTTGTGAACGCGGCTTGTGTCAGTAAAAATTCTGCTTGTGTCTGTCTTTCTTGGTATTGGTTACATATATTTTCCGATCTGTGTGCGCTTGATCTCAAGGATCCGCTTATAAACCTTCGTCGAGAAAGACAGACACAACAGAATTTTTAATGACACTCAGAGAGAGAAAGTACACCCAGGCCAAAGGCCGGAATGGAACAGACGGCTGATACAGTGCGCAAACTGCTATCTACACCCCGTGCTTTGTCCATTTTCGTTGGTTGGTGTTACATATATATTCAGGTATGTGTGCTTGATCTCAAGGATCCGCTTACACACCTTCGTCAAGTAAGACAGACACAAGAGAATTTTTACTGACACAAGGAAGGAAATTACAACCCCAAGTGCGAGGTAAGAATCGAACTTACGACGGAGCAGTGTGCAGACTGCTGGCGTGAAAGGCAGAGAGCAAACCCAACGGGCCATCCGTCCCCCCTGTTCTGTTACTCTGTGATATTCGTGAGTTTTCAGACGAATCAATCAATCAATCGAAGCCAGAGTAATCTTGGCACCTTAGTAACTGTTCTTAATGTTTCAGGTGGCAACCGGCTAATGATCTCGACTGCTGTCCCACTCGAAGTCGTGTTTTTTGCAGCGGAATTCCTGAAAGGACCAACACCTGAGCTGGAGAATCTCTCATCCTCCGTGCAATGGCCAAGTATTTGTAGTATTGTTCCTTAAAATTCAAATTCACTTAACAGATCTCTTTAAGTAACTACTTTCATGTAGCAGAATAAGTTTACGTTGAATCCCTGTGACTTTGAATATCCCTGTTTATACAGTGGATATGTCGGAAGAGCTTTACATAGTCCTCCAGTCGCCATGTGTAACCACAGCAACATCAACATTGTGTTGTCATCATTTGAGCTGTGGGTAAACATGGCGGCTGATGGACTACTCTTTCTAAAGCTGTTCCGATATGTCCCTCTGAATTTGATATTGATCCATTTTTATCAGGGAAATCTTATATTTATTTATGGAACAGCTTTAGTCCTCCAGTAGCCATGTGTAACCACAGCTACTAAAGCAACATTAAGTGTTGTCAGCAAAGCGATCTAATAGTTAGTACTATTAGATCTCTAACTATAATTTACCAATGCTATTATTTTTGGATCCAATAATATTAATAATTAAGATCTCTATGGAGGTCATCAGTCATAATTAGAGCTGTGGGTCTGGAGGACTCTTTCTAAAGCTGTACCTGATTTATTCCGAATGACCGAAGCTAAATCCACAAAATTGTAAATTTTGAGATTAGCAAATGTATGCGTTTCTTAAATTCTTTATTTAGTGTGGGTATACTAGTTGTTTATGCTGTACAAGTTCTGTAAGGGCGAGCGCGCACGGGCGACTTTTGTTACGGTGACAAAGACAAAAACAACGTTGCTAATGCTGTTGTTAGGGGCGGGACATAGAAGTATCCAATAGCAGCATTCGCACATGACATCACTGGAGGATAAAAACAACGTTGCTAAGGCCGTTGTTAGGTAAAGTCATGTGATTGAAAATGCTCTATTGTTTTCTAGTGATATTTTTGATACTAGTAATCCTGGTCGCCGTGACTTTAGTCACTCGTGCGCGCCCAGCCTAAGAGTCACTCTAAAAAGGTATTATCCCTCCTACGATCAACACAAATGATGTTAGTTTGACGGTACTTTCACCTGTGTTATTCTAAACAACTCAAATACAGGGTAAAAGATAAACTGTGTGAAGATTTTGCTCCATCAACTGCAAGTACTTAAGAATTAAACGGGATCTCTTCACTATGAGCTGTGCAGTTTTACCAGTAAACAGAAGATCTAAAAATATCAACCTCAATGATGGGGTGATCCTATAGAATTCGATTGATCTTTAAAAATGCTTAGTTTTCAAGAACTTAAAATCAACATGTAGGGTTTTTCTGAGATTGAATTTTTCCTAGAATTATCAATTCTTACGGCTGAATTATCTGTGACTAGCAGTCAAAGAACTATTCGCAGATTGTGATTGGTGGAATCTTTCTGTGATTGCTGATCGTGATCAACCGCTGGTTAGGTAGCATAAAATACGAGAGTAGTCACCCTTAAAAAGTTTGCTTTTATTTCTTGCATCAGGATTTATCTTTTAGATGTGTACTGTCTTTAAGATGTAAGTGACCGTCAGATTCAGCGGCACAGTCTATGAGATTTGGTAATGCTTTTTGCATTCACCGGCACGATCTTTAAGAACTAAGGGTCCTACAGAAAAAAAAATCAGGTGAGATGAGAAAACTGATCCAACACGTCCAATCCATCAATTCGTTTAGGATCTCTCCGATCATCGATCCCGAACAGATCTTTACAAAGGATCTGTACGATCCGACATTGCATGAACTTTTTGCATGTGTGCAAAGTGTGGGGTAAAAGGGTCTAGTGGGGTAAAATGGGTCTAGGGATTTTAACAGTTCATATTTGTAAAATTTAATGTTTCTTGGCATGGTGATTTTTATTGCGACTCAAGTAAAATCAGCATGCCGAAAAACATTAATTTTTATAAATATAAACTGTTAAAATCCCTAGACCTATTTTACCCCACCCTACCCTATTTGATTTTAGCAGCATTGTTTTAATATTTTGAGATTCTACAAATCAGGATTTGAATCATCAATTTGATCCTAAAACTGTTACTCAAATAGTTTTATTAGTCCAAGTTAAATTTATCCAATTTTCACAAATTATATCCTTTTCCTTGGTGTCTTACTATTGTTTTCGTGTCCGTGGATTAGCAGAGTAAAAAGAAAGTTCAGAAAAAAAGAAATCGTTTTGCCAAGTAAGGCCGGGCGCGCACTAGCGACTAAAGTCACGGCGACCAGGATTACTAGTATCAAAAATATCATTAGAAAACAATAGAGCATTTTCAATGACATGACTTTACCTAACAACGGCCTTTTAGTTTGGTTTGGTTTTTTGGTTACATATATTTTCCGGTATGTGTGCTTGATCTCAAGGATCCGCTTATACACCTTCGTCAAGTAAGACAGACACAACAGAATTTTTACTGGCACAAAGAAGGAAAATACACCCAGGGGCGAGGTGAGAATCGAACTCACGACGGGGCAGTGCTGCTGGCGTGAAACGCAGAGGAGCAAACCGAACAGGCCATCCCGTCCCCACGGCCTTTTAGCAACGTTGTTTTTATCCTCCAGTGATGTCATGTGCGAATGCTGCTATTGGATACTTCTATGTCCCGCCCCTAACAACAGCCTTAGCAACGTTGTTTTTTTCTTTGTCACCGTGACCAAAGTCGCCCGTGCGCGCTCTCCCTAATGATATGATACGTATATTTGTCGTAGGTTGTGAATGACCCTTTATCATTGGCCGTAAATTCAAGTTGTTGCGAAAGCTAATACTCTCATTTCTTATTTTAATAGCATGTAAAGAACAATTATGATTCGAACATAATGAGAGCTTCTCAAAAGAGCGTAGTATCTTGACGTTAACAAGCACTCGGAGGAATTCATGAAATGGATCATTAGAAAATGCAAGTGTAGAACCCATTCATAACAGGTATATGGAAGGTATTTGTTTGAATATTAATCAACAAAAAACTACTGCCAGAGTTTCGGGTAGATTTTCTAAACCGCTACTTATGTTAGTATACATATTAGGTAAACCGTCAAGATCTGTCGGAGCGTTCTGTATGTGTTATATTTTTTACCACTTTTCTATAGAGCATTCACACATGACGTCAAGACCAGTTATTTTCTTTTAACTGTGAACTGCTGGAGGACAATAACATGTTGCTAGGTGCGAGTCACGTGATTGCAAATGCTCTATTACAGCTGTTCTCAAACTGTGGGTCGCCACCAGTCAGTTTTTGGTGGGTCGCGACAAGATTTTGAATTAATTTGTCTGAATATATGGCATCTTCTTAATTTTTACGAACGTATTGTTGCCTTTTGAAACTCATTAAATTACCATGTAGTAAAGGGAATAAAAAGAGCAATAAGAAAAGATACCCTACTCGGTGTCGAATGCAAAAGAAATTAAAATACATATTGTGTAACTTCAGTGTGCTAATAATTCAAAATTTGTTAAATATTCAAATAAGATATGTCTACCGGTGGGGAGCAATTCAAATTTTAAGATTTTTTTTACGGGAATGACATTGTTACAACAATTTACTCCAGATTACATAAAAACAAGTTGAAACCCTGTTTTAAGAGTAAAATTTCAAAATCTCTCCTTTATTGTGGAGCTCATTGTTGCTCCCGAAATTAAACAATTGGATACGTTCAGGTTCAAATCCTTCCTTTTAATTTTGTAAATAGATAATTTAACCTCTAATCATCCATGTAATTTATTATTCTAGCGAAATAAGTTGGTTACCCAACCCCCACACGCACGAAGATAGTCTTGTAGTGGGCATGGGAAAATTAACTGTAGATGAGATGGGTCGCGTTAGATTTTGTTTATAAAAAGTTGTTCGTGATGCCTAAAAGTTAGAGAATCCCTGCTCTATTATGTGAGACCAATATAAACTGTAAATTTATCTGCAGTCAATTAGGCATCTTGGCTTGTTTTGGGGATTGATCTCCATCTGGGCTTTCCTTAAATCTATGATAACTTTTTACCTACTACTATCTTTTCAGCTTAAAATTTTGTATTTTTCATAAATTAAGGTTTTTAAATTACAATTAACTGGCTAGTTCCTTAAATAAAACAATTAAATCTTAAAGTATTTTTAACACATCGTGAGGAAAATTTAATTTAGATTTAAATTTTTCTGGGGTATCCGGATGGTTTGATCACAACCGTTCATATCAAATTGCCGGATTACTACTCATAACCCTCAAATTGGAAAAATCCGGAAGATCATTTGCTGGAATCCAGAAATCTGAGAATTCCATCGCCACTCATCAAGAGTAGTATAACATTAGTTTCAATTTAGGAAATAAATAAGATCTTCCATACAATCTAAATATTACTTAAAGTATAAGTTAAATTCATTTGAATTTAATAATAATATTGAATTTAATTTTATATAACTCTTCTATAGATGGCAACTTTAGAAGTAAACAAATTCGTATTAATCGTGGAATTTAGGAAGGCTTGAAAATTGAGCCAACTAAAAAAGAGCCAAAACTCACCACCCCCTCTAACAACCTTTTAGTAATTTATGGTGTGGCTCCCCCTCTTTCTTTTCACGTGAGATTTGATTTACCCTTTCTGATTTGATAACTTTTAAATGATTAAACTTCTTGTTCATTCGGTGTGGTTGAAAAAGTCGCAAATATAATCATAGACCCCCCGGGGTTTTTTACATCAATTTTTTAGGTTTTTTTTCTTTGAGAATTATTACGTGACCTGCAAGGAGCGATCCCCCTCCGGGTGTAACCCCAAAGAGTTTCAAATTAAGTAAAAAAACAACTTTTAAGGTTGATTTTTGGAATTTTTACAAACAATTAATTTCATAAAATATATTTCAGGAGGGTTTGGTTTTTGGTTTGGTTTTTGGTTACATATATTTTCCGGTATGTGTGCTTGATCTCAAGGATCCGCTTATACACCTTCGTCAAGTAAGACAGACACAACAGAATTTTTACTGGCACAAAGAAGGAAAATACACCCAGGGGAGAGGTGAGAATCGAACTCACGACGGAGCAGTGCGCAGACTGTTGGCGTGAAAGGCAGAGGAGCAAACCGAACAGGCCATCCGTCCCCCTTCAGGAGGGTGTGTCTCAAAGTCAAATCCAAGAGGTGTTTATTTAGGGTTACACCCCCTCTCGAAGTTTTGGTGATTAGTTTTGTTCAGTTTTTTTCCCTTGGAAATTCTGTTGCGTAGCAAAAAAAAAAGGCAGTCCATCCCAAAGGTGTCTGGGAATAAGTTGACAGTCAAAATTACTAAATTTTCTGGCCTTTAGAAGCCCTTTTTGGGCCCGAACATTTTAAAACTAAATACAAAGTTTAAATACTTTAAATCATAGTTTTAGATTCCAAAAACCTACATTTACCCTATTGGCCTATTACGTGATTTTGGTTAATAGCCCTCTACGAAACAAAAGTTTAGTTATGGGGCTTGTGTGTTTCATGCAAAATTTATTTCTCATGTGAGATCTAAAAATCTTCCGTTTCAGCGACTTATTGAACCTTTGAAAAAAAATATAACCTTTTTTGGTCACCGTGAAATGTCCTGATTTTTAAATTGAAAAACCTGGACACATTAACTTAATTAGAAGGCGGGACTTTGGTGGGACCTTAGTGGAAAAGCGGGACGTCTCCCTACCTTATACTGAATATTATACAGTGTGTTTCAGAACTTCTAGGGGAGGTAGGGTACATCAAGAAGAACAAGAATTGGTATATAGGTTAGGAGGTCGCAAGTGGGGTTCAAGGGGGGGAGGAAATTAGCAAAACACCTCGCATCTCTGAGCAGAGAGATACTACGGTTCAATTCCTGCACGAATCTTTTGCTGTGAAAAGATAACTTACTCCGAAATTTAGGGTTAAAGTTACATTTGTCCCTTGTTCAGACTAGTATTAAGATTTTTTCGTCGTGACATTTTCTATTGCAGTCTATCTACCTACAACGCATGCCTGTTGCATTTATTGGTCTGTTTTTGAATAGAATAAACAACTTCATATGATTTTTACATAAACCATTTAATTGGTTTTATGTAATAAATAACCAAATCGAACCATTATACCTCCTTTTGCATTCGTGATTTTCACCCCTTTAACCCCACTTGCGACATCCTAACCTATACCAATTCTTGTTCGTCTTGATGTATGAAACATTTATCTGAAACACCCATTAGTGACGTTATTGCACAAATCAGCGAAATGCATTTGGTGATTTGAAATATTCATTTCACTCCCAACTTATTAAAACCAATTCCATTTACAAAAATATCGTATTTATGCTAAATTTCTTTCCAGTGGCTCAAGGCATCTATAACTATATTGGTTCAGCTTTGTCATCTGGTTTCCAACCAATCAAGACTTCTTCTAAAGAGGACTTTTTTTTTGTGGACTGTGAGCTAGATCCATGTGCCGATTCACCAAAAGGACTTTTACTCTTTATGGTGCCTTTGGGAAATCGGCAACCTTTACAATGCTTACAGATGGCGTAGGTTAAAAGAAGAAAGAGTGGTCTGATATAAAGATCCTGTAGTGTTTCATTCAGTTGTGAAGATAATTATTTTTATTAAAATACAGATTTATTACACAATTTCATTTTATTGTAGCAACTTTAAACTTTGTTTTTCTTAAGTTATATTTTTAGGGATTCCTGAACTTGGAAGTTTTATTTATCCTGAAGATTGACGCTGAGATTTTTCACCGCCACTGAAGCTAACAATTATCTCGTGGTAATTTTAACAATTTTTGTCATATTCTAAAATTGGAACTCCCCTTTTAGCAATCTCAGTAGTTCTTTCATATTGGATTTTAAAATTTTCCCCTTCAGTTGGCTGATAAATCTCAGTGCTCAGAATGTCTGCAGAGAAAATTTCCTTTTACAACTATACTTGGTTGCAATGTTTCTTGACCCTATGACGTCACTACGCGGAAGGAAAAACTGAGTAAACAGAAAGCCTGTTGGGGTTTCGGTACTAAAATCGTGATAGAAAGACGCTATATAAACGTGGGTTCAACAAACTAATCGTATTTCTAAATTGAAGTTCCTAATTTCACTCAAAATTCAGACAACTCACTGTTAACTACTTTCTTTGCTCTCAGCTCGTTTCTCCAAGGTCAAGTAACGTTGCAGTCTAGTATAGATTTTAAAACACTTTAATACTTAATAGTAAAAATATTTCTTCTGGAAGTTTAAGTATTTGTCCACAAAACTAGCTTTCTAGCAATGTCCTCAACTTGCTGGATGTAGTGCTCTTTTGCCTCTATATGAAGACCTCTATTAAAGTTTGAAATATACGTTATGTATTTTCATGTTCTCCAAATAAGGCTTTTAGGATAAAGTAATCCAAAAGAATTCCCGATGCCAAACCAGAGCCTAGTTATGGAAGGAACTAAACCCACGTGCAGTCCTCACATGCGCGTGGATTATGGTCGGTTCGATGAAGCCAAAAAAAAAAAAAAAAAAAAAAAAAACTAAGTCCACGCGCATGTGAGGACTGCGCATGCTGAGTGTTCGAGAATGAGGCCTCACATCTAGAATGTGCTTAAAGGACTAAGGTTCGATCTCAAGCCAGTTGCCATATGCGTTGTATTTATACTAAGCTCCCCTGATCATTGTATGCTGTAATTTCGTTTCAGATTCTAAGTCCCCGCGCATCTACTAGCTAGAGTTGACCCTACGTCATTGTTGGTTTAGTTCTAAGTGACTATACTAATGGTTTAGCTTCTTAGATTATTTAATTTTAATCTATCAAGTATTAACTTATTAGTGTGGTCTTACTTAGCTTCCTACTAGTACTTGGTCTAAGATAGTAAGGGTAAGTAGCTTCAAGTAGAAGTTAGACTTCTAGTTAGCCTGAAGTAACTTGGTCTAATCTAATAGCCAGCTTAGTAAGCAGTCTAATCCTATTAGACCAAGTAGCTTCATACTAACTAAAAGTCTAAGTCCAACTTTTACCTATACTTGAAGCTACTTTTACCTAGTTAGACTAAGTACTGGAGAGAAACCACCGCTAGAGGGCAACACTGAAAGTCCCAGCTTGCAAACAGACATTTTGTTTGTTTACAAGTAGGGACTTAGAAGAAATTGGGGTTCCCCTCCACTTATTTTTAGACAGCTTGTTCTTTGGGCGTCCCGGTCTTGGGACGCCCTTATATTGTACCTACCTGTAACATCCATGTCTTTGTGCTGAAATAAAATATACATCATTTTACAACTAAAATTTGTCTTTATTTAACACTATAAACAGACCAGTTTCCATCTTAGCTGGATGCCTGAAAAAAGACAACTATATAATTAAACATACATTTAAAATCAGATATTGAGTAAATTACTATGCTCAGAGTTTGTTAAATCCCTACCAATTTTACAAGTCATGTACTAGCAGTAGAGTAAAAATTAATCCTATTTAAAATAGTACATAGTATAGCTTAGATAATTTGAAACTACTGATTTTCAAAACTTCATTTCAAAGGACAATCAAGTAATATCTTAAGGTTAAAAATTTCTCTCCTGATATTTTACTTTTTGAATGACGAAACTTTAAATCTAACGAAATAAATTTACATTTATAATTCGAAGTTAATTTTAAATAAGTTAAAATTTTACGTTTTTCTAACTGGACATCTTCAGTGAAAATTTTCCAATGAAGGTGGTACTAAGTACTCAAACCTCATACACAATATCAAGTTTTTCTCAATTGAATAATAAAATGGTAATGGCATGAAAAAATAGTTGCGCTTACATACAGGATGTTAATGCAGGAACATGGGGAGTTGGGTCATTTCAACCACCCCTGACAACCTGTTTCCATTTAATATTCCAAACCCCTCAGATAAATAACCTTAGCAACCCATAAAAGGGAAGGGACCAATGTTTTTAAGAGGTAGACAACCCATGGGTCACAAATGAACTCTTGAGGTGCTAGAACGAAACTTACTTGATCAAGAGCATTGCATGGATGTTGATGAGGGTAAATAGGTGGGGACAAAAAAAAATAACCTCTTAGGTAAATTATGACAACATAACTTCCATGCATTCAACTTTAAAGAGTAGTCTCCATAATAAATGCGATGAGGTTTGCTCATGTAGTACAACACAAACATCCCTTTGAATTCAATATGGAGACTTACCATAAGAACTCATGCATTACTAATTTTATTGTTATCCCCTGCCATTTGCCCACTAACAATCTTGTCATTGTTGGTCCCACTGGTTATAGGACTTTATTATCCTAACTTTCCGCCATTCCTTTCTTACCAAGGGCGGATACAGGATAGATTTTAGGAGGAGGCCATTCCGGGAGGCAGGCACGTTTGATTCGAGGGTGGACAAAATTAATTTTTTAGACAAATCTCAAGCGCATATATTCGGTAAAATGTAGATTTTTGGAACATGAAAAGGAACCTGAACAAAAGGTATTGTTTGAACCTGAATGCATAGCAGTGGGTAACACTGAAACCTACATAAAAAAGGGGGTCTGGGAGTTTTCCTCCAGGAAGTTTTTTGAAATTTGAGACTTAAAAAGTTTCAACTCGTTTTTCAATATTAAAAATTGCTTTTTTTGTAGGGATATTTCAGATGATTGCTTACGGCTCACTTGAACAAAAACTAGACTTGCTAAATTATAAGTTAATCCTAGTGTTCGGCACTAGTTAACTAGAACTAGTTGCAACTAGTAGTTAACTACCGATCAACTAGTCGTTTAACTACTTTTGGTTTAAGCTAGTTTAACTAGTAGTTGAACTACTTTTTTTAATAACTACTAGTTGAAACTACTTTCAACTACTTTAAAAAAAAATTGTTTAAAATTTCAAAAATATTTAAAATTTTTATCAAAATATACAAAAAATTACACTGCTATTTATAACTACAATGTCATGGTAGAGTACTCAAATACCATAACCAGAAATAAAGGCCCGTTTTGAGCGAAGCATAAATTTTTTTGTGATATAGATAAGAAAGATGTATTAGAATTTGGGCAAAAAATAGGTTATGAAATTAAATAGACTAGTTAACTAGTAGTTAACTACTGGTTGCAACTAGTCCCAGGAAAAAATAGTTAACTACTAGTTGCAACTAAATTTTCCCAGACTAGTTAGTAGTTAACTACTTTTTGACCACTAGTTGCCGAACACTAGTTAATCCTCCTCAAGGTAGAAGCAGAAAAAATTGTCAGAGGGGGATGTGGGGTAAATTTACTCCTTTTCTATGGCCATAAAAGGACATTTTCCTACTTCTGGGGGAAATATCCCCCCTCTAGCTACGCCATTGCCCCCAGGTTCGCTTGGAGATCCTTAACCCTAAATTCTAACTTACACTTTTAGAGGAGGTACACATGGCTCTTACTACAATACATAGTATTATACTATCCAAAATTTTCTAATGGGAGATACTACAGAGATCTTAGCTTTACACTGATTTTCCCATTACTCCTTTTGGAGGTTTTACACTTAGTGCTTTAATGGCTAACCACGCTTTTTGAATAGACCCTAGTAGCACTAACTCATACCAAATATATCAAGTTTACGTAACTCAGTTGCGGATCTCTGGTCAGTGTCCCCCTTGGAACCCAAAAAAAAGTACTCAAAATTAGTTAAAACTCTACTTTTACAGGTCGAATTTCAAACTTTTTCTGGAGGAGGACCCCCATACCCCCCAGCAGTACCAAAAGAGGATCTCGAGTGATACTTTTTAGAAAATCCCCCAACATTTTGACATTTTTCTCAAAAGGTGAAGTTGATGGTTTGGAAAAATGCCCCCCCCCTTGGAGCCGTGCTGGATCCGCGCCTGACGTAACTGCTACTAGAAGTTAACTAAATTTGGCCATACATGAAAAATATTGGAAGAATCTTGAACGTTTGTTCTCAAACTCATGATTATGATTTTCCGGAAGGTTTATCTTACTTGCAATAAATGCTTCTCCAATGCAGCTAGTCCAACCCACCTGCTCAATTATATGGATTTCTCAATCCACACAATCCGATCCTTTTTTTTAAGGGTGAATGGACTCATGGATCTAGACTGGGGGATGAGAAACAACAACAAACACAACGTTTGTTCTGCTTGGGGAGATAGTTACTATAGATCCTAAACGGACACTGGGTTGATTATAACACTGATCAACTATAATTAGGATGACTACCACAAGTCTGTTTCAACTACTGTGTGGTTGATAATCATGACTCCTAAGCGATCCACGGATGCTTGGGGAGATAGTTACTAGAGATCCTACACGGATTCTGGGTTGACTAACACTAATCAACTATAATTAAGATGACTATCACAAAACAATTTGAACTACTATGGTCCCCGATCGTGACTCCAACCTTAGCGATCCACCGATCAAAAGTATCAAAGTTAATTAAATACTTAACGGTTGGAGAGGACAGGAGATTTTAACTTCTTACGGATTATAGGGTTGACTGAAAAAGTCTGATGAGCCAATTTCAATTATTGGGGTCCTCGATCATGCCCCAACCCTTGTAATCCATGAACAGGTATTCTTCAGTTGCGGTGTCGCTATCTACCCTTAATCCAACTTACTAAACTGGTAGATCGGATACTGCAAAAATACCCATAGACCATAATTTCAAGTTATTTCCGAGTGCTTAACTCTTGTAGGTGCTACACACGGTACAAATCTCAATTCTACCTTTGATGATAATAACAACATGACCTCTAGAGAACTCATTGGGGGTTTGTTGAAAATAAAAATCTATACCGTGACACTGATTCCTTCAAAGCCCAACCTTACTTCAACTTACAATACAGCTTCCTGCTCAGCCAAACTATTCTAATGCTGGCAATCCCTAAACACACAGCAGTACAATAAACAAGGCCGTGCTCTATTGGACGACAAATACAAACCTGTTTTGTAAACCCTCGAAATGGTACGGGCACAGTGGACTAGATCCCATCACATCGAATACCTAAAAAGAAACGATCTTAAATATAAAGGCTCAAAAAGCTTGATTGAAACTACGAGATCTTCTAACTATTTAATCAAAATTGAAATCGCGAATTTAAAATTTTTGTAAAATGGCACCTTTATAAATTTCACGTCAAATAGTAGAATCATTTTCCCAATGTAATTTTTATTCAGATAGAGGTTTCATTAAAACTAAGTAATACTACTATTAAGTAAGTTAAGTTGTCAACGCTTTTGGCTCTATATAGTAACAACTTAAACATGGAAATGACAACAACAATACTATTAAGTTATAGAGAAGGCAGCATAAATATCGTTCGATCAAATTTCAATATAACGCAAAAAGTAAAAGCAATAACAGTAATCAGTTCAAAGTTCATATTAAGCTAATAACTCAAATATTTAACATTTAACTGCTATTAATTAGCTATCTGTTAACTAGATCTTGTGTATTCACCATATTAGAGTACTTGAAAATATTTATCTAATCTACACTCGCTGCTTTTGTTTACTATTTCAAAAATAATAAAACTAAGTTTACACTGAGCTACCATATTTGAAATACAACATAATCTGAAAGACACAAGTATTTACTAAATAAGTATTACAAGCAGTATACTAAAAATGAACGACACGTCAGCAATTGCTGTTTGCACGTTTGGGAAATAATAAATAGCATTGTATTATGTATTGATATTAAACATAAATAAGTAAGCCCTATCTACGCAATAGAATAAAGAGGAATATGTTTAAATTAGAAAATAACAAAATATTTCAGACTACTTATCGAAACTTCAGCTCAAACCGGCAGCAACATTCATCACCAACATTTTTGACGAGTGTCAACATCGAAATGGGCGATCTGTCGTTTTAGGAGGCTGCGCGCGCCCCCTAGCACGTGACCATGCTCACGCGCATGTCACTGCGCATATGCGCAGAAACATGCAAATGAGGGGTCACCAAAAACTGTAAAAAGCCCCGCTCTGTGGGAACCTGACCCCCTCTTGAACGGACCGGATGCTCGTCGTTAAGGGGGGAGAAAGAAGTCCCCCGACCTTTCAACCGGGGGCCCCTTCGCCGCACATGCGGACCAGAGGGAAGTCAGGTTCACTCACACACACACACACACGCTGCCATCTTGTGGCAGCCACCAGAATTTTGTGATATTAGAATTACGAATTTATTTGAAGGGAATTTATTTGAATTTAGCTAAGGTTCGAACCAGGTACCTTTGTATCCACAGAGCCAAGGCTTAGACCACTGAGCCACAATCGGCTCGACTCACGGGAATATTTTGTGGTACCGATTATTAGTCCTAAAGAAATGTAAAAAAAATTTTTTTGGTGCTTACGTATTAATAGCCTTTACCCATTTTGCCAATACCAAAAATTGTCCAAAATAGTGAAGCTAAATAAGTGTCAAACTTGTTTTTTGACAAAAGTTTTAGTATTGGCGAAATAGTTGCGATGGCTTAATACGTAAGCACCAAATATTCATACGAATTATATACTATTTATTTAGAATTTATAAAGTAGATCGGAAGGGAAAACTTATTTCAAGTATTTTTTTAAATGAAGGCCGATTGCTAAAATTGAGTTTAAAATGTAAAGTAGGAATTTTTATAAGTGATGACCAGGGACGCCATTTCAGAAGACTAAGAGCAAAGTTTACCCATCGGTTTGATCCCAATGGGGTTTGAGGAAATTTTGTCCCTTGTACAGGGTTCCCGACATATTCGTCCAACCGAAATTTCGTCATAGGGGGAAAATCCCACCCCCGATGAATTATTTTACGGGAAATAACTTTCCAGAATTTATTGAGTAGATTTTCGAGCGTTATAGATTCCAGTATTCCTAATACAGTCGACTCCACTTAATATGATCACATTTGTCCAAGATCAGAATGATAACAATATCCGATTGATAACAATAAGCGATTCTATACTAAAAATTGGCTCGAGTGTAACTCGAGTGATTGCATTAAAATCACGACTAAGTAGTCCTAATGTAATTAACTAAAATGATTTTCTAGTATGTAAATTTGAAACTTGAACGTTCTTAAAAAAATATGAGATGAGAGTGTAACATATAGCACTAATAAATGAATGACTCATTTTGTACGATTTATGTATTAAAAATGGCGTTCAAACTGGAAAAAGGAGGTTTTTAGGGGATTTAACCAAATTTTGATAATATTAAACGATATACCGATCACATAACGTCGCATCTTGTGTTAAATTAAGTAGAGTGATAGGGACCAGTGAATTTCGATAACATTATCCGATTGATAACATTAACCGTGATATCATTAAGCGGAGTCGACTGTATTAAAAGTATAATTTTGCATAGGTTTTACAAAAGCATAGAACCCCTTAGGGTCTCATGCCCCCCTGTAAAGTAAGAGTAAATTATACTGTACAAGAAAGTCACCATCATTTAGTTTACCATTAAAACAGATTTTAATTTTTATAATCTACGTCTGCAATAAATACAAAACTGAATAAAACTATTGGCGGATACTGAATATTGAGGGGACGGCCAAGGGATCCGGGATTCATACCCAGAAGGATTTTAAAAATTTTATTTATTATTAACTACACAAGAAATAAAATATTTGCATTTCAGCACTCCCCTCTTAACCCGCGAGGACGCGCGCAGGGCCTGCGAGGCCCTGGCGCTTGAATAAATCTTCATACAAACTCTAATTTTTAATCAAAAATGCTGAAATCCCGTGTATCTGCCTAAAAGGTTTCCACCTATCACCTCCTAAAGCTTAAATAGAGTGGGTATATTATTTTCCGAGTTAGGTTGTTGTTTTTATTGAAATGCTTCCAAAATTGGGAGGATTCGCGCGAGTTATAACCAAAGAGGTGCCCAAAAGTAACTTGAATCTATAATTTTTCTTGCAAAAAAGGAAATTTAAAGTAAACAGCACTAAATCAACTGCTGAAATCGGCGCCCTTTTAAAGATAAGATAATCTCGGACACTTCCTCCTGAGTGCTGGTGCTTTTCAAAATAGTCTAATATTACATCTTAATAAAAAGCAGTCAACTTAAAAATGAGTTATTATGCACTTTGAACGATTAAATTATGTATTTAAACTTTCCGTGATAAAATTTTTGGATTCACTGAACATTTAGAACGGAAAACGGTGTGCAGGGCCTGAGAGGCCCTGCGCGCGTGCCCGTGTAACAGAAAGTAGCGCGCGTCCTCCCGGGTTAAATTGTTTTAAGGTTCTGAATCCTTTAATTAACTTTTATACAAATATTTTATGAATTGTCTGTAAAAAAAAAAAGGAGGGTCTGGGGGAGGGTCCTCCCACAGAAATTTTTAAAGACATTTGGCTCTTAAATGAGGGTTAAACTCATTTTCAGTGTTATATGAATGCATATTTTCAAGATATTCCAATTTTCTCTGCTTTAACCAGTGCTGTAGTTGGAAAAAAAATATTTGAGGTAAGCCGTAAAACGGACTTTTGAAACAACCTGTAAAACTACCTATTCACAGAAATGAGCTGGACTCACAAACACAGACTGTGTTATTCCTAGGATTTTTTTGGAGGAGTATAAATACACCCTGATTTTTGTAGGAGGAGTGAAATTAAATTATGAGGAGTGAAATACGGAAATAGCGTGAACTACATATACAGAGACACGAAAACCGCAATCAAACTACCTAAGCATCTGAACAATAAATGAAAAAAAAAATACTATGGCTGTATCTGAAAACACAAAAAGTGTGATAATTAGGGTGCCGTGGCTTTTGGTAATTGGCTTTGGCCAGAAGTCGGACGAAAATGTCTCCGCTGAGATCAGTTGGTGTTTTGAGTAGAAAAATATTATTTGTTGATTTCGGTGGGGCCACGCGGTGAATATATTAGCTAAACCTTTGTGAAAAAATTCAAAGAGTGGAAATACTCCTGGCTAGTTTTTTAAAGAGTATTTCCGATTTTCAAAGAGTGAAATACTATCTCAGAGGAGTTAAAAATATCTCTGGTCACAGATATGCTTTCACTAAGGAGGCTCGGCAAAGTCTCTTCTGTATTTATCGTATAAACTTACTCAAATGTAATTAAAAGCCTCATACCTCAGCCTGAGGATTGAGGAACTTAAGCATGGAGCTTTCACTAGTTTTTATGAAAGTTACAGTAAAGCAAGAATGGTCTGGATGAAGCGCTCTTACTGTCCTTAAAGAGGATGCAGAAGAGCCTCTGTATGGAGGGCTTCCAATGGTCCTTAGAGAGTGAGAGTGGATGCATAAGAGCAAGAGGAGCCTCTGAATGAAGCAATCTCACAGTCATAAAAGAGTATGCAGAAGGGCAAGAAATGTCCCCGGATGGAGCGCTCCCAATGGTCCTCAAAGAGAATGCAGAAGAGCAAGAAGAGCCTCTGGATGAAGCACTTGCACGGTCCTAAGAAAGGATGCATAAGAGGAAAAGTTCCCAATGGAACGTCCTGAAGAAGAGCAAGAGGAACCTCTGTATGGAGCAATCCACCCTGAGAAAAATCCCCCGAGTATAGTCTCAGGATAAAACTCTTCCCATGGTCTTTGGAACTAGCGTCTGGAAAGTTATTTTTACGAGTCTTATTTTATACTTACCATTTATATTTCTCTGAATGATATAAAAAAATTGTTC
Source organism: Tetragnatha montana (assembly GCA_963680715.1). Lineage (NCBI taxonomy): Eukaryota > Metazoa > Arthropoda > Arachnida > Araneae > Tetragnathidae > Tetragnatha > Tetragnatha montana. The sequence goes on along the minus strand of OY796681.1, from coordinate 53,797,319 downwards.
ATATTTAGAACCATTGAAAAAAAAAACATTTTTCTTTTTAATGGAATTTTTTCCCTATAGAGTGTTTTCAGGTGACGTCACGACCAGCTATTTTCTTTTAACTGTTAACCTTTGTAGGGCTTTTAACTGTTGCTAAGGCTGTTGCTAGGTAACGAGGTATCTGTTGCTAAGGCGTTTTTAGGTATAGGGTCACGTGATTGCAAATGCTCCAATAGAAGAATTCCACGGCCAGTCATTTTCTGTAACTGTTAACCTCTGTAGGGCAAAAAACTGTAACATTTTCTGTTGCTAAGGCCGTTGTTAAGTCCGAGTCATGTGATTGAAAATGCTCTATAAGGCCCTGCTTCTTATTTTTTAATAATAATAAAAATAATCTTTATTTACATTGATAAAAAATACAAAAAAAACGAATACAAAAAAAAAATACGTAGGAATATAAGAAAAGTCGTGAGTAATAAAGTAACACGTGAGGGGGGTAGGGAGTAGCAGAAGATTTTTGAAAAATTGACCCTAAAAAATGGGGTTTTAACTTCTTTTGGTACACCAAGTCCGAATTTCGGGGAGGGCCCCATATTCGTTTTTTAAAAAGCTTATTAGCATGCATAAATTTCAACAACAAACCATTAATTTTCCCCATTTTCAAATTTTTTTTTGCAAAAGCCTCCGGCAGTGACCGATCGAGCACGTGTTGATCGGACGTGCCGCTTTGTCTACAATCGGGAGGGAAAAACGAGGTCGAAGGATAGCAGAGAGTTTATGACCCAATCTCTCGACTGCTTTTGAAGCTCTGCCAACAAACACAGCAGACGTGCGGGACGACTTCGCAAAGGTTTGTTTGCATTTTTGCCGTTTTTCTGGTGACAGCGATACGTGCGATAATAGTAAGATGTGTGTAACTTGAAAATGTGGGAACAATCTTAATTATTAAAGCACTTATAAAGGTGAAATAATTAATCTGTAAAAAAAAAACTTTGATGTAGTATACTCTCCTTAAAAAAGTCCCTACAAAAAACATCTCTAATCACATTTTCCTCCCTCCCTAAACAATACTGTCTAATTTATCTTATAGCGTACCACTTAATGAATTAAACATAGGTTATTCACATTACCACATACGAATTTTCTTCAAATTTACTTAAAATTGGAATGTAGAAATTGTTACGAAGATTATGGACGCTGGTTATACTCGGACGGCAACGTTTCCTGACGTCACTACACGGAAGCAGAAACTACGTAAACAGAAAGCCTGTTGGGTTGCTAGGAGGTGTTTCGGTACGCCAGTCGTGATAAAAAAGACGCTATATTTATATGGGTTTGACAAAATAATCCTATTTTAAATTGACGTTCTTCATTTCACTCAAAATTAAGACACCGCGCTGGAAACTACTTTGTTAGTAACGTCATAGGGTCATGAAACATTGCTGTCGAGTATAGGAGAATTGTTATTTGTGTTAGCTTATGGTTATATATAAATGGTTGGAAAAGACTACCTAGTAAGTTACCGTTTAAAAACTGTAAACTTTGTGAAAACCCTCATCTACAGAGCAATTCTTTGAAAGTAGCCATCGGAGTAAATTGTAAATTAATCAAAATAATGCATCATAATAATACTAGTTTGTACATTGTAAAACTTCGCATAAATTTGTATAAACATTCTTGAGCAATACAAAAATTACTAAACGAAATTCCTATTGAGCTGTGTGTACATTAGAAGATAAGAAACAGCAGCTGTGATCTTATCTAGAGACATTATAGGTTCACATTTAGGAGTTTCCAATTTACTATCTTTTCATCTATTCTTAGCCGTGAGTGGTGTTTTCGAAATTTCCAGTCAAATGAGATTATTAAAAGGTTAAGACTTGACTGAGAGATCTTAAACACGAGGGGAAGAAGTAAGTCTCAAAAGCTAAGAAAAAAAAATTATTTTCCACGATAGTCACTTGAATAATTTTTCAACCGTCATTGACCATGCTATTATCCTATTCATTGTTTTATCAGGGACAAAATTCTAGCTGCAAAAGATTTTTTTGTGTTCCTGTCTCATCCAAAGTAGGACTTATTGCTAAACGCAAATCGCCATCTAAGTGTTTGACTCTCTCTAGTTGAGTTAGAGTCCCCTTTGCTTTTTAGGATGTTTTTAGTGGACCAAACAGATGAATATAGCTCGGAGCAAAGTCGGGGCTGTAAGGTGGTTGATGAATGTTACCACCCATTTTTTAAACCTTTTTGAACTGACACATGTATGTTAATTCAGTTTAAATTACGAAATGAAAATTATCATTATTACGAAATTATTACCTAATCACGAAATGTAAATAATTATAGCTGCATGATACTGCTGTTCTTTATTTCTCCATTCTTTAAATTCTCTCATTTATCAAACTTTTCCAACAGGTCATATGCGTTTGTGAAATTATTTATATGACTTACCTTCGTACAAATTGGCTTATTTCTCAATTCCACTCGGTAAGATGTGAGCGAGAGCTCCGATTGGTTTGTCAGACAATTCTCATTCCAAATATGGGATTGCCAAACGTTATGATTGGTCCAAGAAATTAGAAATTGAAATCTTACGAAATGGAATCGCGAAATATGCTATAAATTATGAGAAAAGCATAATTCATTGACTGTCCTGTGAATCCTCAGATCATGATCGGAATCCTTAAAGAACTCGGGCGGCGTTCCTCCGTCAGTGTCAACGGCATTCGAAAATGTTCTTCCAAGTTCAACCAACCCCTGTCTGCAAACGACATGCCTCGTCCCGGTGGAATAGCGACTTTCATGAGGCTTCCCTATCATCCAACAGCCGAAGGTATGAATTTATTATTGTATACTTATCGCGACATTGAATGCCAAAGTGGAGATACATCTGGAAAGGCCAAAATGTCGAAAAACAGGGTTCATCCACAAATTTAAGTTAACCTGTTTTTATGCAGAGATAAAATAACATAAAAAAATTCATTTGTCCTTTAACCCCATACAAATTTAAACATGCATATCTCAAGTGAGTTTTGAAGATAATGAGATAGAACTTTTTGTGCTTATTCAGGAAATAATAAAGAAAATTTTGCTAATTGGAAATTTTAAACTACAGGGGCCATATAAAATATTTTCTCCATTCTTTTAAGTAGACTCCCACGGAGTAGAAACGGGTCACATCTAACTTTTCACCTCTTAAAATGAAAATTGGAAGTATATAAAAAGTTAGCCTATGGGCCTCTCAAATTGGAACACCCTGTAGATTATCCAATAGGATAGCGACATACATCTTTGCTTCGATACTTTCAGGTCTGGATGTCGGAGTATTGGGAATACCCATGGATTGCGGCACATCCAATCGTCCGGGGACTCGATTTGGACCTCGTCAAATTCGAACCGAATCCTCCCTCCTCAGACCTGCTAATTCAAGCACAGGTACGTCAATTCATATTCCATCCATGTCTTACAGAAAATGTAGCTATAGGCTTTGGTTGGATCTACCATCACAAACTAAGAAAAAATAGATATTTATGTAATTTAAAATGGGGAAGCAAAATTTTTTTGGACTTAACTTTATTGATGCCTCAATAGAATGCAAGGCATAATTTCTACTTTAAAAACTTTCTTAACTGGAACGAGCTTTCTTTCACACGAATAAAAGGGGGAAGACATTTTACTTTGAACCTTCCAAAGCGGGCAATTTTCAAACATTAAGGGTTCCAATGGGCCCTTAGAAGATTCAAGCAAAAGTGCGAACTTTCGAACTGGAACGAGCTTTCTTTCACACGAATAAAAGGGGAAGACATTTTACTTTGAACCTTCCAAAGCTGGCAATTTTCAAACATTAACAGCCATATTCATAGCCATCAGAGTCAGTGTTAAATCTTAGGTCGAAGAGAAATTCCACCAATCAGAGTCAGCGAGAAGCAAAATTTTCTTGTTTTATCTGCTGGTTAACACTGACGCTGATGGCTGTGAATATGGCTGTAAGGGTCCAATGGGCCCTTAGAAGATTCAAGCAAAAGATGGTAATACAATCAAGGGTATCAAGATGTGAAATGGAGTGAAATGTTTTCTCTATCCTGTTCAGAGTCCCCAAACCATACCCTAGGAACCATTTTTGGGACAAGTTCGCACATTTAAAAATCGGGGAACCTGTGTCAAAATCTACTGCTGTGAGTGATATTCTTGCAACCAAAATGGACACAAATTTGCATCCAACTGAATATCAATACATTGTTAAGAGTATTCCCACAAAGGTCGATAATGTGATTACAGCACCTAGTAGAAGTCAATCACTCCTTAGTAAATCATGTATTTTTTCATTTGAAGCATCATACCCCTTGGGATGTTTACATTATTGTAGGGTAGTGTATATCCGTACCCATATGAGGGGAGGAGAGAACGAGAGAAAACGGAATACAATCAATACAGTGGAGAAAGGAAGAAAATTAATCTCTTTTTTCCCGTGAATTAGGAGACCGGCCCTTCTCTCGTCTGCAAGTGGCAGACTTGGGGGACGTCCCTCTGACGATGTACGACCTCAAGCAGGCCGTGGCGGACATCAGACGATTCCTCGGCACAGTCCTGGCGAAGAACTGCACCCCCATATCGATGGGGGGAGACCACACCCTCACCTATCCCATCCTGCAAGCCGTCAAGGTACGGAGAATTTTTTTCTTTGAAGATATGTATCAAACACGTTGCATCTTCCATATACGTGTTATGGGTCAAGATTATTTTTTTTCAATCGGATGATTCTTTTTTGATGAGCCCCCCATTCGATTTTTTAAAATTGATTTTTCTCCTGCAATTGAGATGCTCAGAATAGATGTAAGGGAACTTAATTCAGAAACTTGAAACGCGTAGAAGAAACGACACGGGAGGTCTAGAGTTGTCGTTTTTCCTTTCGTGTGCTTGTGGCACCTCCTGTCGCACACCCTTACAAATGTACTGACACTGTAAACACTACAAATGTTATACACTGACAATACAAATTCACGCAAACACTAGATATAGAGCATTTTCAATCACATGGCTCGGACCTAACAACGGCCTTAGCAACAGAAATGTTACAGTTTTTTGCCCTACAGTGGTTAACAGTTACAAAAAATGACTGGCCGTGGAATTCTTCTATTGGAGTATTTGCAATCACATGACCCTATACTTAAAAACCGCCTTAGCAACACATACCTCGTTACCTAGCAACCACCTTAGCAACAGTTAAAAGCCCTACAAAGGTTAACAGTTAAAAGAAATTAGCTGGTCGTGACGTCACCTGAAAACACTCTATGGTTGGTTGGTGGGGTTTTATGGCGCAAGGCAAACACTAGATATGTCCATTACTTTCGTAATACATTAATGTCTGAGGACTTTTTTTTGGTAATCAGTAGCTGTTCTAGATTTTTTAAACTATTTAATCGACCACAAAGAGTGTAAAAGCAATCCGCATACGATTGGAACCTCGGAACAGTGCGGACGAGAGTTCCGGAGTTAGAAATCTCTCGTTTCGTGAGCTTTTTCACCGTTTCCATACCATTCTCGTTTTTTCTACGTATTTGTCTTTCTGAATATAGCCCTTAATATGAATAGATTTATAAAATTAATCATTAACCTCGTTCCCACAATCACTACCTTTAACAAGCAATTTTTGAAACGATTTCAGGATAAATTCGGTCCCGTAGGACTGGTCCACGTGGACGCTCACGGTGACGTCAACGACACGATGATGGGGTGTCGCATCGCCCACGGCACCCCCTTCCGTAGGGCCCACGAGGAGGGGCTGCTCGACCCCAAGAGGGTAGTCCAGATAGGGCTGAGAGGGACCAACTACGCCCCCGAAGACAACCAGTGGAGTCTGGACCAAGTATGACATCCTTACTTTGCTGACGTTTTATTTATATTCACCACTGACAAGCTAATGATTCGCTGTTTTAACTAATATGTTCAATTTCCCTAAACTTGTGCTATAAAGGTAAAAGGAAAAACTTATATTTTCTAAACTAAAAGTTGAGGTGAGAAAGCTGGAAATTATGGCGACAATTACACAAGCTTGCAAAAAATACTTTCCAAAATATGACTGAAATTTGTCGGTCAATCTTATACTACTGGCCCGGGGTGGCCTAGTGAGATATTATTTTCTATCTGGCCTTGCCCTGGGTGTATTTTCTATGTTTCTCTGTGCGACATAAGCCAGTGCACTGGATAACAGACAGGGGTTCATCCAGGTTTTTCTACCAAGTTCCTGTTTTAGGAATTTTGTGAAAAATCAAATGGAAGAGCCCATAGTACAACCACAGCATTCATAACTTATGGAATGGGTCCAAAACTGGCAAATTCCATTCCAAAGTGATAAAAACACTCCTGAAAACAAATTTTTAACCCATTTATTCATTTTTCGATCCCCTTCCAGGGCTTTCGCCTGGTGCCTGCCGAGGAGTGCTGGCACAAATCGCTGGTGCCGCTGATGGCACAAGTCCGCGAGCAAATGGGTCAAGGCCCAGTCTACGTCAGCCTCGACATAGACGCATTGGATCCTTCGATCGCTCCTGGAACAGGTGGAGTACTTGCATTCGTATTTCGTACTACTGCATAAATAAATCCCGAAATGAAAATAAGAAAGACTAATGAATATGAATCCATGGTGAATAATCCGAGAATACAGGGGTGCAGAATATGTCCGAACGAGGTTCAGGGGAAATTTTTGCCTAAGTTTGTATCATACCCTCCAAAATCTACGGAAATTAGCTTAAAAACTACGGATATACGCCGAAAGAGTTTCCTTGGTGAATACCTGAAAGTTGGCTTTTCCTTGCGTTATAATTGACATGCAGGAAAAACAACTCTTCCGTGATGGGATTGGTGATTATCACTAAAAAATTTATATGAAGAAAGAATAAAAGGTATGAAGTCCATAAAAATTAAACTTATGGATTATTTTGTAATTATTGAACTTGACAGAAGTTCATTAATTACGAAAATTATTATTTTATAATAAACTCTTTCTACTTTAGTAGTAACATCAACTAGAATATGGGGACATTTTTGGGGAAGTTTTTACTAAAATATAGAAATTTTTTTGGGGGAAATTTCGGTCAAAATTAATTGTGTTCTGGGGAAATATTGAACCCTGAAACATTTTCTGCACCCTTGCGAGAATGCAGGGTGGTTTATTTAACAAGGAAAATTGGAGAAAAATACCACACACACACATAAAAACCCAAATTGATTGTATTATTAATTATACCTTCCTTATAGTATATGCGGTTGATAAATCATTTGAACTTTTAAGTAGTTTTTTAGAATTGAAATATGGTTATCCCAGGAAATATCGTAGTTGGATATCAACTAGGTGTTTATCTAACATTTTTTTAAAATTAAAATGTTTTGAAAATTCATTTTTCCAAATTTTTTTGTACTCAAAATTTTTACATTTCTAGAGAATCACCCATAAATATCTACCTATTTGTAAGAAATCAGACACCACATTACAGATTAATTGAAGCATGCCAATTTTTTCACAGGAACGCCAGAAATAGGGGGATTAACAACCATACAAATGCTAGAAATCATTCGCGGCCTGAAAGGAATCAACATAATAGGGGGAGACCTGGTTGAGGTAAGAATTTTAACATCTATTTATAAGTTTAAATTTTTCTAGATTTTAGATTTTTTTTAAATATTTAATTTTATTAGCTAGTCAGACTTGACATTTTGCATGAGAACATGCTCCTTCTGTCAGCACAAATTTTTCTTAACACTTTCTTGTTTGTCACAGTATAAATACATAGTAAATTAAAACTAAATAAATTTAATAAAAGCATTGATAGATTCACAGGAATTTAAAGGGCTAAATATTTTTATCTTTGCCTTTCTCTATGATATTGTACTGTTTTACAAAACACCATGGGTACTTCATATAGATTAGGAATTAGGATTTAATTAGGACATTTGGACTATTTACAAGACTATATACAGGAAAAGGCGAGTTTTACTAACATAAGAGCCAGGATACTTTACACACAAACACAAATGAACTCACTCAATTATCTCTTTAAAAACTAACTTATTTCACACAGTTAATAATCCTGAGCTACCCACAAGTCCTTTGTAGTATTAGTCCAGTGTAATCACAGGAATAGTGATCCATGTTAACTAACCATAATTTTAAAATTTCTCAAAATATCACAGTTTGTGACCTGCTTGATACACAAACATTTTGTTTTACTTTTGCAGGTCTCTCCACCATACGACCCAAGTGGAAACACAGCCTTGACGGCAGCAAATCTAATTTTCGAACTACTCTGCGTTCTGCAGAAAAAGTAAGAACTTTGTCAAGCAAGCAGTCAAGATCAGTCCTGTTCAGAACACTCACGTGTGAGAAATGCGATTACATGGGGAGGCAGAACTTCTCCCAACAGACATTGAAATACACTTGATCAATATTCCCACTCATAACACAAGGTGTTAGAAATTATGCCATAAACAAGGTATGATAAGGCCTTAAATGAGAAGGAGTATAAAAATTTGAATAACTAACACATCTTAAGCCCTGGGCCTGGCTATATGAAATTATGCTCTCAAGATAATTTTTTGGTTATACATTGTCCTAAATCTCCCATGGCACAATCAGCACATCAAAATGTGATGGGGAAAATATTGCTAAGCTTTAAAGGAGAAAATCTTAGTTCTCTTGCCACTGTAGGTTATAGAATATAATTGTAGGCAATATGGTTAAGAATCCAATAATATTGAAATAAAAATGTTAAAAGTAGTAAACTCTATTTAAGCCAAACAAATACTTTGAAATACTTTCTTTAAAATGTATTCAAAAGTCAACATTTGGATTCTGGCATAACTTGCCATTTTATAATTGTTTTAGATCTAAATATTGCAAGACAATTTTTATTTAATGAATAATAATTAGTCTTGGCAATATAAAAAACTTCAGAAATTAGTAAGTGTTAAAGTCATTACAAAAAATATACAATTATAGCTCATATCCTTATTATATTTGTTTAGTTGAGCAAGAACATTTTAAATAATTTAATCATATAAACATGCAATTTATATCTGAACTTACCTTTAAAGTCAACATGCAATTAAGCATCATGGAGAACTAAAAATGAAACAATAATTGTAAACCAAGTAAATTTAAATAAGTGCTTAATGATTACTAATAAGTAAGGCAATATAAATTTTTTTATTGTACATAAATCTCAAAATACATTTCTATACATAGATACAAATGACAGTACACATCTAAAGTCGAATACTATGAAAGTCAAAATCAGCAATTAAAAATTGTTAAAATAGGAAGACATACGAGTGCATCAATCCGAACCTATCTATTGAAAATAAGTACATTAACTGGAATATTGATACCTTCCTTCAAAAATGGATGGATTAGTAATTGTTCTATGTTTGATAGCGAGAAAATGTCAACGATCAGTCCTATTTCCTTTTCCTATAAAAAAAGAATTACTATTAACATCAAAAATATGTGCATGAAAATGTTTATACAAGGAAGATTTTATAAAACTGTACTTTTAATGTAAATAAATGACTTATAATATGGTGCAACTTATTAGTTTAGAGATTTTTTAATTCTTCAAATACCCCTAAATTGTAGTTTTTGATAAGGTATATCTTAAAGTCATGGGCATGCAAATAACCCAGGGTTGCCAGGTGAGAGAGCCCACTCAAAGCCAAATCGGGTTCGAAAAAAGGCCAAAAAAAAGCCAAACTTTTTCAGAAGCAAAAAATAGCTTAAAAATACGTCTATTTCAATTATTAGTAAAATTGGCGCAAGTTGCTCTCAAAAAATGAAAATATTTACTAAAAAATAAAAATTTTCATGCTTGTTCTGAATCTGAAATTCACTTAAAGCCCTCACAAAGGGAATTAGGAACCAAAGTAACAAAAAGTTTGTCTCAGAAAATTAATAAAAACGTTATTTTGAACTACTAATGCCTATGAACTTCAGAAAAAATTGTGGAAAATGGGGAAAACTGCTAAAAAATGTCAAATTTTCAGGATTAAAAAAAAAAAAGCCAGAAAAAGCCAAACTAAAATTTCAAAGCCAAACGAGTTTGAAAAAACCCAAATTTCTCGAATTTGGCCTTAAAAAAGCCAAACTGGCAACCCTGAAATAACCCTCAATGGCTATGCTCTGTTAGCAGACAAAGTTATGAATATATTCATAAAAAGTTAAAACAATCAAAGACTGTAATACTTACTGAACTTTAGAGGGCATTCCATGGCATTCTACTGACACTGAACACTAAAAAGAAATACAAAAATTAACACCAAAGGCTGTTACGTAATGAATAATGATTTCTGGTTTTGAAGATTGCCCTTACCTTTTCTTCTATTTCTCTTAAGGGAACACTGTCTCCACTCCTTTTCCTAAAAATCATAAAAATTCACAACTTTATTGACTATTAGGTTACGTTATCAGTCAGACAACAAGGTCATTGGTCTGAAAAACATAGTCAGGCAGTTTTCATTGAAAAAATAATCAGATATGCAAATGTCAATCTAATTCCTTGTCTACTTTAAAGTAATTCATGGCTTTTGAGTGACTGCATATTGCTTAAGTAATGATACTCATTTCAATAAGCATGACTGACTTTTTTAAATCTAAAAATCTTAACATGGACAGCTGTTTTACTTTGGAATTGATACAAAAATCCTTATTCCAAATGGAAAGGTGTTACCAATTAGAACCTTAAAAACACATATCTTCCAAACAAATTTAAACTAAGAATAAAGGAAGGGCCTTAAAAAGAATGTTTAATAACAAAACCTTTTAATGAAAGAATTCTTCCCAAAATTTGAAGTTTGAAACTGAGACCATTGGGGCAAGAACCAGGTATCTCCACTTTCAAACCAAGTTTATTCACAGTGAGATTCACCAATTTAGCAATACACTTCCAATCATTTATTCCTTAAAATGCAGACTTCTGCCTGTTGCCAGATATGGGTTCTTAAACTGTAAATGCCAAAAAAAACTTGGGCCTCATTTTAACTTTTACAGGGACTAAACCTAAACTGAGTAAAAACAACAGTGCTCTAATAGATCTTTAAGATTGAGGGTAATCAATAAGTAGCTACATTTTTGAAGAAAAAAAATATGTCTATATCGTCCACTTGAAATGCAATAAAAAATTTTAATTTTCTTATGCATGGAAGGTTCATAGTATAAATACAAGAGTTGCTATATTGACTCTCTTATTTATCTTTTCATAGGCAAAGTTTATACAGCAACCCTAAAGCACGCCAAAAATCATCTTAAGTATATTTAATTGAAAATGGAGATACCTGGTTCTTGCCTAAATTTGTCACTTGCTAATCTAAATCATAATTTGATATTCAATAGAAATAAACACATATTGAGAAAACTTGCCTCAAGTTATAATTGGAAGGAGGCGAGGACTGACGTAGTTTTTCGACATCGTTGAAAACCACTTGGGCCCCTCCTCCGGCAGATGGGATGATATCCGCCTACAAAGAAAAATATCACATAACATTAGCCACACAAACTAAAATCTCACAACAGGCAATTTATATTTTTTACCAATAATTTAAAACTATTAAAATCTATGTAGAGCAGGGTATGAAATTTCAGTTTAGTAGGTACTATCCAAAGGCAGTTCAAATTATTTACCCCTTGCTGGATTGAGCTAGTATAGTTTGAATCAAAGCTCATTTTAAGGGACAGAATTTAAGGGCTATACTAGACTGCAACTTAACCTGACCCTACGACGTCACTAATAAACAAAGTAGTTTCCATCGCGGTGTCTGAATTTTGAGTGAAATAAAGAACGTCAATTTAAAAATATGATTATTTTGTTAAACGCATGCATATATAGTGCTTTTCAATCACGATTTGCGTACCAAAACTCCTCCTATCAACCCAACAGGCTTCGTGTTTACCGATTTCTCCTTCCGCATTTGTGACGTACTGGGTTCAAGAAACGTTGCAACCAAGTATAGGCTTCAAGTGACAGAAGTGCATACAAGATAAACAAGTGCTGAGTGAAAATTTTGCTCCCAGACGTAGAGCATCAGCATAACTTATAAACTAAAATTTTGAAACATTCCTTCTTTAGGATGGCCACAGAAAACATTTCAAAATTTCCTGATAACTACAGGTTTTTCCTGGAAATCTGTTATATTTCGATATGTTATATAATTGTAATCTTTTAGAAGGTGGGAGAAAGACGGAAATTAAGAAGTCTCCTGGAAGTATAATTGATTTATAAAATTGAATAGAAATACACAAAGCGCTGTAAATGTACTATTTTATTTTGTCGGAATTGCACTTTTAAAGGCTCAAAAATTAGAAAACTGTTGAATTTACATTTGAATCTTTGCACATTTTCAAAATTTCCCAGATTATTATCAGATTTTCTAAAACTACATGATAATATAAGTTTAATTTTCCCTGAGAATTCCATATTCTTAAGGTTTTCCAGGTCTGTGGCCACCCAGCCCCTTCTAAGTATGAAGGACTACAATGGGGACTTGCAGGGTTTTTTTAGTGAAGGAGAAGTCCAAAGAGTTCTATGGTTTTCAAGGGGTGCAAACAAAAAGGTTTTATTCAGTATTTGATAGTTCAGGAAATAAAGTTGCATTCTTTAAATGCTTATATTTAACATGGGTGCCACTATTCAAAAATTGTAAGACTAAACTTGAAATTACCTTTTTAATAATTTTTCTCCAGTGTAGTGGATTTTTTTTGAATTGCAGAAAAACCCATAAAATATCACATGAACAGGTCTTTAAATGTTATAAGTTAAAGCTATATCTGTGTAAAACAGGATTATTTCTTGGCAAAAGGAGTTATGGAAGTACCAAAATTTAATACATTGCATCCGATTTTACTCTTCCTATTAAAAACCAAGACGGAATTCCGTTCACAAAACTTTTAAAAAGACTGAATTCCGTCCTGAAGACTGAAGAGTGGCACCCATGTATTTAATGAGTTTTCCTACAAATTTGATTTTGCATAAAACTATACAGCATACATCACTGAAGTAAAATAATGAAACAAAAAATAGTACTTTCAAAGAGAAATATTGAACTTTTTCAGAAATGTTAATTCTGTTATGGGGTTATAACTACAAATTTGTTATTTTTGGAAAGGTTCAACATTTTGAGATGGGCTCTAGTTTGAGAAATGATGATTCAAAGAATGGCATTCCCAAATAATAAGAAAAGTGGAATATTTTCATTACCTTAAATAACTGAGTTTCTAATTCGCCTTGAGAATCCTGCTCTTGGTGTTGCAAGACATATTTAGCATTGTTAGTTACATCCTTTACAGTCAGTTTTGTCACAGATTTCTTTTTCTTAAGAGCTGGTTGTAGAACAGTGTCTAGAATATGTAAACCACAAAAACTTAAAAAGATGAAGTTTGATTGATATTTAAGACACTAAACTATTGTAAAACTTTGATATTTGAGAAACAAGAATTTTTTCATAACCCTTAACTACTTGTGCTGGTGGGAATTTTGTTCACCATTTGAGATTAAACCCTACTGTTTATTTTCTTACAAGAGACTTGGGTTGAATGATACACAAGTTTTTTGTATCATTAAGTTTCTGGTGAACTGTATGCACAAATTTGGTTCTGTGTGTTCGGTGGTAAGTAGAAACAGAAAATGAGTACAAGAGTGTTTGTTGTGAATGCAACATAATGTTTGTAAAGACCAAACTATGAAATTTGTCAAGATCAACGCTAAAACTGAATGAGTACTTGAATATTTTGCAATTTAATTAAGGATTGAAGTAATTACATTTCAATTTAAAGTGTTCTTCTGTTTATGTTAACTCATGGATATGTGTTTGAATTAAAACTAATCTTAAAAAAATAATATTTTTACCAAGAATCAAATGTATGTGGAATACAGCTATGTGATTTGGAGCGTGTAGTTAAGGGTTATAAAAGAGAATGAGAAAATCTGGTTAAAAATTTAAAATCTGGTTAAAAATTTAAAATCTGGTTAAAGTTGTTACCATAACAAAATGGAAAATTGAAACTTAAACATACTCAGTTCCAGGTTTCCAATAGGTTTGTGTTCCACCCATGCATCACTATTGCTCGATTTTGATCTCCGGTGTCTCAGATTAGCTATGGCAACACTCTGTAACAATATTACAGTAAGTACAAAGTAGCATTACACATAAAAAAATACCAATGAAATTAATAAATGAAAGTAAATTTACAAATTGTTTTCCTCCACATACAACAAGAAAAATTACTCTAGTATAAAAGTAAGATCGAGTAAAAACTATTTCACTTTTTTGCTATTTACAATAAAAATAATCCATAATATTTGCTATTTGTTTGCATAAGTTGGGGCTAAACAGTTAATTAAAAGAAACATCAAAAGTTAATTAAAATGAAATGAATGGAATACAAGAATTACAAACATCACTCAATATAGATTTAACTTAGTAACATTGTTTAAAGATTCAATTTCTTTTTACTTCAGGGATTCAATAATCAAAACAGTCAACTTTTTCTCTCAAACAACGCAAAAACTAACTTCCTCAATAAAATACACTTTCCTCAACTTAAATTCATTTGAAATGTATTGTAATTCAAGGAAAACCTAGTTTGATGGGAAAACTGAATTAGGGAAGCTATCTTTACTTTATATTTTGGAAACAAATCTCAACACTCATATTTTTACATAACAGAGAAATTCGACCCTAACCTTTCTTCACTGATCATTTCAACTTACTTTCTCACCTAGCAATTCGTGGTAATCGTTTTATGAATCAAAGTAAGATCTTTAATACTCAGCAGATGAAACTTACTTTAACTTTCCCTACTACCGAGTACGTGCCCCAAAGGAAACGGCGGAGATACGCTAACGAGCTTTTGACTTTGGGATTTGGTTTCATGTACGGATTGTGTGTTATTTCACGTTTTGATGGAGAAAAAGTAGAGCGACTTGCTTTATCTTTGCAATATAAACTCACTTCCGACCTGAGGCATCGGCTACACTTTAAGAAAAACGGGGAAGTTTAGAGCTACGATTATGGTTAGTAACTTACTTAAATGGTGTACTGTCAGATGATCGGAGTAACATTTTTGCCTTAATAGAATGTTTTAACATTAAGATAGTTCTTTCCTTTAAACGAACTTTGGCTTCGAGAACAAAGAACTCCCTACAAGAAGTGCTTAAGTTTACTGCTATGAAGAGGTTAACGAACTTATGTACCTTATGAATTTTCCTTTATTATTTAGGGAAAAGATATATATGCATTGCATTGATGTGGAATCCACCAATTTGACTTTTACGAATTGCTTCCTTTATTTAATATTTTATGAAAAAAAAATATTATTTTTCCGTTTTACAAAGAATTGGAAAAAATTATTTCATACTTTTCAGTCCATTTTAAAAAAATGTTTTTAAACGGTTTTTATTTCATTAATTATTTTCTACTTTTTAGTTTTGTTCAAGAGAAGTTTTTAATTCGGCCTGAAAAATTTTCAATGGTTTGATTCCTTTCTCTTTTTGAAAAAACTAAAAAACGTTTTTATTCTAAACAAGTTTAACTATAAGACTAGCATGGCTGTATTTTTGATAAAAAATTATTGTAATGTAGATGGGCTTCAAAATTTTTCTTAAAATACTAGTAATAAAAGAAAACTTAAGGAATACAAGTTTTTAAATATTTTGGTGACAATCTTAACATTTAAATAAATTATGTTCCTTAGATGTATAACAAAGAGATAAAACTTTAACATATTTTCTTTTTTAATAATGTTTTAAATAACACTTCTAAAGCTATCTTAATTAACGAGAGGCAAAATCTGCATAAATATGATTTTTAACAAAGTACAGCATTGTTGGTCTTATAGTTAAACTTGTAAGCTTTAAGCCCCCTTAGGGGATATGGGGAAGCAAATTTAACTCAAACAACAAGATAATATTGCATTGTCATCCAGACGTAAACCATGTTCAAAATTTCAAGTCTTTAGCTCTTTGGGAAGTTAGTTTAAAATTGATTCCTAAATTCCACCCGAACAGACAGATAAACAAGATTGAAAGTGACCTAATAAAAATATGTTAATTAAAAGTACCAACATTTTATAAAAATGATAAAAAAACATACCCTTTGAGAGGAGCTGGGAGGCTTGTTTTCTTTAGCAAAAAGAGCTTCAAAGTCATTCCTAGAAGCTTGGACACTAGACTGGGGCGTGTTTTGTCTGTTGCGAACAAAATCTTGAAAAAATAGAGAAAAACTTTCGTTAAAAATAAGAAATATCACTAAAATCACTAAAGCAAAAATATTCTGAATAAATGATATTTTTAATAAGCAGAGGTCCGTCTGTCTAGGTTTTTTTTGTAAAGGTACCTTTTTTGTGAAAATTTAAGAGCAAAATCAACATAAAAACATGTAAAAAATTTTTAAAACATTAAATGGCTAAAAATTTAAATATTGAGAGAACATAGCTTACTTTCTTTCAAAAATGTATTTTGTGAAGGTACCTTTTTCCTAAAACTGAATTTGTGAAAGTACCTTTTTATCAAATGATGAATATGTGAAGGTCCCTAAAAAGGGTAGTAAAATTGCCCTGGACAGACCAGTGATAAGACAAGAATTTTTATAACACAAGAAGCAAATACAATTGTTTCAAAAGATGCATCTTTGTGAGAAACTCCCATTACTAAACATTCAAGCACATATGAATCAAAAAATACCATTACTCACCAATGGCTGATCTTGTCTTCGGCATCTTCACCTCAGTAACCGAAGGATCCTCCAAGGATCTCCTTTTTGATCTTCTGGAGACGGGAGCAGCAGAACTATCGGTTTCAGTCGAGGCCACGCTGGGAGGGACGGGAGGCCCAGCCACATCCCAAATGTACTCCCAATCGTCGGCATTCAGGATTTCTCTCAGCTGTCGGAATTTCTCGCCAGTCATGCACATCTTCCTCTCCAGTTCAGCTTGTTTTGCAGCCAACCTCCGCTCCTAAAGTTTGTTGAATCATGTTATAATTTGCAGTTTAAATCCACAAAACGTTCAACTCATTACGCCCACCCCAACAATACATACATGATTCTTATTTTTTTTTAAATTATTATTATTGTCATCCCTAGTGCATATACACAAATCCATGGACACAAAATACAAAAGTACAACAATTAAATAATACAAAACAAGTGAAAAACATTAATGAATTCCAGAATTTGTAAAGGGTTAGCAGAGAAAAGTTCCTTCGTTGACACACCCATGCATGCAAGAAGGCGAAGCTTGAATGATTCTTATTAAAAGAATTAAGCATTTCTCATTAAATTACTAAAGGTTTAACTATTAAAATAAGTTTTGATGTAATATAACCACAGCAAATGATTGATTGATTAACAAAGGTTCCTGACTAGCAGTTTGGATTCTATTTCTTCAGCTGTGATTGGACAATTGGATTTTTTGTAGCGCTAAGTTAATATCTGAAAAGCAATTAAAGAAACATACAACTATATCCTCACTTGAAAAACAGACATAATTTATATTGCTCAATGGAAGAAGCACCTTCCACATGCAAAAAATAAAGTCCAGCATGTCATGCTCAGAACTCCAATAAAAAGTTATCCAATTCAGCACCATTTAAATTCATTATTCTAGCTCAAATATGAAATCCCAACAAAGGGCAATAAATAGTTACCATTATCCTCCTCAAACGATCTTTCTCAGAAGCCAGCTTTTCCTTCATCTGGGTTTTAACATGGTCCATTTCTCTATCTTGATCCACAATAACCCTTTGTTTGTTTTCCAGCTGAAAACAACAGAGGGTTAATCCAATTTCAATTTAGCTTACCAACATGGGAAAAAGCATGCAAGTTAATGTTAACTTAGTATTTCACCAAGACTCAGAAACTTTTCAGAAAAATACTAACCAACATCTTAACACTGTCCACCTCGTTCTGTGTGTCAAGCAGCTGTTTCCCCAACAAGTCGTTGGTTTGCTCAGCAGAGGATAACTTTCGCTCCAGTCCCTGCACTTGTTGTTCGCGAGCATCCAAGTCCATTTGCAATATGGTCTTTTCCTACATTCAAAAAAAAAAAAAAAAAAAAAAAAAAAAAAAAAAAAAAAAAAAAAAAAAAAAAAAAAAAAAAAAATCGGAGAAAAAAAAAAACCATTAAAATCTGACATGGTTAGAAACAAAAAAAAAAATATTAAAATCATTGAAGAAATATTAATGTTAGGATATTAGGTACTTACGTATTATCCCGTCTACCATTCAGCGGCACAGTAATAGTAAAGTCAATGGGATTTGATAAGTTTTCGGATTAAGCGTCACGGTCGACGGGATAATACGTAAGTACCGATGTATATTTATCTTTGTTTGAATTTCCTTAATATTTTCAAAGTTAGAAAAGAAGTTATGAATTTTTTTCAAATGTATTAAATACTACTCACTTGTTTCAATTGTGAATTCTCTTTATCTACACTTATTATATTTCTACGGAAGTCCTCCTCTGAAAAAAAAATTAATTTATGAACACAATTCTATCATATTCTGAAGCAGTGGTTTTCAAGCTTTTATAGCTACAAATTCCTTAGAAGAACAAAATACTCCAAGTGGCTAACAAATAGTCAAGTGCATTTACTGTACATATTAAATCAAGAATGATCAACACATAATGGGAAAACAAAAGAACTAGAGGTATTACTTTTATAATTCTAATAAACACATTTGAAAAATTAACCATCTTGGATTGAAGATTTTTCAGAACTATGTCTTTTAGCTACTTTTAAAGACAGATTTTTAGCTAATTATTTTTAAATAATGATACATAAAAAACAATTTGCTTTAAGTTTACTAGCAGAGCCAAAGAAAGCAAGCACACTAGGGAACCATTATGAAACAAATAAATATTTGCACTTACGACGACGGTTCAAGTCCAACACAAAACAGTTGCGTCGTCTAAACCTGTCATCAAGGAACTGTATCAAATTGGAATACACAGATTCATCTGAGGATATATCCTGGAAATAAAAAAATTTCAAATGAAACTAAGTCTTCTAAATACAACACATTAAATTCAGAAAGTATTCAGTAGAATTTGTGTACTTAAAATAAATTGATTTTGAATGAACTATTTTTCTACATTTACAGAAAAAAAGATTGTTGCAAGAGAGGCTATTGTTCTAATTGTGACCTCCAGAAAAATTTCTGAACTACAGTAGAACAAAGTAACAATAAACAGATATTTTATCAGACACAAACTCTAAAAAGTGTAGATATTAAGTACAAAAATAATGCTAGATGTTGCAACCAGGAGGCGTTATTCCCTTTTAAAAAATGAATGAAATATGATCCATCCATAAATAACAGTTGATTTGAGTATTTAACAATATGCAGTGGAATATTTGTTGTTAAAAAGATTTAAAATAATGTAATAATTGAAGGATATTTTATTAACATATAGAAAACACCCAACCATTTCTGAAAAAAAATTCTAATAATTCAGTATAAAATTTTGCTTGAGGATTAATTAACACAATAAACATAGTTTCAAAATGCATTCTTTAACATCCTAGCTATTTTAGAAAAAGAGTTTTCAGTAGAAAAAATAGGAATACAATTTGTGTTCAGTCAAGATTAAACTTTGGTATTAAATGAACATATCTCTCAAAAGGTAAAAAAAAAAATGCAAGTAGTATATTAAGAATTACTTAAAATATTTTTCTCAAATATGTAGTAAAGGATTTTTCAATTTATTTCATATTATTTATTAAATGGAAAAATACCTTTAAAAAGTTTCTTTAAAATATTACCAATTTCAACAAACTCAGTTACAGAAAACCTCCAATTTTAATTAACTCTTTTGGCCCCATGTGGTTCATTAAATTAAAGGTCTTATAATACAATCAATTAAACATTCTTTAGGAACTATAAGTAATAATAAAGTCTTTGAAATTTGAAAAGTAAATACAGCCAAAAATATTAAAAGCTCTAAAAAACAACGAAATTTTTACTTAAGATGAGTAAACTATAAACAGGGGTTCATATAAAAAACTATTTTACTTACTGATAACTCTGGAAAATCAGGTCCCAAGGTATATACAGCAGGGGCAAGGATCTCAGACACAGGCACTAAAAGAAATTTCTGTAAGTTAGTATTTTTAATAAATACAACTCATGGGTTTAATACAACTATAAATGCAGAAAGGACAAGTTTACACACTTTTTACAAAAATATTAAGAGTACTTGTATTTATCTTTTTTTTAAATTCTACTTATTAGTTTATTCTTTGAAACTTCAACTAAATAATGTGTTATGAAGGAATGAAGTCTGCATGTTAAATATCAGTGATGATTTGAATTCTTACCTGCTCCTATTACTAACACAAATGTACTAATAATTGCTTTCTAGTAAACTTGAAACAATTAAACCATTACCAAGTTCTAAAAACATGAAAAAAAGTCCTTTGTGACACGATTTGATTTAAGAACCATTAGAAATAATTTCAAGTTCTTTATATCTTTCGAAAACTTCAGAAACAAAGATAATTTTATTAAACTAATAAAACATAATTTCGTCGGCTTACAGTCGAAAGGCACTAAGTCACTCTTTGCTCAACTACTCCGTACGAGGTTATGCCAAATTTGGCGATCATTTTACTGATGCCATTCTAGTTATAGTGTATGAAAAAGAAAATATTATTATAAAATCTTTGAGAAATCAAATTATAAAATCTTTTAATCCCTAAAATAACTCAATTACATGATCAAAAATTTCAATTTAATAAATTATTAATCGCAAACCAACACTTAAGCTTTTTACTGTAGTATGAATTCTTTCTGTTTTAAAACAAACCAACCATCTATGCTAGGTTACTAGCTTTTCAGTTTGACGAGATTTTAGAGATGCGCCAAGCTTCCACCGCTTTCAAAATATCTTCCAAAAGTGACTTAGTGCCTTTCGACTGTAAGCCGACGATTTGATACTTTTGTAAATTTTGACAGTAATTGTAAGTGTTTAACCTTAAAAAATGAAAAGGATATACTGCCTTACCTCCCTGATCTCTTGCTTTTTTAGCAGCTTCCCTGTATATATTCCCTCGGCCACTTTTAAGACTTAGTATATTGGGTGTAGACACAGGAGTGGGCCGGGAAATTAAAACATCTTGGGTCATTTCAGCAAATCTCATCACA
The DNA here is from genome assembly GCA_963680715.1 of Tetragnatha montana. Taxonomy (NCBI): domain Eukaryota; kingdom Metazoa; phylum Arthropoda; class Arachnida; order Araneae; family Tetragnathidae; genus Tetragnatha; species Tetragnatha montana. Next base: position 53,776,154 of record OY796681.1, on the reverse strand, counting down.
TGCTGTAATAAAGCAGTTTAATTAACACATATATAATTGATTCCACTTAAAGCTGAAAAAATTCAATTATCTTTATTAGGGAATTTATTTCCCAAATAAAATAGCTGTAGCGAATAAAATTGATAAAACTGAAATTTCGAAAGAGGTAAATATCTTACCGTGGCTTCATCATAGTCGTCTGCTCTAGGGTTTACACAAACTATCATACGAATCTTTCCTTCCCCCTCGAAAAAAGTTTTAAACAAATGGGTGAGTTTGCTTTCTCGATAAGGGACCATCTAAAAAAAAAAAGTCAAGGTATGGGAAAAATTCAAGAGCAGCTTACAAAAAAGTAGTAGAAGAAAATAAGTAGCCTTACTTTAGATGCACCTTGATTTTGTGACTCTCTTAGTACTTCAATACATTGTCTCAAAGCCATGAGGGAAGCATTGATATTGCCTATTTGGAAAAGAAAAAAACTTTAATACATAAATATCTTTTTAATTCAGGTAACTAAAGAAATAGGACTTGTATAATATTAAGCCATCAAACATTTTGCCAAGAGCAAAACTGTTGCCAAAAAAAAACAAGCAAAAGTTTGAAAACATTAAGAATAAATAACATACCAGCTTCTCTCAGCTTAACACCAGTATTTCTAGTTCTCAAGGGCCTCTCACTACCAGCAAGATCAACAAGAGACAGCTGACTTATAACAACTTGATCTTTGTCCTTAAAAAAAAAATTCAACATTTAATTTATATAAATCAACTAATTTCCAAATCAATGCGTAATAACACTACTAATTTAATCAAGTTTAAAGTGGTTGGGGTTTTTTGGTTGCAAACAGTTGTTAAAAGTTACTTTTGCAGTGTAGAACTGACAAAAATATCAAAGAAAGCTCTGCTTAAGCACTTGAATTAAATTAATAAAAGGTAAATAATTTCTGCCATGATAAGGTTTATGTGTCCTAACTTTAAAGTACAAAATATAAATAATAATAACTACCCATGTTTACAAGTAAGACTTAAATCTCATTTCTAAATAGTGATGCTATGCAAAAGTGTTTAGGTTTACATTGAAGATTCAAATCAGACTTCCTTTTAGACAAAAATTATCAATTTCAGGTATGAGATTGACAAAAAAGCGAAAAGTCTGAAAACTGCAAGAATGACACTTGATTTAAAAATAATAAATCAGAAAAATTAACAGCAAATAATGATCTATTTTAATTATTACAGTAAATTCTTGCACTTAAAAAGGTCTGAAACAAATAAAAACTACCCTGTTCAGAAATCATGATTTATCTATAGAAAATAATAACTAAGTTAAATTATCCCAAAAGTAAAGACCAATTTACAAATTCTACTAAAATCACTGACAAAATGTAGATTGTCTTGTGTACTACAGATTTTTTTAAAACTACACATAGAGACAGACTAAAAATGTATATTTAGAATCCTTGAATATGATGGCAAAAATCAGAAACTAGATTAAATTCCCTATTGCCTTCTTATTTATTTCAGGTAGCAAACTAAACCTAATAAAATAATTTAGCTGCCCCAATTATAAAAATTTATCATAGGAAAGAGTCGAGAACAGTCACGCAGGGTTGGCAAGTTTCTTCCCAAGTGGAAAAAACCGGCCGGAAGAAACTGGAAGAAACCTTTTTTATTCAAAAAAATTGACAAATAAGCTTTAATTTAGAAGTTATAATGTTTTACTAATAAAATTATACCATTAAAAATATAATTACATGCAAGTACTGTACTGAGTTAGTAATTACACCAATGTTTTTACTAGGAGGTTTCTTCCACTGGAAGAAATCTTTTCTTTTTTAATCTTTTAATAATATTTAAATAAAGAATGGTTAGGTAACATTTATACAGAAATAGTAGAAACCAATCTAGCCCACATCCCCTTTAAAAACATAAGTAACCCGAAATTTAGTGTTAAAAGTAACTTCTTTTTCAAAAATTAATTTTAATTAATTAATAGTAATTAAATTAACTTTTATTTTTTAGATAGTGGTTTAAATTGTTCATTTATGTAATCAATAAACTTTAAAATGTGGAGCATTTGTTTGGCTTTTAGTGGGTTTTTTTCCACTTTCTTCCTTTTCTTCCACTGTCCTGGAAGAAACCCAACCCTGAGTCACAGAAAAAGATGTAGTTTGTTTTTAGTTGAAAATTCCAGTTCATAAGCTGATTTTTTTACATTAAAAGTCTGAGATTTTTGTTGGAAAATTCAAAAAACTCTGAAAAAAACTCATCCCTGTAATTTAGAAAAGCTTACCTGCAATATTTCTGCCCCCTGGGTATCAAGAGGTGCCTGGACCACACGTATGGTAAACACAGAGTGGCTGCGGCTTGATTCAGTGTTCAAGGCAGTGTTGGCAACTTTCCTCCGCTGCTGCCCCTTGTAAAACAGCTCCAGAGCTTCCTCCACAGTTTTTACTTCACTCTCCACCGCATTAAACACATACATATTATGAGAGGCATCTTCCCTCAACATTTTAGAGTTCAAATTTCTGCAAAAATAATAATGGCAATTATCAAAAATCGGTATTCCTTAATTGGTGCAGTTTTTCAATGAATATCTATTTTGGATCTAGTCAAAGGAAATGATATACTGTTGGACAGAGAGATTGCATTTTAATGTTGTTTTAAAACGAAAATAAGATATAGACAGAAAATTGTAGCTTTAGTTTTAATATATTTAAGGAGCATACAAAACGTTTAATAATTCAGGGGCCGCAGCCGATTTTTTGGGAAAAAAGTAGGAAAAATAGGAGAGCAAATGAAAAAAAAAAAGGAGAAAATAGGATTATTTTTCTAAAAAACTAGGAGAAAAAAAGGAAGATTTTCCTAAAAAAAAGGAGAAAAAGGATTATTTTTCTAATATTAGATCTATAATACAGTAACGGACCCCTCATCCGGCAAGCTTGGGGCCGACATCATCCCGGATTCGCGAATTTTCCGGAGTTTGAAGCAATTTCGGAAAAAAACGCCCCAAAAGACCGCAACTGTCTACTAACACAACTGCGTTTGTATCATAACGAAATTGCGTGCACGCATTTGCGGTACGATCATCATTCCCGTTCTCGAAAAGTTAAGAGAAATAATAAACAATCCCTGACAAATATTCGCAAACGGTTTGAATCTTTGAATTCCCAGTTGTTAGTGAAAAGGTTTTGCTTGGGACCGATAGTACCGACACGACATCAATCCGAAAAAACGAAGACAGTCCATTACAAGGGTTTAAAAAAGGAATAAAAGGAGGTTGACCGTAAAAATAGATAAAAAGGAGTTAATGTGAAAATAATAGGAAAAATAGGAAAAACAGGAGCTCTGCGGTCACTGATAATTTCAAGGCTCATCCATACTTAAAATAGCTCGGTTAAGATATGCAAATTAAAAATTAACCAGGAATAAAATCTTGCCAGTAAGAAAACCTTTAAGTACTTAATTGGCAACCAAACTGGAAAGAATCAACATTAAAAACTGAGATAGCACATAAAACCTTGCAAGTTTTTTCCCCCCTCTTTCATTAAATTTGTCAAGATCAAGTCAGGAGTTATGACAAATTGTTCAAAGTAAACCTGGATAGCTTAAAAGGAAAATATCATTGAAAAACTTACTTCTTTTTAGAGTTCGTCTCAAATTCTGCATTATCCAAGAGGTCATAAATGTAGTTGTTGTAAATTTCAACAAAAGACACGAAAACTGCATAATTATTGTCCGGGGAAATGTCTTCTATAATAGTAGAGTCCATAACACGACAGGACCATTCGCCAACCCCATCTCTCCTAAAATAATAATGGAATAAATCTTAAAATTGTCTATAAAGACTGGCACAACATGCAGACTACTTTATAGTCTGTGTAAATAAAATCGGCGGTTTCACGTCATGCTTTACCATGGCAACGCAGAAGAAATACATGGAGAAAAAACTCAAGGTCAACCGCCGATTCTATTTACACAGACTATAGTGGCCTTTAAGTCTTGAATGGTTCAAAACATTATAAGTGATTGAAGAAACTTAATCTTTACTTATAAATACACTTTAAAAAGTGCATTTCTTGTAGTACTAGCTGAAGAATTCACCAGTTGAACTGTTTAATTGATTAAAAATTAAAATAAAAAAAGGCAGTTCTATAAATATCTAAAATTTTTTTTAAATTATGTTTCCTTTCTCACTACACACTTCCAAAATATTTTGAACATGTATCACATTTCTATATTATTCAATTATTTAAAATTATTCACAATAACTTCACTAAACATTAGAGAAGTTATGAGAGCATACTTTGGTCAAAATCACTGTTAGTTGTATTTACCTTATCTACACCAACAAAAAAACTTGTATAAATTCTATTTCAAGTTAGATGTCAATTTAAAGAGCATAAAGATGAGATGGAATTCTTCATACTTTACATAGGATCATACAATTAAAAAATTAGAATAAGTATAACTATTTTTCTAAGTTTTAGAAGAATTAACTGGCCATAATTTTTGGAAGGTTAAGGTCCAAAATTTTCTAGATTTTATTCACTCTTCACCAGACTTTGATAACATAGAAGCACATATGCACGCCAACAGCAGAAAGTTTTAATAATTTGTAGAAATTTTTTTAAATAATTTAAATTTTTGATAAATAAATTCACTTTTTCTTACTGTTGTTACTTACGAAGCATTATTACAGTATTTAGATGAACAATGAGACTGTCATTAAGTTTTAAGTCAAAATTCAAACGACTGGAGCATTTAATTAGTATGCAGAAAGTATTTGAAGAAATTTTTGTACGCAGAAAGCTTTTTGCACTCTCAATGATCTAATGCCTGAGATCCGTAGTAGAGTCACGAATGCTAACCGATGTTTTTTCGGTCTCAAAAATACTTGAAGTCTAACTTCACGAGCAGAAAAACGAAGATTTTAATTTACAAAAGCTTAATCAGACCCATTCTTACATACTCTGCTGAGACCTGGACAATGACAGAAAAAGCTAAAGGTATAATTTCTATTTTTGAAAGGAAAGTTATGAGAAGCATTTTTGGCGGCATAAAATGTAACAACATCTGGAGAAGAAGAACAAACTCTGAACTCTATAGATCTTTTAAAGAACCAGATATTGTAAAACATATTGGTATTCAGAGAATTAAATGGGCAGGGCACCTATGCAGAATTGATGAAAATCATATAACAAAAAAGATGTTATCGGCCAGACCATTTGGCACCCGAAAAAGAGGAAGACCTAAACTTAGGTGGCTTGACTGTTTAGAAACGGACATAGGAATTTCGAAAATTAACAACTGGATGTCCAAGGCCAAGAATAGAAGAGCTTGGAATTCGATTCTGAGGAAGGCAAGGGCCCATCCTGGGCTGTCTGGCCATTGAAGAAGAAGAAGAAAGTTTTTTGTTTTATCCAACTTTGCAGTTGGTTAAGTTCAAACCAGATGTGATAAAGCTATAAGGATAAACTTAAACTGGAAAAAATGTTCCCAAAAGATGCAGTCAGTGAATATTATGAAAAAAGTAAAAGCTTTACTTTTTTGGTTTGGAGGGCTTGAAAATACCCAATTGGGTTTGTTGATCACATAGAGCTTCTGCAGTCGACTGAATATCGAACCCGTTCAGCTTATCTGGTTTAAAAACCTGAAAAAATAGCAAGGTATTAGAAACAAAGTTATTTTTACAAAATATACCATTTTACATAAACTGGAAATAAACTTACAAATTTAGCAGCTTGGTAGTCCCTAATGCTGTTAAAAATGACATCAAGACTTCTAGGCAACAGTCCTCCATCCTGAGGTGAACCACACATTGTATGGGTTTTACCCGAAGATGTGATACCATAGGTAAATAAAAGTCCTATAAATTAAGTAACTGGGTTAGCAAAAAAAAAGTTTTTCTTTTAATAAAACAATTTTTGAAGTTAAAACCTTACCATTGTAACCTTGCAAAACATCCTTCACCAAGGGTAAAGCAACATGATCAAAGATTTCTTTTTGGGATGTTTGCTCATTGAAGACAAATTGAAATGAGTAGTGGACCTGAAAACAAAATGAGTGAAGATATTGAACTTTAATGAGGTATTTGCTTAATTTTAAACTTTTTTTTATACGTTATAGTTTAAAACTCTCAAATATCAGATTTTTAAGTTCAAAAATATGTGTTAAATAATTTAAAATTTATTTTATTTTTGCCAAAACACTAGTAAAGTCACGTGATCAAAAATTTTGATTGTGGAGATTTTCCTTTGTAAACTTGGACAAGAATTTCCCCATAACTGCTTGAATTTCCCCCAAACCACATTTGGATAATTTCTAATAAGGAGAAAGTGGGTACATTTGATCAGGGGTGCAGAATATGTCCGAACGCCCGAACAATATTCAGGGGAAATTCAGAGAGCTCTGGGGAAATTTTTGCCCAAGTTTATTAAGTAAAAAAATCTACAAATCCAAATTGTTATTAGTAGTAGCAAATATTTTGGCTGGTGAAAATATCATACCCTCCAAATTCTATGGAAATTAAGAGGTAATTACGAATGATAGCGCAAAGCTACGGATCTTCGCCGCAAAAAAGGACTTTTCCTAGTTGAATACCTGAAAGTCGGCTTTTCCTTGTATTTCGATTGATATGCAGGAAAAACAACATAACTGTGGATGGGATCAGTGAGTTGCACTAAAAATCGCATCCTTGTTTGATCACAACAATATTCTTTGACTTTTAAAGTTTAGTTAAAGAGGATAGTTTTATTGTGTTGTCAAATTTGAGAGTTTATATATTCAGATTTTTAACTAGATATATTTTGAGCTAAGTAGACATGTATATAAGGAGGTATAAAGTCCATAAAAATTGAAACTAAAAGAAAATTATTATTTAATTAATTATTGAACGTTACAGAAGTTCAGCAAATAAGAAACTATATTTTTTAATAAAAACTCTTTGTACTTTAGTAGTAACATAAGCTGGACTGAAAATATGGGGAAATTTTGATGAAAATATGGAGAATTTTTGGGGGAAATTTCAGACAAAGTTAGTTGTGTTCTGGGGAAATATTAGGCCTTAAAACATTTTCTGCACCCCTGCTTTTGATTATTCAGAAATCTTCAAGAGAGATAAATAAACTTCAACAGCTACGAACCTCTTTCACGACTCTAGTATTTTGAGAAACTTCAGGTTGAAACAATACAACTGTCTTCTCGTCTTTTGCCTTGATGCAAATGTCATCATTGATGTTATCTAAGGGTCTGATACGGCAATAGACAACAATGGGATCCTTTACAGACGCCTTGTATTTTGAGGCAACTTTTCGTGGAGTTTTAGGTCGGCTGTAATCATAAAAAGCAACTTAATTAGTATATGATTTAAAATAGTTTTAAATCAGTGGTTAAACAGCCAAAGACATCAAAATGGGTTGTAGGAGAAAATATTAATTACAGCTAAAACTTTTTGGAAGACACCACCATATAATCCAAGAAAAATCTGTCATTCAGAAAGGTAATAGTTGCTGAGAAGGTCTCAACATTAAATTACTTAAAATAAGAACATTTAACAAACTTATAAGATGGTCTGAGACAAGACTTAAAAATGGTTACAAAAACAAGAGTACACTTCTTTACAAGTACTTAACAATTTTGATTCCCTGACCTCTCTATACATGAGGTTCTTGTAGCAAGGACCTCAATTGAATTTTGAAAATAAAACCACCATCATCATCAAAAATTTGAACCCAATTAGGCTATTAAATACACAAAAGTCTTTAAATAATTTGGAACTTTAGTGCAGGGGAATCGAAATAAAATCCCTTCTCTTATTAGACTCGAAAATTGAAGCAATGTAAACAAAGGTGGAATATAACGACCCAATAAGGTGCCTCAAGAGTTTATTAATTATATAAGTATAAAAACATTTCTGGCAGCATAAGAAAAAATTTTACAATCAATTAGCCCTGTTTCGTTACAAAAATATTTGATACACTTGAACGAAAAAACACCAACATAACAAAACATTAGGAATACGAGTTTTAGAACAACAATGGGTAAATAACGAATAACTATTTTAAAATTTACCACAAAATGGGTGGATAAGATTACTTACATTGGTCTCATGTTGATTCGCAATAGTAAAGTTTATATATTAAATATTTTATTTTATCCTCAGCGATTTTCAAAATTTCACGTACAGTTTTTGAAAGAAATCTTTCAAATTTTCGCGGGATGTTGCCATTTGCCAAGACGTAAATTGTAAACTCCATTCATCAGTAGTAGTTAATTCGAACTGGCATATTTTTTCATTTCAGATTAGAGTTGGATTCTTCAAAGTATTATTAATTCAATTAAATGAAAATTTCCCTTTGATTCGAAATTTTACTAAATAGTAAACGGTGAAAATGGTAAATATCTATTTTTAAGCCACATCGCAAAACTAGCAGGGGGGGCGGGGGCGCCACACTTCCGGCTTCCCCGAATATAAAATAAATAAACAAAAATTGAGCCTGAGTGGTGGCTTGTTGAGCGTTGAGCTTTTCTTCTGTTAATAGTTAAGAATTAAAACTCAATTCTGTAATTTTTACAACTTTTAAATTACGTAATGGCTGGGAACTTCTGGCAAAGTTCTCATTTGTAAGTATTGATAACAGTGTGTCAATCTTTTCTATTTTAAAGTAAAACTGAAATTTTTCCTAATGTTAGGCGTCCATTTTTCACACTATCGGATTAAATATTCCAGAAACAAATCTATGAAAGTGAATTTTTGTCTGAAAAGTTTGTGTGTTTCCTCATATTCATGCTTTGATAGGAATCTTTTATTTATTCAAAGTATGTTTCTTCCAGCCAACAATGGTTACTTGACAGGCAAGACTTGCTTCGTGAGCGTCATCCTGATCTTCAAATTTTTACTGAAGAAGATTATGGCAGGTTGATGATTTTCTTTGCAAATTGTGAGTACCTTTTAATAATTTTGCTTTTTTATCTTTCCTCCTTATACATAATGAGCTCAAGAGTTCAATCAAGCTGAATGTGTCGCATAACTACCTTTTAATAGGGTTAATCAGTATGATGTATTTTGATTCATCCACAATAATATTTACCTGCTTTATGAGTTAAGAACAGTTTTAGTAATGATAAATTTATCTTGTTTCAGTTATACAAGCTTTGGGTGAGCAGTTAAAGGTCAAGCAACAAGTCATTGCAACTGCCACTGTATATTTTAAAAGATTTTTTGTTAGGTGAGTATGCAATTGTTCTTTTTTAAGATATAACACCTCTTAGTTTTATTTCTTTCCAGAATTCCTATGGAACATTCAACATCTAGCTTTAAATACAATAAACCCTCAATTAAGTGTTTTGGTATTTTCTGTTATCTATCCTGCTTTAAATCACTAAGCAGTTTTGAACACCAAAGATGAAAAAAATAGATAAAAATTGCAGTTATATTCATGATGTCAGTAAAATTTGGGAGACATTTAAATATTTGGTATTGAAAACAGCTTGTCAGATTTAATCTTTTGACCAGTTTTATTTCTATGAATAAAGAAGTTGAAATTAATCCAAAATATCACCTACAACTTATGTAAAAGCTGAAGTCCAAAAATATTAATTGCATGACCTAGAACAATGCTAAATTTCAATCTTAATCCATTACTAAATGGGCAGAAGTATCAATGTCTCCCCTCCCTAACTCAGAGCAGGGTGTCCGCTAACCCTGGAAACCGGGAAATCCTGGAAAACTCAGGGAATTAGAAAATGCCCTGGAAAACCTTGAATACTCAGGGAATTCTGAAAATATTGTGGAAAAATATAATTTTGTACGTTATGTTCCGGATTTTTGAACATTTCCCGAAAAACGCCCAAGAAGAACCGTATGAAGGTTTGAATTCCCAGTTGCAGCCGTTTTCGTTTTCAAAATAGAAATTCCGGGAAAAATAGAAATGCTTCCCGATGTTTTTGCCTGTAATGTTGGCATTTTGACGACGTGGATGCGGGTAGGAAAAAACAACTTAGCGTGTTAGTTAACTTAACTTAACGTTAGCAACTTTTGTGAAGGAGCCTATTTTAAGAATTTAATTTTTGTGAAGGGGCAGCAAAAGGGCCCTAATTTTCGGCTGGATCGACCCCTGATATATCTGATGATATTAGATCCTAAAAAACTTTCAAAAATACTAACTTATTACTTTTTTTTCTTTACTAAAAATTTTTGATCAATATAATTTTTTGCAATTTAATTATTATTTAAGTAATTATTTAATTATTCTGTTAAAGTTTTAAATTGTGTAAAAAAAATTTTCTATCTTAAATTATGTGAAAAGGTACTCCTTGATTTTTTTAAAATCTTTCCTTGATTTTGATTTGTGAAAATTTGTACGAACCCTAGATTTTGAAAAATTCCAGTTTTTAGAGTGTCGGATAAGGGGTTACTATATAAAAAATGCTTTAAAGTCTTAGTTTGACTGGACCTGGAAAATTAAAAAAATTGTCCTGGAAAACTCGGGGAATTTTTAGCTTAGAATTAAGTGGACACCCTGTCAGAGTCATCTTGAAGCACATGTCTGAATATAAAATTCTTGCCATAAAGTAAAACTTTCAGCCTTTATCTTTTAAATATTGTTTTAAAACTGATATTTCTATTACAGGAATAGTTTGAAAAGTATAGACCCCCTATTGATGGCTCCAGCCTGTATACTACTAGCTTCCAAAGTAGAAGTAAGCATGGGATTTTCTTGTTTTGATTTTGTTGATAGGGACCATAACTAGAAAGAGTAAAATGTCAGACCTCTTTTTGTGGCTTGATAAGTCTAAAATCTCTAGAAATCAAGAAAATTAAATAAAAAATATCCATTTTTTTGTAAATCTTCAAGATATTTAGAGTAGAAATCATCAATGGAAAACAGTTCACTTTTCTGATTTAAGAAACAAACTGTAATTGAAAAGGCAACTTACAAGGGTATAAAAATCTGCAGTTCTTTATAATAAGGATATATAATTGAAATTACATAAACAAACCTGCAATATATTTTTAACATTAATGTATGATCACATTTTTCCTTATGCTTCAATTATTTATTACACTTTCAATGTCAAGAAAAGCAATGTATATTTTGACCGATCTTGCACATGACAATATGACATCTACTGAATTATTAAATTTTATTGTAATACTATAAAAAAGAAATAAATAAAAAAAATTTCCTTCCCCAAGTCATAATTTTCTTGATGGTTTCTTTCCTGAGGCTTAACTATGTTTCATTAACTGATGTTCAAGAGGTATTGAAACTTTTACATGTATTGACTACTTATATCCATTTCAGGAGTTTGGCGTAATCTCTAATAGCAGATTGATGTCCACTTGTCAGACAGTAGGTAAGCAAATCATTGGTTTCATCGGCAATACTAAATATAATATTTCACATTATAGTTTTTTAGAGTTCTAAAATTTGTTTTATTTGTTTTTCAGTGAAAAATAAATTTCTTTATGCTTACCCTGGTGAATTTCCATATCGCATATCTCAAGTTCTTGAGTGCGAATTTTACCTATTAGAGATGATGGTGAGTTTTGAAAACATTTAAGCTAAAGTCTTCTTAAATGACATTTAAGCATTAACATTAATTTCCATGATCTGTTCATTTTCAGGATTGTTGTTTGGTTTTATACCACCCTTATAGGCCATTAGTATACTATGTTCAAGATATTGGCCATGAAGATACCCTTTTAGCTATGGCATGGTAATTATTTTCCCTTCTTATTTTATGTGTATTAGATTATCTGTTATTCTACTCTACAAACTCACCTGACTTTGAAAGTATTAACTCAGCATGGTTGTTTAAAAAAGGCTACAATCATTTAAATTTTCATTTGTAATTTTTTTTTGTAACACAAATCAACAACACTTGAACATGTTTAGTTAATGTCTATGTAAACAAGTAATTGGAATTTATTCTTTAAATGTAAAAAGGTGATTACACTGGATGGCAAAAAATATAGTAAAACTGCCTATGGCACAATTCCGACTTATTTTAACTATTTTAAGTAAGATGACCTCTTGAATACAAATATAACTTCTGTTTTCCACAATCACCCTCAGGTTTTTGAGAAACACCCCCTACCTTAGATGGTTTTAGGACTTTGAATTTGATTTACAGGGTCAAAATCCTTATTTTGCCTTGCATATTTTCTATGAGAGGCTAATAAGGTTAAAGGTTTGAAAACATGAGCATTTGTACTAAAGTATTTGTACCATTTTTATTATTTTGGGAAGTGCTTGGGGGAGGAACAGGATCCTTTAATGATGAATTATGTAAAAATTAAGTGAAAACAAATAAGAGTTAAATAACCTTTAACTCTTAACTTTTTTGCATTTTTAGAGTGAAATCATTCTTTAAATCTATCCCTTTGGTACAAATGCTCATGTTTTAAAACCTTTAACATATGGTTTTTTTTTTTGCCATCCAGTGTTATTAGCTTTAAGAAGTTACAATTGCTTACATTTTGAACATATTTGAGTACACACCCTTTACACATTGACAATTAAGTTTAGGCACAAAATTACAGCTCACCAACTTGCCATTTAAGAATAAATTTTGTTTTTCAAAATGTTGTATGTCAAATCAAACTATACACAATCATAAAAGAGCCTCAATCTAGAGGCAAGTACAAATTAGTCAGCTAATACCTTTAGATCTGAAATTTCATGCCCTGCTTAATGCTTATATTTATTGCAATTTCTTTCATTCACAGTAAGGTTTAAAATATTTGAATAAGTAAATATCTTACCTGCTGATTTTTAATAATACATATATTTACTTGTTTGTTTCGTGTGAAATTTCTTACAATTTGTTTTCCTTTTAGGAAAGTCATCAATGACAGTTTAAGAACAGATGTCTGTCTGCTATATCCACCTCACCAAATTGCACTAGGTAAATCTTCTTGGGTGTACTGTCATTAATTTATTCATTGCATCTCTCATATTCATTTTGATAACATTTTCTCCTTATTTTCTTTCAGCATGTCTTCACATGGCCTGTGTCATACTCGAGAAAGACTGCAAACACTGTAAGCAGTGGTTTGCAGAGCTGAATGTAGACATGGAAAAGGTACCTTTCTCTCATTTTTAAGGTAGTTTTTAAAGAAACTCGTTTACAGGGAGTTTCAGAACTCCATATTAAAAATTATAGGGCCTCTACCTAGACAAGCATGATTCAATTGCTTAAAGAGGTGGAGATGGCATTAAAGTGCTAGTATGAGGGCTATCCAGAAAGCAAGGTATTCAAAGGCTATAAAACTAAACTAAACACAATTAAAGATAGTGTCAAGAAAGGTTGCATACTGGCAGGGAAGTATATAAGGGGAGCTAAGGGGACCCTGCCCCTTCCTGAAATTCAGACTTGGTGTACTAAAACAAGTTAAAACCCTGTTTTTATAGGGTCAAATTTCTGGGGGATGACCCCCAAACCCTTTTTTTGTACTTGGATCATCATTAGTATTCAAAACTTTAAAATAAATTCATCCAAATCCTACCTAAAAATGTATGTCCACAATTTGGACTAGGTCTACCAAAACCAAGTTGAAACCCTGTTTTTAGGTTCAAATTTCCAAAAACTTTCTTGGGGATGACCCCCAGATCTCCTTTTGTACTCGGAACTCTATTATTTACAACTTTTTTACATTAAGTTCAGTAAAATGCAAATCCTACCTAAAAATGTTTATCCAGAGTTCAGACTATGTAACCTGTTTTTTAGAGTCAAATTTCCAAAACATTTCTATGGTTCCCAGAATCCTCTTTGGTACTTTGGAACTTAATTACTCACAACTTTTCAAGTTCTTTAAGATGCAAATTGTATCAAATATGTTTAAAATGCTACATTGGACGTATTAAATTTGCACGGGAGGAGATGAGAAATAATTTTGGGCCCGCCCCTCCCAAAATAAATTTTTATATACACCACTGCATACTGATATCTCATCTGGCAATCAGCGATTATCCTCTCATCCAACAAAAGAGAAACCACACATGAACTTATAAAATGACCCCTAGACACCATGGGATCGTCTGCAGTTTTGCTTTTGTTGGATGGAAGTATTATTGCTAATCGCTGGATGAGATACCAGTACACAGCCTTTCTTGACACAATTATAACTGTAAAGATTCATGGCATGAGGTTTCACCAATATGTCAGTTACTCTCACCTTAAGTTTCATCAAAATTAAAACTCTTGTCAAGCTGTGGGATAGTTAAATTATAAAAGTGTAATATCAAGAGTTCAACCAAAAAATGGAATCCCAGGAAAATATCTCAATTCACTGGAAACTGTTTTATCATCCATACTTTAGTTTCAATCTTTATGTAAGTGACTTCCACATATTCTTGCACCTAAAGAAATTCCTGTCTGATTACTGGAATACCATCAGATAAAGAGCAGTTATTATGTTTGGTTTAGTTTTTCGGGCCTTGGGAAACTCACTTTCTGGAGGGAAACAGTAACAAAATTATTGTCGCATTTTAAAGATGACCCCTTAAGGAAAAAATCTGTACAGATTTTATAAGTTAACCCTTAAGTGTGTGGGTTTTTTGATGTGTCCCTTTGTAGAATTCTCATTTTACATTCATAAATTTATTTACTATTATTTTATTAGCTAATTTTTAAGGTATAGATGTTTAAATTGTTCATTTAAACTCCTCTGTTAAAGTATAGATTGTTATTTTAAATGTTTTTTGCAGATTTTAGAAATTACAAGACAAATCCTATCTCTGTATGAGACTTGGAAACAGTTTGATGAAAAAAAGGAAGTTCCTGCCCTTATGGCTAAAATGCCCAAGCCTAAGCCTATGACTAACAGGTAATGTCAAGCTGTATGTTTTAATTTGTGTTTTTCCGTAGGTCCAAAAAAGTATAGATCAAAGAACATATGTGATAGGTATTCATTGAGCTAAACCAGGCATGGCCAACCCGCTTTATAGAATTTTGCGGCCCGCGAGAATTTTCGTAAGTTTAAATAAAACTTTACTCTCTTCGAGCTATAATTGTCCTTTAAGAACAATGTTTAGTTGCAAAAATGCCCCAATATTGCCCACCTCAAATGTATTTCCAAAATTCGGACTAGGTGTACCAAAACTAGTTAAAGTCTTGTTTTTTTTAGTCAAATTTCCAAAAATTTTCTGGGGGAGGACCCCCAGACCCCCTTTGGTACTTGTAGTACCTTTATTACTCACAACTTTTCTAACATTTAGTTGTTTAGGATGCAAATTCTACTTAAAAATTTATTAAAAAGTTACATTGGACCTATTAAAAATGCGTGAGAGAGGCTGAGGAGTAATATTAGGCCCCACCCGAAATAAATTTTTACATAAGCCACTGATCTCATCAATACATATTCAACATCTTAATTACTATCACTATATCACACCATACTTGCATTCATAAATGTAGTAATTTAGACGAAGAAGTAAAGTATCAATTAATTTTGCTTTTATTTTTCACTAAAAATTTTTGTTTTGGGACTTCGTCTTCAGACTTGAGAGATTATTAAAATGACAGTAGTGCGTATCCACCTAACTTAGTTTCGAGTAATTCAGAATGTTTTTTTAACCGGCACCTGTTTAATTTCTAAACTCCCTAATCTAAATACCCATTTTATACTTTTCAACTTATGTCACTGTCATTCTGAGCAGCTCATACCTTAAAGTTTTATATGCGGCCCGCGGAGTATTGTGGTTTTCCAAAGTGGCCCTCAAGATCATTTGGGTTGGCCATCCCTGAGCTTAACAAATTAATACATCTTTATTAAATTATTATTGTTGTTATAATGAAGTATTTGAATGGGGAGCATTTCAAAGAACAGTTACTATAACTCCAAATTTTGTTTTGAATTATTAAGGAAAATATTATCAAATGTGATACAAAACAAATATTCTAGCGAAATTCCTGATTAGATTATTCTTAGCCTTGCATGATGATGATCACTTTATTCCTTGAAAAGAAAGCCAAATCAAATGTAGTTTAAAATGCCAAATTAACATCAGTTGTATCCCCACTTTCCAAAAAAAAAAAACCCTTTCAAATTTTTGCATGATTTTTAAGTTGACCCAATAATTTTGTGGGGTAAGGTAAATTGAGGAAAAGGTTTTATGACTTTTGACGAAGTAGTCCTGGTTTTTGCAAAGAAACAAACCTATTATGTCTGGATGTACCAAATGGAGAATCGGCAGTATTTTGTAAGTTACAGTTCTTGCTCATTCGGGGTTTTCAAACGAAAGGTAAGAATTTTTAAGTGTTCCTGAAAAAATTGCTTTATTTCTTATGTATAAGGTGTCGGTAATAAAATGAGCCTATTTTAAAATTCGAGAACATCATTTGGGGATGAAAATTGACTAAAAGAATAAGTTTATCTCACAGATGGGTACGTTATGAAAAAAATTTACTTAGTTTTCGGGTTGTCGTTAATAGCCTTTAAGAGAGATGATTTATCCATACGGCAATTAACTAATTTTAAGAAAAGTGGGAAATTTGAATTTATCTGCTTTTTTATTTTATGAAGTTTAAAAGTTTATCATTCAGGGGTTGATCCAGCCGAAAATTGGGTCCCTTTTGCTGCCCCTTCACAACATTCCACCTCCTAAAAACAGCCCCTTTACAAAATTCAAATTCATAAAAAGGCCCCTACATCGGCTTACCATACGTCCTGGTTTACCCAGGACCGTCCTGGGTTTCGGAGGCTATCCTGGGTCCCAAAATGTCCTGGGTTTTTGTAATTTTAAGACTGGACAAAAATTTTCAAACTGCATTTTTTTACCTACTTTTACGGCTTCACTTTACTCATATTTAGACTGCTGAAAGGGGCAGACTCTCTATTTGTACTGTCAAACACCTTTTAAATGTGAAAATTAACTCTGAACTTAATTGTGGTGAATTTTATGATTTAATTAAATCTAACAAAGAATTTTTGAAAAAAAAAAAGTGATGTCAAGTGAAAAGTACAAATGATTAAATAAAGTATGTTATTTCAGTTAAATGTTTAATTTTTTTTAGTTTGGGTGTTTATTTAGTTTTTAATCTTTGATAGACCGATAGGTCGACAAAGTGTCCTGGGTTGAGCTCAAGAAAATATGGTAAGCCTACCCCTTCACAAAATTCAAATTAGCTTTAATGAATATTTGCATGAAAACATTCACAAAATCTCGTTTGTTTCAAATCAAAAATATGTTTTTTATGGTAATTTTAAAAATTTAAATATAATTTTACTTCAGTTTTTCACGAAACACAATTTCTTTTTCACAAAAATGGGCCCCAAAAAATAAAACCTAGATCAACCCCTGTCTTTTGACAGTTTGGATTAACAAATAGAGATGGGGGTACCACCTTTTAAAAAATATACAGTAAACTCTTGTTAGTACGCCCCCGCTTAGTGCGGCGTCCCGCATATTACAACGTTTTTCTCCGGTCCCTGGTACCAATAGGCCTTTTATCATTAAAAACTATCCGCTTATAACGACTTCCCGCATATTTCGTCGCTTTTCTCCGATCCCCCGAAGAAAAATCCCGGTTATTGCGTCGTCAAGTTCCTTTCAAATAATGTATGAGCTATAGTAACCGTTGAAAACGCGAGTAGAACAATATGGTAGAACTGGTTTTTCCCACCTGCTCCCCTTTTTCCCCGAATGGCCCCATGTTGCGCCCTCAAAAACAAGGATGACCAATGTCTTGCAGGGCACGTGGGTTATCCTGTGACAAATCAGAACCCTCCCTGAAAGTTTAAGAACTTTAGTGATAAAATCCCGCTTAAAAAGGTTTCTAGGTAAGATTAGGTATTATGGGTATTAGGTATATCGCCGAAACGGTGTTTTAAGGAATTCCACATATAGCGTCGTACCGCTTATTACGACGTTTTCACAAATCCCCTTGAACGGCGTACTAACGGGAGTTTACTGTATATGCATAATCTGTTTTTTACTTTTGCTTAAACAAATTTTTATCCCTTCAATATGTCCTTTAAAAAGTTTCAGGGTTTTTAACTAGTAGTTTTGTTTGTGTGTGTAGATAATTTTAAGTTAGATTAATTTATGGAAATTTCCCAGCATTCTCATAAATATTTCATTGTTTTTAGAAGGGAATCACTCACTGCTATACAAATATTTGTTGAGCAAATGAGGGCTGGATATTAACTAATTTTAATATTGATGACTGCAAGATAGATCAGTATAGATTATTACTGAATACGCTCTTGACGAGAAAACTGAAAGACAATTATCTGAAGGAAATCCAGATTTGTCCAGATGTTTTTTGATTGCCTTTATCCAAAGAAAAAAACAGCTTCATATTTAGTATTTGAATATTATTATAAATATATCTTAACATTTTGTTGTCTCGTCTTACTTTTCATAGTGAAAAAACAATTTGCCTGATTGGCCCTTGTGTAAATTATTATGAAAAGTTAAGCTACCTTACATTATAGCAGGGGTGGGAAAATTGTTTTGAATTGGGGCAACTTTATGGAAGTTGAGTTTTTGGGAGGGATGCACATCATAAAACTTTATTTTAGTTTCCATCTGCATTTAGTAATTAAAATATAAATTTTACTACTCAGAAATGTTAATTAGAACTCTTGTTTTTCGAAAATTGTTTTGACTACTAATTTCATGTGGGCATAATAATAGATAAAACATAGTTTTTTATGGAACATAAAATTGGTAGGTGTTAGGCCTTAGTTTTCTAAATTTTGTGTGGGTTTTATAAAATTTTAGGTAAAAGTAGAATCTCTGGGGTTTCTATACCAGGAAATAAATGGAAATTTCACTTCAAAAGGTAGTGTTTCAACTCATTTTTGTGATGAGACCTTTTGGGTGATACTTCAGTGTGGATTACAGGGTATACCTAGAAATTTCTGTTTTTCACCATATAAAAGACAAGCAACTCCATATATTAAGGGCTCTTTTATAGTCAAGCTGAAAAATCTGTCAGCTTGAAACTCGATCCAAAACAGGTGCCCGGCACGCGACTCCTCGCAGCCTTCGCAATGCAAAGAGAGGGGGTCGAGAGGTCGAGAGCGTCTTGTTTACGCGACGTTCTCAACCCCCTCTCTTGTATTGCGAAGGCTGGAAGGGGAAAGTGTGTCGGGGTCCAGTGATTGATAGTTTTTAAGTTTCAACTCAGATTCAGCTTGACTATAAAAGAGCCCTAAGCCTTAAAGGCAAATGGAGGCCTTTAGCCTATAATTGTTGCCATTTAGCATAAGTGTTTTCAAGCTACTTTTGGGGATTTTGGATCGTTTATTTCTGACTCTCTTAGCAGGCTGCTATTTGCTCAACTTTGCTTTACAAAAATATGGAAAGTTTTAAAAAATTACAAAATTTTTACATCTTAACATACATGCATTTTGACTAGTCTCTTTTGGGACTATGATTTGATAACTACAACAATTTAATGTTTATATTTTACTGCAATTAAATTATCTTTAATAGTTTGCTACTGAAAGCGTGCTTATAATAGTAATAAAAATTATTCAAATGTAGTACATATAACATTTTTATCAAGCTGTTAATTATTTAGGCTACTTGTGAATAAACAAGCTTTCTTGGTGATAAAATACAATTTTTAATGCTTGATTCATTACCCAGTCATTTGGAATAGTAATTACCGACTTCAAAAAGGAGGAGGTTATCAATTCGTCGAAGATAAATGTTGAATCTTTGCCAGGCCCTTATGGTATGTTCTACTGGACCAATTTGGACGCGGTTTGTTGCATTAGATTAGAATTGTACTCAAGTTGGTCCCATTTTAATTTAAACGCCCTCTAGCGGATACCAGAGGAGTTATAATAAATAAATCAAAAACTTGTGGCAAGCTTACTCACCACTATAAGAGTCAGATTATTGAAACTTGGAATAAATACCGACTGATCCTTGCAAAACTCTGAAGTAAAGAATCTATATCTTAAAAAGAAAACTTCATTTAAACGACGGCGAAGGTGTCGTGGGTCGGGCGGATAATTTTTTTTTTTCTTTTGGCATGGAATTTCTGGAGCCGCAGGCGACTTAATATAAAAAGAATGAAATAAATTAATTTTTAACAAAAAAGAGACCGACTTCAAAAATGCGCCTAAAAGTGAGAAGTAATTTTTATCCAAAAAACAACAATACTACTTTTTAACATAATTTTTTTACAAGTCAATTCTCTAATACATGAGATTCATTCCAAAATAATAAAATAATTTTTAATTTGAAAACTAAAAAAACTTCAAAAATTAAAAATGAATGCATACACTAATGTTTATGAACTGAGTTTAATATGATTTTATTGAGTAAATGAGCAAGCTTTTTTATTACAGATTTCTAAAATAGCTTTAATTTTAGTAGTATTTTTGTAAGGAAACAAAGTTAGGACATACAGCTCAGTTTGGCTTTGAGTAATTAACATTATGAATAAAAATATCTGGAAACAAATGCTGGAGCAGATGCATGTGACTCTAAACTATCTGTTGGCACGTCAAAAAGCTTCAGAGAAAGAGAATCCAAAAAAAATAATCTTGCCGCATCCTGCACTTGGGGTACCATTTAAGGGTAGATTCACAAAAAAGGTTGAAAACGAATGCTTTTAAGATGTTAGTCGCTACAACCATTACAAAATAAAACAATCAAAACAGATGGTAAACTTGAATCTCTCTCCAAAATGATGTAGAGTACACTTTATTAATTGACAAATGAGAAAAATTAAATTTTACTACAGCTTAATTTCAAAGCTTCTTAATTGTGGGTTTCCTTATAAAAACTATTAGTCACGGCACTTGTGTCTAGGATAAGATCATTTGCTCACCTCTCTCCTTCCATTTCCTTATTGTTCCTTTTGTAGGTTATCTCTTACTGCTTTCCCCACTTAATACATGTAGCCTGTATTTAGACTTACTTGTGTTTGAACTTTCTCTATTAATTTTATCCTATATTTAATCCTTTGATAAAATAACATGACTTTGCTATACTATTAGAAATATAATTTCAACCCATCTTGAAGACAGGACATGGATAATAAAGGCTTATGGGCCAAGCACAGAAAGTTTGGGATCTTGTGGAAATGTTTTTTTAAAACTTAAAATTTTGATAAATAAATGGACATTTTCCTACATCTTTTGATAAGAAATCATTATCTCAGAGCTTTAGTCCTTAGACAGTTACCTGAAATGGTTTGTAGACAGTTAGATAGGCATGTGGGAACACCCCCCAGAAAAGTTTTGAAAATTTCACTCTAAAAATAGTGTTTTAGCCCTTGTCCCTTTGACTCGACACTCTCTTGTGTCATAAGGTTTTGTTCTCTTAAAATGGTTTTTACAAAATGAATTTGAAATCCTGTTGTTTCTTTTGAATCTTTAGATAAAATGAAAAAGTGGAAAAATTTAATTTAAGTATTTATAATGCTTGATCATAAACACTGTTTTTAAACTAAAAGTCTTTTTGTTTCTGCGTACCCCTGGCCAACTCTTGTTGAAAACCCTAGTTTAAAACCAAGTGAGTTTTTATCTCCCTGTTAGAAAATGGCTGACCATTTCATCTTATTTGATTTGCGTATATTTTTGAAGATACCTACTCTAAATCTTATTTAATTTCTAACACCCAATAAATGTTAAAAGATGAATGTTTTCCTATTTTTAATGAGGGATAGTTTGCTGTTTTGCAGCCTAGAGTTTGTTTGGATCTAAGAAACAGTAATCACTTTGAATTTCACTGAGCGTTTTAACCAAACTAAATGAAGTTAAAATAACTTCCAAATTTTGCCCTGCTGATTAAAAAATGCCTTGTTGACAGACAATCAGTCCTTAGGATCACTGGTTTAATCAGTAAAATCATCTACAGAAAAGAATTGCTCTTTTAAATATTTTATTAGGCCCTAGTAGCACAGCTTAACCAAATATGTGAAGTTTACGTCACTGCTACTAGAAGTAAATGAAATTTGGTCATAAATGACAAAAATGGAACGAATTTTGAACCTTTGTGCAGCTTAGGGTATTTGATGCAGCAAAGCCCTGGCCAGTTTTAGCCTATTACGGCCTTTATATGCTCTGCAGCTTTTGTATGTGAAAAGGTTTTGATAATGTAAAAAAATAAGGATATTCCTTCGACCTCATGTTTGACTGAGATCCTTAGTTTGAATTTGTGAAAATGGTTCACCTTATTTTATAAAAAAAACTATTATCTATTTTATTCTTTTTTAACTATAAAAATTTTACACTCTTGACCATTCACCGTTTTCATCCTATATTGTGTTGTTATTTAATAATTTATTTAATTCCACAACGTTGTTTTGATTTATGAATTCTTGCACTTTATTCCTAAATGTGTTTTAATAATGGATTATTTGTAACTGTTAGAAATGATATAGTAAATATTACAGGTACGGTTAACTTGCCCATCTTACATAAAATGTCCAATTATCAAAAGTTGCCATCCTTGCAGACTGCGGTAAGAAGCGTCAACACAGCCTTAACACGGTGCTTGATTGTAGTCACTTTATTTCCAAATGTTCTGTGATACGAAAGTTTTCATTAAGCTGTGCCATATTTGTGAACAATAAAGTATTATTTACACTAGTCTGTCTTTACTCCTTTAGAGAGCCCTTCTTACCCACAGGCACAGTTGTGATTTGAAGTAGTATCAAGTGTTTTGACCGGCCTAAAGGTGCTGGTTTGAATAGTAGAGAGTGATTTTGAGGAGTGACTTTACTTTGGCCCCAGTGCCACGCACAACAATCAATAAACTGACCAAGTACTCAGGTTATTTAAAGGTGTGGTGTTTTGATTCTGTATGAATAACACCAAATATTAAAATGCCTAGTTGTGATGCTGAAGTGAGAACTTTTTGCCTTTGCATGTACTTGCATACAGTGACAAATTGGTCACTCATTATTTTTGTTCAGCTACAACAGCTTGAAATTTCTAGTGATTGAGGAAATTTTTTATAATGCGGTAGCTATACTTTGGAAACCATCATTGCTTTCGGAAGTATTTTGAATTGTTGTCTGCATTTGGTTTTGGTGGTGCAAGTGCTTTAATACACATATCAACTAGTCCTACTATCATACCTGGAGCCTATCTGAGTTTCAAATTGTTTTTATGTTACAGCCAAAAGTATTGACTGGCCAAAATCTCCTACTTTGCGCTTTCCTCCAAATTAAGCTTCCACTAGTGGATTCCTCTGAAAGAGTTGCTATATTAGTTCTGTAAAGTTAGTTTCTTGTTTTGGCTCTCAGTGTTACCTCCTATGTTGCTTCTTGCTAGATTTGGTACTTGAGCTTCAGTAACTATTGAAAGAAAGGATATTGGAGGAAGGCCAATTCACAAAAACTGTACTGTCCCATTTAATTAATTGTATGAGTTGGCCTTCAGTGCCAAACCTCAACACCAAAAAACTACATTTATTCACCATGAAATCCAGGGCATAAGTTTCTCAGTACAGATTACAAATATAGAATATTTTCAGGAGTAAAAATGAAAGTTAGATAAAATTATCTTGGATATCTTTTATCTGTGGTGGTTTAACTGTGCAGATATTGTTTTCATTTTTGATGTTTTATCCAACATTGTTACAGGCATTTCATTAGTAAAGAGCAATTATTCAGTTAAAAACAATTTAGAGAATGTAATATGCCTTGAAATTTGTTTTCATTATATGATTTTAAAAATAATATAACAAGGAATAAAAAATTTAAGTAGCATTACATACAAAAAAATTAAGTCACGTATGGTATGCCTAAATTCTAAAATAATTACAGCTGCCAAATGTTCCGATTTTTCTGTATTTTTTTCGATTTTCAAGTCTTGTTACAAAAATGCAATCTTTTATTAAATTGTTCTGAATTTTTTATATTCTGGTTTTCCTATTTGAATTCAGGAAAAATTAATAAGAATGTATATTTATAACAAGACTTGGAAATCTGAACAAATACTGAAAATGCGGAACATTTTGCAGCTTTGTAATTGCATTAAATTTGCCTAGTGTTGAGCTTAGAGAAAACAAACTTAACAGAACTTAAACAAACCAGGACACAAAACCTTGGCTCTTGCTGCTACATGCAAAACAGCAAAAGAAAATTCTGGCTGTTAAGTCTATTTTGGACATGATATCTTTATAGGGTCGGGTGGTGAAAAATGGGTCTAGTGGGCTAAAATATGTCTAGGAATTTTAACAGATTATACTTATAAAATTTAATGTTTCTTGGCATGCTGATTTTTATTGAGCCTCAATAAAAATCAGCATGCCAAAAAACATTAGATTTTATAAATATAAACTGTTAAAATCTCAAGACCTATTTTACCCCATCCTACCCTACACAATGCATTGATATATCCATCCACTTATGTAATTGAGTGTAAATAAGCATCCTTATTTATTTTTCCTTTAATTTGATAGTTTCACACTATAATAACTCTCATAGACAAATACCATAGGCATATTTTAATGCTTAAGATAAGTTATTTTTTTTACATATCTTTTGAATATTTTACACGACTCATGGATATATTGGGTTAGGAATATTAAAAAAAAAAAAAAATGGGGGGATACTCGAGGGAGTACCTAGGTCGTTAGACCTTCAAACTCCAGTATAACCAGCTTCACAGGGTGAGGCCATGAGCAGAGCTGTTACAGAACATGTGACTTTCAGTCACAGTCAGCTGAGGCAAAGCCCCTTGTTTCCCCAAGTTAACTTGATCCTCCTTTTATCAACCCCAGAGGGATAAAAGGCTGAGTCTGCCTTGCCCAACCAAGGAACAGAACTCAGACCTGTGGGGTGGCAGCAAGATTACCACTATACCACTGGGGTTTAGAATATAAATAACATCCAGAGTTAAAAAAGTAAATTATTATTTGACTCCCTTAATTATAGATAGAGATTATATAATATTACAAATAGATTAACCCCTTAAACCAAAAGTTTAGAAAGGAGATTACATAGTTGCAATGTGTTTTTATGAATAGAAAAGATAGTTTTTGAGATTAAAATTTTTAAAAATTCATGAAGTGGATTTAAAATTTATTGGAAGGGGTTGGGCTTTTATTTTAAGGTAATATAATTTGATTAGTCCTAATATTTTTAAAATTTACCATACATTATTTAAAACTTTAAGATGCTTTTTTATTTTAATTATTAAATAAAATTTATTGCATATTATATGCTGATTGTTTAAATTGGATTAACTGTAAGGTTTCAAAATTAACAGCAGATGTGTTACACATAGCCCAATAAAGGTAAGGATTTTAATAAGTCAATTATAATTTGAATTTTTTTGTGTAACTAGATAGTTGTTATCCAAATAAAGCTTGTGTATATAGATAATTCAATTTTTATCACTAATTATGGTTATAGTTTCTTACATTACTTTATCTAATTTGTAAATACAGTGGACCCTATATTAATTCAGATAATCTTAAATATTCCAAGAGGGTATTTTATCTTTAAAATGTTTCATTTGGATATTAATTTATTTGTATGATTTTAAATTGATATTCCTAACACATGTTTTTTATACATCCATTGCACTTCCAGAATTAATTCCTTATATATTTAGTTCTTAAATTAATACATTTGATTATACAGGGTATCCACTCTTTTAATGTTGTATGATGGCTAATTTCTAAACTTCATTTTAAATGTATAATTTCAATTGCAAAAATAATAAAAACAAGGTAAATAATCATATAATTGTATTGAGGTACTCATATTATTGTACAAGTAATGTAAACAATAAAAGTTAATTACAAAATAATTCCAAAAATGTAATAAAGGAAAAATTATGGTCCACTATTTCTTGGCCAGGCATACCTTTTAACCATGGAACTTTTAACTTATTGAAACAACAAAAAGAAGGGGAAATTATGATTTATCTGTTACAACAGGGTTAGTTTTTCAACAAATCTGAGAAAGTTGATCGTATGAACGTAAAGTAAATAGTTATAAGTAAAAAGTTAAATATATTGGGAAATTGACTGAATGTACTAACATTTAACAAGATTTGAGGATCAGTTAATGAAATATCTTTCAGGGTTCCCACTCAATTTCAAAAATAAAATTATTTGACTTCCAAATTTTAAAATTAATCAAATAATTTTCTTACCAAAACACCAGCTGTCAACTAGTTTTTCAGAATTTTTTTTCTCTTTTAAACATATAGTTTTAATAAAGAATACATGTATTTCTTTTTCAAAGGCAAAACTGAAAAGCTGAAATCAAAATTGGTACTTTTTCCATGTATATTATTATGCATGATTTTTCCAGGTTTTAGCAAAAATAAGCCATTTCCCCCGACTTTTTTGGTCTAATTAAAATTCCCTGCAATTCCAGGTATTCCCTGACCCATGGGAACCCTGAATTTTTAGATAAGCAGCTCAGTTGCAAAACAAGAACAATGAGGATACAGTAAAACCTCGCTTATCCGAGTCCCAATCTCTTAACCAAGACATCAAAGAATCCTTTATAAAATGGCAAAACATGGTTGCAAAAAAGCACCAAAGTAGCATAAAGCAGAGAACAATTAATAGCTTTTTTAAAGTAAAATACTTATAGTTATCCTAACATTATGAATTACATGGGATTACTGTTATCTGTAATTCATAAATATGCAAGACAGTGGTGAATCCAGGATTTTTGTCTGGGGGGCTAAGGGTCCAAAACGTTTGTATTGACATGAAGTTCTTTTACTCAAATTAACACTTATCTTTTTTATTATTACCTTTTTCATGGAAATAAGTAGATTAAATTGAAATAAATGAAGAAATTTTACTAAAATTAGAAAAAAAAATTCAATTCTTGAGGGATGCAGTCCCTCCCCTGGTTTTGTCCTTGCAAGATTTAATTGTTTTAATAATTTTAATGGGCTAATAATAACTGATTGTGCTTAGCTCCCAAAAAAACCTCTTCATTCTAAAACGGCATTGAATAGAAACCTTTCTTATAATCACCTATTGCGTGATATAATTTGGGTTTCAGATAGGTTCATTAACATAGTTGGATAAAACAAAAAACTCTGCGCACAAAAATTCCATAAAATATTATCTGCAAACTAATTAGTGCCCCTAGTCGTTTGAATTTTGACTTAAAAACATAATGACAGTCTCATTTTTCACCTAAATACTGTAATAATGCTTCCTAAGCAACAACAGCAAGAAAAAATCAATTTATTTACCAAAAATTTAAATTATTTGAAAAGATTTTCTGCAAAATTCTAAAACTAGCTGCGCTCGGCGTGCGCGTGTGCTTCTATATTATCCAAGTATGTTCATTAACCAACAAATTCTAGAAAAATGAAGTAACTTTAAAGCATGATCAGAAACATAAATAACACAATTTTGCCTAGCCTGTTGGGATGTAGTATCACGTTCGTATGTATAATTGAATCAGTGACAAAAAGAGAACAAGCTGAAAAAAAATGTCAATTTTACTTTACTTGTGAAGTACAAAATTGTTTTGACAGAAACATAATTCACTTAGATTAAGATAAAGTAGGAACAGTAAAATCATTTTGTATGCAAATGTGCTAATGAAAAATACTTTTAACTTTAATGATGGCAAAAGCCAGATTTGTAGTTTGGATTTAGAGCTGAGGTTTGGGATTAGTTCTTCCTCTTCAAATTACAACAAATTATTCATCTCAATTTATTACTTCAAACTACAAGTTAAAAATCAAAATGCTTGGTTAAATGTGCATAATTATTGTTAATTGAAGTTACTCTAGTTTGGTTTTAAACCACTGTGAAATTTAAAAAAAAGACCCTGCATTACAGTTAACTTGATCTTTTACAATACAAAGTTACTTTCAACCAAAGATTTTGGAAGTATGAGGAAATTTTACAATTATGTTTCACAAGATAGATCTCAAAAGCCTTTATATTGTTTAAATTCAAACCATGGGTTACTGCTTTAAAACTAATTCTTGGAACTAAATAGGAATTCAACTTAAAGCTAAAATTATTTAAGATGTTTTAAAAGCTATTTTAAAATAGTATAAGCCACAACTGTGATATCAGGTGCTCTATAATTGACATTATCACATTTTAAAAGTATTTTATCAGAAAAAGACATTTGTAATAAACTGTAACTTTATTTGATGGTTTAAAAACTTTATGAGGTACGCTGTGTTAAGAAGTCAATTTGCTGCAGTGGTATAAATGGTATAAGATCTAAGTACCAGGGGTGCAGAAAGTGTTTTTACTCCCAACATTTCCCCCATCCAATTGTAAATTTCTCCAAAAATTTCACAATATGTTAAGAGGTTTACAGTTTACACAAATTTTGTAAAACTGTTTTGCATTATACCAGTTGCATCTTTAAAACCTTTTGGAGACTGAACTTGTACCATGCCTAGTTTAGGTAAATGAAGTCAATGCATGCAAGTTTTAATCTAATTCGAATGCCTAAATTAATTAACACATGCACAGATTTAACCAATACAGTGTTTCTAGTGTCTTCTCTGATAAGTGTCAATTATTGAGAAACTACAATATTCCACTGTCTTCGAGGATGTCAATCATTTTTGATATTTTCCACAGTTTGGTTCTGTTTCTTGAAAAAGTGTAGTGAAACAGCCTTTTACTGATGGGGAAAATTTTTCACTTTGTGAATTAAAATTGAAAGTCATTAGAAAACTGAAAATCAATTGTACATTTTTTAACAAAAATCCCCCAGATGGCTAAAAATTGCCCTTCTAGCACACAGGATAGGTTAGGACATTCCACACTTCTGCTAAGTACTGTCCGTCTACCACAAGTTGAGCTCCTGCCTAGTTGCTATAGAAACAAGACCGGTTCATTTTAAATGGGGATAAACGGTATTACAATTTGGCAGGGATTAATGCTGACGGAGGATCATTGGCAGAATTTTTAGCAATCATAAGCAGTCTTCTTCTCGGAATTGATGCATATAGGCTGGAATTAGTGAACAGTTAAAATAATAAACAGAGGACCAGTGATTCACTGCAACAATTTCCCCCGTTGAAAAGGAGGATAGTCCTGTTGCCTCGGCAACAGAAATGTAAACGAGAGCTCAACTAGTGATAGAAGACAGACAGTACCTAGTCATTCTTAGTTTTAGGAGCTATTTTGGTATTAGAAAAAATAATTGGTCATTTGCTTTTTAACAGACCCTCTTCGC
Source organism: Tetragnatha montana (assembly GCA_963680715.1). Lineage (NCBI taxonomy): Eukaryota > Metazoa > Arthropoda > Arachnida > Araneae > Tetragnathidae > Tetragnatha > Tetragnatha montana. Next base: position 53,747,052 of record OY796681.1, on the reverse strand, counting down.
AAGACCCTGGAGGAGCATCTACAGACCCAAACAATCCAGTTACCTGCCAGCCTTCTGCTGTCCGGGAATAGGCAGATGTAGTATCAGCGCTGGATGTAAATATGTACATAGTTTTAAATCTATATATGGGGTGGTGAAAGTGAAAATTCATGGTGTTGTTTTGAATCAAAATTATGTTATATTTTTTGAGAGTGAATGTGTTTTTTCTTTCAAATTGATGTGCAAACAGGATTATTACCAACTTTTAAAGAATTTTTAACCATTTGCTTTCATTTTTGTAATTTAACTTTTTGATTTAAATTGACTGCCATAAGCCCAAAAACTAATGCCAATTTCATTAGGATACTAATGCTAAACGGTAATTTGAGTTATAAATTCTCCCATATGATACAGTATATCCTCATTATCTTGGAAACCTTTATATCTCGAAAAAATATTTTTCCCCTTGAAAAAAAAGGACTAATTAGTTTTATATTTGAAGTAACCTTGTTATCTCTAATTTATTTTCGGGTCCCTTTGATATTGAGATGTCGAAGTTATAATTTATAACGCTAGTATAATTTGAATCTTAAAAGAAAAAACTCAGGTAAAGCTTAAACATACGACTATTTTATAAAAATGAGTTAATGGTTAAAAATGTATCCCCAACGAAATCAATCTTGAAGAAAAGAATGAATGTTATGTACATACTGTTTTTATTAGTTTATGGAAAACTTAAATCTTGTGTTTGAATTTAAGATCTTGTCTGAATTTAAAATTATACTTTGTTATTTAAACAATCATTCTAAATTTTATTTCAAGTTATGGTTACTCAAAAAATTTGAATGAAACTTATTCAAAACAACTGTATTTATATCTGTTATTTATCTTGGAAAAAATAATTATTTATTGTATGCAAAAAAATTATGAATTTTTAGATTGATGTATTGAAAATGAGTTTGTTATGAAATTTGAAATTTTATTTATGGTTATGTGGATGTTTCATTTTTAATGTTTAACATTGCTTTTACCCATTAGTTAAAGATGAAGTGTTGGTACCCCTTGTATGCATGGAACATTGGTCATTCATAATGTTATGTGATAATGATGGTTTTATACCTTAAAAAGTAAGACTAGTTTTTAGATCAAATGCTGTCACTTTAAAAAGTGCAATATCAGGGTTGATACTCGTGAAACAAAAGATATGTACATTTACAATTGTGCTCACTTCATTCCACCGTTATGTAAATGAACATTCATAATTTTATTGAACATTGCAATCACAAAAATTAAGTATTCAGTGTGTGAAAGATAATATATGTATGTGCAATAAGAGGGAAATAAAGGATTTTAAGCTAAAAATTACCTTAGTTTTGTATTAGTATGCTTCTGAGAAACTATTCTCTACAGCTGATGTATCAATTCAGGAAAACCAAAGTCATCTTATTTTTCCTGTCATCTTTTACGGATGTATTAACAGTTAAAGAAGCCTGGTGGCGCAGTGGTAGCGCATAGCTCTTCCGTGCCACAGGTCCGGGGTTCGATTCCTGGGCTGGGCAAGGTCCACTCAACCTTTCATCCCTTGAGTGGGTCGATAAATTGAGGACCAAGCGTGCTTGGGAACTAAACACTGGGGGTCTTGCGTTAGACTGACCACCTAACCGGGACATATGCCTTGCACCCCAGGGCCCCACGGTCAAGAAAACGAAGATGGGCATCGTAGGACTTGGCCCACTATACGGCTGTTGCGCCGATGAGTTTAGTTTAGTTTTTATTAACAGCTAAATCTGACCCAGGGTTAACCAAATGTCAAACTTTTCTGATTGGCAGAAAACTAGTTTTTCTATGTTAACTGACAATCAGAAGTTAGACTGTTGGTTAACTGCCTGTCATTTTAGCGGAGAATACTGCCGTTATTATTATTTCAAATTAAATTTCAAGGTGCATAGAAAACTTAACTTTCAAATATTGTCCACATACTAGCTTTACAAAATTTTATTTCATTTGATTATAAATTAGTCTTTTCATAACAAAACGCTGCTATGAAACTATATGAAATATAAGCAAATTGAAGGCAAAAATTTGAAAGAGGGCGCTAGTCCCAAAAAGTTTGGGAACCTATGGTTTAGACCAGTGTTTCTCAACTGGGGGTACACGTACCCCCAGGGGTACGCCGAGAGCTTTTAGGGGGTACGCCACGAATGATTTATTTTTCAACTTTAAATGATATTTTAAGTTTTTCTTGTAGCTTTTTCTGTTTAGAATCATAAATCAGACATTTTGACACCAGTCAAAACCAAAACCAAATCTTGCGCAATCAAATCATTTTTTTATTTTTAAAAATCTCCTATCATTAAATATTTCATGGATTTTTTTAAAACCTGTTTCACGATAGTTAAAACAAGAATAGATTTGAAAACATAACAAATGAATAAGATTGAAAATCTTAGGTTAAAGGTAAGTAAGAATGTTTTTTTCGATTAGTATTTAAAGTACATATTTACGTAATATATTTAAACGAAGGTGATACTTCAACTACTAGCTGCAAATGTATGCGAGGGGGTACGCAGGGAAATATATTTTTCCTTAGGGGGTACAATCGTGAAAAAGGTTGAGAACCACTGGTTTAGACTAAGATAAAAACAAAATAGTACTGCTTTTACTTAAAATAAGACCAAACAATTCATTGATTTATCTTTATGTAAGACTATAATACAGATGAGAATAACCATGCTTCCTTAAAACATGTCTCCATAGTTTTTCCAACAAATTCATTTTCCATGCAGAGTAGTATAATTGACTGCAGAATAATGTATACTTTCCAACAGGAACGTAAAAACAGGAAGATAATTCTCTATTTACAATGTAGACCGTCAGCATTATGCCGAGTATCCTACCTTTTTTATATCCCGGGGGAAAAGAAAAGTTAAGATGGACTGGATTTCTTTTCCTTAGTGTCCTCATCCTTTGAAGATCCTGGGGCTAATGGAGGAGGAGTAGGACTGGGGCTAGAAGAATTGCTGGCCGATGTAGATATTTCCTTTTGAGGACTACTTCTCTGTGCACTGAAGCGTCTCATACCAGGCCTATAGATTTCCATCGCAGGTCTATCCTAGAGATCATACAAAGTCATTAGTACAACACATAAAAACTGGATGGATTTAGGTAGAATTCTTAAAGGGAAATTTTGAAATATGAAATACATAATAGGCAATGCATACTCCTTGGAGAGGATCTAAAATTTAGCACTATCATTTTGGCAAGTGTTTTGTAAAATAAACAAAGGGTAGAATCCAATTCAAAATACATTACATTGAAAATGCTGAGGATGCCTTTAATCAAACTAGTTATGATTGAATCAATAAAAAACAAATCACAATTTAGGATCAAATTTCCAAAACAATTTATGTGGGAAGGTTCCCAGACCCCCTAACATAGTGTATAAATTTTACACCATTCAATGATAATATATCAAGGTTCTGATTGCAATGATAGTGTAAGAAATATTGTTTCTGTGAATTATAATATTTTTAATCAAACTTGGAGGGTCAAAATAAAGTACCTTTTCTTCTTTAGGTCTATTTAAAACTATTTTTTCTAAGTTTAAATAATATCATACATAATTGACAACTGATACACTATTTTAAATTTAATATGGTGTTAAATTATCAACTTATAATTTTTTAAATGTTACCTTTAAAAGAATTTTACAAATTTTGCTTTAGTAGGCATATTTAGATTTGTTCCAAGCATCCCTCCATCATGGCTCATCTATCCCCCTCATGGGGATACTTGAGCCACAGTGAAAAGGAAAATGTAAATAGGTTTTAGGCACAGAAAAATGGTACAAATAAAAATAATTACCACTTAATTTTAGAGAAAAAATATCAAACTTTCAAACACAATACTTCTTTTTACTGTATATTAATTTTAAAAAAAAATTGAAAAAAGTGGCTCAAGTATCCCCACTCTCCCCAACATTATTAATTTCATAAAGATACAAAATTTTATAAAATTTGAGTATGCAAAAGAGGGCGCTTTTTTCTAAACAACCTATTATTCCTCAAGATTAAAACATACAACCCAACCCACGCAACGCCATTCAAGTCACCCGACTTACTTTATTGCGAATTCGCCTCTCTGCCCTTGGATCCTTGCCCCGACGACTGTAATCGACACTGCTGCTATCGCTTTTAGACACCTCATTAATGTCCCCAGTAACGCTCTTCGAAGATGTCTTGTACTGTTTCGAGGAGAGTTCGTTTTTCTCTTTCTGACTGCCTCCCGTCTCGACATTGCCGGGACAACTGTTGTCCCTCTTGTCTTTGGAGGACCACTGGCTGCCACCACTGCTGCTAGAAGACTTGTCCATGTCGGTTTTCTTCTCCGGTTTGGAGGTCTGGTCAGCTTTGGGAGGCTCTTTCTCTTCGGGGTCCTTCTGGCTGCTCTCTTCCTTATTGTGCTTTTTGGTGGAGGAAGATTCACTCTCTGCTTGCTTTTTGCCGCTGTATAGCCTAGAAACAACATAAAGCCATTCATTCATAACTCAAAATCAAAAGGAATCCTTCTAGAAATTTACCTGAGTGAAATTGCTTACAGCAATTACGACTAGTACTTAATGGGAATAAATTAGAGTAATTTTTCTCTCAATAGTGTTTACATTTAACTGTCTTTCAAGAACATTATAACTTGCAAAACAATTTCAGCAACAATGTAGTTATTCAAATAGAAATTGTAGCACACTGTATAGAAACAAACTTTTGTAGCTCTTGAGAGGGCGGCGAGAAATATGGGACTTGTTATAAATGCAGACAAAACAAAGTTTTTGATGGCGACAAACAAAACTCTTGATCCCTCTCCTCTCAAGATAATGACCTACTCTTTTGAAACTGTAACCCAGTTCTAGTATTTAGGGACCTTAATATCAAGTCGCAACAACCAAAAAATCAAAATAAATAACAGAATTTTCATGGCTAATAGAAGCTTTTACGGCCTCAAAAACCAATTCAAATCTAAGTTCATCAGTGTGAAGACAAAGTTAAGCATATATAAAACCTTAATCAGGCCTATAGTTATGTATGGAAGCGAGTGTTGGACCCTCAATAAAACAGAGGAGGAAAAACTGCTGATCTTTGAAAGAAAAATATTGAGGAAAATATTTGGACCAATTCAAGAAAACAACGTGAGGAGGATTCTTTACAATCACGAAATTTACAAAAAATATGACAAATTTGGTGGGACCGACATTGTGAGAACTATCAAGGCGTCACGTATTAGGTGGCTGGGCCATCTCTTCAGATATCCCGATGCCGCCCCTGCCAAAAAAGTGACTTTCTCCAGAATTGAAGGGATTAGACGAAGGGGAAGACCACCTAGAAGATGGATGGATGATGTTGAGGGGGACCTCAAGCTACTGGGAATTAACCGATGGCGGGCCGTCGCACCAGACAGGGTCAGATGGAGGAGAATCTGCGAGTCAGCCTTGGCCTGTAAAAGGCTGTTGAGCTTTTGAAGAAGAAGAAGTATAGAAACAAAATCTTCCATTGACTACTTTAGTAATTAAATCCTACAAGTCTTGCACTTCAAGGGTAATTATGACCAGAAATGAACTCAGAAAATTACCACTAGTATAAAACCAGTTATAAATGGAACATGCCATAATGTAAATGCATACAATTGAAAGGTGAGAAGCTGAATTTATTACCAAGTACCAGACATTGAAATTAGCAGCTATTTGGAAAAGTCAGATGCTGCAAAAAAAAAAGCTGAATACTGACAAATATTCCAGAGAACAAAAATGTCAATATTTTTTTAATCACTAAAGAGAAATCCCATAAATAAATCAATACAAAAATTGAAATCTGGGGTACTGCTGGAATACAATCACTTCTGGTACTCATATAATAAAAAAGTGTTGATCTTTGAATTCAAATTCTGCACCTTTTAAAAGATTTTATCTCAAGATGGGCATTAAAAGTTAATACAAGAATGAACAAGTTACAGACATTCAGGGGTGCTACTGACTTCAACTCAAAATCCTTGAAAACTATTAAAGTAACGAACCTTTTATCTGGAATCTTAAATTCTGGAATGCTCAAACTGTGGAACATTTACAGATTTAAAAAAAATTCTTGTTTTGGAGGTATTTTTCCCACAAAACTTACAGCATACCTGCTATCAGGATCATCAGGTATGATCAGGCCCGCCGAGAGCCAAGTCGGGCCCCGGGTACAAGGTTGAAAAGCGGGCCCCCAATGACGTATTCTCATTTCAAGGTAGGGGGCGAAATTTTCTGAAGTACCTCCACCCATGCATTCATAGGCTTAATGTAATTTTTAGAATATTTCTAGGCAAGATCTGAATTTCATTCAACTTAAAAGTATCATTTTCTTGATAACAAGTAATAAAGGGGGTCTGGGGGTCTTCCCCCAGAAAATTTTTGAAAATATACCCTAAAAAACTGGGAATTTACTAATTTTTGGACCTTTATGTGAACAAATTAATTTCCAAAATATTCAAAATGATACCCGTCTTAGTGCTCAATATGAAAAGCTTTGGGTACCGGGCCCCCTACCGGCCCGGGCCCAAGGGTATCGTACCCCCTCGCCCCCCCCCCTCTCTCGTCAGGCCTGGGTATGATGAACCAATGAGACAGAATGGCTGGGAATGTTTTTATTACATGTTTGTAAACACAAGTCAATATTAGCTACAGTTACGAAAAATTTCTTTCACAATGACGTAGCTACTAAATAATTGCGCTCAGAACCAATGGTGGGACTGGATTCTTCATAAAATGCTGCAGCCCTGCACTTATTTTTTAATTGGACCTATTTTTGTGCTATTTTGTAGGACTAAAGATTTTTTAAAATTCTGATAAATCCCAGGATTTACGCTGTAAAAAAATGATATCCTGGGCTACCCTGGAAAAGTAGCACCCTCCATAGGCATTTTAAAACTCAGAAATTTTTTCCATTTGTTTCAGTTTGTGATTCTAACCTTAACCATTCTAAGGTACATGAATGCTAATGGCATAGCGCATAGCCAGAAAAGATTTGTGTAACACAAAAAGTTTACATACTTATAGTCAGTTTTGTCTCTGCGACTACTTCTGTCCTTTTCACTGAAGTATCCTCTGACTGGAGCTTTTGGCCTGTCTTTTGGACGAATTCTTTCCCTTTCCCAATCCTTCTTAACTCTTTCTTTATCCTTGCCGGTTCTTGACGGAACAAAGAAGTCTTTACTTTTTGGAGATGGAGTTACTTCTTTTTGATCCTTCTCTCTTTCTGGATTTTTCAAAACCTTTTTAAAATAAAGCAATTCATTGTTTTAAAGTTATTTACTGCTATCAGTGCTGTAGTTGGAACAAATATTTGGGCGCACTGACATTTTCCATTTTTTTATTAAATTTTACCCAAACCCTTTTTCAAGGGGATAGTTAAATTATTTCGGAGAATGGCATCCACCCCAATCTCAGCACTGACTGCTATAAACTATTTACTCATTAGTGTTAAATTACAATACCTGGTCACTTTTAAAAATTGTTTATACTAATTGGCTCTTAAAAAGTAGGTATCACCAAAACATATCAATTAAGTTAGAGAGAACATATCAATTAAGTAAGTTAGCGATAAAAAAGCAACTTACTTAGAACCCTTTCTAAGTGTGTTTTTTAAGTTGACTAATAAAAGTCAATACATTTAGAATTATACACCAGTTTAGAACATTTCTAATCTTATCCCTTTCGCTTTCAAAAATCATGAAATATATAGAAACATAAGTTTAAAAGTTTTAAAGATAAAGACAATACATAAGTTTTGTATTTTTAGCCTTATTGATTCTTAATTGATTTTTTAAGACCATTAAGAGTTTGATTTTAATAAATAATTATTGTTATTTTGTCCTGTATTACCTTCTTATGGAATCACTTTTGTACAATAAACAGACGGGTAATTAAAGAATTAACTGCTTAGGCAGTGTTAGTCCTAGGATTTTTTTGGAGGAGTAAAAATACTCCTTGACTTTTTTAGGAGGAGTTAAATTCAATTATGAGGAGTGAAATACGAAAATAGCATATACTACATATACAGAGACTAAATTTCTATTAAAATCGCTTACTTTTCAATAGACAAAATTAAATTAAAAAAAAAAAATCATGAAAAATAAATGAAAAAAAAATAATATTGCTATATGAAAACCCAATTAAAAAGTATGATAATTAGGATGCCGTGGCTGAAGGTTTAAGCTAAACCTTTGTGAAAAATTAAAAGAGTGAAAATACTCCTATCTAGTTTTTTAAAGAGTAATTCCGATTTTCAAGGAGTGAAATACTCTCTCAGAGGAGTTAAAATATCTCTGGTTACATGCAATACCTAAAGAGCTCAACCAGGAGCACCCATGGACCAGGTCTAGGGAATTGCTAAGAATGAGCAGAAGAGAGAAGAATCGCTGCTGGACTACTAACTGGACACTGTTCCCTCAGAAGACATCTAAGTATTATTGGTGTCACTGACAACCCCCTCTGTAGAGGATGTCAAGAAGCAGAAGAAAGCTCATCTCACATACTATGTGAATGCGACTATTATTCTGCCAAGAGATTCAAATACCTAGGGTATCATCAAATTGAACTGTGGGAACTAGCATGCATTCCCGCAAGACAGCTGCTGAAATTTATTTCTGCTATCGGTCTTCTTTAAGACAAAAAAGGGGAAAGTACAATATAGACCTTTGGTCGTAGTGCTATGGCTCTTGTAGCCACCCCACCACCATTCATTCATACATACATGCAATACCTGAACAACTGGTTCAGAAGACTTTGCATCAGAGGCTGATTCCTCTGGTGCATCAGCGCTCTCTTTTTCAGACAAGTTCTCTTTTTCTTTGCTCCTCTCTTTGTCTTTTTCAGCTTTTCTTTTGCGCCTCTCCTCTTCTCTGAGGCGTTTCTTTTCCAATTCCTTACGCTTGCGCTCTTCTCGTTTCTCTTCTCTTATTTTCTGAATGGTTAGAAAAAATAAGGTCCAATATTCGTTGTCCAAAAACTAGATAACTTCAGTTTAGTTCAGTGTTTCCCAACCTTTTTCGTCCATGCCCCACCAAAGCCTTTCTAAATTTCCCATGCCCCCCCATGTCCTTTATTTTTTCGAAAATCTTTCTTGAAAAGTAAATAAAACCTAGTGGTCCATGCCATACTTGTATAAAATGAAAACCTTTCTGCAAACTTAAATTTTTTTCGAAAACTTTTCTGCAAGAATTTACACATTTTGAAATCTTAACATTCTTTCTTAAATACTCAAATTGGTACCATAATTATTTTTATCTGTGCTACCTGACTATCTTATACTTTTTCCCCAAACTATTTTATTTAAAATTTATGTTTGGAATCAATTTATTCAATCTAATATTTTGATTATAGATTTTAAAAAAATATTTATAAATTTCAATCAACATCTTCAGCAGGATCTGATAAAGCTGAATTGAAATATAAGCTCTAGTTGCTACGATTGAAACGCTAGGAATCAGTATTTCAGTGTTAACAAGCCTTAAAAACATCAGCGAGAATTGAGGGAGACACAATGATGAATCACAGGTCTGATTGCGGTAAAGTTGTTTTTTCTGCATTGCGATTGGAACACGAGAAGAAGCAAACTTACCGGGTGAGCGCGCGTGAAGACTCGCCAGCGAATTCGAAAAAGACTTACAAACTAGCGAAATTTCACTCAATAAAAGGGCCAAAATTGAGAAAATCCTAAGTACAGGGATTAGCAGAGAAAAATTTATCGATCAAAAATAAATTCTGCAGAAAAATTTCTAAAAAAAACCCTTTTTTTTGCAGAAAATTTTCTGCAGAGGGCAAAATTTTCTGCGAACGCCGTTCACGCAATCGTGTATATTATACAAGTATGGTCCATGCCCCACCTGGGTTAAAAATTTTCCAACTGCCCCCCCCCCTAGAAATTCATATTGACCCCCAGTGGGGTGTGCGCCCCACGTTGGGAAACACTGGTTTAGATGTAAAAAAGAATGAAAGGTTCTAAGTGCTAAAAATGCTTCTTATTATGCACTTTTTTTCCCATGCTAAAATTCATGATCATTCTTGTATGCATGCAAATTACAGTCGACACTGATTTTTACAAACTCAGAGAGGATATTAAAATTTTCATGAAATTGAGAAACATTTAAAAATGGTACAAATATGTGAAATTTTGAAGTGAAGTTTTTAAGAAATGTTACACCAGTTATGAAATAAAGTTACACATTTACCGTTTATGAAGTCCATTCATACAAAATGAAAAGTTATTGACAAAAAATAATTCTTACCAAAATACTTAAAAATTAATCACTAGTACATTTGAACTTTATTTACAGAATAGAATTTGGAATAACAGAAATGTTTTCTGCATTAAAATCACATGAAAAATTCATCTGCCTCTTGACTAGAGATGGAAAATTTCCGGAAATTTTGGGAAGGCGGAAAAAAAACAGAAAAAAAAAAAACGTTTTTTTTTCCGGAAAAATTGGAAAAATTGACTTTTATTTGCAGTAGTAGCTGGGGTTTTGCACAAATATTTATTAGAAACTGAAAAAATCATTAATTTCACATACTTAAATAAACTAAATAACCATTCATTCTATAAAAAATAAATAAATTATCATAAATAAATTTTTTACAAATGGAAATAAACCCATTTGGATAAAAAAAACTGAAATTATGGTTAAAGTTAACTTTTAAAGAACTGGATGTAATAATTGTTTATAAGAATATAAAGTTTAACATTCCTTTTTCTGTGTTAACTAATGTAATTTTACAAGTACATTTTTGTTTTAAGTAAAAAAATAATACCAAATAATATGTTTATGTACAGGAAATTAGTTTAATACTTGCGGCATAGATTTTCTAAGTTAAATATTTGCATGTGTGCTATAAAATACAAAAAATATTTAATAAAAACATTATATAGAAACTATAATGCATTTCTGTAAACATTACTTTTAATTCCCAACTTCAAAATTTCCATTTTTTCCGAGTTAATCAAATTTCTTGGGGGGGGGGGAAATGCTTATTAAATATGGTTAAAACTTCATTTATGAGTAATAAATTATACATAAACATCAATTATAAAACATTTTTAGTTGACATCAATCAGTGATTTAATTCTTAATACAGTATTTTTGACTAAAATTTTCAATTTTTCCGGAAAGAAATAAACCCCTCGGGAAAAAAACCCGGTTGTTTTCCCAAAGTTTCCGGTTTGTTTCCGACCATTCCCATCTCTACCCTTGACCAACAATACCAGAGATTGACTAACCCACCAAGTTGTTGACCGAATTTTCTTTTAACCAAAGCAAACTTTTCCTCGATGATATTGTCTATTTAAAATAATGCTTAACATTACTCATTCATTGCATATTCCTACAGGCTGCCATCTAACCATCCCAAAATTCCTCATACTATTTTTGAGAAAAAAAGCAAGAAAATACTTTTTAACATTGCCCTGAACACAAAATAAGTAGTGTGGAAATGGGTTTGCAAAAAAAATGTTTTTAATAGTTTTAGTTTGAAAATGGGATTTGAAATTATTATGTCTATGGGCTAAGTTAAGGAAAAGCTCACAGTTTGCATAAATGTGTGTGCTTGTAAAAATGAGTGTTGACTGTATTTAAAATTAAAAAACAAAAGGATGAGTGAATTTAACAACATTTCCTCTAAAAATAGATGGGAGAATATATGATATCTGTACATAAGTTTTTAAATTTTAAAACAGAAAAATCTAGAAGTTAAAACAATACCTGCTGCTCTATTTTCCTTGCTTTTAAGTACTCTATTAGAGGAGTGGTCATTTTAGGTACACCGTTGTTTGCTGAAAAAATAACTTGGATGTGAAATGAAGATGATTTTTATTTATTTTAATTTAAAACTTACCAGCAGCATTATTCAATGACTGAGAAAAAACTATCATGTTAAAGGAACAGATTTTTATCAACTAATCTAATTGTAAACTTTTGATCATCATACACTAGAGCAGAGTCCTGATTATCCAAGTTAATGTGAACTAAACCCAACAGGATTAAAGCAAAAATTGTAAATATCAACTAAGTAAGTTTATATGTATATTTTAACAAACACATTTAGGAAAAGTTATACAAGATGCTCATCTTAGAGTTATTTTACTTAAAAATGTCTTGTTTAATTTTATGTTACTTAAACAATCTCTTCGAGTGTAAACCAAAGGGGAAATTAGGGATATAATCCAAATATATTTAAACTATGTCATTCAAATCCATCCTGTATAGGATTCTAACTTTAGTTAAGTAATGGAAATGTACAACAATAATAAACAATTCAGTAACTCAAACTAGTAATTTTCACAAAAAGAACAGGTACCTTGTATTTCATTAATTTCAACTTACTCTCTCCCTAAACCTAAATCAAACATACTTACGTACAACTAGTTATAAAATAAAAAAAGACAGCCAGATGGTTTTACCTTTCAGTTCTTTTTCTCGAGTTTCAATTTCCTCTAAATATACTTCTGCTGATGGAAGTACCACATCATCTGGATTCTTCAAGGTTTCCAAGAATTTTAAATAGTCAGGATCTATTTGAAATCAAATTACCTTTATTTAAGGGCAATAAAGTAAAAAATGTGTAAAATACTACACAATCCGACATGGCAAAATTTATAAATATCACAAAAGAGCAAAACCTATTTATAAAAAAATATATAGTACCAGGGGTTCATTTAGAAAGAAAATTGTTCCGTTAAAGGACCTTTCACAAAATTCTGATATTCAAAAACGGACCCTTCACAAAAGTGGTTTGAAAACTGTTTTCAGAATGTGTTTCTATCATTTTGGGATAGAATTTGCCAGTTTTGGGACCATTCCATAAGTTATGAATGCTGTGGTTGTACCCTTCATTTTCACAAAATTCATAAAACAGGACCCTTATAAAAACTTGGATGAACCACTGTGTATGCTAATAGTGAATGATTACACTATTTAACTTGGATAAAAGATCAAAGCTTACCAGTAAGTATTGTTCCACATTTATTATCCCGCTTTTTAGGATTTCTCTTTTTGGGTATTTTTTGAAACGGCGCAAACTCCACAATAGCTGGATATTCATTACCTATAAAACAATATTTCAGTTATACAACAGTTCAGCCAAGAAGCTTCCAAGGAAAGAAACTATATAAATTATTACCTTTGCTATCTAGAAAGACATAGCCATCAAATCTATCCTTGAATAGAAATATTTCTTCGGGGATCACAAAATTTACATAAGCACGAGAAAATGCATGCATTCCCAACCTGTAAGAAGCTGGAAACTTAAAATGGGCACAATGAATTCATAATAACTATACTCTTCTACTAAAATAGACTTCTAAGTAAAAATATTTAACAAAAGTAAAATTTTTAGAGTACACAAAAATTTCATTTTCTATCAAAATACAAAAAATAACTTTTTTAATTAAGATTTATCAAGCACTAAAAAGAATGAGATGTTTTTAGAACAAGCTTTTATAAGTCTCAGAAAAATAATATTGTGTATCAAGGAAAGCACTTATTACAAAAAAAATATTTTAACAAGAATAGTTAAAGGAACTACAGTAGAACTTCGATAATAGCGACTCGGGCACAGCTTCGATTAGAGTCCTCCAGCCGCCATGTTTATCCACAGCAATATGCTTAAGTGTTATCATTTGAGCTTATGGGTAAACATGGCAGCTGGAGGATTCTTATAGAAGCTGTGCCGCGATGGAACAGCTTAAGAAAGAGTCTTCCAGCCGTTATGTTTTACCAAAGCAACATGCTTAAGTGTTGTCATCATCATTATCACATAGTACATCATATATAAATCTGAAGTGTAAACTTCCTATACTTTAATAATATGAAAATCTTTATTATATAGCTCATTATCCTAATTATTATATAGCTCAGTAGTCATCATTTGAGCTGTGTGTTAACATGGCAACTGGAGGACTCTTTCTAAATTTGTACCAACCAAACTAATAAAATGTCAATGACAACTATAAATATTTGGCAACAGTTAATAGGACATAATAGCTTGGCGATAGTTAATAGGACAGATGGCGGAATTAATATGAACATAAAGAATTCTAACGAAAATCCCCTTACCTCATATCAGCTTTGATAAAATTCAAGTAGTCGTGTTCTGGCAAAGGAGAAAATTGCTCTACAAACTGTTCTTCTGTCATTGTTGGCGGAAGGCGTCTTATAACAACCTTTTCATTGAAAGTAGGATGAGTGTAACAACTTTTTAAAAATCTATATAAAGATGCAAATTACAAAAATTCAATATTCTTACCTTTGACTGAAAAGCTTTATCACGCTTCATTTTATTAAAATTTTCAGAAGAGTTCTTAATTTTCACTGGCTGTCGCTGTGTTTCTCTCCCTAACTTTGGAACTTCTATGAGAATTTGTTGACATTTTCTTACAACAAAACAAGATTAGTTGTTTGGACAATGCTGCAGCTTCAGAAAAACATGTCAACCAAATACATAAACGTGTCAACCAAACGTGATGAGTGCTGCCATCACGTTTTGTTATATACAGAGAAGTCAACCTCGTATAACTTGTTTATGTTTGCTCAAAATCAGTTTTGGGAGAAATATTTTAACCATATTAGCTAATATGTTTGCGTTTATTAGGTTTATGTTGCATTTCTGGGAATTGGATAGTTCAGGGGGGTAAATGAACCAACCCCTTGCACAAAAAGTCCAAAATCAAAATATTTCAGACCTTGATTAAGCTGAGGTACTACATTTGCGGCACTATTTTCCTGTTGTTCGATATTATTTGAGGAAGAATGCTCAAAAACGACATTCTAATAGTACCTCTATTTAAAAAAATATTGAAGGAGATAACATTACAACAAAAATCTAGATTTCCCCCCATAGGTTACGGTTTTGGCACTTTTTTTTTCACGACACTCACCTAATATGGGGTATTTAAAATGTCTCCCATAATATTAAGTTCCAAATATTTTATTCATTATACCCCTTAAATTGGTCACATAAGATGTTTTATTGCATTTGCAACACGAGGCCATTCCATGAACTTATGCAGAGGTTTAACTCTATCAATAAGCCAAAAATTATTTTCCCAAGCCTTTAACACACATCTATTTGAACAAATATAATTACTTAGTCGAAGAACTAATTTTTTATATTTTGGAACCAAAAAAGTGTTTGGTAAAAGCTATAGAATTTTTAACTAGAGTTAATTATAATTTATATTAAAGATAGAGAAGTTTGGATTTATAATCAATAGTTTTAGGTAGTTGAAGAAAAATATAGCACAAGAGTTGAATGTATAATTTATTGCATAGTTTTAATATGTATAACTCCTTATTGTTGAACAATATTAAATGTCTTATACAAGTTTTGAAGGAAGTCTTAATTTGCTCAGCCAAAACTGGGAAAACAAACAAGAGAAAAAGCTTTCTATTGAGGCACAGTTTGATTTAAATTATCTATAACTAAATGCAATTCAATTTCTAGAGAAATTTTTTTGAAAAAACTCCATGTTTTTTTTAGTCAGAATTATAGAATTTTATTATACAAGCTGAGATGACTATCACACTGTAATAGAAAAAAACAGTGGCAAATTAAGCATTGAAGCAGAGGAGTCAAAAGTTTCTGAGTGAATACCAAGCTATTTGTTTAATATCTACAGGTGTCATTTTACTATAACTGGCCCAGCTCCTTTGCCCCAATGCATTTTTCCAATTTACATACTTAATATACATAAGCCCTTTCAATTGTCAGTTCTACAAGAAAGCATGAGCTACATGATACATCACAGTAGAAAATACTTGTGATTAGGAACGGTAAAACTGATGATCACAATAGCACCTATACAGGTAGAGAAACAAAATTACACCCAAGAGCTGAGCACCAACAAAAGTGTAAGGAATGTTCTATTTAGAGTGACTTAGCTCAAATAAAGAAACAGACTGAAGATGGGAAGGTATCTTGAATTTAATACACTGATCACATTTTAAGTGGTTGCTCTTTTGAATTTCCCTTGGCGTTTGAAGGTTACAATATACAATACCACAACCTCTACAGTATTTTAAATTTTTATCACAATGTGTAACCTATAAGGCGTATTATGACAGAACTATTTTTTCTTAGCAAGAGAAAAGTTAGTTTCTGTACAGAGCATTTCATACCCGGTCCTTCAGCATTCAAAAGGGTGTGTATGAATGAATTTGACACAGTTTACACAGTATTCCAATGATTTACAAAAGCCTCCTGTACACTCTTCTCGCATTGGTCCAACTGGGAAATGCTTTCTCGCACAAACATTCTTTCAGACATGACACAGACATAAATTGTGGCACATTGTTCGTTCACATATAAGGAATGAATCGGTTTCGGCAACAATGCATTTGTGTAAGACCAGCATACACTAACATTATAAGCAGAAGAAATCAAAATAATTAATACTGATTGAAAATAAATCTGGGTAAACAAGGTGGTAGCTATTGCAAGAGAACAGATCTTTCAAACTGGTAATGTACAGTCAGTATAGCATTTTTTAAATATAATAAATAACAAAAGCGTTGTTTCTTGTATACACATTAAAATGCTACTTAACTATAAAAAATTATTTTGTACAAAAACATTTTAAAAGATAAATATAATTTACATTACTATTTATAGAATTAGAATTTTATGTATTTTTTTATGCGGAAAATCTAACAATTCCTGTTTACATATGGTATAACTGATAAGCTGACATCAGTTTCATAAACAAAACGTATTGCTATGGTATACACTATGCATTTAAAATTTGTCTATAAATGATAGCCTCTGGTAGTGTTGCATGCAGTACAGTTTGAATTTTAAAATAAAAGAGACTCATAAAGTAGCGTTAAAATGCAAGTACTCTACTCACAACCAAAAAACTTTTCAAAACATTAAAAGTTTTTACTTCCCAAGTAATAAAATTAAGATACTTATGTATCATCGCAAGAATTTTCATTTTCAATACAAATTAATAAATTAACTTGCATCAAGTCAACTATTGAAAATATATTTACAAAATTGAGAATATATACTTTTTACAATGAAATGGATGTAAAAACTAGTATACAATTGGGGATGAGTTTTGAAGAGTGATCCATTGCCCACAGTAAACTTGTATATATATTTTATACACATAGCATACATTGGAATCCAACACTTAAAAAGAATTTTAACTGACCAGGATGCAAAACTACCATTTAATTCTCAATACACTTTTTAGAATAATTAATTGGTTGATTGTTATGAAGTTGGTTGTTGATTTTGAATATTTAATTGTGTTTGTGGTAGAGATTGCTGGGACACTGGTGGAATAGAGTTCATAGAAACTGTTAAAGGCTGATTTTGTTGTTGTTGCTGCTGTTGTTGTTGGAGCAGTTGGGATTGGTTGAGTTGTTCAAGAGTCTGTTGGCTTGCATTGGCGCGTAGGTAATTGTTTTCATACTCCAGTTGGGATATTCTGTCCATCAGTTCTGTAATTTTTTCTTTTAAAACGTCCACTTCTTCTCGAACGGCAAACATGAGATGGCTCTTCACCAAGTCCTGAAACAGTGCAATACACGATAAGAAACAAGACATATAAAAATAATAAGAACTTTTCATCGCCTATACCAATACCACCAAGCTATTTTGGCTGCTAAATGCAGTACAACCTCATTTATATGCACCAATTGCAACCGAAGGCAATTTGGTAGCTTGAAAATCTGAATAATCCAAGTAATAACCAAAGTGAATCCTTAAATTATCAGTCCGGTTTTGCTGTATTGTTAAAGGCTTCGCAACAATTAGTTTTTACAGGGTGGGGTCGTTAGCCCCATGAATCCTAGAAAGAGATGGCTGGACGAGGTTGAAGAAGATTTGAAGAAATTAAGGGTGAGAAATTGGAAGACAAGAGCCTGGGATCGGAGAGGGTGGAGCTGCCTTGTGAGGGAGGCCAAGGTCCTACATGGACTAGAGCCGAGGAGGAAGGAAGGAAGGAATCCTTAAATTTACTTAACTTGCCTTTTATTACTCAACTCAATAAAAAAAACTATATTTTGTAAAATTGCACAGAACTGATAAAAAGACATTTTTAAAACATAAAAATAACTTTTCACATTATTTTTTAACAAAGAATTGGTACTCTGTCTTCTGTTTCAAACACAGAAGGCACTTGAATAAAGCATGGTCATGTCTACAAATCTAATCTGGTTAGTTGTTTGATTGGAGTATAATGGCACGAGGTCCAAAAGACCAAATCTAATCTGGATAAACAAGGCTCTAACGCTTTGCAAAAAATGGCAAACCAAAATGTTTTAATATTGAAGGCAATAAAAATTAGTGAGCATTAAAATTTGGCCTCCCTACAAAATAACTAGATCAGGGTTCCCAAACTTTTCCAACTGTCAGTACTAGAGATGTGAGTCGAGAATATTCTCCGGAGAATATTCTCGGAGAACGAGAATATTCTGAGAATATTCTCCAGGAGCGAGAATTTTGAGAATAATCGAGAATATTCTATTTTTTGATTGATAAATGGAAATAAATGTAAAAATTTTTTAAAATATGAAATGGTCATGTAGTATTAGTGTTAGAAACCTGAAAATAATAACAAATTCAATGAAACTTACCATTTAAAAGTCACCCTACAGTTCAGAGAATATTCTCTGAACTGTAATTTCATTATTTCGCAATTTTTTTTTTAAATAAGTTAATTTTATTTAATAGAATATAAAATATTTTTTAAAATATTAGAAGCAAGTTTTACTGGGAGAAAATACTCATACAATTAAAAGAGGAGTCTAAATTATTTTTATATAGTTGTTAAAAGCAAATGTAATAATACCAATAGTTGTCAAACTGAAGGACCTTTTGAACCTGACATTTAGTTAATTTTGATAGAACTTTGTAAAATTAGGAGACGAGAATATTCTTAAAAGAAGGAATATCACATTAGAATTATCTGTAATAATTACTTTATCAAACATGTTGTCATATCAATTAAGTAGTGATTTTAAAATATTCCGAAAATTCTCCTCTTGGAGAATATTCTCGAGAATATTCCCGAGAATATTCTCCAAAAGATTATTACCGAGAATTTTACATCTCTAGTCAGTACCCTTTGGAGTTAATTGAAACATTTTCAGGGCACCCCAATCATATAATACCAATGAGATGCATAACTTATATTTTTATTCTAGTAAACAAGGTTGTGTATAAGACATTTCTGTCTTGTACCAAGAGATAACTTATGCTCTCCTTCTTAATTCCTTTTTAACTTGAGTATTCCCCCAAGATCAAGGAATTGTTTCCAATTCAAAGGCCTTAATTTAAAAATTACTCCAATTTACTGAACACAACTACTTAGAAAAAAGGCTTTGACACTACATCACTAAAGGCTGCATACAGGCCAGTAACCAGGCTTTTTTTTCAACTCAACATAATTTCTAAAGAACATTCTCACGAGTATTTTTATAAGTTGAGTTTTAGATCACTAAAGGTAAGGAGCCCCAAGTAAGAATAGTGGGATCTGGGAGTGTTTGCCTCCAGAAAAACTAACTTTGAATTTATGAATGACTGTAAACAAAAGAACTTGGAATAGGAGAAATCTGTAAGTCTAGGAGAGCTTGATAAATGTAATAGTTTTGCAGGGAAATAGCTACTAAACAGGAAATAGTACTTAACTTTCAACAAAAATAAAACTCAGTATGAAAATTATAGGGTCACCAAGTTTCCCCCCATGTGTTCATTTCAACATTACCCTGTAACAACTTCTGAATGATCAGTAAAAGAAAATTGTTAACAGCAGCAAGCCAATTTTTCAAGTTAAAGTTTTAAAACACTCATTCAATAAAAGTAGTTTGCCATAATAGGTTCTTAAGGATAGCATTTATAATGGGTCTTGTCTTAAACTTAGGCAAGAGATGATATTTTAATTTTTTTCAAAAATTAAACATCTGAAAGGAAGTAATTAAAAGTTGTTAACTATAAATAAACTTTTTTATAACACAAGATATTTTTTGTCCTTTTCACTATTCTTTAAGCTAGATGCATCAGTAGTGCCTTTCAATAGAAAATGTTATATATTATTTTTCCCATTAAGGTACTTACGTATTATCCCGTCGATCATTCAGCAGCCGTCTAATTCAGCGGCACAGTATTAATAAAGTCAATGGGATTTGATATTGTTTTTGGATTAAGCGTCACGGTTGACGGAATAATACGTAAAGTACCCCCATTAATGAACCAAGAGAAAATTTATTATTTTCAGCTGAGTTTGGTTGTAAAATTTGATTACTTCTATCAAGTCAAAGTTAGTTTTTCAATTTTAAAATTTTTAGCAATAAGCATGAAAGCACTTATAAAAATATCATGAAACTATAGGAAAACAAAATAATTTTGAATTATGATGTGTACTAATAGATAAGCCTACTCTATTAATATAATAGCATTGTCCATATAATAGGGGTTCATCCAGGTTTTTCTGCCAGGGTCCTGTTTTAGGAACTTGGTGAAAAATTAGAAGGAATTTAGTGAAAAGGAAATGTAATTTTGTGAAAATGAAGGGCCCACAGTACAACCACAACATTCATGACTTATGGAATCAATGGGTCCAAATCTATAACTGGCAAATTCCATTCCAAAATGATAAAAACACTTCTGAAAACAATTTTCAAACCATTTTTGATCTTTGGACTTTTGTGAAGAGTACATTTTTGGGAATTGGAATTTTGTGAAGGGTATTGTTTCGAAGATTAGAATTTTGTGAAGGGTCCTAAACAGATCCATTTTTCTTCTAGATGAACCCCTGCATAATTTGTTTCTTTACAAAAATATTCCTACCAAATTGAAATATTCCAAAAGCATAAAATATGAAACAGTAACTGAGGTTGAGACTTAAAACAGGATTACATCTGTTTAACAAAAAAGAATTCAATTTTAAAATGCACTTTACACATTAATATATATAATACACATGTACATACCATAGCCTGCTCAATCTTGTTATCAATTGCAACAGTGCTGGTCCCACTGGGAACACTGGAAAAAAAGAAAAACTATAAACATATTGAAACATAAAAAAACTCACAATAGTTAACTATAATGTGTAGGTACCGTCGATAAACTTTATGGTATTCGGAAGCCATCATAAACACATGCACCAACTAAGTGTGAACAAAGTCTAGTGATAGGAATAATTGTACCCGCTCTCTAAGAAAATTGGAGCATTCCAGCTATCTGTTTAAGAGGGCAAGATAAAAATCTTGGTAGATAACACGTTTTGAGGAGATAGTCTCTAGGAGAAAATAACATTCAAAACAACACATTTACATTGTTGTTGCATCATAATGAGTTGTATAGTTCTCTTTGATGGCTTTAAAAAGTAGCAAGTGAACGCTGCTGATTTTCTTCTGAGAAGAACTTGATTTTAAATCCTTTGAATTTTTCCTGTACAAATTCTTATCAATTTTTTACCCTAAAATATTATTTATTATTTACTTCTAAAATAATCAGTTCAGGGCTGCCACTGAATGTCATTGTCGAAATTAGTAGCTTTAGTCACCTAAATAGTCAAAAAAAAGTTGCCTCCAGTTTAAAAAATAGTAGCCTAAAAAATCTTCTACTGAAGTAGAAAAAATGTTTTGCCTAAAACCACGTCAGCAGCCACAGAAATAAGAAGAAAAAGGACAGTGAGATAGAAAATCAATTTCACTATTTTAAAAATTGCAGCACATTAAGTGAACATAAACTTATTGAGCACCATTTCATTGATGCATGTATAATGAGCAAAAAATTAATCAAAGTTTGAATGATAAAAGAAGTTATAAAATTCGTAAACATAAATTGCTTTGTTTAAAAGGGTTAACCTCAATTCAATTGCAATAAAACAAAAAAATATATTGAAATGAAGTAGTAGGTATCAATATCTTTTTATGAGGAAACAATTACAATACCATACCATATTCATACTAAAATTAATTCTTAATAAATAATGCCTAACATAGCAACGAGGGATAGAAAAGGACATGACTTTGTTAAATAGGTACTTTTTCCCAAAACTGAATTTGTAAAAGTACCTATTTATCAAATGATGAATTTGTGAAGGAGCTGTAAAAATAGGTAGCAAAATTGCCTTGGACAGAACACTGTTTAGGTGTGAAACAATAAGAAAAAGCAGTGAAAGCTTGTGTCTCTAAAAATTTAACACTTTGTGTTTTGCCACGACCACACTTAGAAATTTCAAGGAGAAGGGCCCACTAGCATTAAAGACTTATCAAGAACTTTCAGACTGTGAGAACAGGAACCACAAATAAGTTAAAGTTACCTTATAAAACTGTAAATTTGTATAGTATATTGTGCATTTTAAAGGAGTGGAGTATTTTGTGATTTTACTCTATCCACCAAACTACTTGTCTTTTTTTCTGTAACGTTAGTCACAATGTCAGATTAAGGTCTGAGTACAACAAGTTCACATTAAATTTTAAATAGTACTTTCTTTAGCTATAGCTTCTTTCCATACATTGAATGCCTACAAGCAACTTTTTCTGACTTAAAATTTTATTTTTATTCTATATTGATATTATTAGTGAGAAAGTGTGTCGAAATCGTATTGCAAGTCGCATTGAATTGCTCTTTTTTTTCCCCAGACATTGAATATTATCTATTTGTACCCCTAAAAGTATAAACCCACCAAGAGTAACATTAATAGAAATAATATAAAGCCTCAAGCATTAGCTACTGAAAGAACCAAAATATAACTTATTATAAATTTATGTAAATTTTACCTGACATGATTTTAAATAGAGCAGGCTGATTTTTCTTTCTTTAAATAGCTTTTTTTTACTAAATAGGAAAGCATTGTTGCTTAAAAGTTAAGCTTTGTACAATATTAAATATAACATTATTATTTCGTAAATTTATTACCTTTTTAACTTTTCCCATTCATCCCTATTACAGGGATAAATGAATGGGACAAATACACGGACGAAAACTTTTCTAATGTACAAATATTGATGACCAACTACAGGCGTGAAGCCCAGCAAGGTCGGCCCATTTAACTCAAACTACCAGATTCCCAGAATTAGTTTTAACTTTTTCCTTAAACTCCTTTACTCCAGTGGAACTATCGTTTCTGGCAAACCATTCCATTTATACACAACCCTGTTAAAAAATGTTTTCTGCTTTCCTGTTTAAAATGTGCCTTAATTTGATAAAATTTATATCAAAAGCAGTTTAAATCAAGGCTCATTGATTGAATAGGTACATTTTTTTAAAAAATGGGTTGAATAGTTTAATTATTATTGGTTTTAAACTTGCTACAGAATTTAATTGTTTTTTGCAATATTAATAAAATGGAAAAATTTTCCAATTCACCCACTTCCCCTACAATAAAACCTGCTGCACTTGACTAAAGAATAAAATTTGAAAGTAATATCAATTTGATACAAGTCAGAAGGCAAATCAAAATCTAATATTGAACTTCAATTTTAAAATAAGATAGAGGTAGAACTATATTGACTTGGAAAAATAAAGTCCATTACCTATTCACCTATTATGCGTGTGTTGTGGCATAGTTCCAAATGTGCTTACATTAGGAAACTTGATGCTTTTTCTTACCAAAACATCAGTAAAAATATCTTAAGAAGTGCATTTTGAAGGCATTTTTCAGGTTTTTCACTGATATCTTTTTTAATTTCTCATTTAACAGATGCAAGAACTTGGCAGGTTCCCCCAATTTTGTTATCTGTCTGTGTCTAGTATCACCAAGCTGTTTTAAACACAAAATATCACAAATATTGCAAACTAATTTTTTAAAATATAGTTATATCAATGAAAACCATAAAATCCTGGGCAATATTTGAATACTTTTCATCTAAAACACCTTGGCAAAATTTAATGGGACAGTTAACGGAATTGAACCACTTGGCAATGGCAACTCACATGATAATTGATAGCGTATAAACTGCTTTAAGAGCCTAATGAAGAATATTGTCATGTAACATCAGGGGTGCAGAATATGCCCAAATGCCTGAACGAGGTTCGGGGGAAATTCGGACAGCGGGAAATTTTTAGCCAAAAAGAAACAAATCCTATTGTTATAAATAAGCAAATTTTTGATTAGTGACAATCATATCCTGTCTTCTACAGAAATTAGGTGAAACTACAGAGTTATGGTTGTTAAGTGCAAAACTACGAATCCATGCAAAGGGTCATTCCATAAAAACAGGGACACAGAAGCAAAAAATGTTTTTCTTATTCAGTTTTTACCCCAATAAAGTAGAAGTAGAAAAGAATGAATTTTTATAAAATAGTACTCAAATGTTGGGAACACCTTTTATCAAATTAATTAAAATTTATATGTCAATGTAACATCAGTCACACGGATTCCATAATTCCTACAATTTCAATTTCCATTTTTTTAATGAAACAAAGCCTTTTCATAAAGTTTAAAATTACTATCCACTTTGCTGGAAAAAATAATTTAAGGCTGTAAGTATTAAGTTTAAACAGAATTTTGAAGTAATAAAAAACAACTTTTCTTTGATGTCACTTTTGCGTAACATCAGTCACTTTTGCGTAACATTAGTCACTTTTTCTAATTAACCTTTCTATAGCAAAAAAACCTTATTATTTATAAAAACAGGTATGGTTAGCATAAATGTATTTGATTTAAAAACTTAGCATCAATTTTGAAAATATAGTATTTAAATTTTTAGACAGAGCTAAATTTATAAGGTCAAAACAAATGTAACGTCTAAATGTAACGTCAGTCACTGTGGAATGACCCCAAACACAAGTTTCCTTGGTGAATACCTGGAAGTTGGCTTTTCCATACAGGAAAAACAATGTATCCATGACAGGATTGGTGATTTTTACAAAACATTATGTTCATGCATTATCACATCAATGTTATTGCTTACAAATTTAGTTTAATTTTTGGGTTGCAAACAAATTGTGTTGCAGAGAAATATATATTGGGCCCAAAAACATTTCCTGCACTGCATCCCTGATTGCCATGGGTTATTTTGATAAACAATTGAAATTTGAAAAAAACTTTCATCTTCAATGAAATAAAAACATACCTCTCAGACTCTTCTCCATTGATATCACCTTTAGAAGATGAGACCTCCGAAACAACCTCTTGAGAAACTTGTAAATTGGTGGAAGGAGGCGTTCCCAGCTCCTTTGCTTCAATGTGGTTTTGAGTAGCTTGACTAGGAACTGCAGTCTCCTGCTTTGCGACACTCACTACAGTTGAAATCTCTGGAATGCTTACAGATGATGCTTGGGTTCCAACAGTTGTAGTCTGAGCAACTTGTTGCTGTTGCTGCTGCATCGGAGTGCCTTGGTTGGCAGAGACCTGGCTCATTTCGGCCATCGGAGGCGTGGAAGAGACTTCCGGAGTTGTTTTGGAGACTGTAGAGGAGGTGGTGTTCGTGGCCGCTTGACTATGGGCGGGATGCGAAATCGGCATCCCCTGTTGTTGAGAAGGTAGCTGAGATTCTCTGCTGGGTTGCTGGGCCTGAGAGACATTTGGTGCAACATTCAAAGTGAGGGGAGCAGCTGGTTCGTTCGAGCTGCTGGGTTGCAGATTCGTCAAGTTGGGGTCGACGGCTGGATTCAGCGAGACCGGCGCATTTTGCTGGACAGGCTTTTGTTGCTGGAATGTGATGCCCTGCCCTTGTTGCTGATGGTTTCCTAGAACTTGCTGGTTTTCGACGACTGACTGGCCATGAGACTGGTGGCTAGTGGCAGCATGCTGCACATTGCTCTGAGCATGCTGAAAGACTTCGGGAGCTTTCTGAGCTTGTTGCACACCGATGGAAGCATTTTGCGGCTGAGGAGGGACGTTCTGAACACTCATACTATCATGCTGATTTAAAGTGCTGCTGACGTTCGGTTGAGACTGTAAATTACCACCTTGGGACTGTAAATTACCACCTTGGGATTGTAAATTACCACCTTGGGACTGTAAATTACCACCTTGGGATTGTAAATTACCACCTTGGGGCTGTTGCATGGCACCTGCATTCTGCTGAGGTACACTGCTCGCGTTGGGTTGGGGTTTGATGCTGTTGACACCTTGCGGTAAGTGAACATTTTGATATTGCATTTCTACGTTGCTATTTATATTTTGTTGGGACTGCATATTAGTGCCGACATTCTTTTGAGCACTGCTGCTGATCGTCTGTTGCATATTAGAGCTAATATTTTGAGCTGACTGCATACCGGCATTGATATTCTGTTGAGATTGCATATGTTGAGGCATACCTGAATTGACGTTTTGGGACTGCACATTTTTAATTTCCTGCGGCTTGACGGCAGATCCCATCTGAGGCTGCATGCTAGAAGTAACTGGAGGCTGCTGTTGGGTAGAAACGTTTTGCTGAATCATACTGGTTGATATATTATGCTGAGTTGGCTGCTGGGCAGACGTTTTGGGTTGTTGTGACATGCCACTATTATTGACTGCCTGGACATTGGAAGAAATATTTTGTGGCTGTTGCTGTAAATTAGAGGCAGTAGTGAGTCTAGATTCAGCAGGGACATTCTGTTGCGTTTGCTGTATGCTAGGAGTAACGTTTGGTGGATTTTGAATGGCCGAAGAAATATTTTGAGTTGGCTGTGCACTGGAAGCTATGCATTGAGATTGATTTCCTTGTTCTGAAGACTTCATCGTTTCGGGAACAGTTACTAATTCTTTTTCCATGGGGCGAACTATAGCCTTAGAATGCATACCTGTTATAAGTGGATACTGGCCATTACTGATAGGAAGAAATATTCCATACATTGGCTGCTGAACTTTGTCGGAGCCAACAGCAACTGATATGCTTCCAGGATAAGCATCCCCAGGAGAAATTTCATAAATATGTGCAATTTTATCAGCAGGTATAGATTCTGGTAATGAGTTTGATATTAATTGAATATTAGAACTTACAGAAGATTCTACGATTTCTGCCTTTGCCTCAGTAACTGCAGCTGGTGGATCAACAAAATCTAAACATAACCAACGGCCCCTTTTGAACGGTTCACTGCTAACTATTTTTACAACTCTAAACCTGTGTTGCCATTGATCTGGTAGGTCTGGCGGCTTGACATAATCACTTTGGGGATTCTCACTTGACAAACTTAGCTCTACGCACTTTGAAGCTCCGGATGGAAGTTTAACTGCAACATCATTGGGAGTATTGTGTTTGACAGGCATCTCCTTTTTACATTTCACAGCATTGGATGGAGCTGTACTCGAAGCATCGTCGTTGTTCGTGGGGTTGCTGCTATCTTCAGAAAATTGGTCGTTATCCACATCGGTATTCCTTGAGCAGTCCAAAATATCCGAACTAGCATCCTCAGTATGACTCTCGTCTAAATCGTCAGCACTATCATCCCCGCCATCAGTACTAAGTCGAGAGCCTTTTACGGTGACACTAGTAATTTGAAAAGAAGTTTGTTTTCGTTTTAATGTCGAGGGTTCACTTACAGCGGCATGATGTGTTGGGTGTGTATCTGAAATCACAGTTCCCGATGAGATGGGAATAATATTGGGAACGCTATGGTTCCGATTATTATTGCTAAGATTAACATCTTCTTTCAACGTCTTGTCACTCTCAGCCATGACAAAAATGCACTTTTCGTAAAGTAAGCAATACGTACACTTCACTTTACAGCGGAGTTTCAACACCGCTTTAAGATTCACTAAGAAAAGAATATAATTGTCGTGAAGCAACATATGTAGTTGATCATAATGAGATCACGGTTTAAAAATTTATTTCATCAGCGAAATTAATGCCGGCCCTTTAGGAGCAATAATAAACAATCACCGATTTTCAGCTCGAAAATGGCGACCATGTGTGAAGCTCAATTTCTCTCTAATACGCAACTCCATTAGAACAGGAAGCCAGTTGACAGCCGACAAATAAGTGTGAAGCTAGATGTCACTACCGTTCTGCATTCAACAATCTTCTTAGCTTTTCATCTGATTTACTTTCCTTTACATCTTCGGAGATGAAATAAATTCCTGGATTCATTTATAGCTGCAATTATCCATGTCAACAATCCGCACTTTCATTGAATCCCAACCTCTTAACTTTCCATCTTGGATGGCAGCAGCGCGGCAGCACCATTGAGGTTTTTTATTTTTTAATGCAGCAGTACACCTTTAAAAAAGGAAAAAGAATATTATAATAAGGAATTACGAATGCATCTTCCAATGAAATTATGTAATATAATTTTTAATATCCAACAATGATTTGCTTTAATTGTCAAATACCTTAAATCTCAACCACACAGTACTGGATTGGAAAGGGACCAAATTTTAAGGATTTTTTAATCAAAAACACAAACAAAAAAAATAATATTTCCTATAAAATTTTAATAAATTTGGTCCTCGTTTCAATTTCGTACAGTTTAAAATTTTAATGAGTTCAAAATGACGGTAAAGCTATTTTGCAGTGGCGCCATCTATTACAAATAAATACAAATTATCATTCCTTCATTATTTTTTCTCTCCTTTATTATTTCTTCTAAATTGTTAAAAAAGATACTTTGTTTGTCCCCGAATTCATAATAAAAATATTTTCTCTATAAATTTCTTTTTGAGATTTTCCTCTTCCATTCCACAGTATATAAGTGCTTATTCCCTATTCTGCTAATCACAGTACTTAAATAAGTTAATAAAAATAACTTTAATTAGGAATATAACAATAAAAAAATTTGAATTAAGGAAAATTATTAAAAAATTTATAAAAATTTAAACTTTTTTAAAAAAAAGCCTGAACATCTAATATTAATTCATCAATATTTTATCATCAAGTATTTATCTTATTTTTTACATAACATTTCTACCAAATTTGCAGCTTGAACTCAATTTCATCATAGGGAAAAAATAAATTTAGCAAAATTTAAGTTGGTCTCTTAACACTCCCTAAAATACAGTAAAAGGACAATCAACTCCTCAAAAGTTCATAAAATCCCTTGAGGATATTTATAGTGCTGTCCTTTAAAAACAACCCACTCCAATTGTACCCTAAAAACAACCCATTGAGAATAAAATATTAAAGTTTTGGCTCTGTCCGCCGATTAGAGTTCTTACTGTAGTCTTTGAAATCAGGGGTAAAAAAAACCAATGGAAGCTAAAAAAAAAACCCCATTGTTTCCTTTCCTATAAATGGCAAAATAAATAAAAATTTATGAAAAATATTTAATATTACCCATGATATACTACTAATTA